>CM076571.1:407612206-408256987 GCA_034641835.2 Pinus albicaulis | reverse complement strand
AAAGAGCGTTGGAGGTAACAACCTTGTCTTTAGTTCAGTGAGAGTTGGTCGTGAATGGTCTTTATTTAGGTCCTTAAGGGTAAATCATTTCTTTGTATAGGTGTGAGATAAGAAGAGGGAAGAAAGACAGAACAGGTCCTAGGTGCTTAGGTTGGCCCTACAGGTAGTTGGTCCCAATCGTGAGAATAGCGAAGATAAGGTATACTGAAGTGCTGCTATGATTCTGTTTGATCCCAGGGATATGCTATTGTTTTTTTTTCTTCAAGTTGTTCATGTTCCCCCCAATTCCTGTCTAAAAGTAGGCATGCAAAATTCAAACGAATGAATTACTTACCGACAGGTAACAATGTAAAGGGAGAGTGATTCGAAAGTGGTTGGAAGGTGGTTGAGAGCATGAAATTTTTATTCGGGTTGCTCATTAGCTGAGTCGGTTCACATAAATATTGATCAGACCAAGGAATAGAAATTATTCATTCTTTCTGCTACTGCCACTGCCTACCTTTAGATCTAAATGTCCACTTCCTTTTCCACCCACTTCCCATACCGATAAGGTAGTATTTATATGGTTTCTATTCAAGATATATTGATGAAGTAGCTTGATTCACTAAGGTGAACGAAGACTTAAAGGGGCGATTGAAGGACAAAGGAAGGAATTAGAGTTGATGGTGTTCTGTTAACTTGGCTTGGTAGGGGAACAACGTTGAAAGCCTTGTCCTCTAAGGTTGTGGTGAGAGCTATGTAGCCGATCTAAAGGGACTTAATGGCATCATCCATCAGCTCGACCCAAAAGCTCTCTTTTTCAAATAGAAAGTATGCTTCTCCCCATGTCAAGTCATCAATCCTCTATTCCGAGTTTCTCCCCCTAGTATTGATTATTATGAGTAATGGTCATTCTCGATCTAGGAATCCCCCCATGATCCCTTCTGGGATTGCTCAGTGGGGCCTTGAATACTCTTAAAGCAACCTTCTTAGACAATGCATCAGACACTTTACGATGATTGAGGACTCAGATGAGGAGACCTCTTCTTATTCTCTCCCCTTTGTTTCAACATTGGCTTCTAGTTCCAACACCTCTTGACATCCTTTTCAAAATATTTCCCTTATGTACTCATTTATGGATGTGTTCGCAGTTTCCTTCCTTTTGTTCACAGTATATTTTCGTCTCCCAACCCTTGTTATGCATATCTTACAACAGAAAGTGTGATAAGGAGATACCCAGAACAGATATACCCGAAGTCCACATATTTCTCTATTATAGAGGTCCCTAACGGTTCGTCCCTCTTAACATTGGGTATTATATTTAATGGATATCCTAGACACGTAATATTTCCATGTGAATGTCCAAATCCCACGATTCTTTGCAAATTGAGTAGATATGCATGCATGGGATTTCATCTAGCCATGCATGAAATTGGCGATGTGTGTGGGTGATGCTAGTGTTGCAATGTTGGGGAGATCTCTATGACATTGTGGTTGGGGGGACGAGACGTTGATTGAAAAGTGGAATTGTATGTTGAAGAAAATTTGGGTTCATTGTGTAGTTCGGGAGCTTGGAGGTGTTGGTATCCATTAGAAGTGGTTGGATTTGTAGAATAATTTAGGCAGGAGGGGTAGAGTGATAGAGAAACTTAAATATTTCATTTGTAAGGAGCGGGATGTTCATTTTGTTTCCTGGGGAAGAGATAAATTTGAAAGGGTAGGCAGAAGGAGGTGACATTTCCCTAATACTGGGAATACTACTAAAGTATATGGATGCCTAATCGTCGTCAGTGGGTAGAACAGAGTGTAAGCTAATGTCTATTTTTGATTCACTACTTAGTTCATCTCTTTGTTTACACCCCTTGAAAGTGGAAAAGAGTTGTAAGGCCCCCCTTTTTCAAAATAGAGAGCACACTCAATTGAGCATTGATTTAAGTGAGAGGGGAAGCTCTCTACTCCATTTTCAAAGGAAAAGGCTTCTTATATATAGTCATAAACAATGGTGTTGGTCTGTCACGACATTTCATATGTTGGTTCGAACGCCTACAGGTCTTAGGCTTGATCAGGGTGGCCCAGAGCTTACCCACTTGATCAATCAGGGTTTGGTAATGTTAGCACCCAATAATTGAACTTATAGGCTGAGAAAAGGTTTACAGGGGTAACCACAAACCACTTTTGGCTAGAAATTGACCTTCTCCAACTGGAGGGGGCTCCCTCACTTGAAATAATGTCAAAATGTAAAAACAATAAGGCTCGAGGACATAAAAAAAGGTCATATTTGTAAAGTAAAAATAAGAATCAATGATGTTAGTTGACAAACTTAAGAGGGAGGTCCATTGGGCAAGGAATCATGTTTCAAATATTTATACAAAATTATTAGATCTTACATGAGGCACTCATGAAAACAGAGGCAAGGCGGGCATTACTTCAAGTTATAACATTTGTCATAGTATAGTGAGTGAGCTTTGAATGGAAATACACAAAATATATTCAATCACATGAGAGAGAGCATGATTAAAAAATGAATTTAGAAACGTGAATCCTTTAATCAAATATCAAGAAAAATACCATATAGGGGCACCTAACCGAGGGTGAATTTCAACATTGTTTTAGCAAGGAAATAAATCATTCAGCGCACCAATAAAGATGAATTTTGAAATACTTATATCCAATTTAGAGGTGAAGATTTAACATTTAAATGACAAATATAGATAAAAAAATATACACATAAGAAGGGAAACACAGAACTTGAAAATATTACCACAGTAATCTCTGGTAAAGTGCCAAATGTTCTGCACTGATAATTTTATATTTATAACATAAAATATACAAACCTCTTTATTCCCAAATACAACCTTTTTTTCATATCTTGTTCTGTTTAAATACAACTAGGAAGGTTTTATTGCATGAACAATAAGATAATAGATACAACGTATCTCCTATTGGCTAAGGAGATCAAGACAAACTCAATCTTGGAAACATCATATCAAAAGCTTGACAAAAAACTTGGCAACATCAATCTTCAAAAAAGAAAGCTTATCCACCTATCCATACTTATCCTGGTATTTGAACTAGTCATAAAATGTTATTTGCGTGCATTATCCTTCAAGAAGAGCGCCTTCTGCATGCCTTTTTGCCCGATAAGCGCGCATTCCTGAAAGTAGCAAAATGTTGCTATCCAGGACCACACAAAGCAAAGGACAAGTTACTCCTTACATGAAGCCACCTAAGGACAGCCACCAATGCCTCCTTAGACACTATGTGAGCACACAATGAAATATTTGGAGCACACAATGGAATCATATCTCTCCCTTGGGTCACCATCCAGCATGTACCAAGGGAGGGAAGGAGGATTTGAAATTCCACATATAAAGCAACCATGAGATGAAGAATGGGTGATCACATTGTTATGCTGGCCAGAATTTCCCAAGAAATACTAGCAGTGTGTGACCTGGAGCTGGAGATAGAGGGGACTCGATTGTTGGCCATCCAAAAATCTTAGTCCAACACAGCAAAGAGAGAGGGAGACTGCACTGAGGTGAGCTTGGAAAACAACATCCTTGCATCGGGACCTAGAACAATTTTCTAGGGGCCCTTTGGAAAGTGCGTAAAATTTCTTCCTCGTATCATACGCTTAATAAGAAGGGGCCTAGAGCCACCGTTTGCATTATTACCATTTGACTCTCTTCAATAGCTTTTGTATATTTGTGTTTTAGATTTAGTTTAATTCGAGTATATATTTACATGCTTTTTCCTCTAGATTGTATGCTTATGAACTCCACCACTTTCTTCCTATTACCAATAGTTTAAAGGGGTAAACCACACCCCTTAAACTGGTGTGATTTTGTACATCCGTGCACCAAGTCCACCACAACAGGATTGGTGACTGCACTAATGTTTTACCAAGTTTATGTGGTTGTGCCTTCTTTTGCAGGAGACCTTTGTCTATGCTGGAGAGTGGAGCTGATAGTCCTCTGATCTATCTTGCAGTCCCTAGATTCACCTTGAGTGACAGATTGAAGAAGAGAAACTCCTAATTTTTTTGTTACTTGCAGGAATTTTCGCGTGTTTTTTCCCCACAGACGTGTAGGGCGCGCGTTCAGTGCTAACCTATACGCAGAAAGCACACATGTATCATCCGTTTGTGCGCAATTCACAGAATGAGAAATTTCTCCCAAGATTCTGTCTTTTTCTGCTTGTAAGGTGTTTGGCAGCCCCTAATGCATCTACTAGCACTTGTTGTGGTACCCGAAAACTTGTTAGAACTCACTTTTAGCTGCTTTCTATAGGCTTAGAGTCAGTCTTGCTTCAAGTTGATGTTTGCAAAATCTTCACATAGTTGAAGTAGGGGGGAAATTAACTTGTGTCTGAACAATTTATGTTTTGCGAATTTTACTATTCACACCTAGGTATAAACTACTCCAAGTAAGTGGCCCAAGACCATGCATGCATAGCTAGTTTTCTCTTTTCTAGTGTAGAAATTTTTTAGTTTAGTTCAATTTTTGCATTAGGAATTGCGGGACTAGGATTAAATTGTTTATATAAGAGTAAGTAAAATCTGCTACCTTTGCACCCTCCGGTGATCCTAGGTAAGCATATGAATGCCCCATATTCACAATTCACCATCTCCTTATAGTTATTCACATAGATTAACTAGGAAAATTTGAAAGCGGCCCATTATCCGCTCATGTTTTCCATTTGAGCCAGGAACAATATAACCTAGTTTAAATAAGGGATTTTGTAAAGGATCAATGATATTCACACATTCAAACTATGTGCTTTTTCACCTTATTCTCACACACACTCACCTAATAAGCGAAGCAAAGACACCTAAAACCAACTTAACCAAACTCACTAAATTCTCCCCACAGGGGCCACAAAAGAAATTATAGCTTAAGTTAGGATCAAGGGGGTAGGCATCCAATAAGCCCCCTTGATCATACTTCATATTGAAACATAGAAGTTGTGTATTTAGGGAGCCTCAAATCCACCTATAATCACACGGCAAAGAAAAATTGAGCACGGTAGAGACTCGTTTCTTAGGGGGTTAGGCTTAGGCGCAGTGTGTGCGGTATCAGTTGGGGCTACCTGACCTAGCTAATACTCGGTACTGTTAGCTGACTACCAAGAATCCCAAGACTCAAAAGCTCACGTGGGATGGCGGTTCTTAGTGGCGAAAAACTAGGGCATCCTTTACCCTATAGGTGACGGTACAGGTAAGCGCCAGACCCTCTACCCTTACCTTGGTGGATTCTCTTCAGCTGACCAGGGGCGTCGCCAACTCTTACGGGACATTGTGTCAGCACTCGCAATAAATATTCTCAAGGCCCAGTTACTTTTGAGTGTGTGAGGACGCAATAGGTCTTCTAGGATTTTTAGTATCATACGTAAACCAACAAAACCACTTTTTTTCTTGATTGGTCACATAGATTAATTTAAAGGGAAAATTTATTTTATTTTCGCTTTTTTTTATGTGTGTGGCCATAATTTTGCTTTGATCGTAGACTCTATCCTCTCAAATTTTTCCAAAACCTAACTTGGTTGACACCCAAATGGTCCCAATGGAACCTCGTCGATCCAAGCGTCTTATGGACCTCCCCCCATTACTGGGAGGGGTTCCAGGTCTTTCGCCAATTAGGCATCAAATACAAAACACTGCCACCGTCGTTGGTTCATCCTTCATTGGAACAGCCATAGTTGGGAACCCTAGTCAGTATCCCAACGCCACACCACACACCACTCCTCCCTCGACCCTTAAGGGGTAGAGGAGTGCATCCCATTCGGGAAGCCAACAGAATACACATCAGGGTATGTCGCAGACTAACCCTCGTTCTAACCTGAACTTTGTGTCTTCACACATTGCAATGGCATCAACCTCTCAGTCACCTTTCTTAGCTTCATTTAATCTACTCGATTTAACCAAGCTAACGAATGACCCCATCACGCACGATCCTACATCGCCTCCCATGCCCATGAACCTCCCTCCGGATATACCAAAATTTGAAGACAAGCAAGCTGAAGACCTAGGTTATCATGTAATGACCTTTCACCTATGATGCTCATCGAATAGTATCATTAACAACACTATTCTATTAAGGCTATTTCAACACACTCTTATAGTAGTAGCCGCGAAATGGTACGTGGAGAAACCCTCAGCCTCACATGGAACCTTTAGCGCCCTTGCTACCACGTTCCTAACATATTTTCAGTTACCCATTCACCATGATTTGGGGATGGAATTACTAACGCATTTTAGACAAACCCCCACTGTCCATATCTTAGACCATTTCCATGAATGGAGGAAGCATCGTAGTTTATGTAAAGCTAAACTCGATGACTGGGTTCTCTTAGATTTTTTCTTGAAAACTCTGATGGCAGAGATTTCAAAGGATGTGGCATAGCAAAACCCCACATCCGAAGAGAACGCAATCAACAAAGCCCAAAAGCTTGAGCTGATTTATTCGCAGTCAAGATACATTTATAACATCTTGCCTAACACCTCACGCCTGAAAACTTATCAAGAAGTTCCAGGCACGTTGAACTCTGCAAATGAGCTAATTGGGTCAATGACCCAAAGTTTCATAGGCAGCAGCAGTCAAAACCCTGGTTACACATATAGTTCTACCCAGAACATGTCTCAACCCTGATTTCAAAGTCATCATATGCCTCAACAAAATTTGACTAATAGGGCGTAGGCGTATCACTAGGGAGGACCTTATCCTCCGGCTGAGGGGGCCTTATACGTAGAAAGAAACATTGACAGAAGAGATCCCCTCCAACGGCTAGGTGTAAACTCGGGACTAAGTTACACTCAGTCCCCAGCACACGACCCACCTCTACAAAACAACGCACAAGTGAACTTTGTGCAGCCGTCCCAAAACCAATGACACCAATATAACCAGGAGAACTACTCTCCTAACATGGTGAAGAAAAAATCCAAAAAAAAGCCAAAAGGGAACCCTGGACAAGGGGCAGCAACCAGCAGCGCCCACCGCGATCCCATGATGGAGGTAACTCCAACCGAAATCAAAACCAGGAGCCAAGCAATTCCCAATAGTAGAGCAAAAGGCCACATCTTCGAAACAACCATTCTTGTTCGATATGTGGTGAGTATGGGCACTATACTCACCACTATCCCGATCTCCCTGAGCTAAGCTATAGAGTAACTGAGGACAAGGAAGATCTTCCTAGAAACTCGCAATGATGTAAGAACCTTTCCCAAACCAAGGGATGGTAAGCACTCACCAGCAAAATACAGACGATTCCGGGAAAATCAGCCATGAAATCTACATGACTCAGGAACATATGTTTTTCCAAACACGGAATCTTAAATACGACACCCCACCATACACGAATACGTCAGGGGCAAGTACTAGTGCACCAACTGCACCTTTGACCATTTCAAAGATGCCTATAGAACCATTTCCAAAGATGGCAAAGGGACCTAATAGGCGAGCAGGAAACTACTCCAAAGCGGCCCATAATTATAGCATCGTGGATGATTTAGCACAATCTCCCACTGCCATGTCAGCTTTAGAAGTCTTACAATCATGCCTAAAACAACGGAAAGCGCTACTTTCCATGTTTGGCACTATCGACCCTGCCGATGCACGACTGATGTCTTTTGACTTAAACAAAGCCACCCCCCGGCTTCCTTCCATGGTTGCCTTCTAGATACCAGTGTCGGTCCAGAATATCACTATTCACTGATGTGTCATAGACGAGGGTGCATCAACATGCATCATGTCAAAAACAATTTGGCAGAAGTTAGGTTCTCCCGAACTAAAACCCTCAGTCATAACGCTTTGAGCATATGACGGCCGTCCCTTGACCCCAGTTTGCCTCTACCAAAATGTCCCAGTCTGTTTAGCTGGAAAGATGGTCCATATATACATTGAAGTCTTCGATGCTCACTTGGATTAAAATATACTCCTCAAGCAGATTTATATGTACGCCATGTCCGCCATGTCCTCCTTCATTTTCTGCATTATGATGTTCTCCCACGAGGACCACATCATTACTGTAGACCAGCTGACACACAGCGAAAAGCGTCCCCTAACCAACACGGATGAAATTCTACCCTATGTAGATACAGCCTCAAATTCTCTTTCATGGTACCAAGAATATGGCCCTTGCCAATTCAAACCATCATCCATTCTAAGGTCATTCCTAGGAGATCCTCCCATAATCCCTGAGTCGTTGCCCGATGTCACGAGCGCTGCAGTATGCATGATGTCCACATCAAGCACCGAGGTTAATCAGGACATAGACTCAAGTAGTAACGACACTGAGGTATCGGCCACGATAGCCTCTCTAGCCTACGCCACCTCCAAAACCCCTTTCCTCTACCTCCCAGCTGGCTTCGTCTCCCAATAGGTTTTGGCAACACTGGTATTACCCAAAATATCGTTGGAATTCCCAATTTGGTATCTCATTCCTCCTTCCAGAACAGGAGCCACCCACGTTACTATCACAGGGTTGAAGCCCCTTAGTCTTGAGGATCCCTCACCAGTCCAAAAAACAGTTGAGATCACCCCTGCAAAGGAAATTCCCATTGCAAAACCAGTGATCACCACTAGGAAAATAGAGAAGATAGGAAAGAATATGGTTACCCCCGCCATTCAACGGGAATCACCAGTCTACGCCATATGCAACCTAATAGGTCATCCTACCCATATATGTCTGGAGATAAATGAATTAAAACCACTCCTTGGCTCCAAAACAGACATCTCGACGACGTGTTTCCATAAAAGGGAACCTACCACCAAAGGAAAAGACAAAGTGTTGCGTACCAATCATACATGCGCTCTCTGTGGCAACTATGGGCACTATACCCACCATTGTCCAGAGATACCATGATATAGGGATGCCTTACATGCTATTGTGTGATCCTATCAAGAGGATCCCTCCATCCAGTCTGTCAGCGATGAACCTCGTACCATACTATACTTACAGGAGGAACAAAGGGTTGTATAAAGACTCCCAGTTATGCCCATTATACATTGTATGCTATGCAATGAATGTGGTCACCTCCTCAAAGAGTGGGCAGCCCTGGAGCTCATCCACAGGTGGTATCCAGTCGAAATGGTTTACTACGTGGGACTGCGGGAAGCACAATTCACATGCCCATTATGCACCGACAATCACCTTTTGGAGAATTGTCACTACATTCCTTGATTTCAAATAGCCCTTGCTAGCCTTTGCTCAGCCATAGTTTTCCTTTCCCAAGAATATGACATGGATGTCGAGTCCACGGTCAGCTCCATGACCCAAGCAGATGAGATGAGTGCATCCATAATGTTCTTGATAACTGAAGAATGGCCCACCAGGGAACCCCTAGTTACCCCCAAATTCTCTTCGCAGGGACAACCAACATGTACGTTGTGCAAAAAGACAGACCATGAAATCATCCATTGCCCTGATTTAGTAGCCTTCCAGCACTGGTTCCCCATCAAACCTGAAACTGAACTCGACGGAACCTTTATATCAAGGATATTTTTCCTGATATGTTAGGGTAATCATTATGAGCGACATTGTACTTATGCCTCGAAAATTTGTCCCACCATCAACATGATTAATGCCATAGAGAAGAGATAGGACGAACACTGGGAATGGCATAAAAAGTACATTGTCAAGTCAATGTCCCCACCCCCGCAATGGTGTATCAAGCAAGATAATACAACACACCAACAAAGCGTAACCTCGTCCAAACCTAGGATAACATGTAGCCTATGTGATCTGAACAATCACCGATTCAACCAATGCAGAGAACTGAAACCCCTTTCAAACAGTCTCCACATAGTCTCTTCTCTCCCTCAAAAAATTCTCGCCAACCAAGAGAATATCACACGCACCTATTGCTAAATTTGTTCACACTTACACCATACGATTAAATGTGTACATATCCCTAAGCTGAGAGCGACACGAGATACATTGAGTCTACACTCCACCAAAGAGGTAGACGCACCTAAGCCAATAATACAAAAATGGAAGCAGAAGATAACCTCTTCTATAACCGACCCTTTCCAAGCATCCACATCAGGAACAACGAGTAGCATAGAATCCCACACTATCTACTCCGTTGGCTCAATGATACCATGCACCATCTGCACCAGCCAAAATCACAAACTAGATTCATACCCGCTAACGGAAACATTCAGGCACTTCTGTGGTAGGCACAATTTCCACCTTCCAGTAATCGACCATCCTAGTGGGGAACCCAACCTTGCACTCATACAGAATCCCATTATAGATATTCTTCTGCCTCCAAATGCCGATGACACAATCCACCATATACAATTTGTATTAGCACACACTGGTGATAGGATTACTATCGTCTCCTCATCCCAGGATTTCCATCTAATTCCTGTCGTAAAAAATCAAGGTACCTTGCGCTTTTGCATAGATTTCCGCAAGATCCTGCATGATGCCATCGAACTCCTCAATGACACCTAGCCTCTAGAGCAGCGTCTAGTACAACTAGAGCTTGTCGACGAAAATCAACAAAAATCGCTACAACACAATGACGCCCGCAAGAAAAGGGTAAAATAATCATTCGACCACCACATCACCCCTCACTCATTCCCTGAGGGAGAATTAGTCCTTCACTATGATGTCGCAAAAGAGGCCTTAGGGCCAGGAAAGTTAGAAACCTTGTGGAAAGGACCCTACATCATTAAACATTGCCTCTGATAGGGGGCATACATCTTGACGGAACCGGATAGGACCTGCCTCACTAACCTTGTCAACAGCCTTTACCTCAAGAAATTATACCCATAAGGGCCCCCAACAACCCTTCCCCTTGAGTGAGAGTACACAAAAACCCAACCACTCAAAATTTTTGACCCAAAGACTTATTTAAAAAGTGCTCAAAGTATCATCATGGATCACCAAAACAAACCCTATTTCGGATTTGTTGATGGAGCATCAAGATGGTCTCAAAATTTAGTCACAGCATTTACTGCCCTAACTGATCACCACTGTGTTCAAATGGTGTGTGTATCGGTTCAACAACAAACAATCAGGCAGAATATGACGTTTTCATCAGACTTATGTGCGACGCCCTCCCTTAGGGAATTCACCATATGCATATCTACCTCAATTCCCAGTTAGTAGTATCACAACTAAACCAAACATTTGAGACTAGAGATACACATCTATTTACAAAATATTTGCGTGCCAAAATATTAAGCAGACAATTTGACTATATCACATTTTCACATGTACCAAGGAGTCAAAACCAAATAGCTGATCACATAGCTAACAATATCCTAAACTAGAATGCATCTCGAATAAACCATCTTACATAAAACCAAAAATATAGATATCCATCAGCATAACAAAATACATAAACTGAAACAGGTGATACATCATGTAGAGCCGCAAAAAATATCTCTTATATATATATATATATATATCAAAATATCTATATCTGAGTATAAAAATAGTGTCGTTGGCCCAATTTCCAGCCCAAATATACAAAAGTCGTAAAAAATAAGGGAAGCATCCCCATAACGGGTGTTATCCCTGTGTACAAAACTACTCTAGGGGGGTGCTCCCTCAAGAGGGGCACCTGGACCCACAACTTCTCCCGGTACCACCACCAGAGCTATCATCACAACTACGATTGCCACCCAATGTAGAGTGGGTCGATAGTCCCTCTCGCAAGCCATCACTGTCTCTAACCAAACCTCTTATAAGTCATCCATGAAACCTTGAGCAAGCATTCCCTGGGTCAAGCGGTCCACTCGACCCCGGAAGTCCTCAAGAGCAGTCACCTGAGCTATCATTTCTGCAATGCGTGCCTCTACCGCATTAGCATGAGCTCGCTTGGCTGCAACCTCTCCAGCAACTGAGCTACTGCCCTCCCTAGAAGGGCCAGCACCACCACCAAGTCCACCAACACCACCACCTATTCCACCTACATCACCTCCTCCCTGACCACCTTGAGGTCGTTGGGGAGGATCGTGGCCCACCAGTCGAGCCACAGGACAACCTACCTCACCAACATCTGCACGGAGTAACCAAAATAATGTCAGTGTCACTAGCGAAACACATAAGTACATACATACTCAAACAAATGAAAAAAAAATATAACACATACTTGTAGGTCCCCAAACATAACCAAAAGGGAGACCCATGTTTGGGTCACCCTAGAAGTCCATTCCCGCATACGGTTATGGCAAGAACATCTATGGGTTAGCCTCGAACCAGGCCTCTATTGTGGCATTCCAATAATGCCCCACCATGCCACCACCACCTCGCGGCATCGCCGGAGCCCACCTCCTCATACTTGGCTCCCGTGGCCCCCGAATAGGCACTGCCACCACTGGCCTTAGCAGCACCACCCTCTCATACATGATACTGCACAAGATGTTGGCGCACACAAATTACTTAGATCCACATTGGACCTTGTTCAACTGCGACACCATCCCGTCAAAACAAAAGTGGGCGAAGTTGAAAAAATGCCCGGACCTAAACCGGTGCAATACTCCAACCTGCTGGCCAGAAGCCCGATGCGGAGCAATTGACCCCGCTAGTCGTACGATCACTGCCAGAGCACATCGCTCTGCCACATCTATAACTGACGCAATGTTGATGCAGCCCTCCGTAAGAGGTGCCCCACCACAGTGACATCTACTAAACCTCTCAAGTTCCACTCGCCCAGTAGGGAGTGGATATCTCAGAGCCTCTACCTGAGGCAGTAACCTGGTCACAAAATATATATCCGTCTCAGGATGGATGATCAGGTTCATCCCCCGCAACACAAACATGTTGTGCCTCCTACGCCATTGCTGGGTAATGTATCGTAGTAACAGGTCCTTAGACCAAATAAACTCATACTCAACAAACTTCAAAAGGCCCCATAATGTCCACTGACGACGCGCCTAAGCATCAGTAGCTAACCTCAGGCCAGTCCTGATCCCTCCACAATAACCTATCACCAAAATAGACACCCATCAGTACAGAGGAAAAGCACAAAAAGGGGAAAACAACCATAGCATATTTTCACCTCGAACTTTGCACGTCTGTCCCTCAGACAGTTGCACTTAGTGCGCGTCTGTATTTTGCACAAGCGTGCTAAAATTGGGGAATAGAGCGCCTTGGCGCACCTATCCCTCAAAATTGCACACAAGGAAGGTGCGCTTTTTTCTAGATCGCCCGTGTAATCTAGGGTAAAAGTCACCCATAATCCATACAAACCCAATTTTTGCTGACCCCGACACCATCAAATTGTAAAAATTAAAATGCACGACATCATGGAAGTTACCTCGGCATAGTATCACTAGTCCCTGGTACACAGGCTGGCCACAACGGCAAGAAATGTTCTGTAAACGCCTCTGACCTCTCAAAACTCAACAAGTACAAATGAATTGAATAAGGGCCATAGTCACCTATTTATCGCCCTTTTCAAAAACTTCAGAGGGCTATAACGAGAGTTCATAAGGTCCATTCTACGAACCGTAAGTTGCACCATCATCAGTAATCCATGATGAACAGAAGCGATGCCACACATTCGCTTTCCAAAAAAATATTTTTTTAGCACCGGTAGGAATTCCCTCTATCATCTTCCTTTCTAAAGCCCATGCCTTTCAATAATATTTGATGAAAAGAAGATTCTTTCACTTGAGGTAGTTGTTTTTGCAAGAAAAACCTGCAAACCATTCACAACACCATCTACTGAAAGTTCCAAAGCAGGTATCATTCTACCCCCAGCGTGATAGAGTCCTAGAGAACTTTTCATATCTTGACATCATTTCTCCATCTGAAATGAACCATAGGGTATTTATACCCGACCGTGTTTATCATCACCCTATCCTGCACATGATAAACATCCTCATTGGTCGGTAGAGCCTCCCATCCATGGTGCTCATCACCCACAATAGACCATATATCACAGCAAAAGTGACACCATGGCCATACCACTTCAATCCAGGAAGCACCTCATGCCCATCCATTCATCATTCATAAGTTCAAGTTTACCATGCAAACTGAAAGCCCCTTCCTGGATGACCAGGTTGTACAATCAGATAAAACGTGCACCACCGCGCATCGCATTTGGCTCACCATACCTCCACCAGCATAATCCCATCTGTGATGTTCTTCATCTGCTTCATCAACCCTACACATGAGACCAACCAATGGGACCCCCACCCCCAGAAAATCACCTTCCTCACACCATTAGTGAGTGAATACTTTCATGTTTTGGGGTACCCGTCTCTGTGTTTTGTACAAACCAAACCCCATTATTTTATTCTTTTGGTAAGTGTACAAAGACCGAAAAAGGTACACTTTGCCCCTCCACCCTTGTATTTCATATTTTCTTCCATGGTAGCAATCCCCAAACACCCTTGGTCAAAGTATTTCACCCCCATGCACATGACATTTCATAGCTAATTTACACCCGCCCTGGAAGTCCTACCGACTCTAGGGATTTTCCCTTCATAAATGACTATGACTGCTGCGAAGTTGCTTAAGTAAACTCCGACCTCGGGCCACTGAATCCCCATCATTAGTTTTTAATCGGCACTCACCAAAATGCCTATGTTAAACCCACCACATCCAAGTCCCCGACCCCTCATCTCAGCGACCCCTCATTCTGTTGAGGCTTCTTTTTTTTCGACTTAAACACCCATATTCCAAAAAGGAAGTGGTAAACCCCTCTCCATGCAAAGGGGCATCCTCAGGTGGCACTATGGGAGAAATCATTGTCCACAGCTGTCATGATCCTCCTGACATTCAACTACGAAAAAATCTTTCATGTCAAGATGGTATCGTACCTTACAACCATTTCACTTTGATCAGATCCGTCGAAGACCCGTGCCTCCACAAGTGTCTCTGTCAACAATGCTTACACAGGCAGGTCCCAGCCAGCACCTATGTGTACATTGCACAGCTATATGCCATACCAATTTTACGCATATGGGTACCACATTCCACCTATCGTCAAATAAAAAATGCCCCTGAGGGCATCAGCAGTTGTCGTCGACAACCACCAGCATCACTACCATTGTAGTGACACAGACAAAACATGTATCTGTCAATTTTGTTTAACTAGCCATAGCATCACAAGCATGGGACATGCTCGCCTCGTTGAAATTTTGTACATATATTGTAAATTATATTTTCTTGCATGGATCCCTTAGACGTGGTCATTCTTGGAACCGGTGCAAGGTGTTTTCAACTCCAAAGTTTCACGCAGGTCTCCCTCTCTCTCTATGCACGACACGGAAAATAAATTATAATGTATTTCGGCTATATATTCCTTCCTAGACCTCACACATTAGGGGGCAACTTTGAACACTGGAAAATCATACAACAGAAGATGACATTAATTAATGTCAAGCCAAAGGATTTATAGGGCAGGAAGACATTATGGAATCCATAAAGTATTTAAAATCTCTAAAGTTTTGAGAAAATCAAATTTGAACTAGTAATAAAATGCTATTTGCGCGCATTATCCTTTGAGAAGAGTGCCTTCTGCGTGCCTTTTTTCTTGATAAGCACGCATTCCTAAAAGTGACAAAATGTCGCTATCCGGGACCACAAAAATCAAAGGACAAGTTACTCCTTACATGAAGCCTCCTAAGGACAATCACCAGTGCCTCCTTCGACACTATGTGAGCACACAATGGAATCATACCTCTCCCTTGGGTCACCATCCACCATGTACCAAGGGAGGGAAGGAGGATTTGAAATTCTCTATATAAAGCCACCATGAGATGAAGAATGGGTGATCACATTGTTATGTTGGCTAGAATTGCCCAAGCAATACCAGTAGTGTGTGACCCGGAGCTGGAGATAGAGGGGACTCGATTGTTGACCATCCAACAATCTTAGTCCAACATAGCAGAGAGAGAGGGAAACTGCACCGAGGTGAGCTTGGAAAACAACATCCTTGCATCGGGACCTAGAACCATTGTCTAGGGGCCCTTTGGCAAGTGGGTAAAATTTCTTCTTCGTATCAAACACTTAATAAGAAGGGGCCGAGAGCCACCATTTGCATTATATTTGTTTGAATCTCTTCAATAGCTTCTATATATTTGTGTTTTAGTTTTAGTTTAATTCGAGTATACATTTGCATGATTTTTCCTCTATATTGTATGCTTATGAACTTCATCACTTTCTACCTGTTACCAATAGTTTAAAGGGGTAAACCACATCGCATAAACTGGTGTGATTTCATACATTCGTGCACCAAATCCACCACAACAGTGTTGAAGAAGCGATTTTTCCTTTTCAAGTGCTAAGTGAAAGGCACATAACCCTTGAAAACCTGAATTATGCCTTGGACGTGCTGCTTCCATTGCAAGAACTATTTTCGTCATTTTAATCACAAGCCTAACAAGTTTCCTACACCTTTCTCCATGTAGCTTAGCATCATTGGTAGCTGACAATAATTTCTCTACAACAACATCCATAGTCCCCGTCCAATTAGAAGGTAGCGCTAAACTACATTACTTCAACATGCCACCTTCAGGACAACATTAGTATGGGGTCAATTCTTATTAGCCCAAAACTAGTGTATTTTGGTATTTTTCATGTGAAAAGACCTGCAACTAAAATGTATTGACTGAAGAGTATCTATTCCATCAAAATCACCTAGGTCTTTCACTTAGACTCATCCAGGATAACCAAATTAACATAAGGTTTGTTGTCACAGTCCCAGACCAAAGTCTCGCCTTTTTTCACAAGGCAACAAACAATTTAACAACTCAGAATATTCTTTTGAAACTTTTCATGATTTTTTTAATGGAGTTTTGTTTTTTCTAGCTGGACAAATAAGCTACAACAGTATGTAACAACATCTTGATAATTTCCATTTCTTCCACAGCGAAGAGATACGGCAACCAAGATTTCAGGGTCTCTTTGAGCAATTTTAGTGGACTATTTGATTAAATACAGTCTTATTTTCACTAAAATTTCTAGTAAGATTTGTTGTGAAGCCATCTATGATATATGATAACTAAACAAAAAAAAATTCATCCCATTCACCCTCTCCTCTTACCTTGTTGTTTGCTGTGAGAAAACCTTGCTCGCACTTTCCAAAACAAGAAAAATCCTATCATTACATGTTGTACAGTGCTTTGTACTTCTACAATTTCCCTGATGCATATCATTTCTGGTCTCCAAATATGTATTTTCTTCATATTTGTCATAGATGTCATCAAATGAAGAGGTAAGAATTTCATCATTACAAAATATAAAGGTAGAATTAAGTCCTCATCAAAAGGTTGATCTAGTATGCTCCCTATCAATTGCTTGATTATCTTATTCATAAACAACCATGTCATTCTCTGCCTTGGGGTTGGATTGATCACACATCACATTAGCTGTGTTGACATTTAATTTTTGGAAAAGAAAATGGCTCAAAAAAAAATCTAAGCAATGTTATTTAATGTCATTAGTCATATTCATCATAGATAGGACTGGATTCAAAACACACAACATATAATATTCCTTTTCTTTGTGATAATAATGTATATGGATGAAGTTTGTATCAGGGCTACTGTGTTATTCTTCTTCTAGATATGCGGTAGACTAGTAGTCTCTTAAATGATGCCAACAGTGCTATGTTCCTAAAATTTTGAGTTCAACACTTTATTCATATCTATAGCAACATCATCACAATATGGATATTCACCCTCTAAGTTATCTTCCTTATCTGGACGATCATCATGTTGAAGGATATGAGGAAGATATTCTATACCTTTCATCTTCATCCATTCCTGTGCTTAGCACCACAGGGTCTTCTTCCTCCATAAAATCTCCATCATTATCTACATGGATGCCATATTTTCCTAAAAAAAGACAAAGGTGGCCTTCCTAGTGCAATGTTGCCACCATGTGCTAGTCATGATCATCAAATTTCTAAAATATTGGGTGACAACGTTTGAGGAATATTTCAACTAGATTTCTTAGAGAATGTATTCTATTAGAGTGGAAAGAATGTTTGAGCCAACCATTACACTATTATCCCAAAGAAAGTATAAATAATCTGATCATGACATCTTCATGTCTTTCTTCCAATTCAGAGATATACCTCGTAAATTCCAGGACATGTGGACCATCATTCAAAGAGTTCCCTTCAAACTCTTGAAGATCCTTTCCATAGTTAGGATGGTGCCTATTTAGGTGTCCTGGGATATTTTCAATATCCAAAGTTGGAGATCCTTGATCATTTATTATTTCTCTTCTTTTCCATTATATCTGCAACATACCATTGGAAATTTAAACTTCCTTGTAACATATTTAAATAAGAACTTAGTTGATCGGATTTACCTTAGTGTTTTGTCTGCAACCTAGGTTCATGATTTTAATTTCCTAATTAGAAACATAAATGACTTATTTCATTACTCTAAGGTCTGATTTATGAATAGAAATGCTTATAAGAGTTAGACCCCCTAACAACCCCCCCCCCCCTTCCGACGCTAGAAAATGACCAGCCCATAGTGAGATGAAACAACCAAGGTGACAGCGTGAGTAGTTTTCCTAATGTTACATTAAGTTTCTTTGTAGATTTTGCTACAAACCACTTGGTCAATTTCAAGTGCTAAAAGAGGTATATCTCATATGAGAAATTAAACAATGACTTGGAGAGTTTTCATTGTGATTCTGGTCAGTTTTGTTAGTTGTTCTGTTAGCCACCTATAAAATTTGCCATACAAAATGGTGGCTAAAACATTTTTGAAGCCTTCAAGAAACAAGTTTTATTGAAAAAAATTGTTATCTCTTGAAGCCTTATGAAGACATCATGCCCTCTGTTTAATCTTCACAGCTGTCTCCCTTTCGAACTCAGAGATTCTGCTATTTTCATAGAGAAAAGACTGCTGCAAAATCCCATTTTTCCCCTCCTTCACTCAAAACTAACCTTCATTTTATTCCCTTTTTCCCCCATAAAATTCCTCTATTTTTCATGTATTCCCTTCTTCCCTTCATTAAAATCCCTTTTATAAGGTTTGAAACTCACTTTTTAACCTTACCGAAACCCCCAAATCCATCAAAAAATTGAAAATTTTCATAAAAAATAAGTTTTTTGACTATGGAATTAAGCCCCTTTGGGCTAAGTCCTAACCACTTCCCCACCACATGCCAACGCCCTATAACCAGGCGCTATCCCCATTAGGCACTTATCACATCGGAACAAGTCAAAGCGTGCAAGTCCTTTTGTTTTATGAAACTCCAATGCCGATTGGCCCCTTTGAATATAAAGCCCCGATCCCTTTTCTTTTTTCCACATAACCAAGGCCCCGTAGTCGGGTGCTAAGCCACATATATATAACTCGCCCAAAGCGATTAAACCTTTTTATTTAATAAAATTCCACCTTTTTTAATATTATAACTAAGTCTGCCATTCATTGGTCGGAGCTCTTCTCCACCGTTGATCATTAGACCAATCAGACGGCTAGTGTTATCTCACATCGGGAAATTTCATTGGTGTGTTTAATATTTTATTTGCTGCCTCTGATTGGCCATTCCCCGATCCATCCTCCACCGTCGATCTGATCTACAGATCGATGGTCCATAGTCAATCACTTCGGCGCTCCCATGTCCACTGCCCCGCCAATCGCAAAGCTCCGATTGCATCTGGGCCGTCCACATGTCCAGATCGAATGGTTCATATCTGTCCTCCCGACTTTGGTTTAAATTCATATACCCCGTTGTGCAATGTTTTTTCGGCCAATCTTAGCCATTTATCTCTGCAGATCAACGACCCATATTAACTCCTCCTCCACCTCATATTTTATTTTATTTATGCCCCATATTTGATCTCCGCCATTCATGTTTTGATCCAACGGCTTAGATTGAAACCACCTTCGCTCCACCCCACCTGTTATCACTCGCGCATCTTGTCTACATCACGCTCACTCCCCACCATACGATCTGAGGCCCTAGATCTAACGGCTGACGTTCCATATCGCATAACTTTAAGCACAGGCATTAATTCCCCAAAATCACGCGAAATGGGCGGTATTCAAAATCCACGTGTCAGGCGGGAACACATATCGCGTTCGAAAAGGCAATACCGCCTACCCACTTTATCACCGCGTGATACTATTGGTTTCTTGGACCAAAACCACCCTTCCCCATTTTCACTATGATCTATCGCGTTCCTCCTTGACCGTTGATCTCTGCAGATCAACGGTCTCAGATCATTTTCGCGTTGTTTCATCGCTCTCCGCCTTTTCCAAAGGGCTTTCAACGAGCAATATCCATCATTTATTTCGTGGGCCGATCTCATCCGACGACCCACGATCTTCTCAGAAACCCCAATTTTCCTCAATGCATTTTTCCTCCGCCCAAAGGGATTTTCGCTATTTTCTTTTGTATTTCTTCTATTTTCATGAAAAGCAACCCTTTTTCATTATATGAACCCAGATCAATCTCGACCGTTGATCTATGTAAGATTAATGGCCCTAACTTAAAGTCTCCACCATTTTCTCCCACCACTCTCCGTCTGACCCCGCAATCAAATCTCCACCGTTGGATGCTGTCATCCAATGGCTACGCTCCACGCCAAAGCCTCCAAAGCATTTTTTTCCAAATACGTAGGATTTATTAATGTTTATTGGTTTTATGCAGGTATTAAAGTTTTTCAAAATAATTTTAAAAGAGAATAAAAGACGAGGATGACGATCCTCCAGGCTTTCATTAATCAAAAGGATTACTACAAAGGGTTCAACGCCACATTTCATCGGTGCATCATGAGAAATTATGCCATATGAACCCTCTATGGAACTTGCACATCAACAAGACACAGTGAAGCATGATTAAATCAAAGAGTATCAGTGTTGAAGACCAAATCAAGCCAGAGATGAAGAATTGAAGGTAGAATCGTAGATTTGGTGGATTATGGCTAAGGTCAAAAATCAAAAGCCTAATCCACTAAATTAAACCCATTTAAAGAAAATCAAAAATATCTATCACGCAAAGATGCCTCCTCTGCCACATCAGAGGCTAATTGATTCCTCTCAGCTACCAGATTGCCACATGTAGCCTCAAAGCATTCAAACAGAGGGCTGAGTAATGATCAGAACAGAGGATACTTTCCTCAATACAGCTGAGCAGTTATTCCAAGCCGAACAGAGTTATTGTAGAGATGACACATAGCCTTAAGGTCAACAAAAGCTTCCAGCAAGCTTAAATACTTAATGCAAACCAATTAATACAGGAAAATATCTGTAAACTTCTCCCTTGAGCCCCTCAAAGGTTGAGGAGCATTAACTGTATTAATTGAACTCAGAATATCTTTTCTCTGTTTCGACCTCCTCATCCTTCTATAAAAACTTATTAAGGAGTCCATTGTAAACGTTGGTTGATCACTAGTTGTAATAATGAAACTCTCTGAAATAATACATAGTCTGTAAAAGTTGAAGAAGAAATTGAAGTCTTGGAAGCCCTGATGATGTTGTTGCATGCTTGTTTTTTAGAAGGCTCTATCATTGGATCCACGAGATTGGCTTTTGGTGAAGTATTCTGAACTATTTAATGTTTTCCCCTATTTTCATTTTGTTCCATAAATTCTTACTACAGTAGGATGAAATTTTTAGGCTAAGAAATGAATCTTGGAAGCACCTTAGACCTGTTTATCCTTCACTGTTTTATGTTTTCTTCTGCTGAGGTATTTTAGAGTCTTTAATATCTCTCTTTAGTCCTCATGCTTGTTTATTTCTCTAATAGTTCGAATAGTTGGTTTCAGCATGATCTATGGTTCTCCTTGCTTGTATGCTGCCACTTAAAGGTTGTTATTGAAGTCTCCCTTTGAAGTATCTTTGTTTACATTGAGCCAAGAAGGTTTGTTCTGATCATGCCCTTTGTCCTTGCTTGAACATTTGTCTTAAAGTTCTTTATAGCTGTGATAATAGATGTATTTAGGTGTTCCCTCTTCTATGACCATAATTATCAGTGAATGTTTTATGTTTTCTAAGTAATTTGAAATAAAATCTTTGAGGAAATAGGGTGTTCCCTGAATCTTAGATTTCATTTTAAAGTTGTTTTGAAGTCATTATTTGCTTAAAGTGTGGTTTGTATAATTCATGGTTAGCCTTGTCTATCAAATAACTCTTTATTGTTCAAGGTATGCTTTCAAATTCCCTTTGTTGAGAATTAAACTTCTCTTTTCCAAACCATTAATGTCCATCACATTCATAAACTAAAGGATCCCGTGGCCAAGTTATATTTTCCCTTTGATATCCCATATCCATTAATAAGTTTTTCATAACCTCTTTTTGACTCCATTGCCCAATGAAACTGACATTTCCCCTTTCTATCTATCTTTCCTATACCTTTCATGTTCTGCTGTATCAATTCAACCAAACAAACAAACAAACACTTGCACTTAATAACTAGTCTAAAACCAATACTCAAAGCACACAAGATAAACCTTTGCAAAAAACAAATAATTTGAGAGATCCCTCTCTGAGAGAAGGAGGACTAGATCCTGTAACTCTAAAGATTGGTTCTGATATTGCCTTGTCTTTTGATTTGCCAAACTATCAAAACACAGGGGACCAACATAATGGCGATCATGGTGGGACACTAAGTAAAATATTTAAAAAAATACTCCCTGTCCAGTATAACATAAGTAGCCTTCTTCAAGCACTACCTAAAAAAAATGGTAATCATGATAGGGCTTAATTTAATCAGTGACAAACTAAGTAACCTTAGGATTCTTGTAGGACCTTATCAAACCTTGAAGGAATCAGTTACCAAGCCATAAGAGTGAAATTTTTAGGTTCTTGACACCTTAGCTAAGTGTTAAAATCAGATTTAGGAAAATCTCTTAACCCATAGGATTAAAAACTCAGAAAACCCAAAAACATTTCATTTTGGCTTCATAATAAACATGGTGGTGGAACCATCCAATATTTTACCTTCATAGAAGCTAAATAGTTTCCACCTGGCAACTCCCTTAGCTCCAGTAGGCTTATTACTCATCTAGGTCTTTAGATATCTTTAGGACTATGTTAACCAGCCTTGAAGAAGTTTAGAAGCTTAGTCCCATATTAGATAAGACATCGTGAGAGGTAAAACTCCCAAAAACAGTCCCTAAAACCTTAACCTCTCTCATTTTTGAAAAACAGTCTGGCTTCACATAAGCTCAAAACTAGATCCCATCCAGACCCAAATCCTCCTTTAATCGTTGACAATCTAGAAAGAATTATGTGGCAGACTTCTAGGTCTGGAAAATCAGCTACTAATAGGAGCCTCTTAAGAACAAAATTCTGTCCCTGAAAACCTTGTTGTCTTAGAAGATTCACACTTTGATTTACATCATACAAAGAACATCTTTAGAACTATATCTCAAGGTTTTTTAAACCAAACTAATCTTGACATTGCAGATTTTCAACAAAGCTTCAGTAGAGAAGCCTCACCTTCCACTCCTCCTAATTCCCAGCTTCTTCATCACTTTAGCCTTTTCCATAACAAGTCTGCTCAAAATCAGTTTGTTGGCCCAAGTGTTTCTTCCACTCCAATCCATACTACCACTGTGCAAAACACTCCTATTCAGACCACTTTAACACTTGTAAATCCACCTCTTGTGAATCCACCCTTATTTCCAGCCATGGCAACATGGTATGCCCCATTAGTGTTACCACAACCTCTACTTCCCTTACCAAATGATTACCAATCCAAAATTACTCATTTCACTGGAAAAGAGTCTACAACAGCTCAACATCATGTAGATAGGATGGAAGATGCATTTTATTACATGGAGATAGAAGAAGAAACTATGAAGATGAGGATCTTGGCCCAAATTTTAGGAGGATAGGTGAAGAAGTGGTTTAAAAACTTACCTCCTAACAGCATCAATGATCTCCCTGCTTTGCATCAAACATTCATCAACAAATGGGAACTCAAAAAGAACCCTCTCCAAATACTAGCAGAGTATAGCATCCTCAAAAGAAATCAAGGGGAGAGTGTTCATGACTACTCCACTAGGTTCAATAGCATTTACAATGCTCTTCCACCTCAGATGAAAACTCCCAAAGGCATGGCCTTAGTAAGGTATCCCGAAGGCTTTGATGCTGAAATGGCTTATCAGTTGAGGGAGAGAGATTACTTAACCTTATAAGACATGCAGAAAGGAGCTGTGAGCATAGAAGCAAACATAATTGAGAAAAGAAATGGGTTGAGATCAGAGAAGAGGGTAACTTATAAATATGACATTGCACCCTCAATCTCAAATTTTGACACTAAAATTTATAACCTAGTGAAGGTAATGGAGAGGATGCTTGAAAATATCAACTTGAATGATAGAGTGTCACCAAGAGAACCTCAAAATAACCAAAATAGAAATAGAAATCAGAATTATAGAAGAGAAAACAATCAAGATAAGCAAAAATAAAGTGACCAACAAGTTAGACCTCCCTTCCAAAAAAACTATGTGGATCAATATGAGGAAGATAGGGAGATGGAAAGGTTGGGAGAAGCTCATGTAAACTTGATTGGATCAGACAGTGGGGATGATGTTTTCTTCACTGAGGAAGAACAAGGTTTCTTCTCTGATCAGAATACAAACACCTATGAAGATTCTGATGATTACAGATTGGGGTTTGAAAATGAAATCATAGAGGTACACAAACAATATGATCTTAGGAGCAAAGGGAACGTAGACAATTCGAAAGATAAGAACACTAGCACTACTGTCAAGAAAAAAGCAGAAAGTCAGCCTAAGAAGACAGCAGACAAACCCATCATTTTGGCAAAAAAACCAGATTTAAACAAAGAGAAAAATAGCCAGCCAAATGTTGAATAGAGTACCCCTAGCACTTCAGCTAGTGGTCCTAACAAAACTGTCCCAATTACCAATCCAAACAAAGTTCAACAAATCAAAACTGCTGAAAAGAATTCAATTGAAAAAATAGATGTGAATATGAACAAGTCAATTGTTCCTTTCACCCTGGAGGGGGAGATTGCAAAGATAAAAATTACCATCACCCTAGCTGAACTAGTAACCCAAGAAGTGTACAAAAACCAAGTTTTAAAAGCTTTGAACCTAGGAAGTGATACTGACACCTTAAACTTGATAGATGACAAACCTGAGTTGTTGTTTGGTCCAGAAGTTGAAGGAAAATACCAAGAAGGGGTTGTTCCTCCCTTCTATGTTAGTTTGAACATACATGAGAAAATTTTACACAATTCCATGCTAGATTCTGGAGCTTCACATAATTTGATGCCCAAGGTAGTAATGGAAAGCTTAGGCTTAGAAATTACTAAACCATACAAAGATTTGTATTCCTTTGACTCAAGCAGAGTCAAATGTTTGGGTTTAATCAAAGATTTATGTGTTAACTTAGCTCAAATCCCTATTAAGATGCTAGTAATGGACATAGTTGTAGCTGACATTCCCCCTAAGTATGGCATGCTCTTATCAAGATCATGGGGAGCCAAACTTCAGGAAAGCCTTCAAATGGACATGTCTTATGCCACCATCCCTATTTTTAACCAAAACAGAAGACTATACAGGGAATCTCACATGAAGTACATGGTGAGCAACACAAATAAACCAAACAACTCTCCAATATATTTTATTCAATCAAGTTTAGATTCCTTTATCTTGTACAACGAAGATGAAATTACTCAACAAGAAAAGGAAAACATAGACCCAACCAGTTTACTAGAGCAATCAGAACTCCCCTCAAATCAGATACAAAACATTGGAAATCAACAGCAAAAAGAAAATGAAAATGAGGCAAATATACTTTGGACAATAAAATTTGATGGATCCTGTAATAAAACAAGTGCAGGGGCAGGCATTTGGATTCAAAATACGAATCAGATTTTTTCATATAAACTAGATTTCCCATGCACTAACAATATTGCTGAGTATGAAGCACTTCTTCTAGGCTTACAATTTCTTAAACAATTAGAAGCCCAAAAGATATCAATATTAGGAGATTCTAAACTTATCATAAGAAAAATCAAAGGAGAATACTCAGCTAGAAATCCAAGGCTTAGGGAATATTGGAATGCTACCCTTGATTTATTGAAAACCTTTGAAAAGTATGAACTTATTTTCATTCCCAGAGCACTAAATCATCTAGAAATGAACTCACTTTCAATGCCAGCAACTGCCAAATACCTAAGATAAATGAAAATCTTAGTGTAAAGGTAAAACACAGGCCTGCAGTGCCTGATAACGAAGATCACTGGCAAGTGTTTGATTATGAAAAACACATAGATGATTTCTTAAAATTAGAAAATTATTTCAACATACCAATATCAGAAACCAGCGATAAAGAAAACTGTTTTTATATTGAAACAATCCCAGAAGTTGAAATGACATATCCTACTGATATAAAATCATTGTGAGAATCCTTTTGAAGCAGAGTTAATTGACAATGCAGACCAAGAAGACTTGGAAGTTTTACAATGCAAGAATGATACAATTCCAAGAGGTCTTACACCTTTAGAACACCTTTTCGACTTTAACGATTTAGCCAAAGAACCAAGAATGGAGCCTATGGAAACAGATGTCGAAGAACATAACATAGGCAGCCTAGTAGAACCCAAGATGATTAAATTTTCCAGCACTCTCCCAGCTCACATAAAATTGCAATACATAGAGTTGTTCAAAGAGTTTAAAGATGTTTTTGCTTGTGGGTACAAAGACCTGAAATCGTATGATACCAGCATCATTCAACACAAAATCCCTCTCAAAGAAAATCAAAAGCCTTTCAAACAAAAGCTAAGGAGAATAAACCCTGTTTTACTACCTTTAGTTAAGGAATAAATTGAAAAGATGCATGATGCTGGGATCATAGTACCAATTAGATATTCAAAATCGGTATCAAACTTAGTTTCTATTAGAAAGAAGACAGGGGAAAACAGGCTCTGTATTGACTTCATAAATTTAAGTAGAGCCTCTCTAAAAGACAACTACCCCTTACCCAAGATGGACCATATACTTCAAAGGGTAGTTGGGTCAAAAATGATATCCCTCTTAGATGGGTTCTCAGGTTACAATCATGTGTTAGTGCTCCCAAGTGATCAAATCAAAACTGCTTTTACCACACCTTGGGGCACCTTTATGTATGTCAAAATGCCTTTTTGATTGATGAATGCAGGGGCCACCTTCCAAAGGGCCATGGACATAAACTTCTCTAAAGATATTGGCTATTTCATAATCATTTACCTTGATGACATAACCGTCTTCTAAAAAACTGATGAAGAACATTTGATTCACTTAAGAAATTTTTTTAAGAAGTGTAGGAAATTTGGCTTGTCATTAAATCCCAAGAGACACTCTTTGGTCTCCAAGAAGGTAAACTTCTTTGCCATATAATTTCAGAAGAGGGAATCAAAATAGACCCTATTAGGATAGATGGCATATTATAGATCAGCCATCCAAGAAGCCTCAAAGAATTACAATCTTTCATTGGAAAGATTAATTTTTTGAAGAGGTTTATCCCCAATCTTGCTGAGCTATTAAAAAACATTACAAACATGCTTAAGAAATATGTAGGTGTAAAATGGACTTTACCAGCTAAACAATCATTCGAACTAGTCAAACAAGCACTTACTCAAACACCAGTCCTGATTAGTCCAGATTTCACCAAAGACTTTTATATCTTTTCTTTTGCATCTGAGCATACAATAGCTGCAGTATTGCTTCAAAAGAATGACTTGGGGCAAGAAAAACCGACATCCTTCTTTAGTATGGCCTTAAGAGATGCTCCTCTCAAATATAACATCATGGAGAAGCAAGCCTTAGCATTAGTGAAATAATTAAAGGAATTTAGAGTCTATATTTTACACTCTCAAATAATTTCTTTTGTTCCACATACTGTTGTCAAGAACATTCTAAGTCAAGACCCTAATGGTAAAAGGGGAAAATGGATTGCAACTATTCTTGAATATGACTTAGAAATCAGGCCCACCAAACTAGTTAAAGGGCAAGGATTAACAAAACTTATGGCTAAGTCTAACTTCCAAGCACTATACATGAATATGGTATATGTGTTGGAAGAAATAGAAGAATCTACTGCTCCTTTCATCGAATAGACATTTCTGAATTCTCCTTGGTATGCTGACATTATTTATGTGCTTTTATATTTGAATGCCCCTCCTTCTTTGTCAAAAACTAAAGCTAGATTTTTGAAACAAAAAGCTTTGAGTTATTGCATCTTATATGGGGTATTATATTGGAAAAATGCTATTGGAATTTTGCTTAAATGTTTACTTGAAGATGATGCAGGAAAAATCATGCATGATTTTCCTGATGGAGAATGTGGAGGACGCCTCTACTGGAAGGCCACAGCAAACAAAATTCTTAGATCTGGTCATTATTGGCCTACCCTTTTCCCAGACACTTAGAATTTGGTCATGTTAGTATGAATATTTCGTCGTAACAGATCACTTTAGCTACGCATAACAAATAGCCCTAACATTGATTATGGATGAAAAATATCTTTAAGTTTGCTACACAAATTCAGATCTAAGCACAAAAGACATTAAGCAGATAAAATATAACATGGCTCCATGCATCCAATAGACAAGACAAGAACAATGTAATTAAAAGAATTTTATATTATATAAAAGAATGGGGCACCTGAAAGGAAAACAAGAAAGGTGTTTTCCGGTTCTCCTCAGTGGGATGGGTTCTTGAAAGTCCTCAGTGTTTCAGATCTAACATTCCTCTATCTTATTGGTGTAGAAAAACAAACATAGAACTCAGTGGGAGCTCACAAAGAAAAAACTGAAAAATGGTGACCAAGATTAGATCCAGAGTGATCTAATGCAATGGAGGTGACTAATGAATGGGGAAAACCCTTCTATTTATAACAAAATATTGGGGTGTTCTAGAACTCGATGCATGAATAAAATATTATTAATCAAATTCTAGAATCACCCTTTACGAATATTTTATTATATTTGTTGGAGGGAAAAGGTCTTTTGACTTGGGTCAATTCCTTTATTTATAAACAATAAATAAATAAATGATTTATTTATTATTTTCGGGAGATGGTGGGAATATAATTAAATAAATAATGATTTATTTAATTATTTACAAATGATTTAGTCAAATTTAACTAGGAATATTATTAAATAATGATTTGAATAATTTATTCCTAGGAAATAATTAAATAAGTAATGATTTATTTAATCAATTTCCTTGTTTTGGGTTAAATATGACTAGAAAATATAGACAAATGTTATTTTATATGGTGAAAGAAATTTTACTTAGGGTAAAATTGGTCTTACATGGTGTACTTGGGTTCATCTAATGATAATGGGTTAGATGACCAAAAAATGGTGTATAGATTGCCCCCCAACGTACAAGTGTTAGGACAAAATCATATGACCGAAGTACGTTGTAAGAACTCAATCACTAGGCATCAAGAGGGAAGTGAGAGAGAGGAATGTAAGGTAGTCTAATGTGCTAAAGGACTAGACCCGGAGGAGACGAGACTTACAGGTGCAACAAGTCTCTAGGTGATGAAGTAGTACCAGTGTTAAAGGCGGTGGGGAGAGGCATACCTATGCCTACCCAGACAATAGTACAAAGAATAAGGCACCTGAAAAACCACAGAACACAATAATGAAGCATGTGTTGGCCTAAACATGAGCCAGATAAAAAGGATGGATCCCACATACATGTGATGCCTGGAATAACCTTCAGGGATTATACAAGAATATTTTAGTACATGAGATACAAATATACCCAAATGCCCCCTACACACGGGGAAGGGCTCACAAAATCTGACTGATATATGCAAATCGAAGAGGTGCTGCAAGCGGTCGAGGCTGATATCATCAAATGAGAGGAGCTGCATCAAGGGCGGAAATTAAGAATTCATCCGGGTATGTGGGGGGCTACCTGTAGGGCCACCCCCTCATGAGGATTGAGACATCTCACACACGCCTGGGAATCACCAATAGTTGTTGCTGCATCACTGGACCACCAAGTGTATAGAGCATGATCAGGCTGAGAAGAACTTGAATCAAAGTACACTGCCCCCTAGACCTGGCTTCTGGAGTAAATGAGATGATGTCGACAAAAGTAGGTCTGCCATAGGTGAGGCAATGAGGGAAACCCAACTAAGGCACGAGGGAAAATAGTAGAGCGACGAACAAGTAGAAACTGATGATGATGATGGAATGATGAAAGGTCCAAAGGGGACCTGAAAAAACATGAGTACAAAATGGTATCTCATGATGGAAATCGACACAAACAAGAATAAATATGGAGGCCAAGCGATGCCCCAAGGAAAAATTTTGTAAGTGAGGAAATCCGATTTGGAGAAGAGGGAAATGAAAACTTCGTGGACAATAGGTGTCCTGGTGAAGTAGTGAATGATAAAAAAAAACATACGTTGGCTATCTACAAGGAGATAAAACATGCTTTTCGAGTGGGAAATGCTAAGGGTAATATCTTTTAAGATAGAGTGCATTGCGAGTATTAGGAAGGGGGTGGCCTTCAAAGTCCTCTAAAAGATAGGCTCCCTTCCCAAGATCTTTACTGATGATGTAAGGACCTAACCATAATGAGTCGAACTTCCCATGAACAAGGGTATCGTGGACCTGGTCATATACTAGAATAAGGTCACCTTCATGAAAGGTGAGAGGGTGTACTTTCCGGTCATACTGAGCTTTGGTGTGCTTTTTGGCTGCTTCAAGCGTTTGCAATGAAACACGATGGTCTTCAGAGGCACGCTCAAGCATGATAAGTTGTTGTTCTAGAGGTTGGGTATCCGGGAGAATTTCAACGGCTAAATGAAGGGAAGGAATTTCACATTCGATTGGTAAGACTGCCTCTTCGCCAAAGACAAGGTGGAAAGGAGTGAAACCGGTGGCGGTTTTAACAGAAGTACAATAAGCCCACAAAGCAAGGAAGAGCATGAGATACCAATTGGTTTTGTGCTTATTCACCATTCATTGAAGCATGGTCTTAAGAATTTTTTTGACTGCTTCGACTTGGCCATTACCTTGGGGGTAATAAGAAGATTAATATTGGTGCTCGAAACCCAATAGGGAGGACATCTCATGCCAAATATGATCTTCGAAATGTCGGCCATGGTCCGAGACTAACTTTTTTGGAACTCTGAATCGAGCAATGACATGGTTAAAGAAAAAGAGGGCTGCAGTGGCTACCGTATTGTTGAACGTAGGCATAGCTTCGGCCCATTTAGTGAAATAGTCAACCGCCATGATGATATTTGTGGTTACCAGTAGATGGAGGTTGACATTCCATAAAGTCGATGGCCCATTTACAAAAAGGACCGGATGTGACGACAAGATGGAGGGGAGTGGGAAGGGCTCGCGCCTTAGGGGCGAAATGTTGGCAATTGGAACAGTGTTTGACTGCTTCAATGTAATCACTGAAGAGAGAAGGCCAAAAATACCCAGCATGCATGATTTTTTGGGCAGTGGCGAGGCCGGAGAGGTGGCCACCACAAGCGCCACTATGACAAGCATTGAGGACTTGCTCAGCTTCAGTGTGGGTGAGGCAACGACGAAGGACAGTATCTACTCCGTGACGATAAAGGTCATCGTTGATTAGAAGGTAGCGAGAGGCTTGGTGTCGCATACATCGTCAAGTAGCACGATCAATACGAAGGGCGAACTTTTGGGTTCGCAAGTAAGTAAGGATGTCACCGTACCAAGGATTGTCGGTGGTGATGGCAGACAAATGTTCATCGGGAAGAGCATCATTAATTGGAGCAGCTTGCATCCTGGTAGGCAAATCAGAAATGAGTTCAGCTAGGACTAAACCTTTCTTACTTTTTGGGGTGACAAATTCAAGGTCGAATTCTTGGAGGATAACGACCCAACGGGCGTACTTCCCATTGAGGATGCGGCGACTCAATATGAAATCCATGGGGTTGGAATCAGTCACAACCTTGGTGGAATGCATGAGGATATAATGACGCAGTTTTTGGACCGAGAACACGACAGCTAGTGCTAATTTTTCTTCATGTGAGTAGGACACAGGTGGGCCGGCAAGGGTCTTACTGACATAACAGATCACATGTTCAACACCGTTATCATCCTCCTATATAAGGACACCAGCAACCGAATAGGTGGAATTGGATATGTATAGGATGAAATCTCGGTGAAAGTTAGGGGGACGGATCAAGGGAGCGGATGTGAGAGCATGCTTGAGGGCATCAAAAGACTCTTGAGCGTATGTATCCCAGACAAAAGGGGTGTGAGATCGAAGAATTCTAAGGAAGCCGTGTGCGGTAGTGGCGTAGTCAGGAACGAATCGGCAAAGGAAATTAGCTTTGCCTTGGAGACTTTGTAGCTGGTGTAAGGTACGAGGCATAGGGAGTTCAAGAATGGCTTGAACCTTCAAAGGGTCGAGAGTTATCCCATATTTAGACACGATGAAGCCGAGGAGGTGACCGGCGGGAACACAGAAGACACATTTCAAAGGGTTAAGGTGAATGTTATACTTGCAGCATCGGAGAAAAATGGTACGCAGGTCATGAAAGTGGTGCGCCCGATGTCTAGGATGTGTAGTAAGGTCATCTAAATAGGCAAGGATAATATAGGGTAAGTCATAGAAGCAATAATACATGGCTCGTTGAAAGGTGGCGCCGGCATTTTTGAGGCCAAATGGCATGACTCGGTATGCGAAAGTGCCCCATGGGCTAATGAACACGGTTTTGAGTTGATCAGCACGACGGATAACAATTTGGTTGTATCCGGAGAAGCCATCCATAAAGGAGAGAATCTCGTGCCCCGCACACTCATCGATGATTTGGTCAATAAATGGTGTGGGGAAGTTGTCTTTGGGACAAGCTTTGTTCAGATCGCAAAATTCGGTGCAAACACGAATGGTGCCTTGTTTTTTGAGGACGGGAACTGGGTTAGACACCCAAGTGGTATATTTGATGGGGTAAATGAAACCAGCTTGCCGGATCTTGTCGATTTCAGCTTTGATGGCTTCACGTCTAGAAAAATGGATGGGTCTCAACTTTTGACGAACTAGAATGCATCAGGCCATGTGTCGATGTGATGTTCGACAATGGCAGGATCAAGTCTGGGAATTTTTGAGTATGACCAGGCGAAAATATCACAAAATTATTTGAAGAGTTTGGTGTAGGCTTCAATTTCTTCCAGAGTGCATTGGGCGCCCATGGTGATATGTTCTTCAATACCAGGTTTGACATAAATGTATATTTTGGTGGTGGGAGAGATATTAGCCATATTTCCTTCTTCGAAAGTGTCAGGTGCAGGGATGGGGTTTTTGAACCAATCAACTTTATCGAGAATGAAGTCTTTGGATTCAAGGGAATATTGGTCATGGGATTGATGTGGGAGGAAATATGCACGATGGTGCATATCGTCCCATGGAAAATCAGGGTTGGTCATGGCTTCCATGATGTCTTCATTGGACTGGAAGATGGGAAGAGAGGATGGAAGAGGTTGACCTGATGAGGTAGAGGGATGAGACTCTTGGTTGTGGTGGGAAGGGACCACTGGGACGATGTCATGTGAGGTGACAGAGTGAGCAGTGGAATGATCAAGCGAAGCATCGGGGGAAGGTACTAAGGGGTTGGTAGCTGTTGGCGAGTGATCAGGTCTCACGGGCAAGACCCAGGTTCAGGAGTTGTGGCCAACACAGGAATCCATTGTAGTCTAGGATCACACCGACATTATCACCCTACTCTGGAGAGTAGAGAGTCTCACCCAAGGCATGCCGCAACCACATGCAGGAGGGGAATAGACCAATGGCAAGGAACGGATCCGCAATTCATTCTTATCAGTGATTAGATTGCATAAATAGAATCACATACGCAACAGCATTCAGAGAGCATCCAAATATTAGACAAATGAAATTTTAAAGCATCTCAACCAACACACATGCATGTGAATCACACAAATAGACAGAAACCTGCAATTATATTAAGCTCTTGGCCAAATCCCCAGTTACATAGCTTTGCAATGGGCTTACAAATCTGATACATATGCCTTGCGGAACAGAGATGTACATCAATAGAACCCTAGGAACTATAGAGACCTCATCCATAATCTGGGTTCCTACTGCAGCATGTGTTTCTTCTCCTTCAGTCGCTCTCTCTCTTCTTCCTTCTGGGTGACGGCTATTTATTCACCCGCTGTCGCGACTGTTAGTTCTTCTTATGTCCTTCTTCAGCTACTTCTGGCTTTTCTCTGATTATCTGTGTGTTCCGCTTGCGTTCTTCTGATGTATCTTCTCCTTATCTATACTTATGCATCTAGTTTCCTCTGCTATGTGCCTGTTCCTTCGCAACCTTGGTAGCTCCGTCGTTTGATGTGGTTGCGACTTGGTTGCGGCTACCATGTGCCCTCGTTCCACAACCCCAAAATCTGGCCATTGTTTCAATTTAAAATGTTCAAAACAAGGGCCCCAACAGGCCCCGACCACAGTTCCTTGACTCGTCCCCGAGTCAATCACAAATCATAGTTTCTACCTCCATTGCCCTGCTTGACCCTGTGCCCAGTTTGCCCTATGTGCCTTCATCTTATGCTCGTTCCTACTGTGCGCCTTCAGGTGGCTGTTCAAACAAGGGCCCCAACTTCGGGACCCTTTGGACTGCTGTAGCTCAAAGCTCAGTAAAAGCCGACACAACTTGCTGCCACCCCTGGATGAGCGATTCTGTTTCCTCAGCGAACTTGGTGACAGTAGCCTCCTCGATGGGCGTTGGGACAACTCCGAACATTGTGCTGATCTGGGTCTCGGCTTCCGCTGCGAGCTGTTGTATGGTCCAGGTGCTAGATTGAATGGGCGGTCAGAGCTCGCGAATGACGTGTTTGGCCTCCGCCGAGCAAGCCTCTGTGTGTTGGAGTTGTGCCTCAAGTTCATCAGCCTGGGCGTATAATTGATCCAGCCTTGCGGGGTCCGTAGCCTCTTGAATTTCCCTTGAAACCTGCTAAAGTTGGGCTGAAATCGGCTGGGTCTTGATGGTGAGGGCCAAGGAGCATTCCTGAAGGCCCTTCAGGAGGTCATAAGCCTCTTGTGTCGTGGAATGAAGTGCTTCCTGCATCTGAGCTGCCTGGCCCTGCTTGGTGGCCACCTGGGCTGAATACTCGACCCCAGGCTAATGCGGCACAGGACGGGTCGCTAACACCGCACGAAGCTCGTGATTCTCCCGGTATAAGTCTTGAATGGCAATGCGGAGGTGGATAGCTTGCTCAGAGAGGTTGGCCGCAACGATTTCTGGAGGCAGCAGAGGGTAATGAGGCTCTAGGGAGGGCCAGAACTCGGAGAACATCCGGGTGACATTGGTGATCATTGCTTCCATCTGCTCCCGTGCTGTTCGGAGTTGGTCGCGTTGTTCAGTAAGCGCGGAAATTTGGTGTTGCTTCTCGGCACACTGCTGCTGGAGTCCCAAATGTAATCTTTCGGCCTGTTGGGCAGCCCTTTGAATCAGTAGGTACAGCTGAACTGGATTGTCAGGCTGGAAGGTGGCGGTCCCAGAAGCGCTCTGCGCCAGCATTTGTTCCGGCAGCGGTTGCCCACCGGCAACTGTTCGAGTGACATGCTCAGGAGGTGAGAAGGGTGTGGCCTCTAGATGTGCAAAGTAAACCATATTCAGATCCAGTGATTCTTGCTGATCAATGTGGGTCGGTTGTGGGGGGACTGTGGCCTCAAGTGGAACCTCGGCAGAATCAGACCCGATGCGCAACTGTTGTGTGAATATATCAGTGAAAGGAGGGTGGGGTTCGACCACTGGGTCGATCGGTGGTATGATTGTGGCAGCACCAAAGTCAACCTCAGCCCCGTGGTCCCCACCCATGAGTTCTTGGATAATGGGGTCAGACACCGTAGCCGAGGAATTAAACGGGGCAGATGAAGTGGCAGGCGGATGAACGGTGGATGGAGCGATGGACAGTGTGGTGGGGGTATGTGGCAAGCGAATGTTGATGAATTCAGATGGGTCGATGAGGGGTTCCTCTTGAATTAGTACTCCTGTGCTTGGGGGCAGTGGTGGATCATCAGCAGTGAGGTCCACCACCGGATTTTCCTCGGTGGTGCAGGCCCTCTTAGCTTGAGGGGCCTCGGGTGGATCCCTGGGCCCGCTCGTCTCAGCCATCGAGGTTGTGAGTGGATCAGCAGAGGTAAACAGGATAGTGGGGATGGGGGAGGTGAGTGGAGCAGTACGGGGGTGCGAAGTGGAGCGAGTGAGCTAAAATTCAAAAAATAAAGGAAACGGAGTAGCACCACTAGAAATGACTTGAGCCACTGCATTGAGATTCCATACCTGGGTATTGAAGTGGCAGACGACGGGGATGAGCGGTTTGGGGAGTTCCTCTGATGGCGCTACCACCTCCGTCTCGGCAGGCTGTTGCACTAGTTCCATCCTGTCAACATTGTATCTGGGGAGCCCGTCTCGCATGTGCTTCATGACCCCCGGCCATGAACAGACTTCACGATGGAAGGTAGCATCGTCCAACTGAAATTTCAGCAGCATCATTCGGAAGGTGTCTGCTGGAACGCAAGCGAGTCGGAGGTAAGTATGCTTGTGACTTACCCCGAACCACACTTGCTCGCTATATTCATCCAACAGGTTCCTGGGCACCCGTTGCTGGCATTCCACCACATCCGTCATTATCCGGTACCACGACCGAAACACATCTGCATTCACCAGTTTTGTACTGGGGTCATTTGAGACCTGCCATGGAGTGAATTTCATCGCGAGGGGCTAGCCCTCGAGGATCTCTGCTGGGAACCGGATGTGTGGAGTGTGCCATTTCCACATGGAAAAAAGAAATAATCAAATAGCCATAAATAAAAGTAGTTGCGCGCTTATAATTCTCCTCGCACGCATCGAACAACTCTTTTAACAAGAAGGAACACCAATTCAGTTTGGTGCCTTGGACACAATGTTCAGCAATAGAAATAGTATCAAGAGTGCATTCGCCCTTGGTGTAATGCCTCATTGTCTTGCTGGCAATGAGGTAACAGGTGAATCGAATCTCAGGCTTGTTAATGAGGTCGATCTTGGCTCCTTTCCCCCCCCTGCGAGTGCCATATTTCGCATAGAGGTCTGCATCGCCCGACTTTCGTGTGCGCTTGGAGGAGTTTTGGCAAGCCGTTGAGACGTCTACGCCCATCTGTGAAAGCCCTGTGAGGCGATGAATATCTTCGGCGTGAATGGGAATTTCTTGGGTCAGCCATAAGGACCCATTCTGAATTCGGCTGAGGAGGAAGCGCGTACACTGCAAAACCGGTCCGGTGGTGCCAAAGACCGGAAGATTTCTCAAGTTCATCAGGGATGAGTTCTGAAGGCCCCTGAACTCTGGTAATAGGCGGCTGGCAGGGTTGCCGGCTGCAGTGCAGTAGTGCTCCATATATGCCTGCCACTAGAGGGATGGAAATTCGGCAGCATTTGAGAGGTTGGCATCAATCAAGGTTGCATTATTTTATTTTCCCACAAGGGACTCGGTCTTGTGAATCTGAGTGTCAAGCTCTGGTTCAATGACGACTGGGACGGCCTTCGGCATTTTGGCCCGGCGCTGATAGACCTATAGAATCTGCCTTGGTCGCCTTTCCTGGTGCAATGCATTCTGAGAATTCAACGGCTCTGGTGCAGCTGCAATTGCTAATTTGAACGGGTCTGGCATTCTCGTGCTTTTGGTGTCCATGCAAGTTATGTCAGCACCTGGCACGAGTGGAGTTGACGAGACCCCCTAACGATTTAATTCCTACTGGCATTATTTCTGTGATAATAGTGCGATCAATCGCATGCCAATGAGTGTTGTGACAGTTGCTGACGGTGGCATGGGGAAATGGGTGGACGCGATGGCTGAGGTTACTGCGGGTGATGGACAAATGATGACGGCGCGGTTACTACCAATTATGGTAATTAATGATGCAGATCTAGGTGATCCTATGGACTGACACAAATACATGGATGGAATGAGCTGGACTGACGTGGAGACTGGTACGGATTCGACAGGGATGACACGCTGGACTGGCGCCGCCTCAACCACAGTCGGCTGTGGTGCGGCCCCACAACTGAGCGGTTATTGACACACTACCTATGAACATAGAAGACCTCCTATGCTCATCCCAGTTGCGGGAGAGTTATTCAACTATGCTACACTACGGGTGCTCTCAGGTGCGAGAGTTATTGATGAGAAATGAAAGGTACTTACTCCTTGTATGGTTTCAGGCGTGCGCCATTCACCCACCTAGGAAGAACCATACCATCTAGCTGTGCCAACTGAACGGCTCCGGAATCACGAATTTCAATAACGAAGTAGGGTCCCAACCAGTGCATCTGTAGCTTTCCTGGGAACTTCTGGAACCTGTTGTCGTATAAAAGAACTTTTCCGCCAACCTGAAAGATTTTGTGCTTAATGTGGCGGTCGTGCCACACTTTCTACCGGTCCTTCTGAACCTTCTAGTGGAATTCAGCCAGGAAGCGGGCCTCATCTAGTTCCTATAATTCATGGAGGCACTCCTAGAGGGAGGCCTCTTCTGAAAACTTCAGAGACATGGCGATCAACAGGCTTGGTACAATAAACTCGGCGGGGATCACAGCCTCCCGGCCGTACACGAGCTGGAATGGCGTTTGATTGGTCAAGCGCTTCACCGTAGTCCAATAGGCCCATAAGGCCGCTGATAGGCGCTCATCCCAATCATCACGTTGGGCATTGCAAATCTTAGTCAAGCCTTTCTCAAGAATCTTATTGAAGACTTCCACCGTACCATTAGCCTGCGGGTGATACGGGCTACTCTTGTGATGCTGAACCATGAAGGTGTCCAGCAGTGTCTTGACCATGTCATTAATGAAGTGCATACCCTGATCACTGGTTAAACTTCGCAGGCAGCCAAACTGGAAAATGATGTGCTCAAAAATGAACCGGGCGGCGGTATCCACTGTGCAGTCGGGTATCACGGCTACCTCAACCCACCTGGTGAGGTAATCCATGGCGGTAATGATGTACCGGGCCTTGGAGTGTCTGGAGACTAGGGCTATGGGGCCCACAAAATCGACAACCCACTTCTCGAATGGCCGCACCACATGCACTGGGTGTAACGAAAGCTTGTCCCGGTGAGAGGGCCTTCCCGTTCGCTGGCAGACGTCGCATCGCTTCACATAGGCCTTACAATTAGTATGTACTGTCGGCCACCACAGGCTAGCTTGGAGCACCTTTCTTGCGGTGGGTTTCACACCCACATGCCCTCCCGCAACACCGCTGTGACATTCCCACATTACCGCTTCCCGTTCGTGGTCAAGAACACATCTGCGCAAAACCTCATCGAGGCCCAGTTTGTATAGCTACCCTGTGATCAATTGGTAGTCGGTGGCACGGACGACCAAATGTCATTTCTGGAGCGGGCTGTAATCCTGAGGGCATTGCCCCGTGGTCAGATAGGTGGCAATGTCGACCAAGTAATCTGGTATAGCTTCGACTTGAAGAGGTCAGAGTCTGGCAGCTGATCATCGAGGGAGCCGTCATTCTCCCCCGTCTCCAACCTAGATAGGTGATCGGGCCTGAAATTCAACCTTCCGGGCTTGACGATTACTTCGAACGTGAATTCTTGAAATAGCAGAAGCCAACGGCAAATTCGTCCTTCCAGAACAGGCTTATTGACCAGGTACTTCAGGGCAAAGTGGTCCATGAAGAACTTGAACTTGCCCCCTAGAAGATAGTGGCGGAACTTCTGAAGAGAGTACACCATCCCCAGTGCCTCCTTCTCGGTCGTGGTGTAATTCTTCTCCGCATTGGACAGTTTGCGGCAGGCGAAGTAGACCGGGTGGTCAACTGTTGTATCGCTGGGTTGTGCCAAGACAGCCCCAAGTGCAACACTGGAAGTGTCAATATGCACATGGAACTGCTTATCCCAGTCTGGATGAACTAGAATAAGCGCCGACGCCAGCTTTTCCTTCAGGATGTCCAGGGCTACCCGACACTCCTCCGTCCACTAAAAGACTGCGGACTTCCGCAGAAGTTGTTCTAACGGAGCAGTGATCTTGGCATAGTTGCGGATAAACCTCCTGTAGTATCCCGTGTGCCTGAGCAATGCCCGTAACTGTTTCACCGTCTCGGAGGCTTCCATGTGTACGATCACCACAACTTTGGCAGGGTCGACGCAGACCCCTTGCTTGCATACCACATGTCCCAACAACGTGCCGAACGAAACGGCAAAAATACATTTCTTTAAGTTCAAGGAAATCTGCAGCTGGCGACACCGATCAAACATGACCCGCAACAGGGTAGTGTGTTTCTTTAATAAACTGTAGACAGTCCAGTCGTCCATGTAGACTTCCAGGAACTTGTGAATGTACTCCCGGAAGGCGGCGATGACAATCCGGGAAAACAAGGCCGGAGCGTTCTTTAAGCCAAACAGCATGACGTGGTATGCGAGCGACCCCCATTCAGTGGTGAATGTTGTCTTTGACTTATCTTCTTCTGCAATACCCACCTGGTGGTAGCCCGAAAAGCCATCAGTGAAAGAGTAGGCTTCGTTCCCTGCAACATGGTCCAACACTTCGTCGCTGAAAGGGGTGGGAAACGGATCGTGAATGCAGGCATTGTTCAGAATGCGATAATCAACACAAACCCATATCTCCGCCTTGTCCTTCTTATTATGGATGATGATAGGGCTCACCCACTCTGCTTCCTCCACAGGAAAGATTAGACCCGCAGCCATCATCTTATCAATTTCCATCTTAACCTTCTCTTTAACCCGCGGGTTCAACCGGTAGGGTCAGTGCTTCACAGGCCTGGCACCCGGTTTCAGCACGATGCGCATTTCGCCAAGGTTGCCTTTGATGCCCTTCAGATCTACTACCGACGAAGGGAACAAGTCCTCATATTCCTGGAGGAGGCTGAAAATCTCCTTGGTCGTCTCTTCGTCCCAGTAATCGCCCACTGTAGCCAACTTAGGCTTCTCCTCCGTACCGATGTTTAGCTTCTTTGTCTTCAGTGTTCGTAAATGGACCCCTTTGCTGGCTGGCTCTTCGTTAATGTTCCGCTCGCCTTCCTTCTCTTCGAAATACAGGTGCCTCAGGTCCTCCAGACCATCATCCGCCGGATCGCCGTCAATCCTTTGGAAAACCAACTCTCGCACGGCCTCAGGACGGGCAGGCAGGGTGCAGCCGTCGGTCTGCGGATTGTGGAAAAATAGTACCACCTTGATAGCGTGTAATGCCTGAGATTCCAACTCTGTGTCTCCCGCGAAAGAGAAGCACCGCGCAAATTTGCGCGCGATTTCCGTCCAAGAACTAGTCCCTCGTTTCCGTTCTTCCTCCAAGTACCATGCATGGGGGATGGTGTCTAAAGAGTGGACAAACTGATGAGCCCACAGCTCTTCCGGGTATCCTATACTTCGCCACTGCTCCTCACAGGTCCGCAAGTGGTCCTGCGAATTGGAAGTCCCAGAGTACCGCTGCCTGCTTCGAGGGCCTTCATCTTCTTTGAACCGCGTCCGTAACGCATCCACCACACTACTCCACCGCGATAAGGTATTGCGGTGATTTTTCCACCACTGGGCTACTGAAGACTATAGTGTGATGTCCAAAAGGGGTAGTCTGCTCCCTTCCGGCACCATGTCCTCAACCTTATCAATAAAGGTATTGACAGCTTGCATGTCTGACAGGGTGGGGTAGTCTCTGAACTCAGCCCCAATCCAACTGACGCGGCCAACATGAGCACATCTCCGCGTGCTGGTCTCATACCCCCCCTACTACCAGTCTTCCCACACAAGTTCAGATCCTAGCTCTGAGCTCTGGACACTCCGCCAACTGACAGAGCCAGTCGCGGTCGAGTTAATATAGTCTTCCCGCTTCCCTGCAGTCATCTGGTAGAGGTGGTCCATCATCTGAGCATCCTCCCGGTTATCCACCATCTCGATATACCTCGGGCCTTGATATGGGTCGAGAGGCTAAGTGACCCGGACCTCCCCATCTTCAAAGATCATCAGCTCATTTTTGAGGTCGATGATAGCATAATTCTCAAAAGCCCAATCAATGCCTAACATGGCAGGGTAAGGATCCTTGTCTCCCATAATATCAATAACCTCAAAATCGGTGTAAGTCTTTACCCCCGCAATGTTGACCTCGACACCTTCGAGTCGGCCAATCGACAGAATGCAGTACTGGTTCTCCATTCTAAGTTGGATGGGCGAGTAGGCCAACCGTGGCTTTCCGAGAGCCTCCCACGTCTTGTGTGGCAGGATGTTGACGTCATACCCTAAATCAAGCATGGTGTCGCTGATTTGGAATCCCCCAACCTACGTATTGAGCTGAAACTCTTTACCCATTCGTCGCTTATTTTGCTTGATGCGCTGCACCGATTGGGGGGTTGTGTCCACCAGTTCCCCCAATCCTATCCTCCCCTGCAGTGCCCCTTCCAAAGTACACTTGAGCTGCTGCCGTAGAGCAGCACTGTCAACAATCTTGAGGAATAGTTGGAGCCACTCTTCAATCAGGGTTCCTGGGGCGTGCTGTGGCCCAGGATCTGTTGGCAAGGGTGCCTCCAGGCCTCTCGCTTCGCGCAACTGAGAAAATGCCTCAATCGCCTCCTGAAAATACTTCTTCTGTGCCTCGGGTCTGATTACCCGGTGTGGGGATGCTGGCCTGACAACTGGTGCCAGCTCCTTTCCGCGAGCATCCTCCCCCAATTTCTTACCGCCCCTCATCACAATAGCGATGTTCTACATGGTCGGAGTCACGGCCACCTGCGTCTCGGCGTTTACCAAATTCGTGCCCCTCTGCCGTGCACGTTCTTCCCACTTTTTGATGAGCTCGGGATAGTCTTCTGTCGCATGGGTGTTTACGCGGCACTGGGAACACCACGGATGTCAAGGGAGGGGACATTCGCAAGCCACATGGCCCTCCTGGTCATAGTTATAGCATTTCACCGGCCCGCGCTCCCTAGCGCGGCCTCTGCGCGCCCCGCCCCCTCTTCCTCTAGGAGCCTCATTCACCCTGTAGGAGGGTCGGTCCAACCGGTCCGCGAGTGCATCGAGAGTCTGGAATTGCTCAGTGTTGTGAGTCGTGGAAGTGCAAAACTCACAATATACGTTGTTTGGCATGTTGGAATACTTCTGTAGGATCGGGCACATCCGAGGTGGATGTCCCACCGTCCGGAAAATCTCACAATACTCCGTGGCGGCTGGGTTGAGTTGGGAGGGGAACCCCACATAAGGCTGTTGTGGCTGGTATACCCCCTACAGATTCAGTGCCATGCCACCCCCCGCGAGTGGCCCCCCTTGAATTCCCGCGACCGAGGGTCCCACCCCTGCGCCATGCAACCGAGGACACTCAGTTGCGACATGGCCTTCGACCAAGCAGTGAGTGCACCAAACGTTCGGCCTGGCTGGTCTGACCGGCTGTATCTCCTTGAGCTTTTCAGTCAAGCTAGCTATCTGAAGATGCAATCCCACCAAGGAGGGATCCTGCGGGCCTGGCCCTCTCCAATATTCCTGAGGGTAGCCCACCATGGCCTCGATCTTCATGGCCTGCTCCAAAGCGTCTTGTAGATTGTCAATCTTTTGTTGGGTGAGGGGGGTTCGCGTCAAGGGAAGAAAAGCCTTGATGAACCAGTCCCTCTGATGGTTCGGATCGATTGGGTAATTGAGTTTCCCAATCGCGTCCTTGAATCGCCGCATTAGCTCCCATGTGGTTTCTCCTTCCTTCTGTTTAATTTCCCAGAGCTCGGACAGACCCTGTTGGTCCGTCTGGGGAAGCTTAAATTCCCGGAAAAAATCCTGCTTCACGTCCGCAATGACGGGATTCGGGTGGGCCTCGGACCACTTGATGAACCATCGCAGAGCCCTCTCTCTGAGCGTGGTTTGGAACTCTATTAGTTTCCCTACGTCCGGCGTCTGCCGAGCCCTCCAAATGGCTTCGCACAGGTACCAGTGTTGCTCTACATCATCATTACCCCGACCCGAGAACTCGGGATACCGGGTAAAAGACCTAGCCATGTTCACTTGCGGCGGGTTGACCAAGATAAATCCTCCGGGTCCTAGTTGCGTGACTGTTCCACTCGGAAATGCAATACTACTAGTGTTGCTGCTACTAACGGGTGTCGTCGTCGACACTGAACTACTGTGCAATTGACTCAATGCTTGGAGTTTAACGAAAATATTACTCAAAGGTTGATAAAGTACCAGGGGAAGGTAGGGATCCTGGCCATGCAGATTGGGGGGAGTATGGCAGCCTGGAGGACTAAATGTCGTCCGCTCTTGAAACAACTGCTGCATCACAACGTACCACTCACCATCGGAACTTTCCTTGGGCTGCATACCTTCATCATCTTCATCAGTCACCGTCTTCCTTGCTCGCTTGGCTGGGCTCCCATGCACCCATCGCACTCCCACAATGGTCCCTTCTCGTCCCTGGGTATCCGCGTCCATAATTCCTACCCTCTGAGGCGCCTCTTTCTGATTCTTCCTATCGATCTCTCTCCTTTTCAAATCTCGCATCACCCTTCTTCGCCACCTATCAGCAATCTGTGCCCGCCGATGTGCACGTCGCTCCCTCAACGTCCTTGCGGCCTCAACATCCATTCCCCAATCCCCACGTCACATTCTACGTGGCATCAATCCCTTCAACCCTTCCCCCAGCACCGGTGGTTTACACTTCCATACTCGTCTTGTGGAATTCTATCAACCCTTCATCCACCATCATAGCTTTAATCCACAGCGGAATCTCCTTAAGCAGCTTCCCTCTGAGCCCGGAGTGGAATATGGCCTCGGCCTTCGAGAAGTATTGATAGCACTCAGCAGCAAACTCCACAATGTATCCTTCCAACATGGTCTCCACCCAAAAATCCACCGCACGGGTCAACTCGGTGTTCAATCGATGCAGAGCCACCAGATCTCCGTGCGCCCACCTGTGGTTTATCTTCCGCGAGCCATCTCGAGGCACCTTCGTCTGTAACCTCCGCAACCAATTGTAAAGGTTGGTAGGGAACTTTCCCCAGAAAATTTTGTACGTATCACCGGCTAAATCTGAGAAAAGGACGAGTTCCTTGATCGCTGCCTCCCCTTTCTTAGTCAACTCTGCTTGCTGAGCAATGAAATGGTCTAAATGATTATCCCACCATCGTCGTTTCTCCCCTTCGAAGATCCGCGATAACATGGTCTAGATCCCCTCATATCATGTGGGTCCCGGCAACGGAACCATTGTTGGCAAGTGATCAGGTCTCGAGGGCAAGACCCAGGTTCAGGAGTTGTGGCCAACACAGGAATCCGCTGTAGTCTAGGATCATGCCGGCATTATCACCCTACTCTGGAGAGTAGAGAGTCTCACCCGAGGCGTGCCACAACCACATTCAGGAGGGGAATAGACCAATGGCAAGGAACGGATCCGCAATTCATTCTTATCAGTGATTAGATTGCATAAATAGAATCACATACGCAACAACATTCAGAGAGCATCCAGATATTAGACAAATGAAATTTTAAAGCATCTCAACCAACACACATGCATGCGAATCACACAAATAGACAGTAACCTACAATTATATTAAGCTCTTGGCCAAATCCCCAGTTACATAGCTTTGCAATGGGCTTACAAATCTGATACATATGCCTTGCGGAACAGAGATGTACATCAATAGAACCCTAGGAACTACAGAGACCTCATCCATAATCTGGGTTCCTGCTACAGCATGCATTTCTTCTCCTTCAGTCGCTCTCTCTCTTCTTCCTTCCGGGTGACAGCTATTTATTCACCTGCTGTCGTGACTCTTAGTTCTTCTTATGTCCTTCTTCAGCTGCTTCTAGCTTTTCTATGATTATCTGTGTGCTCCGCTTGCGTTCTTCTGTTGTATCTTATCCTTATCTGTACTTATGCGTCTAGTTTCCTCCACTATGTGCCTGTTCCTTCGCAACCTTGGTAGCTCCGCCGTTTGATGTGGTTGTGACTTGGTTGCGGCTGCCATGTGCCCTCGTTTCGCAACCCCAAAATCTGGTCGTTTTTTCAATTCAAAATGTTCAAAACAAGGGCCCCAACAGTAGCCGAGAACCGTGGCGATGAGGCAAGGTAGGAAATGGTAGCTGAAGGTTCGGGCATTTCAGTATCAGGAGGAGAAATGGTAATCATGGTAGACAGGTGGTCTAGTGTGAGGGAAGAAGGATTACGGGCGAGGGCGGCTTCAAATTGGCGGTATGTGGCTAAAGAAGCACGATACTCGTCAAGGCGGGGGCAAAGGTGGGTATAGTGGCCATAGAAATTTCACAAAGAACAAGGGTGATTGGTGCGCAAGTTCCTAAGTTTAGGCATAGAATCCGGTATGGTGACATGGACTTCTGGGATGTCTGATTCTGGAAACGTTTCATTAACCATGGTCTTGAGAGGTGGTAATTCAGGATAGGTATGGGTGGAGTGACCAAAAACATCACACAGAGCACATTGGATGGGATGCTTGGGAGGCCGAGGAGGGGCAGGGTTGGGCAGGGTAGGTTTGTGCTTTGATGCCCCCCCGCTAGCTTTGCCATTTTTACTTGAAGCAGTTGCAACAAGAGGCGATGCTGGTTGAGGTGACTGAGATACCAACGTAGCAAGAGAAGTCGTGGGGATTGGTTGAACTGAGGTCAAAGTAATATATGGTTTAGGTTGACCTGGCGGAGTGGTGGCTAGAGGGTCAAGATACTAGAAGGGTATACCCAAGGTCAAGTTGGGGAGGGATAGGGTGGCCAAGGTAGGGACCGAATAATCTCCGGGAGGAGGAGCAAGGAAGGGGATCTGACCAGCATGGAAATGGCTAGGAGGAATGGTGTCAAGGTGGTTGATTTCGGGTGAAATTCACCCAAGAGGAGTGTCTGTAGAAGAAGATTCAAAAGGAATAAGGGTGGCTAATGGGGGTGAAGGGCTAGGAGCTGGTGGAGGTTGAGGTGGCTAACTAGCCAAAGTGGGCTCTATAAGGTTGGCCCAAGACGATTGCAGCATGCAAACATTCGCCAAGTTAGGATCAGAGACGGGAGGGGAGTCCAAAAATTTTCCAAGCAAGGAGGAGTCTTTGTAGACGTCGGGGGAAACACTGGTCAAAGAATCAACAGTTTTCTTGTTGGTGACAATAGAGATGGTGGACTCAGGGGAGGTCTGAGATTTTGGTTCATGGTAGGTCAACTGGTCAATGGTGATGATCTTGCCATTGTGAGGGAAGAACATATTGCGGTGGACTGCGGATGGGACAACAGACATGGCATAGGTGTAACTACGTCCCAAAAGGATGTTGTAGTCAAGAGGGGCGTCGATAACTTCAACGTCGACACAAACAGTCTTGCCGACAAGGGTGATAGGACAGTTACGAAATAGGCCAATGGGCTGGGAGGCATGACCATCCCACGGACGAAGGGTGATGGTGGAATGGGCCAGTTCAAGGGATCCGAATTGTTTCCAAACCGAAGCAGACATTACACAGGTAGATTCCCCCTCATCAATAATACACCGAGCAACATTGGCATTTTGGATTTTAACTGGGAGTTGGAAAGCAACCGAGGGAGGAAGAGGGGGATGGTCGGATTGGCGGGTGTCAAAAACAATCAATTGGTCATCAGCAGGATCTATAGCACCCACGGCAGATAGTAGAGCCCTCTTTTGAGAAGGACACAACTGGAGGAGTTCCAGTGTTGAAATGGAAACAGGAGATTGGGCCAGATCATCTACTATGTTGTATGAATGGGCAGCCTGACCAGAGGCATCATTTTGGCGTAATGGTCCCTTAGGAGTCTTGGGATGAACCTCGGTGTTGGGCGGAGGGAGTTGCAAGGGACCATTGGGTGTCGATAGAGGCTCTGTAGGACTTGACGATGGAGACTCGGAGACAGATGGAACGGGAGGTGTGGAATACTGACGGGGCCGAGTTTGAAGGTTGAGGTCGATGGTGAGAGGTGGGTCAGAGGCCATCATGAGAATCTGGTAATCAGAGGAACCAGAAGGGGAAGGTTGAGTGGTTACCAGGGCATGAGGGGGTTGAGTGGCCACAAATCCTTGTTGAGGGAAAGGATCGGTAAACACAGCGGGTTGAGAAGTAGCTGGGGTGGGAGAGATAGTAGGGGAGGAGTGTTATCCCTGCACGGTGGCCTGAGAATCCCACATCTGCCGCATTTGTGGTAATAAGGGACAATCGTGAGTGTAATGACCATAAACACCGCAACACGAACATGGCTTATTGGTGCGAAGTGGCCTGTTTGGTTTGGGCTGAGAGCCCTGTGACGGGTTGGCAGTGGTCGGGTCGATATTGGAAGGATTGGGTCCTCGATTACCAGGAGCGGATTGGTTGCTTTTTCTCTTTCATTGAGAAGGAATAAAATTAGGTGCCCCCTGTTGTGCAAAGACTTGCCCTGGAGGGGGGAGTAAGTGCGGTTGTGGGGGTGGAAAAGGCAAGGGAATGGGAGGTCCAAATGCTGGAGGAGCTGGGACACCAGGTTGCGGATATGGATAAGGGGTAGGGTGGGCAGCAGTGAAGTAAGCAGGAGAGTGGGAAAAAGGAGGAGGCATGTTGTAGCCTGAATACATGCTACCTGAAGGGGGAAAAGTGCCGGAGGGGCTGGTCCCTGGAGGGAAACCATGGCCCGGAAGAGGTTGGGCAGAGGTATGTGATAGGGCTCCAACAATACTGTCAGTAGAGTGAGATTCCCCCAAGGCAATAGGGCCACCGGGCTTGGGAAGGTCAGGAAGGACGGTATAAACATAACCAGATTGAGTGTAAATAAGGTCATATTTCAAGGCTATTTGGAGGGCGGCTTCTTCGGTTTGGGGAAAATGGGATGTGACATCTTTGCCAATGGGAGGTAAGAGAGAGTGAAGGAACCAGTCCATATAAACCCGATCTTCAAAGGGGGGAGTGCGACACAAGCTTCGTCTTCGCCGCCATTCCTGGACATGAGCAGAAAGGCGGGTCGAAGAGGATTGATGGAAAGAATTTAAGAGTTCAGTACCGGTGTCGTATCGAAGGGGGAGCTGTAAATAAGATAGAAAGGCTTGGGCAATGGTCGCAAAGGTGGTATGGGAAGAGGTGGCTTGGTAAACATACCATTTAGAAGCTTCACTGATAAGCGTGTGTTGCAACAATTGAAGATGGATGGAATCATCGGTGATGGAATTGGAGGAACACCACATGTGAAAAGATCGAATATGGTTAGAGGGATCTTCACTAGAAAGGCCCTCAAACTTGGGAATGTCGGAGGGGAGCTTGGTTGGCATAGCAGGCCAACTGACATTGTGGCAAATAGGATCATTGATCAGCTGATTGAAATCGGGGAGAATGAGGCCAGCCATATAAGGGAGTAATGGGGTAGTCGAGGTAGGTCCCGTAGGGGTTCCACTGGAAATGGACCCAGCAGTAGAACTGGGATTAGGGCTAGGTCTGAAACTAGACATGGTGAAGGTAACAGGGGGGAACCAAAAGGAGGGGGAGAACCCGAACAATCAGAGGAAGAGTCGGAGTGCAGACTCGAGGGAGGACTTACTCAATGACGATGGGAAGGAGGAAGTTGACCAAGCGGAAACTGAGGGTGAAGGCCAAGAAGTCTCCGGGAGAGGCACCTTGGGGGCGCAATGGTGACGGGAAGAACAAAAACCGACAAGGGCGGGGAGTGAAAAAATCAAACGAGGTCAAGGGCAGAGAGGTGCAATGATAATTGATTTTAAAGTCTTTTCCAGGCGGTGTTAACTAGGCGCTTCTTCACTTAGGGTCAGTGTATGGCGTGCATTAATTTTAATTGTTTAAACCCAGACATTTTGAGAGTAAATGAAAAAGTGTGCTACGTAACTGAAAATAAATCTGCAGTAAATAAGACTAGAAGAACAGAGAATTAACATCTACTAATGCATCAAACTAACCCAAGAAGGTGGGTCTCTCAAAACTAGTCTATAAGAGGGAAAAACTAAGCAAAGCACGCTAAAAAAGAGGCCAATAGATCTAAGGTCGAGAGGGGTTGGGATCTAAAGGGGAAATCTGTTGAAAAGAGGTGTAGAGAACAGCCGAGAGGCAGACGCAAGGTTGCTACTAAAAAGGAGGAGATCAGCAAAAACTAGAAGGGACAAGGAGGAGGCCCTAGAAATGAACCCAAACAAAACTATATGAGGTGATTTGAGAGGGAGAAGAGCTAATCTAAAAGGGATCTGAAAAGGAGGTATCAGATATGAGAAAAAAAAAAGGCTGAAACTCTGAAAATTCAGACTTCTGAAATAGCAAAGACTCTCCCACAAAAAGTGGAAGGCACTAGAGCCCTAAGGGGCAAGATTCCCGCTTAGTTGAGTGAAGTAGATCAGAAACAGGTCTAAATGGGCAGAGACAGAGGCTGGAAAACCCTGACAGAAGCTTCAGAGAAACCCAGAAAAAGTGCTGGAAAATTTGCAGAAAAAGTGTAGGTCGCAGGTTCTAACCTGATTGCAGTCTAGGATGCAGATTTGGGGCAGAAAAGTGCGACCTCAAGGCCAGGTCGCACTTTTTGGGCCGATAAGTGCGGCCTGCAGATCCGGCTCTCTCGGCGGCAGATTTCAGAAAAAGTTGTTGTTTCAACTGCGGCTGATGTCTGTCACCTACGCAATAAGGCCAGAAACACACAGAAGTTAAAAATTTGTATGTTTAAGGGTTTTAGGGGTGAAAAACACCATAAAAATAGGAAAAACAAAAAATGAAAGAGAAACCCTAGGGTCTGAAATAGCTGGATATGCAAGAATATATAAAATGACAGCGGTCGCAAAAGAAAACCCGTGTGGAGTCGCAAATTGTTAGTATGAATCTTTCGTCGTAATAGATCACTTTAGCTACGCATAACAAATATCCCTAACATCGATTATGGCTGCAAAATATCTTTAAGTTTGCTGCACAAATTCAGATCTAAGCACAAAAGACATTAAGCAGATAAAATATAATATGGCTCCATGCATCCAATAGACAAGACAAGAACAATGTAATTAAAATAATTTTATATTATATTAAAGAATGGGGCACCTGAGAGGAAAACAAGAAAGGTGTTTTCCGGTTCTCCTCAGTGGGATGGGTTCTTGAAAGTCCTCAATGTTTCAGATCTAACATTCCTCTCTCTTATTGGTGTAGAAAAACAAACATAGAACTCAGTGGGAGCTCACAAAGAAAAAATGGAAAAATGGTGACCAAGAGTAGATCCAGAGTGATCTAATGCAATGGAGGTGACTAATGAATGGGGAAAACCCTCCTATTTATAACAAAATATTGGGGTGTTCTAGAACTCAGTGCATGAATAAAATAGTATTAATCAAATTCTAGAATCACCCTTTAGGAATATTTTATTATATTTGTTGGAGGGAAAAGGTCTTTTGACTTGGGTCAATTCCTTTATTTATAAACAATAAATAAATAAATGATTTATTTATTATTTTAGGGATATGGTGGGAATATAATTAAATAAATAATGATTTATTTAATTATTTACAAATGATTTAGTCAAATTTAACTAGGAATATTATTAAATAATGATTTGAATAACTTATTCCTAGGAAATAATTAAATAAGTAATGATTTATTTGATCAATTTCCTTGTTTTGGGTTAAATATGACTAGAAAATATAGACAAATGTTATTTTATATGGTGAAAGCAATTTTACTTAGGGTAAAATTGGTCTTACATGGTGTACTTGGGTTCATCTAATGATAATTGGTTAGATGACCAAAAAATGGTGTAACAGGTCATGTCTTGCCATAAGTGTCAAAGTTTTTATGGTAAAAGAAAACTCCTTCCCTTACCATTACATCCTATTAGAGTTGAGGCACCTTTTCAACAATGGGGTTTAGACTTCATTAGGGAAATTCACCCATCTTCCTCAGCCCAACATAAGTGGATCCTCACGGCCACTAACTTCTTTACCAAGTGGATAGAAGCTATACCCTCTAGAAATGCTAATGACTCTGTCATTATCAAATTCCTTGAAACAAATATCCTATCCAGATTTGGTTGTCCCAGAAAAATAATAATAGATAATGCTACTACTTTTTAATCTAAAAAAATGGTTGATTTCTGTTACAAATACCGCATAACCTTGGGCCATTCTACTGCCTGCTATCCTCAAGGAAATGGATTAGCTGAATCTTCCAACAAGAGCCTCATCAATATCATCAAAAATTTGTTGGAGAAGAATCAGAAATCATGGCACAGTAAGCTGGTTCATGCCTTATGGGCTGATAGGTTAACTACAAAGAAGTCAATAAATAAGTCCCCCTATCAACTGGTCTATGGCATGGATGCAGTCTTCCCCACCTCATTAGGAGTTCCATTCATGAAACTCATTCAAGAATTATAGGTCGAAGAGAATGATATGCAGAGGAGAATCAACCAAACCATCCATTTACATCAGACCAGAGAAGAAGTCTATGAAAGAACACAGTTAGTCCAAGAAAATGTAAAGAAACTATTCGATAAGAGGACTAAGGAAAATAATTTCCAGGTTGGAAATGTTATTCTTAAATGGGATTCAAGAAGAGAAGAGAAGGGAAAACATGGCAAGTTTGAGAACTTGTGGAAAGGCCCCTATATTATTCATGCTGAGAGGGGTCACAATGCATTTTTCTTGAAAGAATTGAATGGAGAAGATCTGTATGGAGGTCCTGTCAATGGCAGGATGCTAAAGCATTACTTCTACCAAGAGTCATGAGTTTCAAAGAATTTTGTTTTTCATTGTAAATATCATAGTCTGAACGCTGCATTCAAAGTTAGAAAAATAAAAATACAAAAACAGTAAAAGAAAGAAAAGAGGGCAGATTGTAAAAAAAATAAAGTTACAGCCCCATACCAAAAAAGAGAAACAAAAATCTGAAAGTGTTCAAGCTCAAATGCCACTCCTGAAAAACATACTTCTAGTTAGTCATACAGCTTAATCATGACTAATTAGTTTTAAATTTACTGCTGATAGGTTAGTGAATTAGATTTTCCAAACAGATTAATCTTGGCTTATCAGTTAGGTAGATTAGGTTAGAAATTAAAGGTTCAAACATGCTCAAAATCCGAACCTTAGTTTTCAATAGAAGAATGACTCTAATATGTTTAAATTGTGAGTCAAAAAACAAAGGTAAACTGGTTCTAATCAGCCTAAAATCTGAACCAGTTGATAAAGAAAAGATAGCTCAAACAGAAGTAAAAACAGAGCTGAAGAAAGAGAAGGCCATGGTTAGAACTTTTAGATCTTAAGCCTTCCATTTTGATTTAATTTTTTGTAAAATAATATCTATGTGCAGCTTGTTTTTTATGCCATATATCAGCAACAAGTTGGACTGTTCAATCCTAACTTGTATGCTTTTAAATTTCTATTTTACAAATTAGTGAATATAAATCTGTTGGACGGTTTAATCCTAACAGATCAGTAGCTAGGTAGAGAAGCATTATGAACTCATCTGTTTAATCTGATTTCATGGAGAAATAAGGAGTAGAATTAGATTAGTTTTATGCTTTCAAAAGAATAAAATTTTGTAAGAGAGTTTCCCAGTCCAAGGGCACTCTAAAGAAGAAAAAATGTTAGATTAGTAGGATTGGGTAGGTAGAAAGCCTGTGTTGATGATATCCATCATTTTTTCATGGTTGCTAATATTTTCAGAGCAAAAGAAGATCATCCAAGCAAAGAAAGGCAACCCAATGGATAAGGCACTGATCAGGCTCCTAGAGAATGCAATTCTGAAGTTCTTGATGCCTTCAAGAAGGCACCATCCCCAAGTGGAGCCACTATTAGCCACCTATAAAATTTGTTATATCAAAAGGTGGCTAAATCATTTTTTGAGCCTTCAAGAAACAAGTTTCATTGCTAAAAAAAAAAAAAATTGTTATCTCTTGAAGATTCATGAATACATCATGCCCTTTGTTCAATCTTCACTATTGTTTCCCTCTTAATTATGAAATTCTATTGATTTCATGAAGAAAAGACTACTACAAAAATCCCCATTTTTCCCTCATTTTAACCCTCTTATCACTTCAAAATTAACCTCCATTTTTACCCCTTTTCCCCATTAAATTCCTCTATTTTTCATGTACTCCCTTCTTCCCTTCATTAAAATCCCTTTTATAAGGTTTGAAACTCACTTTTGAACCTTACCAAAACCCCCAAATCCATCAAAAACATTGAAAATTTTCATAAAAATTAAGTTTTTTGACTATGGGCTAAAGCCCCTTTGGGCTAAGTCCTAACCACTTCCCCACCACATGCCCACACCCTATAACTAGGCGCTATCCCCATCGGGCGCTTATCGCATCGGAATAAGTCAGAGCACACAAGTCCTTTTGTTTTATGAAACTCCGATGCTAATTTGCCCCTTTGAATATAACCCCGATCCGTTGTCTTATTCGCATAACCTTGGGCCCACAATCGGGTGCTAAAAACATTGAATAGACCCATCCCGATCATATTTTTCCCTTTATAAATACAAAAAACCCATTTTTTCTAAGTTTTGGGTCTAAACCCACCGGTTCATGTTATTATATGAGAAGAACCATTGATCTTAGGAACCGATCAATGATAAACAGAATCTCGCATTGAAGATTTACAAATGGGTAGATTGAAATACCAGCACCATGCTTTCGATGCCGATTGGCCCTTATATATATAAAGCCCCAGTCCCTTTGCTTTTTTCCACATAACCAAGGCCCCGCAGTCGGGCGCCAAGCCACATATATATATATATATATAACCCGCCCCAATCCATTAAACCTCTGTACTTAATAAAAATCTGATTTTTTTATATATATTAAAAGGGCTAGCTGTTCATTGGTCAGAGCCCTTCACGATTGTTGATCTTTGGACCAATCAACGGCCTGCGCAATATCGCATCGGGAGATCTCATTGGGTGCGCTTAATATTTTATTTTCTGCCTCCGATTGGCCATTCCCTGATCCATCCTCCACCGTCGATCTGATCTACAGATCGACGGCCCACAATCAATCGCTTCAGTGCTCCCATGTCCTTTGCCCCACCAATCACGAAGCTCCGATTGCATCTAGGCCGCCCACGTGTCCAGATCGGATGGTTTAGATCTTTCCTCCCGACTTTGGTTTAAATTCATATACCCTGTTGTGTAATGTTTTTCGGCCAATCTTAGTCATTTATCTCTGCAGATCAACGACCCATATTAAATCTTCCTCCACCTCATATTTTATTTTCTTTATGCCCCATATTTGATCTCTGCTGTTCATTTTTTGATCCAACGACTTTGATTGAAACCGCCTTCGCTCTGCCTCACCTGTTATCACCCGCACATCTTGTCTATATCGTGCTCACTCCCCACCGTCCGATATGAGGCCCCAGATCTAACAGCCAACGTTCCATATCGCGTAACTTTAAGCACAGGCGTTAATTCCCAAAAATCACATGAAATGGGCGGTATTCAAAATCCACGTGTCAGGCAGGAATGCATATCACATTCAAAAAGGAAATACCTCCTACCCTGTTTATCACCGCACGATACTGCTGGTTTCTTGGACCAAAACCACCCTTCCTCATTTGCACTATGATCTATCACGTTCCTCCTTGACCATTGATCTCTGGAGATCAATGGTCTCAGATAATTTTTGCGTTGTTTCATCACCCTCCGCCTTTTCCAAAGGGCTTTCAATGAGCAATATCCGTTGTTGATCTCGTGGGCCGATCTCATCCGATGACCCACGATCTTCTTAGAAACCCCAATTTTCCTCAATGCGTTTTTCCTCTGCCCAAAGGGATTTTCGCTATTTTCCTTTGTATTTCTTCTATTTTCACGAAAAGCGGCCCTTTTTCATTATATGAACCCAGATCAATCCTGACCGTTGATCTCTGCAAGATTAACGGCCCTAACTTAAAATCTCCACCATTTGCTCCGACCACTCTCCGTTTGACCCCGCAATCAAATCTCCACCGTTGGATGTTTTCATCCAACGGCTATGCTCCAAGCCAAAGCCTCCAAATAAGTTTTTGCCAAATACGCAGAATTTATTAATTTTTATTGGTTTTATGTAGGTATTAAAGTTTTCAAAATAATTTTAAAAGAGAATAAAAGCCGAGGATGACGATCCTCCAGGCTTTCATTAATCAAAAGGATTACTATGAAGGGTTCAACGCCACGTTTCATCGGTGCATCATGAGCACTGATGCCATATGAACCCTCTATGGCACCTGCACATCAACAAGACACAATGAAGCATGAATAAATCAAAGAGTATCAGTGTTGAAGACCAAATCAAGCCAGAGATGAAGAATTGAAGGGAGAATCATAGATTTGGTGGATTACGGCTAAGGTCGAAAATCAAAAGCCTAATCCACTAAATTAAACACATTTAAAGAATATCTATCATGCAGAGATGCCTCCACTGCCACATCAGAGGCTAATTGATTCCTCTCAGCTACCAGATTGCCACCTGTAGCCTAAAAGCATTCAAACAGAGGGCCGAGTAATGGTCAGAACAGAGGATATTTTCCTCAATACAGCCGAGCAGTTATTCCAAGCCAAACAGAGTTATTGCAGAGATGACACAGAGCCTTAAAGTCAACAAAAGCTTCCAACAAGCTTAAATACTTAATGCAAACCAATTAATACAGGAAAATATTTGTAAACTTCTCCCTTGAGCCCCTCAAAGGCCGAGGAGAATTAACTGTATTAGTTGAACTTAGAAGATCTTTTCTCTCTTTCGACCTTCTCATCCTTCTATAAAAACTTATTAAGGGATGCATTGTAAACATTGGTTGATCACTAGTTGTAATACTGAAACTCTCTGAAATAATACATAGTCTGTAGAAGTTGAAGAAGAAATTAAAGTCTTGGAAGCCCTAATGATGTTGTTGCATGCTTGTTCTTGAGAAGGCTCTATCATTGGATCCATGAGCTTGGCTATTGGTGAAGTATTCTAAACTATTTAATTTTTTCCCCTATTTTCATTTTGTTCCATAAATTCTTACTACAGTAGGATGAAATTTTTATGCTAAGAAATGACTCTTGGAAGCACCTTAGACCTATTTATCCTTGACTATTTTATGTTTTCTTCTGCTAAGGTATTTTAGAGTCTTTAATCTCTCTCTTTAGTCCTCATGCTTGTTTATTTCTCTAATAGTTTGAATAGTTGGTTTCAGCATGATTTATGGTTCTCCCTGCTTGTCTGCTGCCACTTAAAGGCTATTATTGAAGTCTCCCTTTGAAGTATCTTTGTTTACAGTGAGCCCAGGAGGTCTGTTCTGATCATGCCCTTTGTCCTTGCTTGAAAAATTGTCTTAAAGGTCTTTATAGTTGTGATCATAGATGTATTTAGGTGTTCCCTCTTCTATGACTGTAATTATCGGTGAATCTTTTAGGTTTTCTAAGTCATTTGAAATAAAATCTTTGTGGAAATAGGGTGTTCCCCGAATCTTAGATTTCATTTTAAAAGTTGTTTTCAAGTCATTATTTGCTTAAAGAGTGGTTTGTAGAATTCATGGTTAGCCCTGTCTATCAAATAACTCTTTATTTTTCAAGTTATGCTTTCAAATTCACTTTGTTGAGAATTAAACTTCTCTTTTCCAAACCATTAATGTCCATCTCATTCATAAACTAAAGGATCGTGTGGCCAAGTTAGATTTTCCCTTTGATATCCCATATCCATTGATAAGTTTGTCATAATCTCTTTTTGACTCCATTTCCCAATGAAACTGACATTTCCCCTTTCTATCTATCTTTCCTAGACCTTTCATGTTCTATTGTATCAATTCAACCAAAAAAACAAACAAGCACTTGCACTTAATAACTAGTCTAAAACCAATACTCAAAGCACACAAGATAAACCTTTGCAAAAAACAAATAATTTGAGAGATCCCTCTCTGAGAGCAGGAGGACTAGATCCTGTAACTCTAAATATTGGTTCTGATGTTTCCTTGTCTTTTGATTTGCCAAACTATAAAAACACAGGGTACCAACAACATCCAATATACAAGACAAGGATATGTTGAATGAATTTTGTATTAATGGCACCTAGGAGGAAAAAACAGAAGGGTGTTACCATTTCTCCTCAATGGGATGGGTTCTTGTAAGTCCTCAGCACTTCAGATCTAAAACTCCTCTCTCTTGATGTTGTAGAAAACACAGACAAAAATGGTAGCAAAATATGACTATAATGGTGGATCAATAGTCAGACCAAAAGTATAGATCCAGTTCATTGATGAATGTGCTGGGAGTGAGATCTTTTCCCTTATGGATGGGTTTTCTGGGTATAACTAGATCAATATTCTTCTTGATGATCAACACAAGACTACTTTTATCTGTCCTTGGGGTACCTTCGCCTACAAGAATCTCCCTTTTGGTCTCAAGAATTATAGGGCTACATTTCAAAGAGAAATGTCATACGCTTTCCATGACATCAAGCGCATTATTTAACCTTATCTGGATGACCTTCCAGCTCATTCTGCTAAGCGTAAATACCACCCTAATCATTTCCATCAAATATTTCTTCTCTATAGATGCTATAACATTCGGCTCAATTCACATAAGTGTGTCTCCTGCATTGATTCCGATATACTATTAGGGTTTATCATATCTAGTGACGGAATTCATCTCGATTCCATCAAATTTGAACCTATTGTCAATATCCCCTCTCCTTCCTCTTCACATCAGTTTCAGAGTCTGCAATAGAAAGCTAATTTCCTACGCCATTTTATACCTATCTATGATGAAGTGGCCAAAGGCTTCACGCGATTACTTAAGCAGGGCATCCCATTCCTCTGGGATGAGATCGCCTAAAAACAATTCGATGCACTGAAGACATTTCTTGTCAAATCTCCTATGTTTCATCCTCCCAATTATCATCGCGACTACTCCCTCTATTTGGCTACCGCATTTAGCACTATCCTCATGGTTCTAGTGCAAGATGATGATGATGGTGACGAGCATGTCATTTATTAGTTGGGCCACAATCTCCTCAATACTGAAACACGTTACGCACATGTCAAGAAATTGATGTTTGTTGTTGTTCAAGCCATCCAACGTTTTCGCCATTATATTCTGCTGCGCACAGTAACAGTGATTTTTGATTGCAACCTATGACCTACATATTGAGTCGTCAATTGTGCGGGGGGGAATACTCAAAGTGGATTTTTATCCTCCAAGAGTTCGATTTGGAGTTCACTACCGCTAAATCAAAGAAATCATTGGCTTTTGTCGATTTATATTTTCTCTCTCCCTTCTGATTCTGCTCCATCTGGTTCCGAGGAACACATTCCAGATGATACCATTTTTATCATTAGCGCCTCGATCCTTGGTACACTAATATCATCGTATATCTTAAGACTTCTACCTTCTGATCTGAGTTGATGAAGGATTCTCGTCAATGCATTCACCATCATTCACAACCTTATCGCATAGTCGGAGATACTCTCTACTGCATCAGAGCTAATTCTGTTCTCTGCTGGTGTTTGACTCTCGAGGAGGCTGATAAGGTGCTCAATGATTGCCATTGTGGTGCCTGTGGCAGTCACATGTCTAGATATGCTACTGCACAAAATATTTTTCATGCTGGATATTTCTACCCTACCATCTTTAAAGAAAGCATTATTGTTGTCTGCAAGTGTCACGATTGCCAGATTTACAAGCACAAGATACGTGTTCCATCTACACATATCCATCCTGTCATTACCCTTGGTCCCTTTTCAAAGTGGGGCATCGATTTTATGACGTGTAACCCTCACTCGGTCGGGTGGAATTATTATATTATCGTTTTCGTCGACTACTTCACTAAATGGGCCAAAGCAATGCCTACACTTGCAGCTGACGATAAGACAACCGTACAATTCCTGTTCAATCATGTCATTACCAGGTTTGGTTTCCCTGAAGCCATTGTTACCAACCATGGTTATCATTTTTGTCATTTCATGATTGTTGATTTGATTTCCAAGTTGGGTCTGCGTCACGACAGCTCAACGTTGTACTACCCTCAGGCCAATGGCTAGGTTGAAGCTGTGAAAAAGGTTCTAGTCACTATGCTTCAACGTATGATTAGGATGCACAAGTCAAACTGGCATCTCATGTTGTTTTCAACTCTCTAGGCTTACTGAACCTCGATGAAGGATGCGACCGGATTCACTCCATTCCAACTTATCTATGGTCTGGAAGCTACCCTTCTGATTTAATGCGAAGTCCCTTCTCTCAAGATAGTTGTTTAATTGTTGCCTAATACTTCACCAGAAGAATAGCGTCTTCTATATTTAGAGAGGCTTGATGAAACTCACTTATTCGCTGCTCTTGTCATAGAAGCACAGAAAAAGTGGTTCAAAGCTCATTTTGACCAATTGGTTTCCCCTCATTCCTTTTTGGAAGGAGACCTCATCCTCTTGTATGAACAAGCTCATGATAAGTTGGGGGCAGGAAAATTCCAACCCATGTGGCATGGGCCCTATATCGTTAAGTGTATTTTTCAAAATGGGGCTTATGAGCTAATTGATTATGAAGGTTATCCTTTGGATCAGCCCAGAAATGGGTTGTATCTCAGAAAATATTATGCATGAGTCTCTCATGCATGTTCTTTTGTACATAGGTGTTTTTTCATTTTTGTACATTTTTTTGGCTTGGTGTGCTTTGCAAGTATTTTTCCTACTTATTGCGTCGTTTCTTATTGTGCATATGTTTGTCACTCCTTATGTTGGTTTCATGGATGGTGCCTCCAACAGTACCTGGAACCTATCCTCTACAGCCTAGATGATTTATAATCCTAATGGTGAGTTGATATACCTTCAAGGTATTTTTCTAGGACAAACCACAAAAAATGTCACTGAATATAGTGTCGTCATTGAACTCTTAACTGAGGCCATTCCTCTCGACATTAGTGCATTAGTAGTTAACCTAGACTCTCAAATTTTTGTCCTTTGGCTTAATGGGCATTATTCTGTTAGAAATCATGAAATATTAAGGTTGTATTTGTGTGTTCTTTTATTAGAAAGGAATTTTGATTACATCACATATCAGCATATTCTTAGACGAATGAATGTGTTAACTGATACAGTATCCAATATTGTATTAGATAGACACTTGCTTAATTTGTAAACATCATCATCACATAATAAGATTCATACGGGAAAATATATATATATATATATATATATATATATATATATATATATATATATATATATATAGTGTTTTCGTTCACGTGCATCATAATTTCAAAAAATATGTATGTTTTTGTTACATCCTGAGACATCACGTCTCTCAAAAAATATGCAGAAATAAAAGCCTAGGTGTCTAGTCGACATGATGCTCATGGTAGCATGTCATTTCCCGCACAAGTCACCTCAATAAGTGGTGAAGACGGTTCGACACCCCCACAATGTGCCTCTGGTATGCGTGAGGAACATCATCAAATCTCGCATAGTCTAGGATTCTATTGGTGAGTCCCTCCAGGTTGTGTATGATTTCCTCCTCCTCGTTGACCCCCACCATGAGGGGCCACATCAAAATTATGAGGAACCCTATGTGCTATTGGATACATTCTTGCAGGTCTTTCGGGGCCAACATTTGCAGATACATGGGTTAACATCAGAACATATATAATCAAAAAAATCATAATACTCATCAAAATAGGAAATAAGTCTTACCCAACGCTTCATCCCAATCCTCTCCTGCTGGGAGTGGAAGATCTGAATCACCCGTAAAGTCTGTGCCATTATAGGGCTAGTCCTCCATGACAATCAGTTGTCACTGGAGCCAGTCAAATAATTTTGGTCTCTAGGACATATGCTGACCATCTCCTAATCTATGCATTAAAGCCACCCAACGAACCATCTATGGCTCTTGAGTTGGTGGTGTCAGAACTACCACTTCTTGGCGTTGAAATTTTGGTAACCATTCCAAGATGAGTGGTACCAAGATGGACCCATAGCTGAATTTTTTCAGCTTGTCATTCTTGCATTTTGTCAATTGGCATTTCATATTGATCATTATTGTCTCTTCCCAGTTGTAGAGAGTTGGTGCCATAAAATCTACGAAAAGTAGTAACTTTATTTTTGTGGCTTCATGCAAAGCTTGAGATCCAGAAGCTCGCATGATTTTGTGCAACTCTACTTTTAGTTCCAAATCAGGGATGGTTTGAATATCCACTTTCCCACTCTTTGATCCTTTCATTTCCCCTTGATATACCCTGTCAATGACCATGCTCATGTTTTCCATAGTGGGCTGGGTAACATTCAGGATTGGTACTACCCCCCTCCATGATAATCTAGTGATAAAGTATACATCAGAGACCTCAATCTCTAGCTCTTGATCATGAATTATGAATCTTTCCTGATCAATGTCCCATACACTGATCAGGTACTGTAATAACTCTGGTTGAGCCCAGAGAAATGGTACCATGAAGAATTTTAGAAGGTCGCAATCCCTGAGAGCATCCATGCATCTTACATTGCTAAAGGCTTTCTCATCTTCTTCACCAAGTTCTCTTTCCTTCCATTCGATCACCATTTTTCTTTCACACACCTGCAAGAACATCAATGGGGTCATCATTAGTCAAATTATTTTCCATTGAATTGTTTTAAAATGGGCCTATTAGTTGAATTTATAACCAAAATTCACAACCGCGGTTGGCACGACTGTTTTAAAAATAGTCACACCAAGTGGCACGCCCCCATTTTGATTCAAGGCAGGTTGGTGCAATTTTGTGCCCAAAACCTGCGCTGACCATCACGCCCTAATATGAACAAAAACCCCCCACTAATCTGAAAAAATGGATTGCAGGCAATGAAAGTTATATCAAAATACAAGCAAGGACACAAGCTCTCACTTGGAAAATATGGATTTGCGATTAGCCGCCTAGATTGTCTGTTTTCAACCCTGCAAAATCACAGTGAAAAAAGGGTAAAAATGCTCACAAGAGGTAAAAGTGAAAAGTAAATTATTTTTACTATTTTTGGCATTTTATAAACTTTTCAGAACCCTAATTAGGTTTTGAACATATTTTTCAATTATTTTAATATTTTATCTTGAAAAATGGGTTTTACGTGTGTTTCTTGTGCAGCAGCAGGTCCTCAACATGATGGTGATGAAGTGACAAGTTGTATTTTATTACTTTTTTGGACTTGGTAAAAACACGAAAAAGTCACCCCCTGGAGTCATCTTTTAGCTCTTTTCTGACTCTCGAAAATTTAAAATATTGTCGAGACTATTTTTGTTTTGAACTTGTTAAAAGCTATGAAATGACATCTACCTAATATACATTTACCCCTTTTTCAAGTTGGGATAGATTATTTACGAAAAAGGAATACCTTAGCCTATCATGACTAAGAGGTTCTCTCAGATATCATTTTCTACCTTTTCGAATCTATGAGACTACCTACAGAAAGGGACCTGCTAGAGTTCTCTTTTCCACTTCTTTTAAAACTTTCTAAACATGAAAAGACGTTGAGTTCTTCCTTTGTCAGACTCTTTACAACTTGCATGACATCGAAAATCGTCACCATGACATAATCGATTTCCTCCTTCCTATTAGGTCTCTGTAATAAGCAAGATTGGAAAAAAGTCTAATCACAGAGTTAACATCGTTTCAACCAACTTTGGGATTCTAGGATCTAGCCCTCCTGAATCCGGAGAGGGATCTCTCCAATATGTACAAAGATGGATTTGTCTTTGAAGTTTAGGGTAATGATATTAGGCTAGTTATGAAGAACCAAGGGTTTTGTTTGTTTTGGTTGGACAAAGATAAATGAAGGTGAAGGAAGTCTAAATGAAGGGTGAAGATGAATGAAAGCGAAAATTGATTCAGCTAAGAAGATAGGCAAGAAACAGCTTCAATCCATTGGGCTATGGAGTCATAGTAGGGTTTTAATTGAAACAACAAGGTTCAAGAGTGGTCTATGGGTCAAGTCATCTATGCCTAAGGATCTCTTTAAAGTTTTATTTATGGAATGAAATGATACATTAAGAAGGGGAAATAAACAGATCCAGAACAAAGAGCAGTCCAGGATCTGGTAAGTACTTTCAAACTAGCCAGCCTTTAACCAGGCACTTAAGAAAGACATGAAAGCAAACTAGGATCTGGTAAGTACTTTCAAACTATCCATCCTTTGATACACTTTCAATAGAAAACATATAAAAAAGAAAGGGAAACTTGAAGGCAACCTTTGGAGTAGAAACTAGCGGGCCGGGCTCACCACAAATCCTCTCCTAGCTCTCCTTTACTTGGTTACACCCAAGACAATCACAAAGATAACACAGAATGGCCTAAGATCTGATAAGTACTTTGAAACTAGTCAGCTTTTAACACATTCTAGGGAAACAATCAGACAGTTATGCAGACAAGTCTTGGACCAGGGCTAACCATATCTTCCTTCCAGTTCATCCTCACACAACATATGTAGAAAGTAACATTCAGAAATAACATTCAACTAAGACGATAGGACGAGGGAACACTAGCATTCCTATGTTTGAAACTGAATTAAATCATCTCCAAATAACACAATTGAAGGAAAACATTAAAATAAATATTTCTCAGCCAGAGAAGGTTACTGATACACAGTAGGTCCTAACCTCGTTTAAACTGTTCTTTACAGTGGAAAATGAAACAAAATGAAAACAGAAATAAAATAAAAAGTTACAAATGAGAATAACATCACCGTCAACATAGACCAGGATCCCATAAATCAGCTTGTATTGATGTTCCAAAACAGTTACAATCTTTAAGTCCAATGGTTCTTTACAGCTTCAGGCTTCTTAGCTCAACTTAGGTATTTTCTCTTACAAACAGAGCTTACAGCAGCTTCAGAAAACTATTTACATGATACAGATATGCAATGACCAACGGTATCTCATCCTCTACAGAAGTATTTATAGAAGAATGAGGAGAAAAAGATCTGAGGAAAAGACCTCTTAGGACAATTAATACAGGGTGATGACTTCTCGGCCTTTTGAGGGGCTCGATGGAGAAGCTTACAGGTGTTTCACTGTATTAACTGTTTTACAATTAATATCAAAGCTCGATGGGAGATTTATTTTACTTTGAGGCTCCGTGTACGTTTGGAGTAACTTCTGCAGATAGTTATGCATTTATTTCCTTGCAGATGTAACTCCCTGGCTGTGCTGGAGGCGAATATCTGATTTTCTTCAATAACTTCGGCCTCTACTTTGAAAGGTTTGAGGCAACAGGTGGCTCTGTGGTAGCTGAGGAATCAATTTGCCTCAAATGTGGCGGTGGAGGCTTTCTGTCTGATAAAACACTTTAGGTTTTCTTTAAACTATGTTTTGAGTTGGGGATTAGGCTTTTGATAACCGTCTTAGCCGTAATCCCCGTAAAACTGTCTTCAATCTTCATTCGCTGTGCTTTATCTTCAAAACTGATACTCTTTAACTGTTCTTTTGAATAAAACAATGTCTTGTCGATGTGCAGGGCCGCACAGGGCTTTTTATGCTATCAATGCTCATGAAACGTTGATAAATCATTGACTTCAAACCTGTGAATGGTTCTTTTAAATAGCTCGAAGGCGCAGGAAACATCTTTCCTAATCCTCGGCTTTCTTTCTTTATACAATGGAAAACCATTAAAACTCCTGCAAAACACAAAAACAATTAAGAAATCCTGCGTTTATAGGTTAAACTGCATTGGAGGATGTGCGGAGGAAGCAGGGCCGTTGGATGGCATCATCCAATGGTCGGGATTATTTGGAGAAATCATAGAATGGTGGAAAAAAGATAAAATCTAAGACGTCGATCGTGCAAGATCGACGGTTGGGAGAAGGCAGCAGAAAAACCATTGTAAACAATACAATATGACGTTTTTTTAGTTTTACAAAGGAAAAAGGTGCATTTTATATGAGTGGCGAGGGGATCGTACGGTGGGCCCGGCAGGACTGATCGCAAATAGCAAAGTGGAAAATGCGATGGTGGATTATGCGATGAAGAGAAAATGCGATATTGCGATTATGCGATGGGCGGAAACTGCAATGGATCGCATCGCAAATATTTGCGATGGCTCTTTGGAGGAAAACTGAAAATTGCGATCTGCGATCTACGATGGATCGCAGCGCAAATATTTGCGATGGCTGATTTATGCGACGGATAGAAAATGCGATATTGCGATTTGCGATGAGCGTTGGGGAAAAATGCGATTGGAGCGGTCGCATCGCAAATATTTTCGATGCGATCAGATCGCATCGCAAATATTTGCGATGGATCAAACTATTTAAACAACGAAACGTGCGATTTGTGATATGCGATCAGGTGGAACGATCGCATCACAATTTTTTGCGATGAGTTAATGAAACGCACCATAGAAAATGCGATAATGCGAGATTGCGATTTGCGATAAGCGGTGGGCCATATATTATATGATATGAACTTTATAATAAAGTTTATATAATAACGTATGGCGGGGTATGAAAAAGGGGAAGTGGTTAGAAGGGTGGGGCTTTATAATATAAAGTCTTTATTATAAAGTCCTGTGGGTTATTTGAGGGGTTTCGGTAAAGCTAAAGAATGAGTCTTCAACCTTAATAAGAGTGGTTTTCATGAAGGGGAGAAAATGAATCATGAAAACAAAGGGGATTTTACGGAGAAAAAGGGGAGCATATGAAGGTTAGTTTTGAGTGGGAGAGGGAAAAAATGATGGTTCTTCAGTAGTCTCTTCTTATGAAATTAGTAGAATTTCAGAGTATGAAATGGAAATAGTAAATGAATATTTCGGACAGAGGCATAAAGCCTTCAGGGAGTCTTCAAGAGCCAACAATTTTTAGTGATAAAATTTGTTCCTTGGAGGCTCAAAAAGTCTTAGCCACCTTTTGGTATAACAAAATATTCTAGGTGGCTAACACTTCCTAAGGCTCATGAAATGTAATAGGATGGATTTTTCCGAAGGACAAACTCATATGACAAGCATATGATATCCCCTTCAAGCTTGTTTCCAAAAATAATTGGGGTACTCGCCAGAAATGGTGGGTGAAAATGGAAACATTTCTCATTCGACACTCATCTGCATTCGTGTCAGGTTGGGGACATCTCGTTTCGTCATTTTTTCCTCCATGGGTTTGGGTTATTTGTTTTGACCTCTGATCTACCCTTTTCCATGTCATCATGACCTTAGATCCCCTGATGTCAAATGCTGCCAAATTCTAGAGTCGTGTCATCATTATGTTCAAGAGAAGTTTCTTTTTGTAGTTTCAACCTCTAATCCTCTGTTTGGTCTCGAGTCGCTATCATCTTGTTCCTCTGTCTCATGTCAATTATGTGGGAAACATTATGGTCCTCCTTTGACTGGGTCACTTCCTATCAGCTTCAACTCATTATCCAAGATGCTGACCTAGAGACTCCTTTCCAGTACCTTGGAGCTTGCATACCTCAATTGAAAATTCTTCACATTCGACGACAGGCCCTCATCATTGGCCTTTGATTGAGTGATTCCATGAGTGTTTGACTCCAAATCACTGTTCAAATTTCGCGGATTGTACTAGTTGTACCTTGAGATCCAATTTCATTATTGGTGGTTTCTCTCATGCCTATTAACAACTTTCATCATTGGCTAGTAATCAGTCGAATTTCTTGCATGTTCGACTTCAGCTCACGTATTCGCAGGATTGAACTTGTACTTGTTTGGGTCGAGATGGAGCGCAAGACCCTGGGTTTTGCCTGATAAAATCCAAGATGCGAGACAATTGGTTTATCATAACTATATGCATGACCCTTCTGATTGGATGGCTACGACCATACCTGAGTCTATTTATTGATCCTTCTTTCTGGATGGTTGTGTCCATACCTCGGATCTCATTTTTATATGTACTCTATTACGGATGGCTATGCCCATGCCACATGTTCATGTATCAGAGATATCAATTTTATTTGTTCTTGCAGGTCTTCCAATGATGATGTTTGGTTTGAGCACGTTCTTATAAATAATTTCACTCCTCCCTCTCTCTCAGACCTCATGCTTTATGGGGAATTTGTTACACATTATTTTGTCACCATCCCTATGATCCCCATCCCAAACATTGGGGGACCATTTAAGTGACTTTTTCGTATTTTCATACCTTGCAAAAAGTGTTATTGCATCCCTTGGCATGTCAAGAACATTTCCTCTATTGATCATTCCTGAAGCAGGCTCTCAAAAACATATGATTTTGGGTCAGCACTGGTAGGAAATTATGGCCTCGTGCCCATAGAGAAATTAACACTAAACCTCACGCCCATTGGCACTCTATCTTATTGGACTACCCGCGCCGAGATTTTTTTGGAAATTTTTTTAAAGTAGAAACGAAGTTTCCATGCCCAACTACTTCGTGAGCAGAGTCATCAAGGTTTGTTCAACTGAATAACGTCGAAGCCCTTCCTTTGGATTCTTGTTTCCTATAATTGGGCAACTCCCCAAAGGACAAGGCCTCCCTTCCGCCTTATGAGGGATCCCAAACCACCTCCTCCTCTCCTATAAATACATCTTTCTCACATAGTTTCAGATAGTTGAATAGTCCTTACTATAGCTGGTGCGAAGAATAAGGCAAAGAGGAATCCATTTTCGAGAGGGATTTTAGGCCCATTACCTCACCAAGTCTGATCCCCGGCGAATGCTTGAGACTTGCTTGACTAAACCCATCAAAGGAGGCTGAAACGTCAAGGCTTTAAGGTTGTAAACGTATTTTCTCTATCATTAATACAAGACTATTTTTTTGGTTCCAATTTTGTGTTCGATGATGTGCAAAATGTTTGATTCTCCTTGACCAATCAAATAGTTGTGAATGAAAATATGTTTTCGTATGTTGTCACCATTCACTTTATCCTTACATAGGGACATGGATATTACCACTAAAGGACCACGACGTATGAAGAAAAATATCAACAGACCTCTACTTCAAATGACAACAAAAGCGTTGGACCAAGGTAGGCCATCTATCCTAACTCGTTTTCATTTATAAGCTATTAGTCTGAAAGTCCAACTTGTTGCCTTGTTGCTAGACACACACTAAGGCTAGAGGGATCACCTCTATCCACAGAGGGGATTTACCTGCTCAACAGCTTCTCTACAAGAGAAATCCAGAATTCAGCCACATATACAAGACACTCTTGAATGGTACACAAGTTCCAAATTTTCACCTCCAGGATGCATTTTTATGTCACTTGGGACACCTTTGTGTTCCTTCAAGTGAGCTTGCCAAGATGATTTGGGAAGCACACTTTAGTCGAGTTGTTGGGCATTTCGAGGTTGAGAAAATAGTGGCAGTACTGCATATGTATTTCTATTGGCCGAACCTTCGACAAGATGTTGGGAAGTACATCAAATATTGCACGGCTTGCACCATTTCCAAACCGACCATCAAGAAGAAAGGCCTCTATAATCCACTACCTACCCCTAGTCAACCTTGGGAATCCATCTCCATGGATTAAATTTTGGGCCTTCCTTCTACCAAGCATTGAAACAACTGTGTTTTCATGGTCATCGACCAATTCTCGAAGATGGCCATTATGTCGGCCTGCAAGAAGAATTTCATAGTACAAGCCACTACTAAACTCTTCTTTGAATGAGTTTGGGTGCACTTTAGGATCCCATAGTCTATCATCTCAAACTGGGACAACAGGTTCCTAAGCACATTTTGGTCCAGCCTCTGGTCAATACTGAAAACCAAGCTCACCAAGTCCACAGTGTTCCATCCCCAAACTGATGGTTAGACAGAGGTCATCAACAGGACGATTGTACACATTCTTCGCATGTACAATTCAAAGCATCCACGTACATGGGATGAGAGCCTTCCCTATGTAAAACATAGTTATAACCAAGCTCTCAATAGCTCTACCAGCCACAAACCTTTCAGGTGGGCCTGGGCTTCTAGCCACTATGTCCCATTGACGTAGCCATGTCATTTGTGACTACTCAGGCCGATTCAGCTCATGTCCAGTCTGAAGCTGAAAAATCAAAAAACTTCATTGAGCACATTTAGCACATCTGCCAATAGGTTAATGAAATATTGGACAGAGCCAATTCTAAGTACAAGCAACGACATGATCAACATCGGGTGCCACACAACTCCCAAGTGGGAAAAAAAGTGTGGCTACATTTGCAGAAGGAGCTCCTCACTGGACCCCACCGCAAGATTATCCCACTCTAATATGGATCATACACCATCACCAAGGCTATAGGGAAAATTTCCTTCGAGCTCAGTATTCCACCATTCCTTGATCTGCACCCAATATTCAATGTGATCGCCTTCGGCCTTACTTCTCACCTCTACCGGACACCTCCGACATTGCAGAACAACTCACACCAACAGAGTCAAACCCAGACTGCATGGAATAGGCCATCACAGATTGTATCATGGACATGAAAATCAAGAACACTCACCAGCAGAAGATCCAACTGTACGAGGTTGTCAAAGAAGGCCAACTCCTACACCAAGGAAAGTGATTCTCCAGGGACCAAGTTCAGTAGAAGTTTCCCCATCTCATGGAGGAACTCAACGCAATGGGGACTATTGCTTCCTAAGGGGGGAGGAATGATCCAGGTGGATATTGGTGGTCACCTACCTATTACACTTGGGGCCCCACCATTGTTTCTTTCATTTTTTCATTTTTTTTTAATTATAGTGCAGTTTACTATTTTTAGCATTTTTCGGGTCCTAAACTTCCAGAGCCGTTTTGAGGCCCTAAATGATGTTTTTTGGGAAAACCAAGATCTTATGTTTCTCACTCAAAATTTTTATTCCTCAGATATATATTTCTAGTGAGGTATGGTGCACGTCAAACAGAGATCGTATGCCAAAGTTACATCCTCAGGAAGTTGATGTACCAATTTACCCAAATGGGGCCCATAGTTTTGGTGCTTCATCTCCTAGGGTTAGGTTTTTGGATGTTTAGGGTTTTCCATTGTTTATAAATAATAAATAGGCCCTCAAGCCTCATTATAACACATTTTAGAAACCTATAGCCACCACATCTCTTCTCAGAGATAAGATACCAGCGCCCTAGCTAGTTTATTTCCATTATGTCTGTAAACAAATTTCAGTTCTTTGATATTAATGAAATGAAGTGTTATTTCCACTACTTTTTTGTATTTATGGTTATATTTGTATTTTGTTGTGTTTCTGCATAAATCTGGATCAACATCAGGGTGATAATTTCTTATTTCCTCTTGGTTGATTTTTGTTTCCTTATTTGATTGGTCTTGTTCTGGAGATTCTTCTTCATCCTTCACAGATTCTCCCTCAGATCCCTTATATTTTCTTGAAGGGATAATCTCATCGTCATCCTTTGTAACACAATATTCATCAAAAATAACATTTATGCTTTCCACTATTTGTTTTCGCCTCAGATTGTAGCATCTATAATTTGTCCTTTTGCGTGACTAACCAACGAATACCTACATCGACACAGGAATCGAACTTGCCCAACTTTTTATCTTCTCTTTTGATGTAGCATTTGCTTCCAAATATTTTGAAGTATTTGACATTAGCCGATCTTCCCTTCCATAATTCATATTGATTCATGTTACAATTTTTCCTTAACAAACCTCTGTTTATAATGAATACAATTGTATCGATTGCTTGAACCCAGAATTTATAATCTAATTTTGAGTCATTTAACATTGTTTTGCCCATTTCCTGTACAGTTTTTTTTTCTTTTAAAAAATCCATTTTTTCTACGATGTTCTGGCTGTTGATAATTTCCTTTTTATTCCATTTTCTTCACAGTATTGTTGAAATACCTTGGATGTAAATTCTCCACCATTATCCGATCTCAGACATTTGATCTTCAAATTAGTTTCATTTTCGACCAATTCCTTGTATATTCTAAAACATTCGAATGCCTCAGTATTTTCCTTTAAGAAGTTGATGGTTGTCATTTTGGTGTAATCATCTATCATATCATAAAATATAATTATCCATCTATCCCTTTTGTTCTCATAGGAACACATAGATCAGTATGTACTAATTCCAATGGACGTGATGCAAAGTTTTCTTTTGTATTAAACTCAACTTTTGTTTTCTTGTCATAACGACAAGATTCACATGTCGTGTTGGTGGGTTTTGAAATTTTAGGCATTTCTCTTACTGCTTCCTTCTTGCTGATCCTGACCAAATTGTCGAAATTTATATTTCCCATTTGTTTGTGCCATAAACCAACTTTCGTCTTCTTTTGCAAAAAAGCACCCTTTAGGTGTCTCATCCAAAATATATATGTCATTTGGAGCTTTGATTTTTGTAGCCACAATTTTACCAAACTTTCCTTTCCTAATTTCACATTTCTTAGAGTTAAATAGCATCATGTGTCCTTGATTGCACATTTTTCCAACACTGGGAAGATTATGATTCATATTTTCAACCAAAAACACATTTTTTCTAATGACTTCTATTGAGGCCTCAAAAATCCATGGCAACAACAAAGGGGGATAACCACTCAGTCTAGACCTTAAAGCAACTCCTTTTCCATTTGGGGTAGTGGCTCCGACTAGAGGTGTTGGGACCAGTTTCCTAGTTTTGGTGTTTGTGTGATGATTTGTGAGATTTCTACCAAAACATTTTAAAAATGATGAATTACTACAAACTAAAAAAATTTACTTCTAAATGAAAGACTTTAAAATAAACTTAATCTAACCCGGTTAAAGTATCTCAAATGCGATTTAGGAAGATAACTATCTAATCTGTTTTGAAATCATTGCAGATTAAATAGAATTATAACGGTGTAGAATAATTCCTTTTGAAAAGATTAATTAATCAAAAATAATATGAAAGACATATCGCATTTATGTAATGACCATATATAAAATAACTAATTTATGCCTGTATACTGTACGATTAATGAAACAGATACTTCAGACATAAATAATTAATTCTACATATGATTCATGAAAGTTGTGTTAATCATTAATATTCAAAACAATAATAACATACATGATATTAGTACCAGTTGTTTGTTGTCTTGTTTATCAGATCAATGATAAAAGGTCATATTCAATTATTCAATCAAAAAGCCAAGCCAAAGTGAATCAACATTCTTTCATCAAGACACTTACAAACCTGCTTGCAACTTAAGCGTTCTTTGCAAATGTTCTTAATAAAATTTAGGACCCTTCTCTAAATGCATGAGAAGGGTTTAAATACTAAAACTAACTACTTAACTACATTAAATAATTTACAAAAATATAGAGGAGGTTTCAAACAACCTCTGTCTATAAAACCTATCTTGAACTATAATCTAGGAAATTAAAGAAACTGACAATCTTGATTTAAGGATCCTTCTTCTTTTGTTGAATGTGGTCACATAACTTGCAAATATCTAGCATAGTCTTGAGCTGAGGTGGTTGAGATATTCATGAGTGAATCTGATCCTTGAATATAGCATTTTAAATTGTTGATTGTGACCTTTGGGCTAATTCTATGATTAACTGAAGCATTTGCTGTTGATGATATAGTTTAATCAGAAAATTCAAAGAATTTTCTTGATCAAACTTGTCAATTTTCTTGATCATTTCTTCTTGTTGATTTTCTTGTTGAATCCATCTTGACTCTACTTATTTGATCATTAAAAACACATCAGACGTGTTTTCTTCCAAAATTCCTATTTTGAATAATTGATCACACAAATGTTGTATAATTTCATTTGATTTATCGGATGTTTTAGCTGCTATCTTATGAATGAATGAACATGCAACGTCGAACAAAGTTGTGTCAGAAGTGGAATCGGAGCCTGTTGCATAAATATTCGTTATCACCTTTGACCCTTGATCTTCAAATAGTTTATACATAGCTTCCCATGATGTGATGCCGCAATCTTTGTGACAAATAGTATCAGAAAATAGTGAGGGCATTTATGTATCTTCTGTATACGATGCTCGAGACACTTCTTTGAATTTTTTATTCATTTCAGACTCTTTCGATTCAATAACTGCTTTCCTGAAAGTGAAACAAAATATATCATATAACAGAAACTATCAATTCAATCAGTCATCTCCACATAATTCCTTCATGATTTCAAAATTAAATGCTAGGCATGGCTTTGTGTGGCTTTGCATGCATAATTATCCTTTTATTAAATCCATTAAGATCAGAATTCAATTCGAAATGACATAAGTCACTTTTCGCATGCTGGAAAGAATAAATGCACAAATCGCAATCATATCTTATAATTTTCGTGATTGTTTCTTATCAATTACAAAATGCGATCTGCGCAAAATGCAGATCGCAATTTTTAAGAAATACATTGAAGTTTTAAATCATAATCCATGCACGGTACGATTTGCGAAAGCTAAAAAGTGGACGCGATGCGAAAGAGATTATATATTCGAGTTCATTCGCCCTGTCGGGTCCGTAGCGATCATGACTTTTATTGTTTTGTTCTAATCTTTAACTAAATCAAGTGCGATGCGAAACAAAATAGAGTAAGGATTTTTTAAGAGGGAGCGTTTCGCAATTCGCAATATTTATAGATTCTTCTTTGAAAGTGATATGTTATAAGAGATGTACTTTGAGATAAATTTATTTCATAAGTGTTTTTTAGAAGGAACCTTTAAAAGGATTTTTTTTCTAATTATCTCTAAAGGGTCTCTATTTACAAAAATAAATGGGGGGTAGTTATATAGCACAACACCTTCTTGCTTCCAAGTGTGACTATACCTACTCTTATGACATTTGAAGATCCATCATTTCCAAAAGACATTGTTCGATCCTTCTTTTCCTTCAAGGATATGAACTTATTCCTATCTCTAGTCATATGAGTTTAGCAAACACTATCAACATACCAAATGTTCTTGTTTCTTTGAGTCTTGAGAGCGATAGCACATTTTTCAGTCTTCTTTTTCCATATTTGTTCATTCTGATTTTGTGAGAATTCCTTTGAAGAAATTCCAAGTATGCAATCTTTAGCCAGGTGTCCAAAATTTTTACATTTGTAAAATTCGACATCATCTCTCAAGTGATCAAATCTGTTAATATTCTTCTGAGTTCCGGAATATCCATTTCTGAAAGATTTCCCTAAATTATATTTATTCCAAACATATGTGCGACATTCTATAGCTCTATGTCCAAACCTTCCACATAAATAACAATTACATAGAAGATAGGTTGATACTTGGGAGGAAATATTCTTTGAGGAATTTTCTTCCATGGTTCTTCCTGCGAGTCATGATCTCTTGAGTTGGCTAGAAGGTCTACCTGGTTGTTATATTTTGCATATCCATCTTCTTTTGTTGTCATAGAAGTACTTGGCTCTTCTTCTTTTTTTTCTTTGTAACCAAGACCAATCTTGTCATTGTTTGATTGTTGATTGTTGATGATTTCTGCCAATTCCTTGGAGTTGTTGGTGTATTTTTGAAGATTTTTTCCATTTTTTACTTGCTTTCGAAGAGAAACTATTTCATATTCCAATGCTTCTCTTTCCTTATTTCTTTCCTTTAATTCTTCCCTGAGAGATTCTTCAGCTCGTTTTTATTCTTCAACCTTGATTTTAAGATTTAGGACATGTTCCCTTTCTATCTTTAATTCATCTTCAAGAGTGTTGACATGCTTCTTCTCTACCTTGAGCTCTTTGATAATCCTGATCACTTCGTTTTGAAATTCAACCTCAGTCTTTAGAAGAGAGGAATAACCTATTTCAGAGTTTATTTATTAACTAAACGTTTCGAACTTCCCAAGTTAATCCATCATCAGGGGTAGACGTCAAATGTATTTTGAAATGTTGAGAGGAATAGGGAAAATTTGGAGAATAAATAGTGAATGATGACATGCTTCTTCTCCTTATTTGTAAGATGCTTCTTTCTTATTATGCTAGGCCATAAACAATACTCTTTCGTTGATTTCTTCTTCGTTATCACTGCCTTCATCATATGAGGAGTTGTCTTCTTTGGAGAATAAACTCTTCTTAAACCATTTCTTCTTGCCTTGCTTGCTGAACTTCCTCGGACCTTTCTTTCCTTTCATAACAGCCTCATTTTTGTGAGGACACTTGGCTGCAAAATTCCCAACCTTGCCACAATCAAAACATATCAATGGAATTTTACCTTTGAATTTCCCTGTACATGTTCTCATTTTTCACTTGAAGTAGGAAAATTATTTATCTGAAAATTCTTCTTCATCTTCTTCCTTTTCTTCTTCCTTACAACTACAAGTTTTTTCTTTCGGAGTATGCTTGTCCTTACTAGTTTTCTTGGATGCGGTGAATGTTATTTATAGGTGAGATGTGTCATCCTCTTCTTCAAATCTCATTTCATATGTCGTAAGCACTCCATGAAATTCATCTTTGTTGAGATTGGCTAGATTTGAATTATATTCCAAGATAGATACCTTTGAGTTGAATCTTGTTGGCAAGGTTCTAAGAATCTTTTGGACAACAAGTTTCATGTCGATAGGTTCTCTCAAACCTTCCAATGCATTTGTTATTTCATCAACACGTTGTAACTATGCATCAATATTTTCATCTTCCTTCATTTTGAGTTGCTCATTTTTTTCCCTGTAAATTTGAAGCTTTGATTATTTCACATTTGAGTCATCTGCATATATATTCTCAAGCTTCCCCCATACTTATTTATAAGTTGTGCAACTCAGTACCTTAAGATAGACAGATTCGATAAGCCCACTAATAATGATATCTTTAGCCTTTGCATCATATACCATATTTTTCTTTCCTTGTTCATCTTGGGTCGTTGTAAAGCCTTTTTAAATGATTTCCCATACTTCATATACTTGCGCTAGAAAATGAACCTGCATTATTCCAATCCAAAGTGAGTATTTATTTCCATTAAATAGAGGAAATATATTCTTAGTATACTCCATGACCTCCTTCCAGTTGTTAGACTATTATTGAGGGAACCAAGCTCTGATACCAAATGTTGGAAATACTAAGAGGGGGTGTGAATCAGTATTTCTTATCAATTAGCACTTTTAAATATTTTCAAAGCATTAATTAATATTCAATTATTCTTGATGTTTATCCAATAGAAAAAGGAAATAATAGAATGCAATAGACACACGAATTTTAGGTGGAAAACCCCCTCCAGGTCAAAAACCACCAAACGCTTTTCTAATAAATTGTTTAATCTTCAGCCCCAACTAAAATGAAAGGTACAACTTCCTAGAATTCTATAAAATCATTCTTCTCCACCTCCCACTAGAAGGACACCCCAACGCCCTAGTTTCTTCAATAGTCAACCGAATGGATGCCCCAACATCCTAGACCAACCTACCACCCTAAACCTAGCATCTCCCTGCCACCCTATAATGATCAGAAATAAGACAAGAGTGTGGATTCCCATACCAAGGACAATGATCCACGATACAATACGATTCACAATTATTTTCTTGACTAGAACAATCACCCAATCACACTATGACCTACAACCCAACCATAACATTATCCAACAATGACACTTATACCTCCAAAAAATGACTCTCCAACTCTAGGAAGATTCACTCTTTTACAATAATGACTCTTTTACAATTTTACAGTGATGATTTTACAATACTAACTTTTGACACGATCTGATACTTGACTTGACACTGCTTATTTGAACACTAGCAGTTGTTAAGGTATTGTTGTGCTTGCTTCAAGTAATGGTACTTTGGTGTTGCATTGTCCTTCTAGTATGTGTCTTATTTTTCATATTATGTCATCCTTCTCGCTCATGCATTAATGAACAAGACCCAAACAAATATACAAAAAAAATACTTACATTGTCTTGCAAACCATATGTCAGAGAAATATTCAAATGTAAATGCGTTCAACATTTATGAACAAAACCCAATCAAACATAAATACAAAATACTTACATTGTCCTATAAAAACACATGTCAAAGATGATATTAAAATTAAAATTCAAACCCTAATCATACATACCTTGTTGTATCAGACTTACCCTTAACTGTTGATGTGTTTTCCTTACTACAGTGATCCTTGAATGCATATTTTTTCTTGCCTTCTAGAAGCTCGATATTGTATCTGATGTATCTATATAATTTCAGATCTCCAAGGTCTAAAATTCTGTCATGTGGTAGCCCTCTGAGTCCTCTTTCCAACCTTGTAGGTATATTCAATATTGGATTCTTCAAGAAATAGTTATTCCCAATCTCCTACGATGACCTAATTATATACTGGTTCAGTAGAGCGAAGTTGTACAAAGTGCCACGTGTCATTTTTTCAACCTTTGGTCCTGAAAACTATATCCAACAAACTAAAGTTCATCCTATTTCTGTCACTTTTTACAAAATTTGAATCCAATGCTTAGAGAGAAATTTATGACGATTTTCCCAAGGTCACATGTTTGACATGAAATTTGGGAGCCTGCAAAAACCCTAACTTCCTCAAATCATATCTCGAAAAATATAGCAAACCAATATCTGAAATTTGGACATGAGCTTCATCAAGATTTTGGCTCAAATGGGTTTGTGTTGGTGGATTTGGTGCACATGTGTACCAATTCACACTTGCTTAAGAGGAGTGGTCATTGCCTCTTAAGCTTTTGGTCACAGGAAGATAAACAAAATAGTTAGCAGGTTAGTGAACATGCTATAAAACAAAACACACTAGATAATGATATAGTATGCATATGTATAGAGAAAACAACACTAAACTAAAAAAATACATGAAATCTCATATAGATATAGACAAAACAATAATACAAATGGTGGCATCAGTGTCCCTTCTTATTGTTTTCTATTAAGAAGAAAGATATAATGTTTACACACTTGCGAAGGGGCCCTTAGAACTATGGAGCTCTAAGACCCGATACAAGGACGTTTTTATCTCCTAGATGCCTGGTGCAAGGTCTCTCTCTCTACTCCAAAGGATTATATTTTTTGGATGGCAAACAATTGAATCCCCTCTCTACTTCTACTATGGATTACACACCACTAGATTGCTTCAAAGAAATTTTGGCCAGCATAACAATGTTCTCTCCCTTTGTTCATCTCTTGGTGGCCTTTTATAGATGAATTAAAACTACCCTTCCCTCCCTTGGTACAGTGATGGATGGTGAGCCAAGAGAGGGGGTTGATTCCATTGTGTGCCACATGATTCCATTGTGTGCTCCCTTGAGGTCCCAAGGAGGATTAGGCGGTCGTCCTTGGGCAGCCTCAAGTGTGGGCTCATTTTCCTGGAGTGTGCCTTGTGGTCCCAAAAAGTGACTTCTGCTACTCTCAGGTCCACACATATTTTTGAGGGAAATTCATGCAAAGGCACGTCTATTGAAGAAAAATGTGCATGAAGGCACATTCTACTAGTGTATTTAGTGCACAATTTGATTTTTCTTCTGGACCTTAGAGATTTAAAAAAAAAAATAGATTCTTTAATGTGCCTCAGCCCTGTAAATACTTCTGCCTGAAATTAATGTCATATTTTCTTGTCTTATTTTCCAGTGATAACAGGGTTATTTTTAGCATCTAAAGCTTCGTAGAAAAATAGTTATAGTGAAAATGCCACGATTACCTGTTTTAAGTAGCGAAATCCTTACATGAGGAGGATATGAGGGTCACAATTTATATAAATTCTTAGGTTGAGAGGGTCTTCAACAAGTGAATGTTGGAGGGATTTATGGAGCTTAAAAAATTAGTAATTATTAAATATTCAATGACCACAACTAATGATTAGTGTCATGCCACAACCCCATGGGGTTTTATCCCACTAACTGGGGTTACTAACTTCAAACACGAATATCTCTCAAACCATGAATAATTATGTGGCGTGCCATATATCAACAGAAACATATAGACAAGTAGAAACCATCCAAAATATTATTGACTCGTAATAGAGTAAGTTGTAAAGTAAAAAATACCATGCAATAACTGGGTAGCCCCTGGTGCCGCTTGGGTTGACATCAATGACAACCACTGATCAACATCATCAAAGAACCTGCTATTACTTGTGAGTGTTTAATCCTTGGAAAGCAACACCATGAGAGTTTCCAAATGGAGTTGCATATAGAGCGAAGAAACCACTAGAGCTAATTCATACAGACTTGTGTGGACCTATGAGGACAAATTCGATTGGTGGAAGTTGTTACTTCCTCACTTTCATTGATGATTATAGCAGAAAGACATGATTTTACTTCCTGAAGTAGAAGCCTGAAAATTTTTCAAATTTCAAAGAATTCAAAGCCTTAGCAAAGATCCAAAGTGATCGGAAGATCAAGGTATTGAGGTTATATTGTGTTGGGAATATGATTCGAAGGAATTCCATGATTATTGAAAACAACATGGAATTAGAAGGAAGTTTACAACTAGATACACATTGTAGCATAATGGTGTAGCAAAGAGAAATAATTGAACCATTATGAACATGGAAAGAAGGATGTTGAAAGGAAGAAACTTTTCTAATGGGTATTGGGTAGAAGCATTTGCATGTTTTTTTATGTGATAAACAGATCTCCTACAAAGTGTGTGATAAACATAGTACTAGAAGAAGCATAGTCAGGTATGTCTTGCAGTGTATCTCATCTCAGAGTGTTTGGATGTGTATTTTATGCACATGTTCCAAAGGAGATAAGAGGTAAATTGGATGATAACAGTAAAAAATTAATATTTACTGGTTATAGTGTAGAAAATCTAACAACGGGATTAAATCCGATCTTGCAATGTACTAAAACAAGATACTAAATCCTTTTACAATTTGCGGAAACAAAACGTGATCACACAATCACATAACAAGTAAGAGAAAGAGACAATCAATCGCATAACACAAGATGTATCTGGGGAAATAAAATTTCCTAAGACCCCGCAATCTTTATATTTTATAAATTCAATTTCATGAAACAATACAATGTTTTCTCTCTCAGATAAATTCATGCACTCTGCGAATTGTCTCACTCTGATCTAGGAAAAATCATCCAATTACTTAACCAATTCTCAGCCTCTGTTCAGCCTGCCTTTCTCACGCATTCCTGGATGAATTTTTTCCCTATTAAATATTAAATTCCTTCTAATTGATTGTGCAACACTTCCTTGGCCTCCACATGACTCTATAAATGACATGTACAATTTTCTAATTATACAATTGATAGTTATCATCCCTTTAAACTCATTCTCAACTAGGCCTTCCTTAGAATTGACATGCAACAACTATTTATGGCAATTTATCGGTTAACTAATTGGTCAATACATGTGAATTAAATCATATTTAATTCACGTGACCTCTCACTAGCTCATCTCTCAGTTAGAACTAGTTAAATTGATTTTAACTCAATTTCTTGAGTCAACTAATTACAACTCACAAATAACTGTAACGAGACCCCCTTAAATCATGGGATAACTCTACATGCCTCCTCTCTGAATCTCAACTCGAATTTCCTAAGCTAACTCATTCATTCTGACTTAGTTAACTAATACAAGCTTTCATGAGATGAAATTACAATTTATCTTCTAATTTAACTAAGGGAAATCTAATTAGAAGCCCCCTTGGGGTGCTATTTAAACACTCCCTCACAACAAGAAAGGGATTATCTACTACCCTGATCCTGTCTCTATGGAATTCAATTTTTCTTCTTTCCAGCACCTTTGTCAAGATGTTTGCATCCTGCTCCTTCGTGGGAATGTAATCTAATGACGTAATTCACCTATGAACACAATCTATGAAATGGTAATATCAGATATCAATATTATTGGACCTATCATGGAATATTGGATTAACCGATAGTTTGATGCAAATCTGTTTATCACAACGTATCACTGTCGAATCCATCTGTTGACCAAAAAACCAACAAGTATCTTCATCATCCAGATGGCCTCGTGTGTTACCTGACTGGCCACCATGTACTCTACCTCTACTGAACTGAGTCAACTGATCTTTGTTTCCTATTGTACCAATAATTTTTTGTTGATCCTATGTTGAAGATGCCTCCTGATGTGCTCTTCACGTTGGATGGACTCATTACCCAATCTGCATCGGTGAATCCTTGAAGCTTCACTCCCTCTGTCCTTATGTACCATAATCCATACTTTGTAGTGCCTCTAATATATCACAACACATGTTTCCTTGCCTTCCAGAAGAGCTTGGTAGGCTTAACCATATCTTGGCCCAGTTGGTTAACTGCATAGCATATTATGGTTTTCAAGTTTTTGTGGTTATCGCTAATTGAAGAAATACCTAGATTATCCACAGTGTTATAATGAAGATGGATCCCCGTTTGGATTCAAAAATTTGACCATTGTTTTATAACACTGTGGATAATGTGTAGCATATTTCGGGTCGCGCGTTCACCAAATACATGAGTGAACCCACAAATCCGCTACTTCGCTTGAATTTGCATCCTCCTTCCTCCAATTTCCTGCAAGAGGAGTCTCATTAGGTTTGTTTCCCTCCATGTGAAACTTCCTCAGAATCTCCTTGGGATACCTAGCTTGAGATACAAATAGATCCCCAACTCTTTGCCATATTTCCAATCCAAAGAAATAGTGCAAGAGCCCCATGTACTTCATCTCAAATTCTCTTGCAATATCCTATTTTCAAGACTTTATGAGTTTCTCATCACCTGTAAGTATCATATCATTGACATAAAGTACAATAATCAAAAAATTACCATCACCCACAATATGATATAGGTTCGGATCCACTTCACTCTTGGTGAATCCCAACCCAGTGAAATAGATGTCAATCCTGGTGTACCAAGCATGAGGTGCTTGCTTCAGCCCATACAGTGCTCTCTTGAGTCACCACACATGTGACTCCCTATCTAAGGTCTTAAAACTTTTTGGCTTCTCAATGTACACTTATTCCTCAATAACTCCATTGAGAAAGGTTTTCTTTACATCCATCTGATGTATATTCCATCCCATCTATGCTGAGAGTGCAAGGATGGGTCTAATCAATGTGTACCCTGTGACTGGTGACAAAGTCTCATAATAGATAATCCCCTCCACCTAAGAGAACCCTTTGGCCACAAATCTAGCCTTTCGTTTCTTCACACTCCCATCTGCTTCCTGCTTCACCTTGTATACTCACCTAGATCCTACAACTGACTTCCCCATGCATTGTTTCTAATGATGGTGTTGGAAATACCGAGAGGGGGGGGGGGGGGGGGGTGAATCAGTATTCCCTTCAATTAGAGAATTAGTTAATATTCAATTATTATCAGTGTTTGTGCAATGATAGTAGCAAACAAGAGGAACAAAAATGCACATAGTTTTTAAGGTGGAAACCCACTCTAGGAAAAAAACCACCTAATGATTTTCTAATAATTCTTTAATATTCAACTCCAATTGAAAATAAAGCTCCAACTTCCTAGAATCTAGAAAAGCATTCTTCTCCAACTCCCACTGGATGGACACTCCAACGCCCGAGATTCTTCAGTAGTCAACTGAACGGATGCCCCAACACCCAATGAGCTACAACTCACCCTAGCACCACCCTACCACCCTATAGAAGAATAAAATAATAATGGACTCCCGTGCCAGGGAAAATGGTCCACTTTACAATGATATAGAATGATGTAGAAGAAGAATATATACTAGACCATAACCCCAAATTTGACACAACCACCTAATGATGATCCTATACCTCCCAACACTGCCTCTTCAACCCTTAGCAAATAGACACTAGTACAATTTGTACAATAATGTATTTACAATGACTAAGTACAATGATACCTTTACAATGATTGTATGCAGTGCTGCCCACTTGAAGACTTCATATGATGAACTTCTTGCTGCTTTTATGCACCTTTGTTTCTGCTCTTGTCATGCTACTGTCTACTGCACCTTGCTTTTCTTTGTTACTGTAGGAAATCTGGTCCTTTGCAACCCTTGACAACACATGATCTAGATTTTTCTTGCCTTCTAGGAGCTCGATATTGAATTTGGTGTATCTCTATTATTTTAGATCCTCAATATCTGATTTTTAGTCCTGTATTATTCCTCTGATTCGTCTTTCCAATTCCATATGTCTGACCCAATTTTGATTCTTCAAGAGAGAGTTATACCCAATCTCTCACAATGCCCTAATTATGGAATGTTTCAATAGAGCGCATTTTTACGGCATACCACGTGTCATTGTTTCTTCATTTGGCTCTAAAATTGATAGAGAGAAAATTAAAGACTTTGCACTATCCACCACTTTTTTCGGAATTCCAATCCGATACTCAGAGAGAGAGTTATGATGAATTTACCAAGGTGACTTCTTTGATATGAATTTCACGAGCCTGCAAAAACCCTGACTTCCACAGATCATATCTCCAAAAATATTGCGCACCTTGATCTGAAAGTTTTACAGAAGCTTCCTTAGGATTTCAGCTTCACCTCATAAAAATTTCAGCTTTTGAACCTTCATAGAAAAAATTTAGAGCACAAATGCCACAATGACCTATTTCAGATGGCGAAATCCCTTGCATAAGGAGGAAATGAGGATCACAATTTATATAAATGCTTAGGTTGAGAGGGGCTTCAACAAGTGAATGTGGGAGGGATTTTAGGAGCTTAAAAAATATTAATTATGACTTTTCAATGACCCATGCCCCAATCCCATGGGGTTTTAGCCCACTAACTATGGGTACAAACTTCAAACATGAATATCTCTCAAACCGTGAAGAATTACATGGCCTGCCATATATCAATGGAAACATATCGACAAGTAGAAACCATAAAAATCATTATTGATCCAGAATATATTAATTTGATAGGTCAAAATTCCCATGCAATATTGGGTTAGCCCCTGATTCTTCTTGAGTTGACATCAATGATAATCGTTGATCAAAAATCTCCCCCTTTGGCATTGATGGCAACACAAGCACTCCTCCTCCAATCATGACACCTCTTCCTACAACATTCTCTCCCCCTTTGACATCAATGGAAAAGGGTAACTCCCCCTGAAACACACCCATCCTGTGGACCTATACACACTTACACTCCCACTGACACACAACCATCCTGAAAACTTGTAATCTAATGAAATCTTAGGATAATCCCAAGCTTTTGATGAAGATATTCAAATTCTTCACGAGGTAAAGGTTTAGTGAAGATATCAGAAATTTGTTCTTTTGTACAAACATACTCAAGTTTGATATTCTTTTCAGCGACTTGTTCTCTAAAAAATGATATTTGATCGGAATGTGTTTTGTTTTTGAATGCATGATAGGATTCTTGGAGATGTTGATGGCACTAGTGTTGTCACAGAATATGGGAATAGGCTCACCGAATTGTACTTGAAAATCTTGCAAAGTTTGTTTCATCCAAAGGACTTGAGTACAACATTATGCTACTGCAATGTATTCTGCTTCCGCTGTAGATAACAAGATTGAAGTTTTCTTTTTTCTCAACCATGATACGAGACAACCACCTAGATAGAATGCTGCTCCACTAGTACTCTTACGATCATCAACGCTCCTTGCCCAATCTGCATCTGTAAAGGCTTGAATATTGAGATTGTTACCCTTGGGATACCACAAGCCATATTCTTCTGTGCCCTTTAGATATCAAAGAATTATTTTGACGGCAATAATATGTGATTCTTTTGGTGCTGCTTGGAATCTTGCTACTTGTCCAACTGCTTGCATAAGATCTAGTCAAGAGGTTGTTACATATAGAAGACTACCAATCATAGATTTATACAACCTCTGATCCACATCCTTAGATGAGTCGTCTATGCTTAATTTTCAACCTATTACCATCGAAGTAAGGATGGGTTTGCAATCTTCCATTTTGAATTTCTTGAGAATTTCCTTGATGTACTTGGCTTGACATATAAATATTCCTTTCTCTTGCTGAGATATTTGAAGCCCTAAGAAGTATGTCAGCTCACCAAGTAAAGACATCTCAAACTTACTTTGCATCTTTGTAGAAAATTTCTTACTTAATCGATCATCATTGCTACCAAATATTATATCATCCACATATACGTCAACGATTGTTAAATTATATTTATCTATTTGCACATAAAGATTGCTATCAACAATACCTTTCTTGAACCCTTGTTGATGTAGATATCCATCAAGACAAGCATACCATGCTCTGGGAGCCTGCTTGAGACCATATGGAGCCCTCTTTAACCTACAGACATAGTCTTCTTTTTGTGATAGTAGAAAACCTTCAGGTTGTTCGATGTAAACTTATTCTTCTAATTCTCCATTCCGAAATGTTGACTTAACATCCATTTGGTAGACTTTGATTTTTCTTGAACATGCATAGGCGAGAAACATTCGGATGGCTTCCATTCTGGAAACTGGTGCAAATGTTTCGTTGAAATCAATTCCTTCCAATTGTGCATAGCCTTTGCAAACCAATATTGTTTTGTTTCTTGTAACCTACCCATATTCATTCAATTTGTTCCTGAACACCTATTTAGTCCCAATGACATTTTTATCTTTTGGTCGTGGAACTAATTCCCAGGTGTTATTCTTCTCAATTTGATCCAATTCTTCATTCATAGCTACTACCCAATGTTCATTCTGGCTACCTTCCTCAAAACTACTAGGCTCAAAGGTTGCTAGAAAAGCAACGTGAGCTTGTTGTGATGAACAAAGCTGTCGACCTTCATTTATGTCACCAATGATTTATTTGATGGATGGTTCTTTTGAATCCACTCTTTTGTTATCCTTGGAGGAGCTTCTTGTTGTTGTTCTGGTATAACTTGATGATCATTGTTTACTTCTTCCTCGTTGATAGCTGCTTCTTGTTCTACAATTTTATATGTGTCTTTTTCAGCCTCTGTCTCAAGTTTCAAAGATTCTAGATCCTCATCATTTCTCGCTAGAACACCATCTTCGTCAAATGTAACATTTATGCTCTCCACTATCTATTTTCATCTTAGATTATAGCATTTATAGGCCTTTATTTTGCGTGAGTAACCAACAAAGATACCTTCATCAACACGTGATTCAAACTTACCCAAATTTTGATCTTCTCTTTTGATATAACATTTGCTTCCGAAGATTTTGAAATATTTTACATTAGCTGGTTTTCCTTTCCATAATTCATATGGAGTCTTGTTGCAATTATTTCTGAGAAGACTTCGGTTGATAATGAAGACTGTCGTATCAATTTCTTGAACCCATAATTTTTCATCCAATTTTGAGTCCTTCAACATTGTTCTACCCATTTCCTGTACAGTTCTATTCTTTCTTTCAGCAACTCCATTTTGCTGAGGTGTTCGTGCTGTTGAAAATTGCCTTTTTATTCCATTTTCGTCACAGTATTGCTGAAATAATTTGGAAGTGAATTCTCCACCATTATCTGATCTTAAACACTTTATTTTCAAATCAGTTTCATTTTCAACCAACTCCTTGTAGATCTTAAAGCACTCAAATGCTTCAGATTTTTCTTTAGGAAACTGACGGCTGTCATCTTGGTATAGTCATCTATCATTAACTTGAAATATAATTCTTCGTCTAAGCCTTTTGTTCTCACAGGACCACATAGATCGGTATGTATCAATTCCAATGGATGTGATGCAAAGTGTTCTTTTGTTTTAAATTGGACTTTTGTCTACTTGCCATGCCAACATGCCTCACATAGTGTGTTGGAAGGTTTTGAGATTTTCGGCATTTCTCGTATCTTCCTTTTTTATTATCCTGACAATATTGTCAAATTTTATGTGACCCATTCATTTGTGCCATAACCAACTTTCATTTTCTTTAGCTAGTAGACATGCTTTAGTTGCTTCATCCAGAACATATATGTCGTTCGGAGCTCAACTTGTTGTAGCCAAAATTTTACCATACCTGCCTTTCCTGATTTCACATTTTGTGGAGTTGAATAGCATTGTGTGTCCTTGATCACACATTTGTCCAACACTGAGCAGATTGTGATTCATGTTTTCGACCAATAGAACATTCTTGGCTATAACATCTTTGCTTCCGAGAGTGACGATACCTAATCCTATAACATTTGAAGATCCATCATTTCCAAAGGATATGGTTCCATCCTTATTCTCTTTCAGAGATACAAATTTCCTTCTATCTCCAGTCATATGCATTGAGCAACCGTTGTCAACATACCACACATCTTTATTTTTTTGAGCCTTGAGAGCGAGAGTACAATTATCAGTCTTCTTCTTCTTTCATGTTCATTCATTCTATGGCTTTGAAGATTCTTCTAGAGGATTTTCAAGTCTGCAGTATCTGGCTATGTGTCCAAAGTTGTGGCATTTGTAACATTCCATATTATTTCTTAAATTTTCAAATCTATTGATGTTTCATTCAGCCCTGGGAGGTTCATATTTGAAAAATCTCTTGGAATTATATTGGTTCCTAGGGTACGTGCGACATTCTACAGCTTTATGACCAAATTTTCCACATGAATAATAATAGCCATGAAAAATATGTTGGTACCTGGATGAAAATATTCGTCGAGGAATCGTCTTCCAAGGATATGCTTGCGAATCTTGTCCAATGAAGTCTACATGTATGTCAGATCTCATAGGTTCATTGTATTTTGTTGTAGAAGGTCCTGCTTCTTCTTCTTTGTAACCGAGGCCAGTTCTGTCGTTGTAAGATCGTTGATTGTTGATGAGTTCTTCCAATGCCCTTGAGCTATTGGCATAGTTTTGGACAATTTTTCCCTTCTTCACTTCCTTACACAGCGAGACTACTTCGGCTTCTAATGCTTCCCTTTCTTGGTTGCTTTCTTCCAACTTCTTTTGAAGTGACCCTTCAATACATTTGTGTTCTTCAACCTCAATTTTGAGACCTTGAACTTGTTCTTCAAGAGTATTGGAATGGATCTTCTCAGCATTGAGCTCTTTCGTAAGCTTGATTGCCTCCTCATAAAATTATTCTATGGTCAACCCTTCTTCTTCATTGTTTTATACTTCTTGTTTATTGTGCTTGGCCATAAACAATACTTTCTCATTGGCTTCTTCTTTGCTATCACTTTCTTCATCGGATGATGAGCTATCTTCTTTAGAGAGAAAGTTCCTTTTGGATCCTTTCTTTTTGCCTTGCTTGTTGAATTTCTTAAAGCCTTTCTTTCCTTTTGAGTTGCCATCACTTTTGTTCGGACATTTTGCTACGAAATTCCCAACCTCACCACAACTGAAACATATCAATGGAATTTTACCTTTGAATTTTCCCTTACCAAGTTTTAGTTTTCTCATAAAGTAAGCATATTCTTCATCTGAAAGACCTTCTCCATCATCTCCCTTTTCTTCACACTTGTAGGTGCATGTCATTTCAATTGAAGGTTGTTTGTCCTTATTGGTTTGCTTAGATGCAACGAACACAGTTTCTAGATTTGAAGTACCCTTTTCTTCATCAAGTCTCATTTCATATGCTATGAGAACTCCATGTAATTCTTCCTTGCTGAGTTTGTCCAGATTTGCACTGTATTCTAAGACCGATACCTTTGGGTTGAATCTCCCTAGTAACGTTCTAAGAATCTTCCGTATAATAGTCTTCTCGTCAACTGGCTCTCCCAATCCTTCCAGAGTATTGGTTATTTCATCAACGTATTGAAAGTATGCAACAATTTTGCAATCTTCTTTCATTCTGAGTTGCTCAAATTTTGCTCTATAGATTTGAAGCTTTTCTTCTTTGACATTTGAGTCACCTGCATATATATTCTCAAGCTTGTCCCATACATTTTTGGTGGTTTTACAACCTAACACCTTATGATAAGAAGATTCAATAAGTCCACTGATAATAATATTCTTTACTTTTGCATCATTTACAAAATTATTATTACCTTGTTCATCCGTGATTGATGTAAATCCATTTTGAACAGTGTCCCATACTTCGTAACCTTGTGCCAAGAGATATAACTCCATTCTTCCTTCCCAGAGTGCATAATTATTTTCATTGAATAGAGTTACACCATTCTTGGTATGCTCTGTGACCTCCTTCCAGCTGTTAAACTGCTATTGAAGGAACCAAGCTCCGATACCAATTGCTGGAAATACTGAGAGGGGGGTGAATCAGTATTCCTTTCAATTAGAGCATTATTTAATCTTCAATTATTATTAGTTTTTGTAAAATGATAGCAGAAAAAAAGAGGAACACAAATGCACACATTTTTTAAGGTGGAAACCCACTCTGGGACAAAAACCACCTAATTATTTTCTAATAATTCTTTAATATTCAACTCCAATTAAAAATAAAGCTCCAACTTCCTAGAATCTATAAAAGCAGTCTTCTCCAGCTCCCACTATATGGATGCTCCAATGCCCGAGATTCTTCAGTAGTCAACTGAACGGATGCCCCAACACCCAATGAGCTACAACTCACCCTAGCACCACCCTAGCACCCTATAGAAGAATAAAATAAGAATGGACTCCCCTACCAGGGAAAATGGTCCACTTTACAATGATATAGAATGATGTAGAAGAAGAATATATACTAGACCATAACCCCAACTTTGACACAACCACCTAATTATGATCCTAGACCTCCCAACACTGCCTCTTCAACCCTTGGTAGATATACACTAGTACAATTTGTACAATAATGTATTTACAATGACTAAGTACAATGATACCTTTACAATGATTGTATGCAGTGCTGCCCACTTGAAGACTTCATATGATGAACTTCTTGCTGCTGTTATAAACCTTAGTTGTTGCTCTTGTCATGCTACCCTCTGTTGCACCTTCCTTTTCTTTGGTGCTGTAGAAATTCTAGTCCTTTGCAACCCTTGACAACACATGATCTAGCTTTTTCTTGCCTTCTAGGAGCTCGATATTGAATCTGGTGTATCTCTATTATTTTAGATTCTCAATATTTGATTTTCGGTCTTGTAGTAGTCCTTTGAGTCTTCTTTCCAATGCCACAGGTCTAACCCAATTTGGATTCTTCAAGAGAGAGTTATACCCAATCTCTCACAATGCCCTAATTATGGACTGTTTCAGCAAAGCGCACTTGTACGGAATGCCACATGTCACTGTTTCTTCATTTGGCTCTAAATTGCATAGAACGAAAATTAAATACTATGCACTATCCGCCACTTTTTATGGAATTCAAATCCAATACTCAGAGAGAGAGTTATGACAAATTTACCAAGGTCACTTCTTTGAGATGAATTTTAGGAGCCTGCAAAAACCCTAACTTCCACAGATCATATATCCAAAAATATTGTGCACCTTGATCTAAAATTGTTATAGCAGCTTCAGGATTTCAGATTCACCTCATAAAAATTTCAGCTTCTGAACCTTCGTAGAACAAAAGTTAGAGGGAAAATGACACGATGACTTGTTTCAGATGGAAAAATCCCTTGCATAAGGAGGAAATGAGGATCACAATTTATATAAATGCTTAGGTTGAGAGGGGATTCAATAAGTGAACGTGGGAGGGATTTTAGAAGCTTAAAAAAATATTAATTATGATTTTTCAATGACCCATGCCCCAACCCCATGGGGTTTTAGCCCACTAACTGGGGGTACAAACTTCAAACATGAATATCTCTCAAACCGTGAAGAATTACATGGTGTGCCATATATAAATGGAAAAATCTCAACAAGTAGAAACCATCAAAAGAATTATTGACCCAGAATATATTAATTTGATAGGTAAAAATTCCCATGCAATATTGGGTTAGCCCCTGGTGCTGCTTGGGTTGACATCAATGACAACCGCTAATCAAGAAATGGATTCATACTCCTCAACCATGGCATTAACCCACACTGGTTGTTGCACTACTTCCTCGAAATAGGATGGTTCTAACTCAATACCTTCACTCATAAGAGCCATGTATCCATTGTACCGCTCTGGGGACCTGTCTGTGTTGTGATGTGGGTGCTCCCACATTCTCTCTCGCATCTAGCAATAATTTATCAGCCTCTCTGGTGTGCTTCCATCCATCTATAGTTGATGGCTTTGTATGAGTGGTTTTTACCACTCTTTCTGCCTCTGCTTGTGGATTCTCCACATCCAGAGGTTCATCCTTTGGAGCCAAGAGCTCCTCAACTACATGCAACTCGATCTCCCTCTCAAGGGACAATTGCATGGCTTTGTCTTCATCAAATTTCACATATTTTCATACCACTGTCATCATGTGTGTTGGAAAGTACACCCGATAGTTGTGATGTGTATCAGTGTACCCCAAAAATATCCCCAACTCAGTTTTTGGCTCTAAATTCTTCCTGGAGTCTTTGCACACATGAAAATAAACAAATGAACCAAAAATTTTAAAATATGACACATCTGGTCTCTTACCTAAAAAATCCTCCTCTGGTGTACTCATCCCAAGTATATGATTATGACTTATGTTCTTCACAAATACTGTTGTATTTCATGCTTCCGCCACAGTTGCAATGGTAGGACCTGATCATGAAACATAGCTCGTGATGCTCCCACAATCTTACTATTCTTCCTTTCCACAACCCCATTTTCTTGTGGGTTATGAGGTGCTACCAATTCTCTTTGAATTCCTTCTGAGGTAAAAAAGTTCTAATTTTTTAGAGATGTATTCTCCACCAAGTTTGTTCCTTAGAGCCTTCACCTTATTCCCTATATCTTTCTCGAAAAGTGCCTTGAACTCACAAAACTTGGAGAACGTTTGATATTTCTTTGCATGAAGAAAATAAAACATTTTCTTGAAAAACCATCAACAAAAATCACATAATACATGTGCTTTGTTGTGGAATCTTTCAAGAACGGCCCTCACACGTTTGAGTGAACTCTCTCAAATATCACCTTGGATCAAATTTCCTTGTCGTGAAAGGTGGATTTGGTATACTTCCCCAATGTACACACTTTACATTTATCTCTCTGCACAAGTGCACCCTTTGGAAATCCTGTAGAAATTTTCTGCATGATCCTCAAAGCATTGTGGTGTAGATGTCCCAACCTCCTATTCCATAACTCACCAATGTCTTGGATTTCCACCTTCTCTTATTTATTTCTTAGTGTTGTGCAGTCCTCTACATCTAGTTTATAGATATTCTTTACTCGAACCCCAATATTTTCACTTGTCCCATGGATTTGTGATGAAGGAATGTCTTTCCTTCACTGAAGATCACATTATAGCCACGATCTTCCAACATAGAAACATAAACCAAATTATTCTTTAAACCAGTTGTTTCGGGGAAAATCACCCTAGAGGTTTGTTGGGTCAAAACCTCCACAGAGCAGGGCATGCCATTCAGAAGGACTCACACACAACCATACTTGAATGAAAAAAACTAGAAATCAACGATAGCAGGACTCACCTGTAGTCCTACATTCGATGTAGATCCCACGGGGTTCAAACCCCCAGCAACCTTCCTTCTTCCTTCAACCTACAAAACAAGAAAGAACATGCACGGAAACCTAGTTGTACAGCATATAATTCTCCTAAACGTTAGTGTAATCAATGTGAAACATGATATAAACGATAATAACTACTTAATAATCAATATTTCCACATATAAAAATAGATACTAACACAGAAGTTCAGGAACAAGACGGTTCTTAATTATTATGAATAGCATGTACAGTAGTAAAAGTGGAGAGATCACCTGAATCCTTCCACGATCTTCGAGTAGACCGCCATCCGGATTCGTCCCGCCCTTGCCTCGCTAAGATTCTTCCAAGACTTGTGCACTCGAGATGGCATATAAATGGATGAACATCTCCAGGAAACAAGGGTTTCGTGATATAAATCTGGGAAAGTGCAGGAGGCACGAGGAATCAGACTTGAACTGGGATTCCAACAGAGTATAATGACTATAAAATTTCTCTCTCCCTTAGGCCATGCACATGAGGGGCTTTTATACTCCCTCAAAGTAGTTTCAGTCTATTGGAAATAGTTGGCCATGTACTGGGGTGGTTGAACTACTAGAGTAACCATCAACCCAGTCCGAAAATAGGGAATTTATATATTTTTTTAATGGTTTTAATGGCATACGTGGAAAAGTACATATGGACTCGCGTATACACGCGGAAAAGTCTGGGCATAACCGCGTATGGGAATTTTAACATTGTTTTTTAGTGAATTTGTTCAAGTCTGTAGGAATGGGTGCCCAAAGCCATAAAAGAAATCATGAATCATATGAAGGTGAAAAATGATGCTATAACAAATGGCCCCTAATATATGAGGTCAGAAGGGGTACATGATGGCCAAAATGTGTTATGCACATAGAAAGAACTTCGCAAGGACAAGAGAGGACTTCACCAGATTTCAGCCTGCCAAAAAACCAATGAAAGAAAACAGAGAGTCAACTCATGCTGAGGCAGGCATACCCATGCTCAGTCAAAAATACATCAGATGGAAAGTACATAATAGATCCAAAATGTATACAAGTATAGCTGAACTGAAAGTACACAATGAATCATCTGAGCATGGCCTGGAAGTATAAGTCTGAATCAATTTCCAAGTATCACATATATAGAAAGCTGAGAAATGATGCTGAAACTGGATGTCTGATCATATAAGTAACTAAATCTCCAAGTACTAACTCATAAGAGGTGGAACAAACGGTATAATCACGCAACTCGGGAGCCAACATATAGAATGCTGCTGTACTGACACTGCAACATATAAGGGTGAACGGCATCAGTGGCAGAAACTGAATGGACTGTCAAAAGTGAACCAAGAAATGTTGATGCAACCCGAGGTCTTCACCGATCACTATGGCACAATTCTACACAATGGGAATAAATGAGCTGAAGTCGACCATGTGAGAAATTGTTGGATTACCGGTCAATGATGTATACCGTTAACCAACGCGAGACAACCCACCAATAATGAAAATGAGCGTCAAGGTGCCCCAGTACAATCTAACAAGTGCGAATGAATGAGTTGAAGTCGAACACTTGAAAGAATCTACCAATCAGGAGGAAATGATGAATCCCCACTGTCGATAGCGAAGAGTCTGCCAATGATGACTGCAAACCCTAAGGTACTGACAAAAAGACTCTAGACCTTATTCCCAGAGCAATGAGTCGGAGTCGATGGGAAAATATCTGCTGGAAGGAAGGCATTAAGGCATCCCACATCAGTCCAGCGCGAGTGTAACCCGCAGGCCAAGATTTGGAAGGAATCGGACGAAGTAGAGTGATGGAACCAAAAACGAAGTACGTTTCCGAAATGCACAAGATGAAGCTAGCACATGGAAGAAACCATCTGAACCAACCAATAATGAAAGTTGACACAGAGGCGAGATATCCACCGATAGGGTCAAATGGAAATCAAGGTACTGCATGAATCCCAAGTGTGATAATGTGTGCTGACATCGAACACAGGGGAAACCACTCAATCAAAGACCCATAATGATGATCAAATGCTGAGCACAAGGTCACCTATCAATGATGGAAATAGGGCCAGGGTGTGGCTCTAGGTTTGCTCTCAGAGCAATGTGTCGTAGTCGATAAGAGACAAACCCGCCGGCAAGAAGTCAATGGGGACCTTCTCAAACCAGAACGAGCAGAAGACCAAAACATCTGATGTGATAGAACAAGCTACTGACAAGACCGGGAAGGCTGACTAAATAATGAGGCAAGAGACACCGCAGAATGACTGACTCTGGTTAGACTTCCCTTGAACAAAAGCACGACTCGTGATGACCGTGGCAGTAAAAAGTGACACTGTATAAGTCTGTTATGCAGGAGGTAGAACAAACTCTCCATATGATTGGAAGAGATAACCAACTGGGGGAGGACTGACAAGTGAAACATGGTAAAGGCTGAACCTAGGTCAAAAACTAAAACCATCCCAAATGAAGGAAATATATATAAGTATATGTGCTTTGTTCAAGGGCGACAAACTAACTCTGTATTGGCATCAAAACAACGAAGATACATCCCGTTCCCCCTCTTTTTTTTATATTTTATTTTTTTGTCTTTTTCATATAATAAGCCTAAAAAAGAATAAAATAATGCTATGGTACAATGGATAGAACGAGTATCAAAAATCAGATGCACTAGTTCCTGGGATTGGAACAATCCTATGCTCAATGAAAGGTGGCGGAAACTGGTAAGCGATACTCAGAGGAATGTTCCATCCATGGGTAAAAAGGGTGTCAAGTCGTGATAGCTCAGTGCATGCAATGGTTAACTTGTACAGATAGACAAGGTCAAAATTTGGCTTAAACATCGAGTCCAAATGAAGCCGGCTAAAGGCCAGGATAAACAAGTAGCCAATATGCAATGCAGTAATACAACTCAACAACACCAGGGAGCCTCTAGGGTAATAGCCAGAAAAATGATAGTGAGGAAGAAGAAGAATGAAGCTTCAATCACGCAAGTCATGGCCGGACTAAAGAGGACTCCCGAGCCTACATAAAACGCAACATGGGCAACAAGTGATAGCGAGGAACTAACTAAAAAGCCCATGTAAAGGAAGGCTCTACCATCAAGTCATGATTAAATAATCGGCGAGTGAAATGGGTTTAATAGTCATGACCTGATGGGATCGACCCTATGGAAAGTGATCAGTATGAAGGCTAGTATGCAAAAATGCAGCGGAAAGTGATTTCCCTAACCTATATGCCAGTGAAGATCATATACCTGCCGTGACGAGTCAGTAATCATGGATCAAAAAACCGGGAAAAATCTCAAATTCGTCAAAATGTACCTGAAAACATACCAAACTAGGTGCTTCCAAGCATCCAGGTTATGCAGCTTAAGATAGATCGAAAAAATAAGCATAACAAATTTTTGCGAAAATTTTCAACTTTTTGGACATAAATAGACAAATTACCTCATATTTGGTTCATTGTTAAATTGTTGATTTGGAAAAAATTTCTCTGGAGCAAAAAACTTCTTTTGTCAAATCAGGAGCAACCGACCGTCAAATTGCACCGAATTTGTCAGGTAAGCTCATCAATCATCCTTGCAAATCATTTTGTCCATTCATAAATTAAAATTTAGCAATTTTCACCATAGAAACCCTTGCTAAAAATCACGGGTTTGCGCATACGCGGGTTGGTAACGATAAAGTCGTGTATACACGCGACTGTGCACAAATAAAGTCGCGTATGCGCAGGCCCAAATGAAAAATGCGTAGCTAATGAAGGATTTATTGAATTTTGACAGGATGACCATATCATGGAGAGAGCGTGAACACAGTGCAATTGATCAAGAAGTCATGCGAGATCGAGCATCGCTAAATATTCTTTGGAATTGCGGTTTGCTCAAGTTTTTCAAAATGCCAAATATGAAGAGTAATGTCTGGTTGCTCGAAATGCTCGTGAATTATTGGGAACCGGAAGAGGACTTATTTATGATAGATCAGATGCCTGTACGCATTTAAGTGGAAGACATATATTTTATCACTGGACTCTCCCAGAGAGGGGAACCAGTAGACTTGCACGGGAAGCCCTTGGGAGGGCTAACCGTGGAAGATTACGTCCACGTGTACTGCGTAGAGGGTTCCAAGAAAGTTGGAACTCAAATTGCAATTAAAGATTTAAGGGATTTGCACATGAAAATCCTCCTTTTCACCATTGGCAGAGTGGCAGGATCTGCCTCCCTACATCAGGCGTCCAGGACGCAAATGAGTATAGCAGTAGAATGCTTAACTCATGTATATGATTGGTGCAGAGCCCTATTACTGAACATGAAGCAACAATTGACCTCAATCCGCCAAGCAAAGACAAAACATTTTGGATACGGTACAATTTTGATGACATTCTTCTTTGAGAAGATACCAGCATTGAGACCCAGAGTCATCTCTACCATCAACAGCCCTAGAGATCCAAGAATTGCCCGTTGGGCAGACATGATGAAGAGATTAGGGGGAAGTGAAGTTCCCCGGACCACTTGGGATGATGAGTTCTTCCTTTGGTGGGGAGAACAAATCATCACTGTGGACGACTATCCCTATGCCGGGATGGACTTTCGTGGAGATCCAGATCTTGTCCTTCCACCAGGCACGACATGGGGCACAGTCGGTAAGTTTGCAATTTTTTGACTTATATAATTTTTTTTGGATTTTTTCAAATATGTATGAAAATATGGAAAACAAACATGTTTTTGATTGGATTCATAATGACTTACAATGTAAACATGATCATGATACAGATATTGGACCAGTTCGACCTGAGGGTTTCCCGCGACACAAGCGTCGCCGAGGCGAAGCGGATACAGTGGATTCAGACAGGACCCTCCAGGCTGTACAGAGGAACTTGGAGGGATTAACCCGCCAAGTACCTATGGCTGCAGTGGAAGATCTGCCGGAAGCCATCCAGAGACGGGTGGTAGGAGTGCCCCGAGACTGGGTACGGTTATTCCGCCGAGTTGCCACCGCGATTGTGTTCTATAGGAACACAACTTCTGGGCAGGGACCTCAGGAGTAGATAGATATGATGTATCAGATGACTGTATATTATTTGAGACTGAACATGATCGGGCATAAGCCCAATTTTTGTATGACTTTATGGATCCAAATTTTGTAAATTTTTTGAACACTCTGATGATATATATACAGCGATGTTTGATGTGATGTGATAAATGTATCAAAATATATGATGTTTTTGATGATTAAATTTTATTGTATGGAATGATTAATATGCCAATCCAGTGCCTGATTAGCTAATGAGTCTGCCAACCAATTGTCAACTCGAGGAATATGAATGAAAGTTAAAAAATGAAATGATCTTTGTAACAAACGTACCCTCAAGAACAACCGTAATAAAAATGGATCTCGAACCTGATAAGTATTGTTCAACTGCGACACCACCAACTGAGAGTCCAAGAAAACTACCAACGAATCAACACCCAAAGATATTGCCTCCGAGAGTAGATAAACAACTGCAGTGTATTCTGCTATATTATTGGAAGCAGGACCAATGCAGACCCCTCTTGATACTAACAGCTGACCGGATGGATAATGAAGCACCTAAGCCGCGGAAGCTAAGTTCCGGGTGTGTCTACTAGCACCATCGGCGAAACCAAAATGACTCATGACATCCAAGACAACCTGCCAAAGCAGATCAAAAACATCACCAACCCATCAAAGATCGAAAATCAACCAGATATGTACAAAGCAAAAACTACTATATACAAAAGCAACATGCCAGGCCGAAGCCTAGGCATAATACTTCTTCAAATAGAGCCCATTTCGGGGCTCTGGCAACTCGTTCCCTTCGAAATCAACCAAGGCATATGCTCCTTTCTTAAGGAATTTTTTAACGATATAGGGGCCATACCACATAGACTTAAACTTTCCTGCCCCCAGGGCATCTTTTTCTTGGGCATAGACCAAAACAAGGTCACCTTCTGAAAAAACCCTGGGTTTGACCGCCTTATCGTACTGAACTTTAACTCGGTTTTTATGCGCTTCATTCATCGTGGCGGCATCCCGACGCTGCTCATCGAGATGTTCCAGATGAAGGAGTCGTTCTTCAAGACTAGAAGTGTTAGGAAGAAGTTCAACAGCTAATTTAAGAGAAGTAATCTCGCATTCAATGGGAAATACGGATTCCAACCCATGCACTAGCTGAAACGGAGTAAAGCCAGTTGCAGTTTTCACTGACATCCTATATGCCCAAAGTGCAGGATATAGCATAATGTGCCAGTTGGATCTAGCTTTATCGATTGTCCTTTGAAGAATTGTATTCAAGGATTTATTCACGGCTTCCACTTGCCCATTGGCTTAAGGATAATACGGAGATGAATGCTCTTGCCGGAAACCCAATTTGAGAGCCAACTCAGCCATCATACTATTCTGAAAATGATTGCCATGGTCAGTGGCAATCTCTCTAGAAATACCAAAACAAGCAATAACTTGGTTGAATAGAAAAAGAGCTGCAGTCTCACCATCATTCCCAAAAGTAGGCATAGCCTTGACCCACTTCGTAAAGTAGTCTACTGCTACGATAATGTACTTGTGACCTTTAGCTGAAGGCGGGTTACAAGCAGTATAATCAATACCCCACTTTGTAAAGGGACCGATAGTAATGACTGGAAAAAGCGGAGCTGGATGAGCGCGCATTTTTCGAGTATAGACTTGACACGGATGACACTTTTTGACCGACTCCATTCAATCTTTGAAAATCGAAGGCCAAAAGTACCCAGCACGCAAAATCTTTTGGGCTGTAGCAAGCCCAGATAAATGACCCCCACAAGCTCCACTGTGGGAATCATTCAGCACAGCCTCAGCTTCTTCAAGAGTTAAGCAGCGTCTCAGGATTGAATCAACCCCTCGACGGTATAAAGCATCACCAATAATCAAATAATTCTTGGCCAAGTGACGCAACTTACGACACTCATATTTCAAAAAAGTAGAGGGAAACTTCACAGTCTGAAGATACACAATGATATCTCCATACCAAGGATCCTGTGAAGAGATAAGAAACAAATGTTCATCCGGAAAGGATTCATCATAGATCAACTCTTCCCCACAGGGCAACTCGGAGATCAATTCTGTGAAAACCAATGATTTCTTGGACTTGGCAGACATAAACTCAAGATCAAATTCCTGCAAAATCACAATCCATCTATTGTATTTGCCCCCAATCACTCGCCTACTGAGGACAAACTGAAATGGATTGGCTGCTGCCAAAACATAAGTTTTTCATAGAATAATGTAATGCCGGAGTTGCTGCACAGCATGCACTGCTGCTAAAGCTAACTTTTCTATCGGAGTGTACCAGAGTTCAGGTCCTACCAATCCTTGACTAAGATAGTAAATAACATGCTCTGCAAGAGCATCATCCTCCTGAACCAGAACCATACCAATGGTAGATTCTGCTGCTGCCAGATACAAAAGGAAATCCCTGCTATAATCAGGTGGACTCAATAAAGGAGTAGAGGTCAATGCTTTCTTCAAAGCATCGAATGAGCGTTGAGCGTAGTCGTCCCAAAGAAAAGGAACTCCTTTCTTCAACAATCTCATAAATCCCTTTGTAACTTCAGCATAATTTACGATAAATCTCCGAAGAAAATTAGACTTTCCTTGTAGACTTTGAAGCTGACGGATAGAGGACGGGGGAGGCAACCGAAGTATTGCCTCAACCTTGAAGGGATCTACCCTAATCCCTTCCCTAGACACAATGAATCCCAATAACCGACCGGATGTAACCGCGAAAATGCACTTGTTCGGATTCAACCTAATCTTATAGAACCGACATCGTTCAAATATTTGCCGAAGGTGAGCAGGACGATCCATCCTCTTTCGAGAATGAGCAGCTAAATCATCCAAATACGCCTCGATAATCTTTTTGATGTCGTGGAAGGCATATGACATGGCCCGCTGAATGGTAGCCCCAGCATTTTTGAGACCAAAAGGCATCTTCTTGTATGCAAATGTACCCCAGGGACAAATAAAGGCAGTCGTATGCTGATCTTCAGGACGGATAGTAATTTTATTATATCCGGAGAAACCATCCATGAAGGAGAAAATCTCATTACCAACACACTCGTCAATAATCTGATCGATAAATGGTGTGGGGTAATTATCTTTAGGACATGCTTTATTTAGGTCTCTGAAATCAATGCAAACTGGAATCGTTCCTTGCTTTTTATCTACAGGAATAGGGTTTGAAACCCATTCAGTCAAAGGAACAGGGAAAATGAATCCCGCCTTAAGCAGCTTCTCCACCTCAGCTTTGATAGCTGCTGCCTTCCTAGGATTGACCAAACGGATTTTTTGCCTCACAGGATTAGCATTTTCATAAGTCTTGATCTCATGTTGGACAATAGATGGATCTATACCAGGCATTTCCTCATAAGACCAAGCGAATACATCCCTATAATCTTTAAAGAGCTCAGTGTAAATATGAATCTCTTCACGGGAACATTCAGCTCTGATGAAGACATTCTTAATAATATTGGGATCCCTGGAAATGTTCACCAAGATAGTAGGAGAAATCACAGCCATGTTCCCTTCAGCATAAACCTGTGTTGGTGCTAAAGGGTTCAAAACTGGGTGAACAGGACCAGGAGACTGAGGACTTGGAAAAATTGCTTCAACTTCGCTCAAATCAGGTAAAAATTAAGACCGATGATGCAAGTCATCCCACGGTCTATCTATACCAGTCATAGCCTCCAGGATGGCCTCTTCAGATGGAAGAGTGGTATCAAGGCAATCCTGGGCAGAAGAAGAACTAAGCATCCAAGCCGGAGCCACATCTCCATCCAACTCTTCTGATGAAAGAGGAGCTGGACTGGAATCTGCAGAGTCAACAATAGACTGATAAGCAATCTCAACTGCAGACATCGGAAATGCCATTCCACCCACTTGACCTTCCGCTAATGTGGCTGTAGGGGAAGGTAAGGTCCAAGGGTACGAAAAATAATGAGTTCTGAAGAACTCTCTTCGAAGGGGAGCCTTGGAGGATGAAATTGTATTAATATGAACCGTAGGAGGAGGAATATCGAAAGTACCCATCAAGGAAGAATACATTCCAACTCCTAAATTTTCAACAGGCGCCTTGGTATTATCCAACTTAGGAACAGATGAGTCAGTGGACGCATTCGAGTCTACAGGAGGACAGTCTAGTTGATCCACTGTAACAATCCTCCCTTCGTGAGGGAAAAAAATAATGCGAAATAATGAGGATGCAATAGCATCCATCTCATAAATCCAGTTTCTCCCCAACAGAAGGTTTTAGTCCAAGCTTGCATCCACTACCTCAACCTCTATATTGATATTTTTTCCCCCAACACAGATAGGCAAAGCTGGGACGATACCATGGGGTCTGTGAGAATGACCATCAAACGCAATCAGAAGAGTGGTAGATGGAACAGCTTTGGGAGATCCAATTGTCTTCCAGCATGTGAGAGACATCACGCATGTGGAAGCACCCTCATCAACAACCGTTCGAAAGATGTTGCACTTCCGGTATGATGATTTAATATGAAAAGCCATATGATGGGGGAGTCTCTTCTTAAAATTAGACATATCAAAAGTAATCAGAAGAGAATTTTTTGGATCAATAGCCCCAATGGCAGTGAGCAAGGCACTGCGCTGAGCCAGACAAGACTGGAGTACCTCTAAAGCCGACATAGCACAAGGACTCTGCGCCAGATCTTCCACAATAGAGTAGTTCTGGGCAGCCCTAGCATTTGGATTAATCGTCAATCGCTTATAAGATGCTTTGGGCATCCGAGGCATAGACTCAACAGTAGGCTTTGTAATGTGAAGCGGCTCAGTAGCATCAGGAGTATCCTTAGCTTTCGAAGACTCTTCTCCGCCATAATCACGGGATCTTGTAGCGACATCCACGTGAGCACTCATCATGAAATTTTTTTATGGAATTTCCCCTTCCTGGGTGCCTCCAGAGGAAGCCCCAGGATTTTGGTTCGCGCCAACAACTGACTGTTGCCCTTGGGGAAAAGGGTTTGTTAACACATCCTGGGAACTAGAAGAACCCTGCTGAGCTAACAAGCGCTGCGCATCCTGAATTTTAGGGCAAAGGTGTGTGAGATGGTCTCTAGTACATAACTTGCATGGAAACTTCACTTTCTTTTTGTCCTTTGGACCCTCACCAACATGCTCGTTGGTTTTATTCGCATTACCCTTCCCATTCTTGCCCTTTTTTTTATTATTTCGTCCCTTCTTCTTCCCTTCGGATTGTTGATTTCCTTTGGGATCAGAAGCTTGGACAACATTTATGAACAAAGACTGGGAAGGAAATGACTCAGCAGGCACAGCCTGACCAGAAGGAGTAGATTGCAAAGACAATTGCTGCAGTTGATTAAGCAGGCTGGCTGCACCACTATTGATCGACCTGATAAGCCCATCACCATGCGGACCAGGCTTAGTTTTGGATAAATCTAATTTGGAGCGAGGAGCATTGGGAAAATATTTATGGAGGACCCCAGACTGAGAATAGATCAGTTCCAACTGCTGGGCCCTAAAAATGGTCTGCTCCTTAGAAAATACCCCAGACAGGGATACATCTTTAGAAATGTCTGACTACAGAGATTTCAGAAACCATTCTAAAAGGAATTCTCCTGGAATATGAGCTTTAATAAGCCTCTTCTTTCTCCTCCATTCCTGAATGTGATCAGAAATGTGGGTTGCATCGTCCTGCTTAAAATTAGCTAGGAGTTCAGTCCCAGCATCATATCGGATAGGCAACTGAAAATGGTTTAGGAATGTAACAACCAGTTCTCCAAATGTAGCAAAACTGCCCCTGGTTAGCTCAATATACCATTTGGCAGCGTTTCCAGTTAGGGTGCATTGAAACAATCTCAACCTAATCGAATCGTCGATCAGGGAGTTAGAAGAACACCATAAATGGAAAGTGGTGATATGGTCAGCCGGATCCTCTCCATTCTTCCCTTCAAACTTTGGAATGTCTGAAGGTAGTTTGGTCGAGACCGGAGGCCACCCCGGACTGTACCAAATCAGATCATTCGTCAATTTCGACAGATCTGGCAAGTTTAACGTTGCCAAAAAAGCTAAACGAGGCGGAACCTGAGGATTCCATCCTTGATAGGATGAATTCCCAACATTCTGAAAAAAATACCCTGGTTTTGATGAGGCACCAGGTTGCTAGAAAGAACTCGTAGCAAAAGGAGAAGAAACTCCTCCCCATGCCGAGTTACCAAAGACCGGACCAGTTCCCCCGCCCGAAGTATTAAATGAAGAGGAAAGCCCCTGATAGGGGTTCCAGGCATTAGATAGAGGGGAAAAAGTCTGATAAGCACTCGATGAGGGGAAAGAAGCATTCCCTTGGTGACCAGAGTAAAACTGATTCACTGCCCCCGCTGTAGTGAATATAGGGTTCCAACCTGTAAAAGTAGTTGAACTTTGACCTCCAGACCAAGGGTTGAAACTCTGGGTCTGAGAAGTAAACGGAAAGGACCCTAAAGAAGGATTCAAACTAGGAATGTGTCCAGTTCCAAAGGGGAACCCTTGAAAATAAGTTGATCCACTAGCCATGGAAGACATGGGTGTAGATCCAGCTGTAGCAGCGGAAAAGGAAAAAGAAGGAATCCCACTAGTGGGCATTCCAAAAAAAAAGGGACCAGATTGAGAAGCATGTGCTTGGGTGAAACCAGAGCCAAAAACAATAGCACTAGAGGCAATCGAAGATATAGCAATAGTGCCCCCTCCTTCAATAGAAGCAGGAGTCTGAATGCCTACAGCACTCACAGCAGAAGCCGCGTTCCCAGTCATGGCCATCGAAAGGTATGTATAATACGGAGGATCTTCTGGTCTCTCTGACTCGGGTCCGATGTATTGAATAACAAACGGATAATCAGGAGGAAGAGGAGAAGGAAGTGAATCTGAGGGTTCGGACACTTTCTCTACCTGTATTTCGTCTTCCTGCAGAAATAATACTCGCGAGGTGAGTGGAACGCTCCTCTCGGAACCAACACCAGAATCAACTATGAAACCTTCAGACCCTTGTGGAGGATCTCTCTCCACTGCGTCGGACGCCACAGGGTGGTAACCACCTGCTAAATCACTCCTACGCCTTCTTGAAGAAGGCTCTGGACTCTCGAGAGACAACCCCCGGATTCTCCTCGATCGACGAGGCGCTTGATCAGCCACTTTTATAGATTTTAATTAGACTCAAAAAAGTATAAAGCTAGGCAAGCTAGGAGCAAAGAGCACTCACTAAAAGAATAATCCCTGAGATACAATCAAGCACACAACCTTCAGGTATTTCCGCTCCAGGTGATTAGGACCGGACACCAAAATACAAGAAAGAGAAATATAGGACCTCTCGAAAGTAGTCTGGGATAATTACGGCCCAGGCCTACTAGCGAAGGTATCAGAAATAGTTACGCCGACCTCCTAATGATAGCCTTAGCCAGCTCAAGCACCCAAGCTTCGCAAGGGCACCCCCCAAAAGTACTGCTGAAAGTGATGCGACGTCTGCCTCAGGTACCACGGGTATTCCCCCCCGCAGTCACCTGTGTGGAACCTAGGAATGGAAACTATGGGCACCAATCCGTGTTAGAAGCCGGGCGGAACGGTCTTGAGGTCAGATTCAGCTAATCAGAGAGGGTGTATCCCTCTTCTCAGCCTTCACTTCCCCTCGTGCTTGACTCTCTGAAGGAGAGCTTTCCTGGTCCACCTAACGGAGTTGGATTTCACTCAATTAATCAACTTCTATGTTTTGTTTGAGCGGCCTTGGAGAGTTAACTCTCCACTCACCTAATCCAAGGCCCTACAACCTAGCTAGTTGGTGTATGGCACTTAGAAAACTTGCTAGTTGATTTTAAATTATATCGCTTATTTTAATCGGCTGTTATGTTAAGTCAAAGGGATGCGGAAATGAAACTCATGGTGTTTTGACGCAGAAAAGAAATTAATAAAATCCAAACTACATGCAAATGCAGTTATTGTCTTTCAATGAAAAGCAACTTCTACACAGGTTCTACGAGAAAAAATTGTATTTTTCTTTTCAAATAACAAACTCACACTCACAAAAACTATGAAAATGACTAAATGCTTAAGTGCACCTGATGCAAATCACTACAAGCATGCAAATTCTAAGATGCAAAATCTCCTAAAGCAGAGCGAAATTTCTCGAAGATCCTTCAGTTTTATCTCTTTTTGGTTGTCCAGAAAGCTAGTTCCCAAAATCAAGAACTCTTAATATGAAGACACCAAAAATGCTTAAAAACAAGACGAAGAAATCAATGACAACTTCTTTCCAAAAACAAGCCAAAATCCAAAGGTGAGAAACCTCAACAAAGCTTCAAAAGATACAATGAAACGAAAACAAAAATTCAAAAACAAAAGCAAACAACAAAGAATTTTTTTTTTTGAGCTTTTGAGTTTTATAAAAGAAGAGTTCGAAAAGACCAAGCAAAACTATAAAATCCCAAGCCAAACAACACTGAATTTCAAGCAAAAACTTCAAAAATGCTCCAAATATTATAGGGCTAACTAGTAGCAAGATCAATATGAGCAAAAGAAGACAAGAAAAATCAGCCACTCAGCCTAGAAGAATAGTACAACCTTGCAGCAAACAAAAACTTCAAAGAACCAAGAAAGACTCTTCAAAAGTTGCAACAAGACCTAGCCGACTGAACTCAAGAAAACCAACCAAGAAATGGGAAAAAATCGAAGTGAAAAGCAAGACACAAAGGTAGGAATGAGTAAATGAGCAGGAGCTCTCTGTTCTGATGAAGCAGAACAGCCAAGAATCCCCAGAAAGAGATCTTGGTACTCGAACCAGAAATGCCAGCACAAGAAACAATACTTTGCCAAAAATACTAGTTTTCAATCAAACAAGAGAGAGAAAAGACCAAATACCACTTTCTTCACAATCTAGAGGGTACAAAGACACTGCAGGAACAGGTCTCCACAGACATAAAGGACTAAAAATCCAAGAAATCCAAAATTTCAAAATCTACCTAGGTATACGCAACTTTACAGTTTAGCAACAAGCGTGCATACGCGACTGTGCTAAAGGAAACACGCGTATACGCGACTCCCTTTAACAAAAAATGCATGTATACGTGACTGTGTGCAGACAAACCCGCATATATAAAGGTAAGAAATGAAAAACAAAAAGGATCAAGCCTGGATAAGAAACCAGGACTTCAGTCTGACTGAGAAAGAGTAAACTGGACTGGAAATAAAAGTTAAAACTATTGGAAACCTATCAAACAGCTGAAACCACCCAACAGGGGAATCACAAGAATGCAGTCCCCAGCGGAGTCGCCAGTTCTGTTTCGGGGAAAATCACCCTAGAGGTTTGTTGGGTCAAAACCTCCACAGAGCAGGGCATGCCATTCAGAAGGACTCACACACAACCATACTTGAATGCAAAAAACTATAAATCAACGATAGCAGGACTCACCTGTAGTCCTACGTTCGATGTAGATCCCATGGGGTTCAAACCCCTAGCAACCTTCCTTCTTCCTTCAACCTGCAAAACAAGAAAGAACGTGCACAGAAACCTAGTTGTACAGCATATAATTCTCCTAAACGTTAGTGTAATCAATGTGAAACATGATATAAACGATAATAACTGCTTAATAATCAATCTTTCCACATATAAAAATAGATACTAACACAGAAGTTCAGGAACAAGACGGTTCTTCATTATTATGAATAGCATGTACAGTAGTAAAAGTGGAGAGATCACCTGAATCCTTCCACGATCTTCGAGCAGACCGTCGTCCGGATTCGTCCTGCCCTTGCCTCGCTAAGATTCTTCCAAGAGTTGTGCACTCGAGATGGCATATAAATGGATGAACATCTCCAGGAAACAAGGGTTTCCTAATATAAATCTGGGAAAGTGCAGGAGGCACGGGGAATCAGACTTGAACTGGGATTCCAACAGAGTATAATGACTATAAAATTTCTCTCTCCCTTAGGCCATGCACATGAGGGGCTTTTATACTCCCTCAAAGTAGTTTCAGTTAGTTGGAAACAGTTGGCCACGTACTGGGGTGGTTGAACTACTAGAGTAACCATCAACCCAGTCCGAAAATAGGGAATTTATATATTTTTTTAATGGTTTTAATGGCATACGTGGAAAATTACATATGGACTCGCGTATACACGCGGAAAAGTCTGGGCATAACCGTGTATGGGAATTTTAACACTGTTTTTAAGTGAATTTGTTCAAGTCTGTAGGAATGGGTGCCCAAAGCCATAAAAGCAATCATGAATCATATGAAGGTGAAAAATGATGCTATAACACCAGTAATATGCATAACATATTTTAATGTGACTAGATTACCTGACTCCCTCTGAAAGGTAACTGTACCTACACTGGTAGCACTATACCTATCGTTGTCACCCATCTCGGTGTGCATATGGAGATCCTTCTCCTGCAAGCTACTGAAGAATTATTTGTTTCCAGCCATATGGAATGAAGCTCCATTATCCAAGTACCACATAGGTCCAATCACCGATGACACCATGCATACGATGAGGGTGAAGTCCAACTCGAACTGTGAATCCAATGCTTCACCTATTGCTCCTCCTAAGGCCTTCTTGTTGTTCTTATTTTGTGGAAAAATTATGGCATAGTGTCCATGCTCATGACAGTTCAAACATTTTACCTTCAACAAGTATTGATTCTTGCATGCCTTTATGGGCTCAGATTTAAGATGGGACACCTTCCTTTTTCCTTGTTTTGTCTTTCCATCTAAGGCACATTTCTCCTGATCATCAGTATTTAATGAGGATCCATAACTAGTACTCTGCTGAATTTCTTCTTGTTCCAAATCAAACCATAGCCGCTCCCAATCCAGTAGCTTATCCCTCCATTAACAAAGTCTTGGTAGCTATTCTAGCTCTTGGGAAGGCCTAGAAGAGCTATTCTCACCAAATCATTATAGGAAATAGTTATCCCAACACTTCCAATCTCATCTTGACACTGAGTGAACTTTGTCAAGTATTTTTGGATCGTGTCTCCCTTCTCCATTTTGATCTTATTGCGCTTGTCTTTCAGTGCCAGTTTCCCGTGGTCACTATAATTTTGATACATATTTATCAAGGTTTTCCACATATCATATGGATTCACATTCTCATTAATACTCGAGACAATATGATCTCAAACTCCCTCAAATAATATCATTCTCGCCTTTGTTAAATTCTTCTTCCATGCATCAATAAGTTGAGCATCTGCTATTGCGGGTTGCGGGACACCATTATCTATGAAAGCCTTCAGTCTATTGTCCTCAAGCACTGCCTCCATCCTATTCTTCCATGCAATATAATTTGAATTTCCCTCGAGTTCATATTCAATTCTCAATCTCATTGAAAGACATCTTGATCTGTTGTTGGATCCTGAAGAATAAATCAACAAATTCGAACCTGATGAAAAAAAAAATTGTTCTATTTTTATTGTGATTCCTGACACTCTAATACCATGTATAAAATCTAAAAACAAGATTCAATCTGATCTTGTAATGTACTAAAACAAGATATTGAATCCTTCTACAATTTGCAGAAACAAAATACGATCGCACAATCACATAACAAGTAAGAGAAATAGACAATCAATATTACAACACAAGATGTATATGGGAAAAGCACATTGCCTAAAACCCCGTTATCTGTATATTGTATAAATTCAAGATAATGAAACAATGCATGCTTTCTCTCTTAGAGAAATTTCTACACTCTGGAAACTTTCTCACTCCAATCTAGGAAAAATCATCCAATTACTTAACCAATTCTCAGTCTGCCTTTCTCACGCATTCCTGGAGGAATTATCACCCTATTAAATAGGAAATTCCTTCTAATGGATGGTGAAATACTTCCTTGGACTCCACATTATTCTATAAATTACCTATACAATTTTCTAATTATACAATTGATAGTTATCATCCCTTTAACCTCAGTCTCAACTGGGTCTTCCTTAGAACTGACATGCTACAGATATTTATAGTGAATTATCAGTTAATTTATTGATCACTACTTGTGAATTAGATCATATTTAATTCACTTGAACTCTCACTAGCTCATCTCTCAGTTAGAAATAGTTAAACTTATTTTAACTCAAATTATTGAGTTAACTAATTACAACTCACAAATAATTGTAACTATACCCCCTTAAATCATGGGAGAACTCTACATGCCTCCCCTTTGGCCCTCAACTCGAATTTCCTAAGATAACTCAATAATTCTAACTTATTTAACTAATACAAGTTGTCATGAGATGAAATTACAATTTCTCTTCCAATTTAATTAAGGGAAAATTAAATCAGAAGCACCCTTGGGGTGTCACTTCCACATATAGTGATTAGTCAAAAGCATTAAAATTGTATGACATTGTGATCAGGTGATCATCTCCTAAGTGAAGAAAATGCTCAAAATTGGAACTACTCAGAATTGGTTGAAACCAGAACGACTGGATAGGCCTTGTCGATATGATCTTGATGCCGTGAATGGCACTCAAATCTGACACTGTATCTGAAAGTTATTTAAGTTTGAAAATTCACAATTTCATGCAAAAGTCCAATTTGACTTGGGTTGACTTTGATTAAAAGAATATTCCATAGAATATTCCAGGAATATTCCATGGAATATTCCTTCAACAACTAATCATAGCTCGAAACTTGTCATGTGCGGATTGGAGGATTTGTTTTATTGTGTTTTTGGGCCAATCAGCATCTGGCACATGGCAGGCCTGAAGGCCACCACGTGGACCCAATACTGAAGATTTTGGAGTGGAATTTTTTTTTTGAGTTGGCAGGATTCGACCCCGAGTCGAGTGGCCACCATCCCACAGGCCCGACAGGCCCGCCCGCACGTTGGTTCTTAATATACCAAGGTCTCATTGCAAATTTAAACTTTATAATGTTTCAGTTGAGGCGAAAAGGGGGCCAGCCCCCTCTACACAGAACCACAGTCCAGAACCCTGGCCATAAGACTAACAGTCATGGTAAATGTTGGGTGGTTAAGTTAAATGCGGGTGTTCACATGTTCTCCAGCGGAGTTTTGGAATGACATTTAAATGCCACGGTTTTCAAACCATTGGCTCAAACGGTCTCACTAGCGGGGGTTTAGTTGGTCAATGTGACCACTAAACCATAGCAATAAATGTTATCTCCAACGGTTCCAACAATTTAGGCGAAGCGCGCTATTCTGGGTGGAGTTGGCCAAATTGGCGGGCCTAACTCCAATTAATCCATTTTTGGTGGAGTTTCTTTAGGCCAGATTGGAAAAAACTTCTGTTGGTCATAACTTTCACATTACTGAACCTTTTGAGAAAAAAAAAAAATTATTTTGGGTATTCTCAGCATTCTGGAGCCATTGGAGCAGGTTGTAGAGACATTAGAGGTATCTTTCAGCCATTTTTACTTTAGAGAAGCTTGGAGAGCCATCAGGACCTTGAGGGAAACGGAGCTACATTGGACTACACTTCACTGTTTTAGGTGAAATTAGAGTCATTCTTAGCTTATTTCTATGTTCTGAATTCATTTTCACAGCTGGTTTGGTCTATTTATGCATTTTTATCATTGTATTACCAATCTTAGCATCATAATATATCAAGCACATGCTCATTGGGAGCCCTGGACCCAGCAGATGTAGCCCACGAGGGGTGAACTACCTCATCATGTTGTTGTGTGTTTATGGTGAAGTTATTTTGTTGTGTTATTCAGATTAAAGTTGTTAAACAGTGAATTAAAACAACACTCCCTCACACCAAAATTCATAAACAATTATCAAAAACACTTTGTTTCACTTGCAAGACTATCCAAACACTTTGCACACTTAATTTAATGGAAATGAATACTTTGAACAAACAAAAAAAAATACTTTCATTTTCAGATCAGTTGGTATCAGAGCTTAGGATTAGAGCCTTAGAAGCTAGATTTTTTACTCCGCATTTGTTTTGTGCAAAGATTAAGTCATTTGTTTGCAAGTTTTGATGTTTACTAGGATAAAACTCAAGAGAGGTGAAGGAAACTTGGTTAGTGCAAAAACTAATCCACAACCAAGAAGGGTTAGAGAACCACCTCCAAGAGCCCTAGAATCATCTTCAAGCATGTCTTCAAGAGAAGGATAATCTCCTGAAGAGATGGATCCAAAGGAATAAGAACGGGTATTCCAGAAAGCTTTCTTGGATATGACTGAAATGGTAAGGATCCTCTATCAAGAAAGAAATGATAAGATTGCTGGAGAAGGGTCTAAAAACCAAAAAGAAGGAGAGGGTTCCTCAGGAGGAAAGAAGAGTAATGATCAGTCTAAGAAAGGACATGGAGGAAATGGTGATCCACCATCTCCATCTTCATCCTCTTCCTCTACATCATCTTCCTCGACTTCGGTAAATCAGTCTCATAAGTCGAAAACCACTGGTAAAAATCTTTTTTTAAAGGTTGATGTCAAATTTGAATTTCCCATGTTTAACGGTGAAGTCAATGCAGAGAAACTAGACAATTGGATTAGACAATTGGAATTTTATTTAAGGATTCAAAACCTTCATGATGACGACACCAAGATACAACTAGCCTCTCTAAGAATGGATGGAGTGGCATTGGTATGGTGGGAAGCCAAGACCAAGGATGAAATCAAGAAACATGGTAAGATTAATTTATCATGGACTGAATTTATTACTGCAATCAAGAAGCAATTTTATCCTTTAGCTCATCTAAAAAATGCTATAATGAATTGGCAAAACTTTAGACAACTTAAGGGACAAAATGTGCAAGAGTATACCCAGGAATTTAGGAGAAGAGCACTCTTATTAGGGGTAGACTTACAAAGTCAAGATACTTTGCTGAAATATATAGGTGGTTTGCACAGTTACCTTAAACATACTATCCTTATGTTTAATCCTACTAGTCTAGATGAAGTTTGTGTACAAGCTACAAATTTAGAGGCTAGTGGGAAAAACACTTTTGATGAGGGTAGAAACAAGCCTTTCAAAGGGAAGAACAAAGATAAAACCTTTAAGGGAAAAGGAAAAAAGAATGCATCTATCAAAAAAGAGGGTGAACAATTCAATTGTAAACATTGTTCAAGAGAGGGCCATGAAGAGAAAAATTGTTGGAAATTACATCCTGAAAAAAGAAATCATTTTAAAAAAAACAAGGGAAAGAAGAAAACTGCAGCTACTACAACTACACCTCAAGATTTAGGTGATGATTCAGGGGATGAAACCAAAATTGCAGCCATGGGTTTGAAAAGTATGAAGGGAAAGGAAACTGAAACTAAATCAAGCACTAGTACTTCAAATTGTCATGTACAAGCTCCTAATGATGAAGAAATAATTGAATTGTTCCATGTGAGGGTAGTCTCAAAACATACTAAAATAGACACATTGTTTGACAGTGGGTCACAAGAAAATATCATATCAGAAGACTTGGTAAAATAGCTAAAACTTGAGACCATTCCACATCCAAAGCCTTATCCACTTCGGTAGATATGCAAGGATGCAAACTTACAAGTCTCAAGAAAGTGCATATTGCGATTCGCCATAACTGCACACTTTATTGACACAGTTGAACTTGATGTGGTGTCGCTTGATATATGAGGAATTGTTTTGGGAAGTCCTTACTTATTTGACAAAAAATTAATCTTCCATCACCATGAAAATAAATATCATCTCTTTAAATATTGCAAGGAGTTCATTGTCAGAGCACATCGCAAGAAGACAAATATAGCGATGGTAAATGCGAGACAGATAAAAAGGCTAGTAAATTCTAGTAAGAGTTTTGTACTTCTTATGGTTAAGCCCAAGGTTGATACGAATCATAAGTAATTTGAAAGTTTTGATTCCAAGCTTAAATCAGATATATATGATGTAGTTAATGCACATCATGAGATGTTTCAAGAACCGACAGGTTTACCTCCTAAAAGGGAGATTCAACATGAAATCCATTTACATCAAGATTGTCTTCCTAACATCGGCATGTACCGTTTGTCTATCATGGAGAATGCTGAAATCAAGAGGAAAATTAAAGACTTGTTGGACAAAGGATTCATAAGACCAAGCACTTCGCCCTGTGGGTGACCGATAGTGTTGATTCCAAAGAAAGATGGAACTTGGCGCATGTGTGTGGACTTCAGGCCATTGAAAAAAATAACGGTAAAGAATCGTTACCCACTTCCAAGGATAGATTATTTGATGGATCAGCTGAAAGATGCTAAATATTTCACTAAGTTAGACTTACGTAGTGGTTATCATCAAGTTAGAATTGCAGAAAGTGACATTTGGAAGACAACATTTAAAACCAAACAGGAACTCTTTGAGTGGCTTGTTATGTCGTTTGGTTTATGCAATGCACCTGCAACTTTCATGCGAGTAATGGATGATGTCTTACATCCTTTTCTTGATTATTTTGCTATTTTCTACTTATACGACATCTTAATTTTCAGCAAGACTAGAGAAGAGCATGCCATGCATGTTAAGAAAGTACTTAATGTTTTGAAGAAAAATCAGTTATTTCTTAAAATGTCAAAGTGTGAATTTGGAAAGACTTCTTTGGTTTATTTGGGACACATAGTAGGAGGAGGCTCTTTGAGAATTGATCCTTCCAAATTAGAAGCCATTGTGAATTGGCCTACTCCCAAATCCATTACAGAGGTAAGAATTTTTTTGGGTGCAGCTCAGTATTAGAGGAAGTTTATTTCTAACTTCTCTGCCATAGCAGCTCCTATGCATGCAGTGACTAGTGTGAAGCGTGCTTTCTAATGGGGAGGCAAGCAACAGAAATATTTTGAGTCTTTGAAAGAGAAGATAAGTTCAACTCCAGTTTTTGCATTACCGAACTTGAGACAGCCATTTGAGATTCAGAAAAATGCTAGTGATTACGCCATGGGTGCAGTTCTCTTACAACATGGTAAGCTTGTTACATTTCATTATGAGACATTTAATGGTGTTGTTGTGAATTATCCTACATATTATAAAGAGTTGTATGCATTGGTACAAACTGTCAAAAAATGGAAACACTATTTTATGGGAAAAGAAACAATTGTTCATACCAACCATCAGCCTTTATAGTACTTGCAATCGCAAAGTAAATTGCGGCAGTCACGACATTTCAAATGGATGGGATTCCTACATCAATTTCACTTGGTAATAAGGTACAAGAAAGGTATTTACAACAAGTTTGCTGATATTCTTTCAAGGCCTATTATTAGTGCTAGTACTTTACTTAAGAATGATTCTATTGTACATGAGAGATACATAGAATAGTATGCATCAGATGTTGATTTTAAGGATGTGTATGCTAACTTGAGTGAAGGGAATCATGTTGAGGAGAATAATTATCATTTGCATAATAATTTTCTGTTTCATTTGGGATATTTATGTATACCACAGGGGGAGAGACTAAGCATCATGAGAGAAGCTCATTCTTCTCTCATAGTTGGACATTTCGGGGTAAGCAAAACGATGGCACATTTACAGAGGTATTTTTATTGGCCTCGCATGGTAGATAGTGTTTCACGTTTCATTAGAGGTTGTTCATTATGTGCTACAAGCAAGCCTAGAAATAGGAATCTTGGTTTATATACGCCATTGCCGGTACCTTCTAGACCATGGGAAAGTGTTTCTATGGATTTTGTTGGAGGGCTACCATTATCTAGAAAGCAGCATGATTATCTTTATGTAGTAGTTGATCATTTCAGCAAGATGTGTATTCCTATGCCATGTAAGAAATATATAACTGCTGAACAAACTGATGATTTATATTTTCAACATGTATGGGTTCATTATGGCTTGCCTACTTCTATTGTTAGTGACAGGAATTCTAGATTTGTGGGGAATTTTTGGTCCAATTTATGGAAGATGATGGACACCAAGTTGAAGAAGAGTACTGCTTTCCATCCGCAAACAAATGGCCAAAAAGAGGTAGTGAAAAAAACCATTGTACATATTTTGAGAGGTTATTTCAGAAATCATCCCAAGCTTTGGGATGAGCGTTTGCATTACATTCAGCATGCTTACAACTGGGCCAAGAACTCTTCTACAATACTTCACCTTTTGAAGCTTGTTTTGGGTATTTTCCTAAGTCACCTTTATATTTTATTCTTGAGAAGGATGTGGCCATTGATGGCCATAGTTAATATTATAGCCTAAATCTACCTCAGGTTGAAGGAAGGCAAAGTCTAGGGTAACATCAAACCACGCTCAGTCTGGTAGCTAGCCCTACCAGATCAGGAGAGGGCTCTCTCCAGGTCAATCTCAGAAAAAATAATCAATAGGGCTTGAGATGACTTGAAATAAAGGCTAATTTTAGGCTAGGTATATAGGTGAAGGATTTTGATTTTGATTTTGGGGGTTTTTTTGGAAACAAAGGGAAAGGCAGTTTTGGGTTCGGGGATGAGGCCTAGTTTTTGCAGAGTTCTGAATGGGGCAAGGAAGGTAATTGTTTTCATGCTTTGGATTGAATGAATGGATAGTTAAGACCGGTGACGAGTTGAAGAGGGCAAGAGGCTTTCAAGAATCCTCTTCAAATAGATGAAAACATGAAAAATTAAACAAAACTGAAGGCAGAGCAAAGCAATCTAATGAATTCCACCTTTATAACTCATTTGTTTAATTTAAGAAGAAAGGAGAAGGGAAATGATACACATAAACATCAATGAACTTACAATCACATAGAGAAACACACCATCAAAACATAGAGCCACATGGACCCCAAAGAGTGCTGCAAACCCTAGTGTATTCCTTTGCCAAAATTGCAGAGATGAAATGTACAATGAAGTGCCAAGCAATCCCAAGTGTCCAACCCTGAAAATGACTGAAGAACTACATGATATAGACAATAATAACTCATCCCCATGCCTCTAGGGGTAGAGCTCATCATTCTAGGAGTTTTTTCAACCATATCTAAACTAAGAACTGGAAAATAGGCAATGAAACAACTTGCCTCTATATGATAGGAAACTGATTCATTCACTTACATTTCACTTTTTGGTGAATGAATCTACTAAGATGAGTAAAAATGTGCCAAAATTACATCATAGTCATGAAATTACATCAATTTACATCAAGAGTTACATGAAAAATTCAAACTAGCCAAAACTAGGCGAAAATTGGAGCTGCTGAGTGAAAAATAGGCCAAATTTCCCAATGCGTCGCGCCTGAAATCTCTATGCGTAGCACAACTTTGAGGCTGATTTTGAGGGCCTTCCCGAAGTCCAAATTGAGTTCATGATAGCTCGTTGGAAATATCTGCCTGTCTACTTTCTAACCCAAGTGGAAGTTATTAATTTTTTTCCCATTTTCCCCTCCAAAAATCCAATATCCCAACACTGCTTCCTGTGTGTCCAAAAAGTGGCAGAAAGGTCATTTTTTAGGTGTTTTTGACCCTTTAGGCAACCCAGAACTTGTTAAAATCCTTAGGTAATGGGTATAAATGCATAAATTTTGATGAAAAATCTAGAAATGCAAAATTTTCCTCCAAAAAAGCTGCCAATTATAAGCGTGCGCCAAGTGGCGCTACGCGTCGGACGGAAAAATCTGTGTTTAGGCCAAAAAAATCAAAATTGACAATTTTTTTCCCAAATTTCTTGAAATTTGGGCTGAATTTCCACCATCAAGCACTATGATGGGCCAAAGAAGCTTTGGCCAAAATTTGGAGTCTATCAGGCCTTTTACGACACTTTAGTGCCCTTCTTAACCTTGCTTTCAGGATCTTGATCCTTGCTTTGCAAACATGATTTTGTGCCCAATAGTGGTTCTTCATGTGCCTAAGCATGTTATTTTCCTTTTTTTCCTTCTCCAATAGCTTCTCAAGATGAATATTGACCCTCTCAAGCCAAGTCTCTCTATCAGCCTCAATCTCCCGCTCAATGGGTGTCATCTCGATTTGGCTTCTTTGGGCAGCTTGCCGGTTCTCACAGATGTTTTGCAACTCCATGATTATTTGTTGATATTCCAGCTATTTGTTCCACTGCTCCAAGTATTTTATGATCCATTGGTATCTCTACAATTTGACGTTCAATGTGTCAATCTCTGCCTTCTGCTCCTGAATGGTCTCCCTCAACTTTGAGCTTGGAGAGCTCAAATCTTCATCAATAAGGATGAAATCAGTATCCTGGCCTCCTGGAGGGCCCTCATCCTACATAGGCCTCTTACCTATGTCTTGTACCTGTACTTGTACTGCTGATGATGGCAACGAGACCCCTTCCACCCCAGGTGGAGATAGTACTCGTCGGGCTGCTGCAAATAATACTCTAGTGCCTCTCTGATAAGTAACAAACACTGGCACACTGAAAGGCTCTGTCTTGTGACCTTCAGGCTGATGTGAAGGTTCACCTGGCTCATGAACAACCTCCGAAGGAACTAGAGGTGCTGTGAATAAATCATAGGAAATGAAATAGGTGCATAGTGATAAATATTATTGTACTGCTGCTCAGGATTTTTCTTCTGCACAAGAGTGGTCATTCTCTCGATATTCTGGCACATGAAATAAGGTATGTTCATCATCCTCACTCTAGTGAAATGCATCAATAACCTGATGTGGTAGGCATAGAGGCGTGAAAACCGGCCCTCACAACTGAAATATCTGATAATGAGTTTCATCAGAGGCGCATAAGATTCCTTCAGGAACCAGAATGGGAACACTCTGTTGAGCTGCCTCACAAAGCTAGGCTTGATGTATGGTTCATAATGCACTCTGTCCACCTGCTGTCTTTTGTTCCACTATTCACCCACATTCGGTATCCCGGTTGCTTGAGAAATGGTTTCTGGTGTCAAAGTGAAATTTACACAAGCAAGAGTTACCTGACCATCATGTAAATGAAATACAAACAAACGAGCCAACTCCTGATGATGATGAATCCTAGCAATCATCTCACAATACTGATAGCATGAATGCTCTCGAAAACATGCCATGGCAAGTGGGCAAGCCTGCAATTGAGTCAATGAGGTGGGCTCTTCTCTCACATGTTTGCCACCTTTACGAGGCCTTCTACGTGCATGTAGCTCAGTGGTAGAATCACTATCTCTGTCATAGGATGTATCAGTATCTTTCTCCATGATGTCTATGCAAGGTGTATGTTGGCTTATATGAGAGGAAAATGAGAATTTGGTGCTTTGTTTCAATTGCCAAATATGTGTCAAAGGGGACGGACTGTAGGAGAAATAGGGCAGTGGGACCAATGGGGTTTAATCAAGTGGAATTTACCTTTTGGAATTTTGACAAATGTAAGGACAATGGACAGTCACTTGAATGTTTGGGAAACTTGGGGTTTGGGAATTTTTATAAGTGAAATGGGAAAGGGAGAGTGATAGAAATGAAATGACTTAGGGATAGGGATAATGGGAATGAGATGATATGAGTGGCATTAGGGATGTAAGGGGATAGGGGATGTATTGATAGTATAACAGTGAGAGGAGGAATAAACAGTGAGAAATGAACAAGTTTGGCACCAAAACAAATTTTTAAAACACCAACTTCAAAACCCTAAGGAGGCACTTCAACAAGAGGATAGGGTTTATAGTTTTGGCATTCAAATTCTCCAAAATTCATTTTCAAATACTTTTAAATGACAACTACAGTCTCACATGAACTTACTTGGACAAATGAGAGCGAGCGATTTGGAATTTTTTGGAGGCGATGATAAAAAATTGAGTGTTGGCCCTGTGCGCCGCAACAGTGGCCCAGTGCGTCGCGCTCTCCTTATGCATCACGACAGTTCAACTTTGCACGGTGTAGAGCAGCCCTATGCACCGCGCTCGGTCAGTGCACCGCGACCTCCACCCAGTGCGCCGTGATAGTGAATTTCACACACAGTCTACCCTCAAACGCTGGCTTCGTTTCCTTCACTATTTCTCTTGGCTTCACTCTTGTCTTGGCTTGCAAATGGATTATTGAAACACAAAAATATCTTTTATGCCATAGAATTTGATTTTTGATTTGAAAAAACCCACTTTGTAAAGTCTGAAAACTTTGGCACTTTTCACATAAACTCTGTTTTTGTTTCCTTTGTGATTTTTGAGCTGAATGATGAATCTCTTGTCTGTCTTTGCATGGATAGCTGGCATGGGATTTTAGCAAAGGTGACCAAGGCTACGCCTGAAGAACTTTACAACTGAAAAACTTTGAAATTACACTGCATTTATTACAAAAAGGATAAAATAGACAATTTTTCTTCAAAACAGAGTTTTGAAGAAAAATCATTATCAAGCATTATGATGATGAAAATTTTTGTGATGAAAACCTATTTCAAACCATCCCTCATGTGCCTGCTAACATTATTAGACATTCTGAAGACTAAATTAATGAAACCCTAGACCTAATGAGACTAAAAACCCTAAAATGACTCTTTGCTAACCAGGAGACCAGAAATGACTGTAAATTATTTTGATGAACAGACACGGACCAGAAGGTACATGACATGAGGGATATGAGTGACAAGACCCTTCCGTTAGATGATCCATGCTCCTAATGGAATGCAGCTGACTGAACTGAATGAGACACCTAAAATGAAATGCAACAAGAGAAATTTGATCTTTGATGGAGGGATGAAGATACCGAATCTAACAGTGACATTGACAAAGCTCGCATGTTCATTGAAATAATTTAGTTCATACATCAGCAAGTTCAAGAATATCTTGAAAAAAGTCAAGGCAAGTATAAGGAGAGGCATGATAAGCATAGAATTGATCATAAGTTTCAAGAATGGGATGAGGTATGATTGCATATTAGTAAGGAAAGAATGCAAGGAGAAGGTAAAAATTTGAAGCCTATTTGTTATGGTCCATTCAAGATCCTTAAAAAAGTTGGAAATAATTTTTTTCAATTAGATTTTCCTTCATACATGCAAATGTATTCCGTTGTGAATGTGGAAAATTTACGTTTGTATGAACCTCCTTTAATTTCTGATTATGAAAATGACATTCAGCTGCCATCCATAGAGTATTTCTTGCCAGAATTTTTGGATGAGTTGAAAGAGGATGCTATCCTTGATAGAAGGACACACACTTCAAGGAGGGGAAATGTTGATTATGTTCGGGTTGGTCTTAAAGGCAGCAAACTAAGTAAAGAAAAGTGGATTGAGGTGGAAAAGGTGAGGGACCTGTACCCTCATCTTCTTAACAGTTAATTGAAGGCTTTTGGGGTCCAAAAGCTTCCCAATGGGGAGGTGTGATCAGATGATCATGTCCTAAGTGAAGAAAATGCTCAAAATTGGAACTGCTCAGAATTGGTTGAAACTAGAACGACTGGATAGGCCTCATCGATACGATCCTAATTCCGTGAACAACACTCAAATATGACACTATATGTGAAAGTTATTTAAGTTTGAAAATTCAAAATTTCATGCAAAATTCCAGTTTGTCTTGGGTTGACTTTGATTTAAAAAATATTAAAAAAATAATATTCCACAGACTATTCTGGGAATATTCCATAAAATATTCCATGGAATATTCCTTCAACAACTAATCACATCTCGACACTTGTCATTTGTGGATTGGAGGATCTGTTTGATTGTGTTTTTGGGCCAATTAGCATCCACCACGTGGCAGGCCTGAAGGCTGTCACTTGGCCCCAATACTGAATATTTTGGAGTGGAAAAATTATTTTGGAGTTGGCAGGATTCGACCCTAAGTAGGGTTGCCGCCAACCCATATGCCTGAGTGGCCCACCTGCACATTGGTTCTTAATATACCAAGGTCTCATTGCAAATTTAAACTTTATAATGTTTCAGTTGGGGCGGAAAGGGGGCCAGCCCCCTCTACACAAAACCATGACCCAGAACCCTGGCCATAAGACCGACAGTCACGGTAAACATTGGGCGGTTAAGTTAAATGGGGGTGTTCACATGTTCTCCGGCGGAGTTTTCGAATGAAATTTAAATGCCACGGTTTTCAAACCATTGGCTCAAACGGTCTCGCCTGCGGGGGTTTAGTTGGTCCATGTGACCACTAAACCATAACAATAAATGTTATCTCCAATGATTCCAACAATTTAGGTGGAGCGTGCTATTCTGGGCAAAGTTGGCCAAATTGGTGGGCCTAACTCGAGTTAATCCACTTTTGGTGGAGTTTCTTTAGGCCGGATTGGACAAAACTTTTGTTGGTCATAACTTTCACATTAATGAACCTTTTGGAGCAATTTTTTTTTTGATTTAGGGTATTCTCAGCATTCTAGAGCCATTGGAATAGGTTGTAGATCCATCAGAGGTGTCTTTAAGCCATTTTACTTCAGATAATCTTGGGGAGCCATCAGGGCCTTGAGGGAAACAGAGCTAAATTGGACTACACTTCACTGTTTTAGGTGAAATCAAAGTCATTATTAGCTTCTTTCTATGTTCTGAATTCATTTTCGTAGCTGGTTTGGTCCGTTTAGGCATTTTTCTCACTGTATTACCAATTTGAGCATCATAATATATCAAGGACATGCCCATTGGGAGCCTTGGACCCAACAGATGTAGCCCAGGAGGGGTGAACTACCTCATCATGTTGTTGTGTGTTTATGGTGAAGTTATTCTGCTGTGTTATTCAGATTAAAGTTGTTAAATAGTAAATTAAAACAACACTCCCTCACACCAAAATTCATAAAAAATTATCAAAAACACTTTGTTTCACTTGCAAGACTATCCAAACACTTTGCACACTTAATTTAATGGAAATGAATACTTTGAACAGCAAAACAAATACTTTCATTTTCAGATCACATTTTTCACCAATAATACCATAATCAGCAGAGATGTTTTGTTAAAAGAAAAAGAGTCATGGAATGGGAATATAGACAAAAAAGTTGATACATAAGCTCCACTAATGGAAGAAGAGGATGTGGTAGAAAAGGAGCAGCAAGAATAAAAAGAGAAGACACCAAACAGAGTCACACCAGCAAGGACTCCAAGATTTTCGAAGCAGCATGGATCTTCAAGCAGACCAATAGTTTGTAATTATCCTAGTAGTCAATCAGGTGATGAGTCAAGTAATGGTAATAGAAATATGAGAATTATGAAAGATATTTATGATGATTTTGATGTTAGTTAAAATTTTGGCATCATTTTCATTCAAACCTTATTTGTTTGAAGAAGCAATTAGAGATAAAAATTAGGTGCAAGCCATGGATAAATAATTTGAAGCTATTGAAAACAATGATACATGGGATTTGGTTTATTTTCCAAAGGATAAAAACCTCATTGGTGTGAAATGGGTGTACAAAGAAAAAAATTTGAATGCGAAAGGTGAAATTTATAGATTTAAAGCAAGATTTTTAGCAAAAGGGTTCTCGCAGCAACCAGGAATAGATTTTTGAGAAATTTTTGTTCTAGTATCCAGATTGGATACGATAAGAGCATTCTCATCCACAGCAGCTCAAAAAAAGTGGAAAGTATATCATATGGATGTGAAATCAACCTTCTTAAATGGAATTCTAGAATAATAAATCTATGTGAAGCATCCTCCAAGTTTTGAAGTTGAATGGAAAGAAGATAAAGTTTATAGGTTGAAGAAAGCACTCTATGGACTCAAAAAATCACCTAGAGCTTGGTATAGCATAATTGAAAGCTACATGATCAAGGATGGATTTTTCAAAAGCATCATTGATCCTACCTTGTATACAAACATAAATGAGCATGGATAGATTTTGTTTGTTTGCTTATATGTGGATGACATCATTTATATTGGTGATCTTGAGTTAGATGAATTTAAAGCAGCCATGCAAAAATAATTTAAGATAACAGATCTTGGTCTCATGAAATATTTTCTTGGCTTAGAATTTGAGCAATCTGAAAATATATATATATATATATATATATATATTATTTTTCAAAAGAAATATGCTAGAGATTTGCTGAAAATATTTAGGATGGAGAATTGAAAACCTATCCCTACACCAGTTGCAATAAGTACAAAGATAAGCAATGATGATGAAGGATCATATTTCAATCCAACTCTATTCAAAGTATTGGTTGGTAGTTTCATGTATCTCACAGCTACAAGACCAAATATTATGCAAGGAGTGAGTTTTATTTCTAGATTTATGGAGTCTCCAAAAGACTTACATTTGAGAGCAGTAAAAATAATTTTGAGATATAGAGCAGGAAATAAAGATTGTGGCATAATGCATGAAAACAAAAAGAAGAAGAATTTGATTGGATATATAGATAGTGATTTTGCAGGAAGTTTGGATGATAGGAAGAGCACTTATGATTATGTGTTCCATATTGGTCCAGGTGTGATTTCATGGGCATCTAAGAACCAACCTATTGTGACACTCTCGTCAACAAAAGCAGAATATGTAGCAGCAACATCAGCAGCATGTCAAGCAGTGTGGTTAAGAGGAGTATCGAATCGACTCAAGCAGAAAAAAAAAAGGATCAACAACAATATATTATTACAACACCTCAGTGATTTCACTATCCAAGAATAATGTGTTTCATCAAAAGAGCAAGCATATTGATACTAGATGTCACTTCATTAGAGAACTTGTGATAAACAGAGAAGTCCACTTGAAGCCTTGTAAATCGAGTGATCAATTGGTTGATATATTCACTAAGCCATTAGAAAAATATGTATTTGAGTTTCATAGAGGAAACTTGGGTGTTATAAGACTAGCTGAGGCATAGACCAGCATGCATGTTTGAATTTTCGTGAGTCATGTCTTAGTTTAGCGGTCGTAATTAAGGGGGATTGTTAAATATATCTAATTACTCTCGCTTGAATAGTTGGATAAATTTATAAAGTCTGTTAAATGAGTCAAGTTGAGTCAAGTCAAATTAATTCATATTTTTGGTAAATTCAAATTTATTGCGTGGTTGCATGTTGAGTTATTTGGGGCGAGTCATTAGTTGAAAAATTTTAAATACCCCTCACCGAGTTCATTGTAATCATCAAGTTTTTGTGATTAGTAGAATATTCATAGCTTGTGTTATTGTGTGTCTAAATTTTTTGTTATTTTGTGTCTTTCCCCCTTTTCCTTTCCAACATGTTTTGGAAGGCCACAAAATAGTGGCTCGAGTGATTTAATAGGGTAGATCAACCACTACTTTGTTACCACTGTTGGAATCACATTAGAAAATGAATTCAACTTTATATTAAAAATGGTGTAAATAATGATGTACATAGTACATATAAATATAATAGGTAAATTGTTAATTCATTCTCCTAGGCTTCTTGGATGACCAATAATTGTCAACCAAAAATAATATCATTAACTTTGTGTGCTTTCCCTTGGAAATTTCCAAGAACAACTCCTTTATGGTTCCATAGTTAGTGAGGATCTCACACTATTGGGAAAGGTAATATTCATTGTAGCGTAAGGTTTTTCCATAGGAAGAATCGTGACAGACCCATGGGGAAAGTTAAAGGCCCAACCCTATTTATACTTCTATGGAAACCTCAACCACGTTTTGTACTACATCCCCAATTCCATTCTTCTAGTTTTTGTTAACAGATTAATTGGTGTAAGCAAATGGCCAAATGTAGAATATGTTGTGGTGTTTGGAATTCAGTATGATGTTGCAGAATCTAGTTTCTTTGGCCACCGATGCCCATTTCAGGGCATCTAAGGACTCAATAAGATTGAAGAGTCAAGGATATTCTTTTCCACTCTCCCATTCAATTTTTGTGAAGGTTTTCATGCCGAAGTGGAGTAACTTGACATTTCGCCCCTTTGCGATCTAACCTACAGTGCATTCATCATTTAATATCAATCCATGGTTGAGTATATGCTTCATAAAATGACTCTCACACCTTCAAGAAGGTGTCCTCTCTAAACCCTTATGTCTCGTCAACAACAAGATACATCTCGAACCTATGGCCATAAAAACATAATGTTCAAGAGGAGTTAGTTGGAAATTAATGTAGACAACATGGTAAGGTTTGGCGTAAATCTTCCAAATCCACTCGGAGAATTTCATGGTATTTGACATAGTGGCCGAGAGAATCACCATTTTGATAGTTGGGGGAAGGAAAATTAGGCTCTCCTACCACACACCCCACGATCTTGATCCTTCATGTGGTGAATCTCATTAAAGATGACCCAATAAACCTCTTTCAAAATCTCGGAACCTATGTAAAGCATATCTCTAAGAATCTCCATGCTCATAAGGAGGCATGAGGAATTTGAATACATGGGCATGCCACTGTCATTAACCCTACATCGGTGAAATCATGGTTGAGCTCTCCATATTTCTGGTTGCTAGAGACCTTTATGGGCGAGGTATAGATGACCTGCCGCTTGTCCCTCAAGGTCATGGCAATGTAATATTCGGCCACGAACATCTTCTCAGTCTAGGTGTGGACCGACACGAACATTGATTTGTTGAACTCCATGCAAGGCACAAAGATCTGTTGGAATTATCTAGAACAAATTGGAAAGTCTTCGCCACAGGGTCATTTTACATGTGATTCAATTTTGTTCCATATGTGGTCTCATCCATGGCCGAGGCATAGCCCATGGGTATGGTGATGAAACATACTATGGGACTTCAACTCAACTCTAACCTCAAATTTATCTCCTTTTCCCTTTTGTACATCATTTCCTCTTATTTTTGTTTACCCAGAGTCGATGATTTTTTCATTATGAATTCTATATAGATGGATAGAAATTATGATGAGATTATGAACATTGAATCGGGCCATGGAGCCACTAGTGACTATTTATGTTCCTTCGACTCAACTATGATTTGGAAAAAACATGGTGATATTCTCTTCAAGTCCACATTGCAAATTTCAAAACCCTTATAAAAGCACAGTTGTCATAAAGTCCTACCCCAATGTGATACCATTGATCCAAATCTTGGGGCCAAGATCTAGGAGACTTGAACACCTAGAGAGGAGAGAAAACACTCAATATTTCCTTAAATTATTCTCAAAAACATTGATAAAATATGCATTGAATACATCCCAACATATGAAAGGAAAATAACTATTTATTAAATGAGGGAAATTTTTAGAACTACGTTGTGGTGTAAAAATCTATCCTTTTTCAAAGTGAGGCCCATTATTTATAGTATTTTCGGTGCCTTCTTGTGTTACATCATTCAATACCATGGGTAACTACCCTCAGTGGATACATGGTTAAATACAATGGGTGAATACCACTTTCCATTTGGATCAAAAACCCCACAAACACATAAGGGGAGGACTCTCTAGGCCGCATGCCCAAGAATACATGGTAGCATCCACATGAAGGCTACATAGGTACCTATGAAGAGGTGAACCCATTTTGTTGATGTGGTAGCCCAATGTAGATGTGGCCTAATATGATTTTTCAAAATTCAAATGGGAATAACTTTTGAGTTTGGATTTGGATTGAGATAAATTTTATATTGCTAAAAATATCTCGGCCAGATGAATGTGATGGTGGCATTCATTTGGGTTTTAACAAAATTTAAAAAAACATTATTTTTGTAACCTTCATAATAGACCTTGGAAGTTGGGTTAAAGTCAACAAGTAACACATTTTGCAGCCCGAGAAAGTACAAGGGGGTGGGAGGGAGTGTTTCATTTTCCAATGGTGCAAGAAGTGATCAATATTGTATTGCACAAAGTGAATGATGTGACTATGCTCAAAACTAAGAAACCGATGGATACAAGGGTAAAGTATTAGTAGGCCAACTCAAGAGATCACTAAGGACAATGCCGGGTGGAAAATAAATATATAAAAATTATCCTTTAATTTTATTTGATTTGTGCCATCAACCTTATCTTCATTGTACCTAAGATATAAGAGGTGCAAATATATGCACTATGAAGATACAAATTTGATAGATTTAGATCTCCATACCCAGATAGAATGGTTATCTATTTTTCCGCAAAATCACAAATGTATATGGTGAGCCTTCAATTCTTTCTAGGATCATTATTATCATAATAAAAAATGTTGAAAAGACATCCATGTATGTCTACTCTCTCTTACTCGGTATGTTGATTCACATAAAAATACAAAAACCTAATTTATTTCATTAATGTGCTTAACTGAGCCAAGGAATAAACTAAGATATTTTTGTTACTATTCTTTACTATTGATTTTCTCTATATTTTTTAATTCTTCTTGATTTCCCACAAAAAAAAAAATCATAATTTCATGCTGATAATTAAAATATAGTCTACAAAGTGTTCTTTACATTTCATCATGATCATTGAATTATATTGAGTATCTTTCTCTTTTTAGTGAACTTTCTCCATAATTGAAACATAGCATTCCTTAAGTTAGTTACTTGCCAAAAGTATCAACATAATTCTCATAACAATGTATTCCCAACTCTCACCACCCACACCAACTAGATCCACTAATAATATGTCCATGGAAAATTTTAGGGGCTAATATTTGCAAGTGGGCTAATTTTCCATGGTTTTTCTAAAAATTAGATTCGCCAATTTCCATTTTTTTATAAAAATGATTCACCCAAATTTTATAATATAAAATTATTTTACATTAAATATCACCAACATTATATATAAAATATATATAATATCATTATAAATTTGAATAATTTTACAAATACATCAATAAGCATTTTATAGTTTTCATATTAGGGACTAGTGAGATTCGCCAAATTTTTAAACTTCAAGATAACTTTCCATCTTTAAAATTATCCCTAAATATGTCAATGGGCATACCGATTTATAAGTCAAGTGATTTATTAAGTGTAGAAATTATGTATACCAATGGATTCAATCTGATCATGCAATATACTAGATCAAGATATTGAATCTTTCTATAATTAATTGCGGAAAATAAACATGATCGCACAATCACACCAAGTAAGAGAAAGAAGCAAATAAATCACACAACACAGATATTTTTTTCTGGGGAAAGCTTGCTGCTCAAAACCCCTCTATCTCTATTGTATAATGAACCAAGGAATCATGAAACAATACAATGCACTCTTCTCAAAAGATTCTGTTGCACTCTACCAACTGTCTCACACTGATCCAGACAAAATTGGGCTATTACTTAGCCAATTCTCAGCCTCTCCTCAGCATGCCTTGCTTACACAACCCCTAGGAAATTAATCCCTATTAAATAGGATAATTAGCCTTCCTTGACTGCGCAATACATCATGGGCATCCTATGGTGTATATAATTGCGTCAGAGCAATTTTCTATAAATACAAATGATTGATAAATTCCCTTTAACCTCTGTCTCAACTAGGTCTTCATCAGAACTAAAATGCATTCAGCTATTAATAGTAAATCATCAGTCACTTGAGATATCACTGCATGTGAATTAAATCTAATTTAATTCACTTGACCTCTCACTAGTGCAACAATTCACTTGACCTCTCAATCACTTGACCTTCCACTCGGTCTCCTCTTTTCTTCTCCAATTGTGGCTGCTCCACAACCTTCTCAAACTGCTTTTTAGGTTGCATGTTGAGAGATAATTTCTCTCTCTCAACCACCAATTCATTAACCACTGCTTTTTTCCTCAAAGCCTTGCATGCATCCTCAACCTTGAGATCATACAGGTTCTTGACTCTTAAACCAATCTGCTTCACCTGTCCCATGGATATGTTTTTAAGGAAAAAATTTTCTTTTCTAAACATCACTTCATAACCACGGTCTTCCAATACCGCTACGGAGACAAGATTCTTCTTTAAGCCTAGAAAATACAAAACATCTGCTAGTCTAAGATGGGATCCATTTTCCCTCTAAAAGGTAATTGTACCTATGTCAATTGCGTTATACCTCCCACCATCTCAAAACTCTATGTTCTACTGGAGGTCCTTCTCCTCCAAGTCACTGAAGAGATCTCTATTCCCCGTCATATGGAGTAAGGCACCATTGTCTAAATACCACATGCATCCCATGATCCGGATTTATGCAGGAACGCAACAGAATACAAAAATAACCATAAACATAGAAATACAGCGGAAATAAAGCTTCATTTCATTAATATAAAATCACATAAATATTCTTACAAACATGATGGAAATAAAATAGCTAGGTTGTTGGTAGCGAATCTCCGAGAAGAGATGTGGCAGCTATAGACCTCTCAACTGTGTTACAATGAGGCTTGAGGGCCTATTTATTATGGAGAAACAATGGAGAACTCTAAACGTCCAAAAACCTAACCCTAGGAGATGAAGCGCCAAAAATATGGGCCCCATTTGGGTAAATTGGTGTTTCAACTTCTTGGGGACGTAACTTTGGCATACTATCTCTGTTTGGGGCTTCAAAACGGCTCCAGAAGTTCAGGACCCGAAAAACTGCTAAAAATAGTAAGTTGTGAAAAAACTGAAAGAGACAATGGTGGGACCCCAAGTGGAATAGGTGGGTGGCAACCAATATCCACCTGGATCATTGCTCCTCCCTTAGGAAGCAATGGTCCCCATTGCATTGAGTTCTTCCATTAGATGAGGAAAATTCTGTTCAACTTGGTCCCTAGTGAACCACTTGCCTTGGTGCAGGATTTGGCCAACTTTGACAACCCGATACAGTTGGATCTTCTATCGGCGAGTCTTCTTGATTTGCATGTCCATGATACAATCTGTGGTGGCATGTTCCATGTAGTTTGGGTTTAACTCTTTTGGTGTGAGTTCTTCTGCAATGTCAGAGGTGTCCAATAGAGGTGGGAAGTAGGGACGAAGGTGGTCTACATTGAATACTAGGTGCAGACCATGGAATGGTGGAATACTGAGCTTAAATGCATTGTTCCCTATAGCCTTGGTGATGGTGTACGGGCCATATTGGAGCAGGATAATATTGTGGTGGGGTCCAATGAGGCACTCCTTCTGCAAATGTAGCCACACTTTTTCGTCCACCTGGAAGTTGTGTGGCATCCGATGTTGATCATGTCATTTCTTGTAATTAGCATTGGCTCTGTCCAATATTTCATGAACCTATTGCCGGATGTGCTTAATGCGCTCAATGAAGTTTTTTCTTTGTCAGCTTCAAACTCGACATGAGCCAAATCAACCTGAGTAGCTGCAAATGGCATGGCTACGTCAATGGGACATAGTGGTTAGAATCCCAAGCCCACTTGAAAGGGGATGTGTCCGGTTAAGATGTGGAGAGCCCGGTTACAACTGTTTTGTACATAGGGAAGGCTCTCATCCCACGTGTGTGGATGCTTTGAATTGTACATGCGTAGAATGTGTACAATTATCCTTTTGACGACCTCTATCTGGCCATCAGTTTGGGGATGGAAAATTGTGGACTTGGTGAGCTTGGTGTCCAAAATTGACCATAGGCTAGACCAAAATGTGCTGAGGAACCTACTGTCACAATCTAATATGATAGACTGTGGGATCTCAAAGTGCACCCACACTTGTTCAAAGAAGAGTTTAGCAGTGGCTTCTACTGTGATATTCTTCTTGCAGGCTCCCATAATGGCCATCTTTGAGAATATTTCGACGACCACGAAAACACAGTCATTTCCATGCTTAGTAGAAGGAAGGCCTGACATGTAATCCATGGAGATGGATTCCCAGGGTTGACTAGGGGTAGGTAGTGGAGTATAGAGCCCTTGCTTCTTAATGGTCGGTTTGGCAATGGCGCAAGCAGTGCAGGATCTAATGTACTTCCAAACATCTTGTCGAAGGTTCAGCCAATAGAAATACTTTTACAGTATTGCCATTTTTTTCTCAACCCAAAAATGCCCAGCGACTCGACTGTAGTGCGCTTCACATATCATCCTGGCACGCTCGCTTGTAGGAACACAAAGGTATCCCAGGTGACATAATAGTGCATCTTGGAGGTGAAAATTTGGAACTTGCATACCCCCCAAGAGTGTCCTGTATTTGTAGCTGAATTCTAGATCACTCTTGTAGAGAAGCGGCCAATTAGAAGTCTCATGCCCACAAGATTTGAGAATGATTGTTATGGCCACGATCGGTGGTCAGCTGAGGCAGTCTGCAACATTATTGGTGCTACCCTTCTTGTACTTGATGTTCAAATGAAATTTTTGCAGATATGTGGACCACTTCTGCAAGTGACCATTCTGCAACTTCCCTTGTGTCTGTATGAATTACAGGGGTCAGTGGTCTGTGTGGATGATTGTCTCCTTCCCAAAAATGTAATGCTTCCATTTTCGACAAGCCTGCAGAATGGAAAACATTTCTCTGTCATAAGTGGGATACTTTTTGAACTATGTCGGACAATGTCTCACTGTGATATGCCACTGGATGCCACTATTGAGTAATAAATGCCTCAATAGCATAGTCAGAGGCATCTATCTCGATCTCAAATGGTTGTTGCAAGTCTGGTAATGTGAGCACTGGGGCAGAACAAAGGCGATGTTTCAATTCTACTAACACCTTCTGTTTAGATTCCAACCAACAGAATTTTTCTTTCGCTCCTCCCTTGGTGACTTGACTCAAGGGCCAAGTGATATGAGAGAACCCCAACATGAACCTACGATAGAAATTAGAAGGACCTAGAAAGCTGCGAAGCTCTGTTAGGGTGGTTGGGGCTGGCTAATCCCAAATGACTTGGATCTTGATTGGATCCACATGCACCCCCCTTTCATTAATAATGTATCCCAAATATTGAAGCTGGATCACGCCAAAAGTGCACTTCTCCAAATTGGCACACAACTTTTGTTGCCACAGTGTTTGGAGGACTTCTCAGATGTGGTGGAGGTGCTCTTCCTAAGTCTGGTTGAAGATTAAAATGTCATCCAGGTATACCACTACAAATGAGTTGGTGAATGGATGCAAGATGTCATCCATCAACCTCATGAAGGTTGCAAGAGAATTTGTCAATCCGAAAGGCATGACAGGCCATTCGAAAAGGCCCTCCTTGGCTTTGAAGGCAGTCTTCCACACATCAGAGGGTTTGATTGGTACCTAGTGATACCCAGAATTCAACTCAATCTTGCTGAAATATTTTTCCCCTTTGAGTTGGTCCGGAAGGTCATCAATCCATGGGATCGGGTACCTATTCCGGACAGTGATATTTTTCAGCGCCTGATAATCAATACAGAGTCTCCATGTCCCATCCTTCTTCTGTACCAAAATGATCAGGCTCCCACAGAGCGATGAACTTGGTTGGATGTGACCTTTCTACAACAACTCTTGAATCTTCCTCTTGATTTCATCATTCTCCAGAACAGAGCGCCTATAGATCGGTCCATTGGGTAGCAGCGCACCTGGGGTCAGGTCAATGGGGTGCTTAACCTGACAGTGTAGAGGCACCCCTGTGGGTGAGGTGAAGATGTCCCCATACTCCTCCACAACCTTGTCCATTTGTTGTTGTCATGTAGAGGAGCCATGTCTGGAGGTCGTGGCCACAGTATTCTTCTTGCCCTAGGGGCAGATCATCAGGAAAACAAATTTTCTGGTTTGGGTAATGAGCTTACTGCATTGTTTTGCAATAACCAAAGAGATAGTGGGAAGCAGTGGTACCTCTGGTATCCTGTACAATTTATTTCCCAAATTAACAATAACAGCACGAGGCCAGGACTCATACACAGCATGTCCCTTCCACAAGTATGGTTGGCCTAATAATACATCAGAAACATCAATAGGAGAAATTTTACACAATACCTCATCCGTGAAGGGCTTGATGCTATAGGGAAGGTGGCACTGCTAGCTGAGACTGTCGACAATGAACCATAGCACGGAACCCTTTACCCACATCTGGGAGTGGAAGAGACGCTCTACCTCCTATGGATCTTCTGGTTCCTCCTTTTGGATCTTCGTAGTGGAAACAGTGGCGTTGGGCTCCGCATCAATAATCTGCTTCCCTTTGTCATTCACCTTGTCAGGTTCTGATTCAGAGTTGGAGCATGCATCTAATTTAGAAGCCTTCATCTTGGCCACCAGTAACTGCTTGGCCCGACACTCACTTTTGTTGTGAGTGGAGATCTTATGGAACTCACACCTTCTTTGGCTTCACAGTGTTGTTCTTTTCTTGTGTCTTTGGGTAGGTTGTCTTGGGCCGCCATGCCTTGGCTTTGTCTTTTGTTCTATAGTTTGGGGGCACCTTTCCCTTGCTTTTGATTCGTAGATCCAAAGTCTCGCTTCTTCTGTTTGAATTTCTGCTCAATCTTGGCAGCATACCGGTATGCTGTACCAAGCAAGGAGATGTCGAGGAACTCCATTTCCTCTTGAATGTATCTGTGTAGACAACTGCGATACTTTAGCACCAAATGTTTCTCTGAATCTTTGATACCCAACTTTGTGTGCAGGGTATGGAACAAATTCGTTAGCTCATGCACATCTTGATCCCTTTTTTGCCGCAGCGTGGTCCATTGTATTTACTTGTCCTCATATCTCCCCAAAGGATATTATTGTTCCTTGATGGCATCTCGGAAATAATTCCAAGTGGGTACGGATGAGAACAGAGAGGGTTCTATCTCGTCCTTTTTCTCACAGTAGGTTTCCCACCAATCCTTGACATGGGGGGTTAGCTTTGAGGAGTGCAAAAATAATCTCCTCCCGGTTGGAAAAGTCATGAACCGAGAAATATCCTTCTAATAGATTCAACCATCTATCTACGGCATCTACATCTATTTGACCCTCAAATATGGAAATGTCAAAGTTTACTTGTACCTTAAAGGGAGCCACGCCTCCAGAGTGGCTGTTGGATGTAGATGCACTGTCAGTGGGCACTCGTTGAAGGATCTGGGTAAAGTTATCCATCATCGTGTTCCTTTATTTTTCGAGGGCCTCCTCGAGCAATATTTTGATAGGATTTCCTGCTCCCTCATCTTTCTTTTCGTCCCCCATGGGCGTCCGTCAGGGTTTTGGAGGCTGATCTTGCAAAGGTTCCACCAGATCGAGCCCTAACTCCTTATACCCCGAACTCGTTGGGGACATGCAAAGAAGGATCGAGAAAAAGTAGACCGCTCTGATACCACTGATCCAAATTTATGCAGGAATGCAACAGAATACAGAAATAACGATAAACATAGATATACAGTGGAAATAAGGCTTCATTTCATTATAATAAAATCACAAAAATATGCTTACAAACATGATGAAAATAAAATATCTAGGGTGCTGGTAGTGAATCTCTGAGAAGATATGTGGCAGCTACAGACCTCTCAACTGTGTTACAATGAGGCTCGAGGGCCTATTTATTATGAAGAAACAATGGAGAACTCTAAACGTCCAAAAACCTAACCCTAGGAGATGAAGCGCCAAAACTATGGGCCCCGTTTGGGTAAATTGGTGTTTCAACTTCCTGGGGACATTAATTTGGCATACTATCTCCATTTGGAGCTTCAAAACGGCTCCAGAAGTTCAGGACCTAAAAAACTGCTAAAAATAGTAAGTTGGGAAAAAACAGAAAGAGACAATGGTGGGGCCCCAAGTGGAATAGGTGGGTGGCCACCAATATCCACCAAGATCATCCCATTATATTGTTGGCCATGCATGAAATGAGAGTAAAATCAAGCTTGAACTGTGAAGCCAATGCTTCACCTGCTGCAATTGCAGGCTCCTTATTGCTTGCCTTCTTTTGTGGAAAATTTGTAGCATAGTTCCCATGCTCGTGACAGTGAAAACATCTGATCTTGGACAATTATTTCTTGCCCACTTTGCCTTGGTATTTATTTCCTCTGGCCTTCTTTACCTTATTGGCAAAGGCACAATCTTCCTCATCATTAGTCTTGGATGAGGATCCATCCCTAGTATTCCTCTTGAATTATTCTTATACCAAATTCGACCAAAGTCTATCCCAATATGATAAATTCTCCCTCCCATTCACTGAGTCCTGGTAACTATGCCATCTCTTGGGAAGGCCTAGAAGTGTTAGGCTCACCAATTCATCATCTTATACAGTCACAAAAACACTTCCAAGCTCATCTCGACATTGAGTGAAATTCGCCAAGTATTTTGGTTCCGTCTCACCCTCCTCCTTTATTTTCCTGAGCTTGTCTTTCGGCACCAACTTCCTTTGGTCATTTTTGTTCTGAAATAGATCTTTCAAGGCCTTCCACATTGCATATGGAGTCTCATTTCCATGGAGACTCAAGACAATGTGATCTCTAACTCCCTCTAATAAGATCTTCCTCGCCCTTGCTACCTTATTTTGCCAAGCATCAAGAAGAGAGGCGTCTGCTGCTGCGGGCTTGGGAATATCATTATCAATGAATTATTTCAAACCGTTGTCCTCAAAAACTACCTCCATTTTATCTTTCCATGAAATATAGTTAGAACTGCCCTTAAGTGCATATTTCAATCTTAATCCATTGAAATTCGTCTTGATTCACTTATCGCACCAACGAAAGTATATGCAAATTTGAATATTGTTCAACACAAACTCAATTTATTCTTCACTATTTTGATTCTTGGCGCTCTGATACCATGTAGAAATTATACAAATAATATGTATACCAATGGATTCAATCCGATCGTGCAATATACTAGATAAAGATAATGAATCCTTCTGCAATTAATTGTGGAAAATAAACACGATCGCACAATCACACCAAGTAAGAGAAAGAAGAAAATCAATCACACAACACAGATATTTTTCCTGGGGAAAGATTTCTTATCAAAACCCCTCTATATCTATTGTATAATGAACCAAGGAATCATGAAACAATACAATTCACTCTTCTCACAAGATTCTGTTGCACTCTACCAAGTGTCTCACAGTGATCCGGAAAAACTTGGGCTAGTACTTAGCCACTTCTCAGTCTCTGCTCAGTCTACCTTTCTTACACAATCCCTAGGAAATTAATCCCTATTAAATAGGATAATTATTCTTCCTTGACTATGAAATACATCATGGGCATCCTATGGTGTATATAATTGTGCCTAGGCAATTTTCTATAAATACAACTGATAGATAACTTCCCTTTAACCTCTGTATCAACTAGGTCTTAATCAAAACTGACATGCATGCAGCTATTAATAGTAAATCATTAGTCACTTGACAAATCACTGCATGTGAATTAAATCAAATTTAATTCACTTGACCTCTCACTAGTGCAACAATAAGTTACAACTAGTTAGACTGGCTTTAACTCACTTAATTGAGTTAAATGATTTCTCATGCATTAAACTAATACACTAACTGAAACTTGGACTCTAAAACAAATAGAATCACTCTACATGCCTCAAAAACCACCCTCAACTCGAATTTCATGAGCTAACTGATTCTATCACACTCAGTTAGCTATTACAAGTGATTATGAGATAAGATTACAATTTATTGTCCAATTTATTTAAGGGACAAATAAATTTGACACGTATTTCTTCTAATTTAATTAAGAAATAATTAAATCAAAAGCCTCCATGGTTTCCATTTCTAGGTGCCATTTTCTAGATGTTGTTTCTGGATGCCAATTTCACTATTTCTTGTTTCAAATTTCAACATTAAGAACTTACGAATGAGATGGAGAGAGAAATTCTAAAAATTTATGATATAGAACTTTTGATTCCAAATCATTTTTCCTCAACAACACTTGATTCATATATCCTTCATGACAAATAATTACAACATAAGGCCTTGTATGACTCATGGGTGAGAGGAAACGCCAAGTTAGGCATGAAATTTGACCCAAGGAATAAGAGATTGTCTTAACAAATGTGGAATCAACTAAGTGAGAAAGGCATATAGCATTGTTGAGTACTCAATTTCCCCTTCAAATTTTATAAATTTCACAGTGCTACCTCTTTTTCATATATTGATCTTGATATTGTTTTAGTGGTTTCATTAACATCCTTTAGATTTCTTTCACTTCTTAATTCATTTCTAAAATAGCGGTTTCATTAACATCCTTTATTTTTATTTCTTATGCAACCAGCTAACAAAATAGAAGAAAATATAGATCAACGACTTAGAAATAAGCCTCTTATAGGGGGAAACCTCATTTACACTACATTAATGAACAATTATTGGATGATACAAATGAAAAAACCTACTTTCTATATATAGGAATCTAAGGGGTCACAATATAATCAGAGCCTACATAACAATAATAATGTAAGGGCACAACCATAACAATAGTGGGCTTCTATGGGACACAATAATAATAGTATGGGGATTACATAGGCACAACAAGTGACAATAAGGGGACTACACTAATGATCTGGCACTCAAAAATATGCTCAAAAATGAAATTTTTCAGAATGGCTCGAAACAATTGTGCTTGTGTAGATCGCTTCATTCTGAATCTAACGCAATTCATTTCATGCAAAACTGACATTGTATGATCCCAGAACGAGTTCTCTTCAATTTGGAAAATAGGCAAATTTTGCAAAAAAAATGTGTAGGTTACCAAGTCAGCAGTCCGTACTTCTGACTAGGCCCGTGACCTCCCAACAGAAAACCACTACTTTAACCATTCCACCGTGTTGTATATTTTTGAAGTTGTATTTAAATGTTATGGTGGCACATATGGAGTTGGGGGTGGGCTAGGACCTAGCCCCTGGCCACCCCCGTACCATGGGAAAACAGGCAAGGGGGCCAGGGACTAGACCCTAGCCATCCCCCGTGGCGGTAACCATAACCCTGACCTTTCGCATATGATATCCCATTGGACTACCAGCCTTAACTGCCGCCTCTAAAGCCACCAACCTTAACTGCACCTCCTAATCACCCCATGTGAGTGCTCAAACCACCGTTTTCTAATTTCACTTCCAGCCTTAACCACACCTCCTAACTGCCCATCTGAACGCACCCAGAATTCATGAGCTTAACCTCCAATATTGGGGGACCATCCCCTGGCCTTATGAAGGCCCACGTGACCAGATGCATGCGCAGATTTTGAGGCTTATTAGCCAAACTAACAGTCCTACAAATTCGCCCTAGTAGGAATCATGTCATTTTTGGAGGGAATTTTCCACGTTCGAGGTGCACGTGCTAGGTTTGGGCCAAATTGTGGGGATCTTAGCTGCAGAATTGGGGAAAAGAGATAAAGAGGCATAACTTTCTCAGTTTTTGGTGTTTTTGGGAGTAGAAAGATGCTAGACAGGAATTTTTGATAGCTCTGAAGCTGTTGGAGTAGTTTTTGAAGAAATTTGAGCATTTTAACTCATTTTAATCACCATTTTATTAGAATAATGAAAGAGGGTCAAGCATTGGAAGCTGGACCAGGAGACATAGCCCAGGAGGGGTGAACTACTTCATCACTTGTTGTTTTGTGGTTATTGTTATGGCTTTATTTATCTATTATTTTTTTCAATTTATAAGTTAAATTCATGTTTAAATTTCTTAAATAATTTAACTTAAGTACCTTAAAAACTCATTCAATTTACTTTCAATTTATACAATCCTCAAGAACATACAAATACAGATCAAGTTTGGTATCAGAGCTTTGGTTTTATTTGCTGCATGAGGATTTAATTGTTTGAAAGTGTATGTGATGCTTAAAAGGTTGAATCTCAAGAGAGGATAAGGAAATTTTGTGGTTTCAAGTCCTCAAGTTAGATCAAGGACAAGGAGAGAAAGTTTTCCAGAATCTCCACCACAAATTCTACCTTAAATTGAATTTGAAGCTTCAGCAAGTATGTCACATGAAGGGGAGCCTTATAATATGTCAACGGATGAGAAGGCTTTCATAAAATCATTCTTTTACATGACTGAAATGGTGAAAGTTATCTATGAAGAGAGAAATTAAAGATTGCAGGGTTAGAGTTCCAAGCCTTCAAAAGGAGAGGGTTCTTCTAGAGGAAAAGGAGGAGATGATGTCAAACCTTCAAAAGGAAATGGTGATAAACCACTATCTTCTCCACCATTATCTTCACCTCTATCCTCACCTTCATCTTCATCCTCTTCCACAACAAACTTTACTCAAACAGCTCCACATACCCCAAAGGGTCATGGTAAAACTCCCTTATTGAAACTTAATATTAAATTTGAATTTCCTATGTATAATGGTGAAGTTAATGCCGAAAAAAATTGATAATTGGGTTTTCCAACTTGAATTATATTACAGGATTCAAAACATCAAAGATGATGAAACAAAGATTCAGTTTGCTTCATTAAGTTTGTAAAGTGTTGCTTTGATTTGGTGGGAAGCCAAAACAGAAGAGGATATGAAAAAACATGGTAAGGTCTCAAACTCTTGGATAGATTTTATTGCTACACTTAGAAGAAAATTTTATCCATTATTTTATATGCAGAAGGCTATTATGGATTGGCAAAATTTTAGACAGCTAAAAGGTCAAAGTGTACAAAGTTACACCCAAGATTTTAGAAGAAGATCTCTAATTTTAGGTGTGGATTTGTCATCACAAGACACCTTGTTGAAATATATTGGGGGTTTACATAGTTATTTAATGCATATTTTCCTTATGTTTTATCCTACAATTTTAGATGAGGTTTGTGTTTAGCCAACACATATTGAAGCAAGAGGGAAAACATTTCAGAAGAGGGTAGCAAAAATCCATTTCAAAGTGGAGACAAAGGAAAGAGTAAATTCAAAGGGAAAGGAAATAAGAATGCATCCGTCAAGAAGGGAGGAGAAAAATTAAAATGAAAACATTGTTCCAAGGAGGGTCATGATGAAGCTCATTGTTGGAATCTTCATCGTCAGATGAAACCAAAAAAATTTAACAACAAAGGGAAGCAAGAGACAGTTGCAACTACACAACATGACTTAGGATATGATTCGAGAGATGAAACAAATATCACAGTAATGGGAATCAAATTTAAGGTCATATCAATCACTAGCTCTTAAAATTGTCCTAATGATAATCAAGATGAGAAAACAAGAATTGAACTTTTCCATATTCGAGTTATTTCAAAGCATACCAAAATTGATACTCTTTGATAATGGTTCACAAGAAAATTTGATTTCCGAAGACTTAGTCAAGAAGTTAAATTTAGAGACCATTCCTCATCCAAGACCTTATCCTTCAGGTTGGATATGCAAGAATGAAAACTTACAAGTGACAAGGAAATGCATATTTAGATTTTCAATTACAACAAAATTTCTTGATGAAGTTGAACTTCATGTAGTTCCACTTAATATTTATGGTATTGTTTTAGGAAGTTCCTATCTTTATGATAGGAAAGCTATTTTTCATCACCATGAAAACAAGTATCACTTGTTCAAATATGGTACTGAGTACATTGTTAGAGCATACTGACAGAAACTAAATCTTTCACTTGTGAATGTCGAAAACATGAAGAGACTTATTAACTCTAGCAATAATTTTGTTCTTTTAATGGTCAAACAAAAGAATGATGTTGTGTTATGAAACCAGCTCCAACAATAGAAGAAAAGAGAGATCAACGCCTTATAAATAATCCACTTCGAGGGGGAAACCTCCTTTACATTACATAAATGAAAAATTATTGGATTACACAAATGAAAAAACCTCCTTCTATATATAAGATTCCATGGGGTCACAATATAATCCTAGACGACCTAAAAATAACAATGTAATGGCACAATAATAACAATATTGGGGTTACAGGGGTACAAAAATAACAATAAGGGTGTTACACTAATAATAATAAGGGACTATACTAGTAATATAGGGACCTAACATGCCCCTCTCCTTCAAAAAAGTGTTGTCCTCAACGCTTGAGTAGCTCCGGATGCTTCTGTATAAAATTCTCATCCTCCCATGTAGAATATTTAGTGGGTAAGTTATTCCACTTGATCAGATAATCTAAAATTAATCGATTCGTAGCTGTCGAGTTCTTATTTCTGTGACTGCTTCAGGTTCCAATATGATTTTTCCTTCCTCATCAAGTTCTGGAAATATTGTTTGAATTGGAAGTTTGTTCCCTATAACCTTCTTTAAGCATGAAACATGGAAAACTAGATGCACTCGCGAAGAAGCAGGAAGCTCCAATTTGTATGCCATAGTACCAATCTTTTGCAACACCTTGTAAGGACCATAGTACTTTGGAGATAATTTATTATCCTTCTTAGCTTGCTTGAGGAACATTTGTTTGTATGGTTGTAGCCGTAAAAATACCCAGTCTCCTACATCAAAATTTCTCTCGTTGTGATGTTGATATACCTGTTGTTTCAATCAATTTTGTGCCAAATTTAGGTTATCCTTTAAGATTTTTAGAACTTCTTGTTGATGCTCAATGTGATGTTCCACTGCTTGAACCTTAGAATTTTCTCTTAAAGAATATGTGATGGATGGTGGATGATATCCATAAAGTGCTATAATTGGGGTCATTTTTGCTGCAGTATGAAAGGAAGCATTATACCACCATTCAACGAGAGGTAACCACTTGACCCATTGTCTTTTCTTATCATATAAAAAATAATGAATATATCCTTCCAAACATGTATTCTCTATCTCAGAGAATACAAAAATTCTAGTAAAAATGGGATCTCTGTCACTTAAAATAATCTTTGGATTTCCATATATCTTTTGAATTTTTTCCATAAATGTAGTAGCAATTGTACTTTCTTTAAATGGCTGAGATAATGCACAAAAGTGTTCATACTTGATAAGTCTATCAACTACCGCCATGATGACACTCTTTCCTTCGGACTTAGGTAAACCTGTGATAAAATCCATTGAAATCTCCTCCCAATGTTGTCTTGGAATGGATAAAGGTTGTAGAAGACCCGGGGTCTTAATTGTCTCAACTTTATTTTGCTGGAAAACCAAACATTCTGCCACAAACTTTTGAATATCAGATTTAATGCCATCCCAAAAAATATCTTTCTTCACCATGTGGTAAGTTTTTAAAAATTTTGAGTGTCCTCCTAAAGGATAAGGGTGCAATTCCAAAAGAATATTTTGTTTTAGTTGGGATTTATTGCAAATATATAATCAATCTATGTACCATAAGGAGTCATTTTTCCAACTAAATGTATCAAATGTACTAGGATCTTGCTGCAACTTTTGAATGAGTGTCCACAATTCTTCATCCTTCTTCCATTCATTCCTTGCTTTGGTTATCCAATCTGGTTGGTTAATAGAAATGGCACAAAGCAATTTTTCCACCTCTTCATCCTTTCTTGAGAGTGCATCTGCAACAACATTTATCTTCCCTTTTTTGTAGATGATTTCAAAGTCATAACCCAACTCTTTGTGACCCATTTTTGTTGCTCTTCTGAAGACATTCTTTGTTCCAAAACGTGTTTAAGACTATCATGATCATTTTTTACCTTGAAGTGTCTTCCCATTAGGTAAGATCATCATTTCTTTAGTGCATGTAATATTTCCAACATTTCCTTCTCATAAATAGCTTTATTTAATTACTCTCCTTTGATTAGACGACTTTCAAAAGCAATGGGTCTTCCTTCTTGAATTAAAACACCACCAATTCCATTTCCTGAGGGATCACATTCCACAATAAAGGTTTTTGTGAAGTCTGGCGTGGCTAAGACTGGTGCTAGGCACATTGCCTCTTTAAGATGTTCAAAGGCCTTAGTTTCTTCAGGAGTCCATGAAAATTCATCTTTCTTCAATAATGTTGTTAGAGGTGCTGCTATTCTCCCATAATTCTTAACAAATTTGCAATAATACCCTGTTAAGACGAGAAATCCTCACAACTTCTTTATGGTTGTGGGGACTTTACATTCCTTAATGGATTTAATTTTGTTGGGCTCTACCTTAACACCCTCGTGAGATACAATATGACCCATATATTCCAACTCTTGTACTCCAAAGAAACATTTGGATGTTTTTGCATATAATTGTTTCTCCTCTAATAGTTTGAGCACCCTTTCAACATGTTGAACATGATCCTTCCAAGACTTCTTGTAGATTAGTATGTCATCAAAAAATACTAGCACAAATTTTCTAAGGAAAGGTTTGAAAATGGAATTCATCAACCCTTGAAATGTAGAAGGTGCATTGGTAAGGCCAAAAGGCATGACCAAAAATTCATAATGACCCTCATGAGTTCGAAATGCTATTTTTGGAATATCTTCATTCTTCATTCTAATTTGATGATATCCTGAATGAAGATCCAACTTGGTAAAATAAATTTCTCCATGTAATTCATCCAATAATTCATCAATCACAGGAATGGGAAATTTATCTTTAATAGTGATATTATTGAGCTCCCTATAATCCGGACACATGTGCCATGATCCATCCTTCTTGTGCACCAATACTGCTGGAGCAGAGAAAAAAATTTGACTAGGTTGAATTATACCAACCTCTAACATTTCTACAATCATATGTTCAATTTCACTCTTTTGGACATAAGGATATCTATAAGGCCTGATGTTTGGAGGAGCACTTCCTGGAATCAAATGAATAGCATGGTCATGATCATGAATAGGTGGGAGTCCTTTGGGAGTTTTAAACACCTTGGAATGATTGTCCAAGGCTTTTTGAGGATCTGGAGAAATAGATTATTTTGATGTTGGAACTTCTAGTGAGCATAATTGTGAAATTACGCCTCGTTGTTCTTTCTTCAGAAGCTTTGTCATGACATTAGAACTTATTATATTTCTTGGCTTCCCTACGATACCCCGTAATTCAATTTCCTTTCCTTTCGAAAAGAAATTCAAGAAAATTTCTTGAAAATTAAAAGTTGTCATCCCCAAAGATTGTAACCATTGTACTCCTAGTATAAAATCAGCACCTCCCATTGGAATGGAAAGCATTGGAATATTCAATACATATTCCCCCATGGTTAGCTTGATATTATGGTATTTTCCAGAGCAATTTATAGTTCCTCCATTTGCAACCATCACTTGACATTCTGGTGCTGGGTATAGGAAACAATTCAATTCCTTGGCTACCTTACAATGAATAAAATTATGGGTACTACTTGAATCAATCAACACTATTATGTTTTCTTCTTTATATGTCCTTCTAGCTTGAGAGTTTGAGGAGTGGTAATTCCTGCCAATGCATTACACGATATGGTCGGACTCATTTCTTCTTCTTCTAGGGTTGATTCCTGGTGTATATCCTCTTCTTTTGAAGTTTCTTGTTCATTTCCTTCCTCATGTTCACAATATATGTAAAATAATTTCTTCTCAACACACTTATGAACTTTAGTTTATTTTCTATCACAACTGTAGAAAATACCTTTTTCTCTTTTTTCTTCTAATTTTTGTGGTTTCAACCTTGTAGGTTGTGGAAGTCTAGCAGTAGCAAAAATTCAATATTCATAGATGTGAGTGGTAGGCTTCCTTGTCGCCATAATTTTCATTCAATTTTTCTTGCCAACCTGAATGCCTTCTCCAATGAATCAGGTTCCCAAACATGAACTTCATGTTGGATGTTATCCTTTAAAATCCCTATGAAGACATCAATCTTGTGCTCCTCTGGAATCTCAGTTACCCTTATATTCAATTTTTGGAAGTCCTCAATGTGCTCCACCACTGAACCCTTTTGTTTGAGATTTATCAATTGGCTAAAGAAGGTGTTTCTCTTTGTATCCTCATAATGTGCTATCATTTCCTCCGTAAAAATTTACCAAGTAACAATTTTTTTATGGGAGCAAAGCCATCGATACCATACAAATGTATTTTGTTCTAAATGTAAAGTTTCAATGCGTACCTTTTGTGTGATTTTCACATTTTTGAGATCAAAATATTGCTCCATCTATAGTATCCATGTAACGGGATCCTTGCCACCAAAATTCCTTATATCCATCTTTGGAATATCGTGGTTCTTCAATCCAACATTAGAGTTTATGAAATCACGATTAACATTTATTTTGTTCTCATCATGAGTTTCCTCTACTATCTTTCTGCCATTAGGAATAATTTCTTGTATTAACCTTGTAATCAAACCTTCCATGTCTGCTTTTAGATCATTCTTCATGCCTTCCATGTTGTCTTTCATGTTTTCATCGATCTTAGCTTCCATATCATCCATCTTAGCTTCCATGCCAGCTTCCACACCATCCATATTAGCTTCCATGTGATTCTTCAAACCATCCATCTTATCTTCCATGCCTTTCTTAAAACCATCCATCTTAGCTTCCATGCCTTTCTTCAAAACTTCCATTTCATTTTTTTTTTCTCTTTGCGAGAGTGAAATTCGGTGCACTTTCTCTTATAATTTTTATATGTCATGTTGCGCTTCTTCCTCTTCATGAGTCATAGTAGAGCCTTCTAAAGGCTTAATGGGTGTTGAATTATTTTTAGGTGGCATTTTAGAACCTAATACTAATATCTATTCTTCAATATGCCCTTGGAATCACTTCAAACTGATTTTTCACACAAGACTTATGCAATTCAAAAAACAAATACACACCTTTTTCTTGCTTTTGAGGAGCTTGATATTGAAACTGAATTATCTTTATGATTTAAGATCTTCAATATCTAAAATTCAGCCCTGTAATATCCCTCTAAATATTATTTCGAATGACACAGGTCTGACCTGATTTGGATTCTTCAAGGAAACGTTATGTCCAATCTCCCGTAATGACCTAATTATGGATGGGTTCAGTAGAGAGAATTTGTACGACATGCCACGTGTCACTGTTTCCTTCTTTGGCTCTGAAATGTTAGATGATCCAAAAATAATTTTTATCATAGGTTATAGTATTTGAATAAAATAATTCTTAATTTAAGATATTAAATTAATAATTATTATTCTAGAATATTTAATATATTTGTGAGATATTTAGAATTAGAAATTTGTTAATAAAAATTAGGAATCTAGAAAAGAGTCGTTTCCTAGGCTCTAAGTTAGTAGTGAAGTTAGTATTTTGGTTAGAAGCTCATTTATTGTAAATGGACACTTGTTTATTTTCCAAGTGATCCATAACTAGATTAAGTTAGAGCATAGTGCATATAAATAGGTTAGTTTCCTATTTTTAATGTAATGTGTAATGAGAGAATGAGAGAGTGAGTTTACATGTGTAAACTCCTGTAATTTTCCCTGTAATATTTTTGCTTGATCAATAAAGTTGTGTGTCTGAGGACACTTCTGCGCTTTCATGAAATTGATACTCAGGAAACTAAAATCCATTTAATTGTGGAAAATTTTTACAGAATTCCAATCCAATGCGTAGAGAGAAAGTTATAACTATTTTCCCATGGTCACCTCTTTGAGATGAAATTTGGGAGCCTGAAAAAACCCTAACTTCCATAGATCATATCTCCGTAAATATTGTGAACCAAGATTTGAAATTTTTACAGGAAGTTACTTACGATTTCAGCTTTGCGTGATAAAAATTTAAGCTTCTGAGTGTTGGTAGAAACAAAGTTATATCGAAAATTCCATGATGACCTGTTTGGAGCAGTGAAACCCTAGAATTCAAAGCTCTGATACCAAATGTTATGAAACTAGCTCCAAAAATAGAAGAAAAGAGAGATCAACACCTTAGAAAGAAGCCACTTCAAGGGGGAAACCTCCTTTACATTACATAAATGAACAATTCTTGGATGATACAAATGACAAAACCTCCTTCTATATATAGGATTCCATGGGTTCACAATATGATCCTAGCCAACCTAACAATAATAATGTAAGGGCACAATAATAACAATATTAGGGTTACAGGGGTACAACAATAACAATAAGGGGGTTACACTAACAACAATAAGGGACTATACTAGTAACATAGGGACCTAACATGTTGATAATGAAGCTTTTCAAGGTTGTGAGTCAAGGTTGAAATCTAATTTGCTTGAGTTTGTTAACCAATATGATGAGATGTTTCAGGAGCCCAAAGGATTGCCTCCCAAGAGGGGAATCCAAAATGAAATACAATTGCAGCAAGATTTTCCTCTTCCTAAAATTTGCATGTACACGATGTCAATGATGGAAAGTGCATAAATTAAAAATAAAATTCAAGAGTTGTTAGACAAAAGGATCATCAAACCAAGTACTTAGCCATGGGGATCACCTATTGTTTTGGTGCCAAAGAAGGATGGAACATGGCACATGTGTGCGTAATTCCATGCATTGAACAATATTATGGTAAAGAACCATTACACACTTCATATAATTGATTATTTACTTGATCAATTGAAATATGTTAAGTATTTTACTAAGTTGGACTTAAGGAGTGGCTATCAACAAATTAGAATTTCTGAAGGAGACATATGGAAAACATAATTTAAAACAAATCAAGGTTTGTTTGAATGGCTAGTTATGCCTTTTGGTCTTTTCAATGCTCCTACCTTCATGTGTGTGATGAATGATGTATTGAGGCCATTTCTAGATGATTTTTTGATAGTCTACTTAGATGACATCTTAATTTTTAGTAAATATAGTGAAGAACATGTCATGCATGTCAAAAAATTACTCGATGTCTTGAAGAAATAACAATTGTTTTAAAATATGTCAAAGTGTGAGTTTGGAAAATCTTCTTTAGTATTATTGGGTCATATTGTTGGAGGAGGTGAATTGAAAATAGATCCCTCCAAGTTTGATGTCATTTTGAATTTTCCAAAGCCCAAAATTGTTACGAAGGTAACAAGTTTTTTGGGAGAAACCCAATATTGGAGAAAATTTATTGCTAACTTCTCTTCTAACACGGCTCCATTGCATGCATTGACAAGTGTGAAGCAGATCTTCTAATAGGGAGGTAAGCAACAAAAGGCATTTGATGCATTGAAGGAAAATATCAATTCAACTCCAGTACTTGCACTTCCAGAATTGAGACAGTCATTTGATATACAGATTGATGCAAGTGGCTATGCCATGGGCACGGTCCTCACACAACATGGTAAGCCCATTTGTTTTCATTCGGAAACTTTTAATGATGCAGTGATTAATTATCCTACATATGACAAGGAATTGTATGCATTGTTGCAAAGTGTGAAAAAATGGATTTACACTACTTGATGGGTAAGGAAACAATCATTCACATTGATCATCAACCATAGAGATACTTGCAATCAAAAAAAAAGTTTCAACAATCAAGGCACTTTTGATAGATGGGTTTTCTTCAAAAATTCCACTTGGTGATAAGGTATAAGAAAGGTATCTATAACAAAGTTGTTGATATGCTTTCTAGGCCTATTGTTAGTGTTGCTACTATTCTTAAGCATAATTATGTTTTACATGAAATTTATGTTGAACAATATGCTTTAGATAGTGATTATGCAACTTGGAGTCAAGGGAACCAATTAAATGAATTGGATTATCATTTGCATGATAACTTATTGCACCAGCTTGGTAAGCTTTTCATTCCACAGGGAGAAATAGTCAACATCATAAGAGAGGCACATACTTCTCTTATTGTTGGTCATTTTGGTGTAGGTAAGATGGTGGAAAAACTATAGAGGTATTGTTATTGGCCTCTTATGCTTGAAAGTGTGTCACATTTTATTAAAGGGTGTTCATTATGTGCTAATAGCAAGCTTAACAATAGAAAGTTAGGATTTCGCCCACTACTTCTAGTACCTTCTTGTCCATGGGATAGTGTTTCTATAGACTTTGTCGGAGGACTTCCTATGTCAAAAACGAATCATGATTATCTTTATGTAGTTGTGGATAGGTTCAGAAAAATGTGTATTTTGATGCCATGTAAAAATCAAATTACAATTGAACAAACTTCTCAATTATTCGTTCAAAATGTATGGGTGCATTTTGGATTACCACATCCATTTTTAGTGATCAGTATTCTCACTTTGTTGGGAATTTTTTGTCAAGATTGTAGGGATTCATGGACAAAAATTTGAAAAAGAGTACATCATTTCATCCGCAAACATATAGTCAAACAAAGGTGGTGAACACGACGGTGATACATCTTTTTCATGGGTATTGTAGCAAGCATCCTAAGTTGTGGGATTTTTGGGTATGTGTTATATTTTTTCCACGACTAGTCACGTGTGGGGGGGTCACAGGATGGGCGATAGCCCCCCATATACGTTGCGCCGAGCGTAGCAGGGGGGTCACAGGGGGGGTGGCAGCCCCCTCTGTTGGGGTTTGGGGCAGCGCCCCGGGAAAAAAAAATTGGACCTTATTTTCTTATGGGCAAACCCACCCATGGTTTTGTGCATGGATTTGCACATGGTTTGGGGCATGATGGTTTTCATCTCCTGGTATTTTTTAGATCCGGTCAAGGGAACCACGATTATGTTCTAATCCAAGGTTAATGGATTGGGGTTTATGTATGCTTTGGCATGTATATATATGTGTTGTAACACTAAAATGAATATAATGAAAAATCAAGTTGGTCGTCCCGATTTGGGATCCAGGGGAAAATTTATGTGTATATCTGTTTTATTTTTTATGCTCTCGCTATTGTTTATTTTCTATTTTTAAGATTTTTTTGCAGATACTTTTTGTACAGGGTTAAAACCTACATTTGGTATCAAAGTTGTTTCAGCTTCAAGGGGATGCCTTTGCTACTGATGGGTTTTTTTCTTGGGCCTGAGGTAGACCCTGTTCAATGGGAGATCTACAGGATCAATTCTTGCAGTGAAAGAAGATGGCGAGCGGCGGGAAGATAGAGATATAGAAATTTAATGGTCAGAGTTTTGAGTTGTGGAAGCTCAAGATGGAGGATCTGCTGGTGGATAAAGACCAGTGGATCATAGTAGATCCAGGTACTAAACCAATGGCAATGTCAGATGAAGACTGGAAGAAGTTGGATCGGAATGCAAAGAGCACAATACGGTTGTGTGTCTTGGATTCAGTATTTTTTAATGTATCTAGGGAAGCTACAACAAATACCTTGCGGGACAAGCTAGGGACTTTGTACCAATCTAAGTCTCTGGTGAATAAATTATTCCTGCGAAAAAAGTTGTATAACCTAAGGATGAAGGATGGAGACTCGATGACAAAGCATTTGAACGTCTTCAATACTATGGTAAGCCAACTATCATCTGTTAATATTAAAATCTCATATGAAGATAAATGCATCAGTTTTTTGTGTTCTCTACCATATTCATGGGATATTCTGGTTATTACAATAGGTAGCAATGCAACTACCTTGAATTTTGATGACATTGTCTTAGCCTTGCTATCATAGGAAATGAGACGGAGAAATATGGAGGGTCAAAATGGATATGCCTTATCTGTACAAGGAAGGTCCCAGAATAGAAACAAGAATAAGGTTTCAAGTGGGAGATCTAAATCTAGAGGGAGATCTAAATCTCCTGGAAAGTTTGTAAAGGTGTGATGGAGATGCAGAAAGGAAGGGCACTACAAGAAGGACTGCAGATCTAAAGCTCCTGAGAAAGGAAAGGGATCTGATGAAGCTCCTTCTGTAGAGGCAAAATCCACCTCGAATGAAGGTGGGGATGTGTATTTGTCTTCTTCTTCAAATACACATGTAGATCATGACTCATGGTTGATTTACTTAGGTGCATCCTTTCACTTCACTCCCCATAGGGAGTGGGTCTACGAGTATGAGAAATATGATGGCGGTGATGTCTTCTTAGGGATGATAGGAATGCTAGAATCATCAGACATGGAAAATTTAAGTTGAAGCTGCAAGGTGGAAGGATTAGAACACTTCCTAGTGTTCTGCACATTCCTGCATTGGCCATAATTTTTTTTTTTTAAGAAAGATGGATGATGCAAGTGTAAAAATAGTGTTCGAGAAAGATACCTTTAAGATGGTTCATGGAGCACATGTATTAATTCGGGGAGTTCGGATTGGAACTATGTACCAGCTTCAGGGTAGCATTTTTATTGATGGGTGCAATAGTTTTGTGGTTCCCTAAAGTGGAGTGGAAAGCCCAGTAGTCTCTGGAGAAAATACCATGCTACGGCATCAAAGGCTTGGACATATTGGAGAGAAGGGCCTTTAGATACTGCATGGAAATGGTATAGTAGAAGGTATGTCTAATAGCTCTCTGGATTTTGATTTCTATGAACATTGTGTATATGGGAAGCAGAATCGGGTGAGTTTTCCTTCTGTTGCTAAGAGGTCAAAAAAGATATTAGAGCTTGTGCACAGTGATGTATTTGGACCTGTGTCGGTTACATCACTTGGTAAATCTGTTTACTATGTTTCATTCATAGATGACTTCTCAAGGAATACATGGATATATTTCTTGAGGAAGAAATTTGAATTATTTGACATATTTAAAGAATTTAAGGCTCTGGTGGAAAACCAGACAGAGAAGAAGATAAAGGTGTTGAGGACAGATAATGGTGGGGAGTTCTGCAAGAAGGAATTTGAAAAGTTCTATAAGAAGTGTGGTATAGCACGACAGAATACTACACCATACACACCTCATCAAAATGGAGTTGCAGAAATAATGAATAGAACGTTGATGGAAAAGGCAAGAAGCATGCTCAGTGGTACCGAGTTAGGACAAGAATTCTGGGCAGAGGTAGTGGAGACTACATGTTACTTTGTTAACAGATCACCTTCATCAGCGTTGGAGGATACGACTCCACATGAGGTATGGACTGGTAAGAAACCCTCTCTTTCACATCTGAGGGCATTTGGATGTGATTCATCTGTACATGTTCCAAAGGATAAAAGGACCAAGTTGGATAATAAATCTTAAAGGTGCATCTTTATTGGGTATAAGGATGGTTTAAAGGGTTACAAGCTTTGGAACCTGAAAACAAGGAAGGTTGTGTACAGCCAAGATGTGGTGTTTAGAGAGGTGAAAGATATTGTTAAACATGAATTCCTACCAAAGGAACCTAAGAAGATAGAGTTTGAGCTAAAGGAGGATGAATCAAACTCTACAACAGAAGAAGACTCAGAAGAGGAAGAGCTACAAACTCCAGCTGTGAGAAGATCAGTTTGGGAAAGAAGATAACCAAAAAGAAATAGTCCATCTGCTTTCTATTCAATTTTTTCTTTAACTATAATTGAAGATGATCCCAGAACCGTCAGGGAGGAAGTAGATTCAGAGGATGGAAAAATCTGGAAGGAGGCCATGGTTGATAAAATGGCATCCTTGCATAAAAATGAGGCATGGGATCTGGTGGAGTTGCCGGCTGGAAGGAAGCCCATCGGGAGAAAATGGGTGTTTAAGAAGAAGATGAATGTAGAAGGAAAGGTGGAGAAATACAAAGCTCAGTTGGTAGCAAAAGTTTATTCCCAGGTGTCGGGAATTGATTTTGGTGATATTTTTTCTCTTGTTGCCAAAGTTACTTCTATTAGATTACTTTTATCTGTTGCTGCTGCATTTTATTTTGAGGTAGAACAGATGGATGTGAAGACAGCATTTCTTCATGGGGATCTAGAAGAGGAGATCTACATGAAAAAAACTGAAGGCTTTATGGGGAAGGGGAATAAATAATTGGTATGCAGGTTAAAGAAGTATTTTTATGGGTTAAAACAGTCACCAAGGATGTGGTATCATAAATTTGATACCTATATAGGGACTTGGCTTCACCAAAAGCAAGGAGGATCACTGTGTTTATTTTAAATTAATTGGTGACCGTGTTATTTATTTGGTCTTGTATGTGGATAATATGTTGTTGACTGGAAATGACAAAGAAATTATCCAAGATTTGAAGACCCAACTGTTCTCCAAATTCGACATGAAGGATCTTGGTGCTGCAAACTATATTTTGGGCATGAAAATTAAGAGACATCAGGAAAAGACGAAGCTTTGGTTAGACCATAGGAAGTATGTCAAGACTATATTGCAGAGGTTCAATATGAAGGATAGTAAACTAGTGAATGTTCCGATTCCTATAGGTGTAAAGTTGTATGTTGAACAGTGTCCCAATGCACAAGAAGAAGAGGACGATATGTCTCGTGTTCCATATGTAAGTGAAGTGGGTAGCCTAATGTATGAAATGGTCTGTGCTAGACTAGACATTGCACATGCAATGGGAGTATTGAACAGGTTTATGTCAAACCCAGGGAAGGAGCATTGGACAGTAGCGAAGCGGGTTTTCAGATATTTGTGTGGCACTAGTGATTATGGCTTGTGCTACCAGGGAAGACCAAGATTGGAAATATTGTTGGACAGTCATGGTTTTTTGATGCAGACTGGGCTAGAGATCTGGACCAAAGAAGATCTACAAGTGGGTATGTGTTTAGCCTATTTGGAGGTGCAGTCAGTTGGATGAGTAAAAGACAATATGTAGTGGCTCTTTCAAATACAGAGGCAGAATACATGGTAGCCACTCATGCAAGCAAGGAAGCAATTTGGTTGTAGAGATTTATGTTCAAGTATGGGGTTGGTGTAACAAGATATAAGGATATACTGTGATAGCCAAAGTGCAATTTTCTTGGCTAAGAACCCTGCTTATCATTCAAAGACAAAGCACATTGATGTTCAATATCACTTTGTGAGATATATGGTTGAGGCTAAAAGGGTTTTGTTGGTAAAGGTGGACACTTTGAATAATGTTGCAGATGCATTGACGAAGTCTGTGAGCACTCATAAGTTCTCTTGGTGTAGAGAAACAATGGGTGTTGCAAAGTTGGGCTAATGACTTACCTCTCTTGTGGCCCCCTGCGGAAAGAAAACAACAAGTGGGAGAATGTTGGGTATGTGTTATATTCTTTCCACATCTAGTCACGTGCAGGGGGGTCACAAGGGGGGCGATAGCCCCCCTTGTACGTTGCGTTGGGCACAACAAGGGGGTGACAGGGGGGGTGGCAGCCCCCCCTGTCAGGGACCGAGGCAACACCAGGGGAAAAAGTTTTTGGACCTTATTTTCTGGTGGGCAGACCCACCCATGGTTTTGTGCATGAGTTTGCACATGGTTTTGGGGCATGATGGTTTTCGACCCCTAGTATTTTGTAGATCCGGTCAAGGGAACTACGGTTATGTTATAATCCAAGGTTAATGGATTGGGGTTTATGTATGCTTCGACATGTATATATATGTGTTGTAACACTAAAAGGAATATAATGAAAAATTAAGTTGGTCGTCCCGATTTTGGATCCAGGGGAAAATCTCTGTGTATACATGTCTTATGTTTTATGCTCTTGCTATTGTTTATTTTCTGTTTTTAAGATTCATTTGCAGATAATTTTTGTACAGGGTTAAAACCTACATGGATGAACATTTGCACTATATTCAGCATGCTTACAACCGAGGCCAAGCACTCTTCAACTCAAACATCGCCATTTGAAGCATGTTTGGGATACTTGCCTAAGTCTCCTTTGGATTTAATTTTTGGGATGGATGTTGCTATTTATGGTCATGGTGACATCGAAAAAGATAAAAAATTCATTGAAAAAATCCAATTGGTACATCAAGCAGTTCAAGAACAACTGGAAAAGAGCCAAGTCATGTACACAAAAGGGCACGACAAGCATCATGTAGATCACAGTTTCCAAGTCGGTGATGAATTTTGGCTTCACATCAACAAAGAAAGGCTTCAAGGAGAAGGTAAAAAACTAAAACCAATTTGATATGGTCCATTCAGAATTTTAGAAAAGGTTCATGATAATGCCTTCAGATTGGATTTTCCTTCATATATGCAAATTTATGTTGTTGTTAATGTTGATAACTTAAGGTTGTATGAGCCTCTTTTGATTGAAGATCAAGGAGAGAATGTCAAAATTCCTTCTATTGAGGATTTCTCTCCTGAATACCTTGAAGAACTACAACAAGACACCATTATTGATAGAAGGACAAGGAATTCAAAACGAGGGAACGTGGAGTACCTTTGTGTGGGGCTCAAAGGAAGAAATCCAAGTAAATCCAAATGGATCGATATTGGAAAGGTGAGGGAATTTTACCCTCATCTACTTGACAACTGAAAGTGATATTTTGGTGTCCAAAAGTTTCCAATGGGGAGAGGAGCGATCTGATGCTCAAAAATTAAAATTGTTGGAATGGATTGAAACCTATGTGTTTGTGTAGATCTCGTTTTTCTAAATCCACCACAATTTTTTTCACACAAAACCTGGCAAACATGGAAATTTTGGCAAAAAAATTGTGCAGGCTACCTAGTCACCAGTCTGTACAGCTAATTGGGCCTGCTAACTTAGCAGGGTTACTGGGCTTCAGAAGCCAATGGAAATGCGAAAAGTGGCATTTTCTTATTGGAATGACTGGGAAAATTATTATTGGTTTGTGGGGTTTGTTATGTGGACCAAATGGAGGTCGCCATGTGGTCCAACCAGAGGCTGCCACGTGGCACCTCGGTGGCAACTAAAATTATTTCAAGGGTCAAGGTGAGGTCGGCGAGGGTCGAACCCATGACCTCCCAACAAAAAACCATGGCTTTAACCATTCTGCCACGCTTTATGACTTAACATGTATAGTTTTGAAGTTGTATTTAAATGTTATAGTGGTGCATATGGAGTTGGGGTGGGCTAGGGCCTAACCCCTGGCCACCCCTACACCATGGGACTATGAGCAAGAGGGTCAGGGGCTAGACCCTAGCCTGCCCCCGTGGTAGTAACCATAACCTTGAACTTCTGCATGTGACATCCCATCGGACCATCAACCTTAACATCCCACCTCCGAAACCACCAACCTTAACTGTGCCACCTAACCGCCCCATGTGAACACTCAAACTATTATATGCTAATCATCCACCTTCAAAACTGCCAGCATTAACTGTTCCTCCTAACTACCCATGTGAAAGCGCCTAGAATCCGTGAGCTTAACTGCTAGCAGGGGGGGTCATCCCCTGGCCTTATGAAGGGCCACATGACCAGGTGCACGTGCAGATTTCGGGGCTTATTGGCCAAAATAACGATCCTACAAATTTTCCTGCCGAGCAGGTATCGTGCCACATTTGGAGGTAATTTTCCACATCTCGGGTGCCCGTTCTAGGTTTTGGCCGAATTGTAGAGATTTTAGCTGCAAAATTGGGGAAAAGAGAGAAAGAGGCATAAATTTCTCAGTTTTGGTCTTTTTGGTAGCAAAAAGAGGCTAGACAGGCATTTTTGATAGCTCTGAAGATGTTGGAGCAGGTTTTGAAGCCATTTGAGCACTGTAACTCATTTTAATCACCATTTTATGAGCATAATGAAAGAGGTTCAAGCATTGTAAGTTGGACTAGTAGACGTAGCCCAAGAGGGGCGAATTCCTTCATCACTCGTTGTTTTGTGGTTATTGTTATGGATTTATTTCTCTTTTATTTTCTACAATTTATGAGTTAAATTCATGTTTAAATGTGTTAAATCATTTAACTTAAGTAACTTAAAAAATCATTCAATTTACTTTCAATTTATACAATCCTAAAGCACACACATATACATATCAACTAACAATAACAATAAGTGGCTACATTAGTATTATAGGGACCTAACATTCTTTCACTTCTTAATTCATTTTTAAAATAAACCATAACTGAAAATTTATATACTAAAATGAAAATATCTTCCTTCAGATAAAAATCAAACAAGAAAATCAAACAAAACACAAGTTTCTAAAAGAACCAATGAACTCATCCCCAAATTTTTAAAAGAAAAGATCGTCAATTTTTGATGAGGTCATTGGAATTTGGAAACATTGAAAGACATTGTCAATAGTTTATGATCCATCAGTGTTTGAAAAACTTTGGTGAATATCATATCCAATGAAGACTACAGAAAATTCAATGATCGTGGATGAGGTCATCGACATTCAGCGAAATCCTTGAATCATTCACCAAAAATATATACCGAAAGATGTCAAGTTTTGATGAAGCCATCAAAAATCCGCATAATATAATTAGTCACTATCAAGAGAAATTTTAATATGAAAACCCACAATTATCAATAAATCCATCGATGATTGAAGAATCATTTTAAACATATAAACAATGACCTCTGTTTTTCTATCCATATTGATGACTTTGTTGCTAAGCATTAAAATATCAGTTGTCGGATCATGTGATTTAGACACTCCATCCCTTAGAATCCTGAGTCTGAAAAGTTGTTTGTCTCAGACACAAGTTATATTTCAAGTTCATCAATAGAAACTCATGCATATTCTAGTAAAAAAGAAAACATTTCACTTTATTGCGTATGGCTATTTCCTTAAGTCTATTGAATAAGTTTTTTAAATTCAATTGTTGCAGGAAATATGTCTCCCAGGAATACCTCAATCCATAAATTTCCAAGAAACAAAAGCTAAAGGAGGAACTACTGGAGGAATCAAGCCCCATTAACATAGAATAGGTGGAATTCCAACCCATACCAGCTTCAATACCAATCATACATCTTCCTCCAAGGACTTCGGCTAGAAACAAGTGTGGGGAAACATTCAACTACTAGGGTGGAATGATTTGCTTCTCAAGTTAAAAAATCAGGAATACCCAGAAACAACACCACATGGTGATTTGAACCTCTAAATAGTAAATGATGCAGTATTTGGGTTCATCCTATGCTATGGGTTACATTCAGATGTATCAAGGACACCAATTTTTGCTTTACACGAAGGGAAAAGAATGGATCATCAAGTAAATAGCTTCAATGAATGAAAAAGGAGAATGTACTAGAAATTTCTTGCCACAAGATTTTTCCCACTATTATAAGCTCAACTCAGCTCTTTGAAACTAAATCAATAAAGGAGAAACTGAATACTCATTTTATTGCATGAAAAATCTCATTACATAGCATATGAAAGTCACAAATTCCTATTACAAGAGCTAAGAGTGCTCTAGCTATCTCCAAAAATCAAATCTTAATGAGCTCTTTCTCTTCCCTATTTATCCTAAAGGGTAGCTACCAACATCTCCCTAAAAAGTAGGTGATTTATCCCCTTGGACTTCGAGAGAAGTGGAGGTTTGATTCCCTTAATCTTCCACTTGCTTGGTTGCCTTTGATTTTGAGTTGTTGGAGGATAATCACAAGGATCCCTTGGCTGCCTTTAGTAGTTAAGGAGGTGGTCAACCCCCCTATTATCACTCCTTGTTGTCTACTTCAAGATTTGATTGCATAATCTTCAGAAAAAATGGCATATCTTTGTGATTATCATGCATTTAAACCATATTAGGCATTCGAAGTATGACAACCCTTAATTCACTATCTACATTAAGCAACATATGACCATAATGTAATTAAATGTGATAAAGAGAGACTAATAAGGCTAAAAAGGTGACAATTAACCCCTTAAAAGATACCTAACAATGGTTCTCATCATCACCCCCCTACCAAATGGTTGTTCATCCTCTGAGAAACTTAGTCCTTCATCTCTTTTAGTGCCTTATTGGCCCCTCTAACATCCCAAGGAATAATTTAAGGAGTCCCCTCAGGAGGGTAGAATACAGCAATATTTTCTTCCTCCTCCAATTATTTGTTTTCCTCAGCTTGGTCTTTCCCTTCACCCAGTCCCAGCAGCAAAGGTGGACTGAGTTTTAAGCCAAGTAATTAGATCTTCATTGTTTTCATAGACATTTTGTACAATGGTGCCATTTCTATGGAATTTCTAAATCTATTTGAGGTATGATATTCCATGTTGTTGAGACTAATAGGGAGCCCATTCCATCTTCTCTGACTTGCCATTACATATTCCTCCCCTAATAGTCTAGAAATGTCATCAAAGTGTGAAATTTCATGTGCTTGGGTGCTAAGGTACTTGTCTGAAAGGTTGGCATCATTTTCTATCATAAGGTGATTGTTAAAGACCCCCCTAGGACTAAATAGCTTTTCCCTTATGAGTCGAGGCTCTCTCCCTTCTCTTCTCATCGCCCTTTTTACCTCCTTTTCCCTTGCCTCCTCATTTACCATCCAAGAGGCTAAGGCCATCAACTGCATATCTCCTAACCTAAGGTTAGGGTTCCCAATGTTTAAATCAGTCAAAACAAGATTGTGCATATAAAATTTTTCCAACTTGGCCTTCTCTCCTATGTTGGACTGGTTGTAAAAGTAAATAAACTACCCGTAGTTTTGAAAAGGAAATGATCCATAAGATACTAGTGTTTTAATCTGAAATTGTAGCCATTGTTCTTTCAGGTAGATGGCATAGGAGTTTGAAGGGTGTCTTTGTTGGATTGCCTCCATGCACAAATATTCCATGGTGGAAATATGTTTTTCCTTCTGATGGAGTTGGATTTGTAACCTTGCATTTTTTGCCTATGTTTCTTGAACTTTCTCCTTTAACATGGCTTATCTGAGTCTGGCATCAACCAAATCCCTCCCCATTTCAGTTCTTCCATGATTCCTACATCTTGCACACTCTTTGTTTTGGAAATTTGCATCTAGTGATGTGTGCATGCGCTTTCTTGCTCTAGCTGATAAAATAGGGGAACTGGGAGCTTTTAAGGGATCACTCTTCCTCCTTCGATAAATGTGTAGTAGGAATTCAGAATTGGTTGTGGGATAGGGTGTGAAATTTTTTATATGTATTTTGGTACATATTTTGGGGAGATAGGCTCCTCCTTTGGTTCCTCCTCTTCCTTCCCTTTTTCATCATGCCCCTCAATTTGTGCCTCTTTTTTGACATCTTTGGCCTCTTTCCCTTCCAAGAGTTCCTTATATCCCTCCCCCATGACTTTATGCTCTTTTTGTGGCACTATTGGAGTTTCATGTAGCAATGACAAAGTTTACTGTAGCAAACTATGTTTTTCCTCGAGCAAACCCTTCTTTGCTTTCTACCCCTTCTTTTCTGCCTCTTGAAGGTCTGCGGGGGTTGGTACTTGTTTAAGGGGTGCTAGCCTTGAATAATGTCTCCTCCTATAGGTTACAGGTGTCCTCTCAGGTGAGGTGACCCCTTGAATTTTCCCTTCTTCTAAGATTATTTCAACTTTATTTTTTGGTGACTCCTCAATTTGTATTGGGCTTTTGGTTGGAGTCTGTGGTTTCCCTTGCTTCGGGCCTAGCACTCTTTTTGTTTCTGAAGTACATGGGGGTTTGTATTTTCCTCTTGGCCTTTAATGGTGTGATTAGAGTGGCTAAGGTGGCAACCACTTCTTTTTCTGATGTTCTTGGTGATAGGTTGGTCTGTTGGGGAGAGATGCAAGTTCCCAGCATGGGGTCTAAAATCTCTTCCTCCCATGTATTTACTTTTTTTTCTCTTTTTTTTCTTCCTCCTTTTCATCTCCTTCTCTTGTGTCATATTTCTCTTTCTCTTCTTCTTTCCCTTCCTCTATTTATAGGGTTTCTGTATTTTCTTCTTCTGTCTCCATCTCCTCTGCTTCCTCTCTTACATCTTCTCCTTTTTTCCCTTCAGTATCCCCTTCTTCTTCTTTCATTCCCCTCTCTCCAAGACTAGAGGCAGGGGTTTTTCTAGCTTGTGTACCTATTAATGCTTCCCTATCCATATCTATGAAGGTGGACCAAGGTACAGGGATGTTCAATCTATTTAGATCATCTCCTATGATAAGTTTGATGAGGCCATGGTGAGCTAAGTTTTGATACTTTCTCTCCCTCACCTTCTCTCTCATGTCTGTGATTGAATGTAGGAGGAAGTAGTGAATTTTTAGTCTATTTTCTAGAGGTAGATATCCTTGGAACCTAAGCTCATGCAGTAGTCTGAATTGGTATCCATAAACCACACTGAGTCTTCCCTCACAGGAAATGTATTTCATTATGTGAAATGCTACTTCATCCAAAGGGTAAGGGAGGTTTTCCCTTCTGACTCCATTTTTATCCTCAATGAATTATTCATTTGGAAGAAAGAATCTCTTTTTATATGCAATGTTGGACACCTTATCTTCTCTATTCCACTTGACTCCTAGAGGCAAGGTGGTCACTCTGCTAATAAATTCAATTTTTATGGTGATGGCTAGACCTCTAACCACAGTGGTGGCCCTATCATCTAATTTTGAGTGCAGGGCCACTGCAAATTCTTGAGCCAACTCATCAAAAAATCCCTTAAGGAAATCGAAGAATCCTAGCCACTGATGATTCCTAAAATTATCAACTACGTGAGGGTGTAATTTGATTCTCTTGACATATGTGGGTTCCCTTCTGTTAAAACCTTTCCCTATTTTATGGTTTTCTAAGGAGGTGGTTGGATGGTTTTTGTCTAAGAATATTGGTGAGATGGGGTCTTAGAGGCTACAATTCAACACAAACTCAGACTTCCTTGATTCTATTTCTTTAAGTAGACTCTTAAATTCTGAATTATTGTTGTGACTGTGTATAATTTTTCATTAAACAATTTCACAACTTCGTGAGGTGACATATACTTACCTCTAAACTCTGGTGTTTTATTTCTTTAGAGATGGTGTTTTTGGGTGTCAATACCATCTGTGAATGGCCCTCATTGCAATTCTGATCATTGTGCAACCTTCTGTAGAGTTTCTTGTAGCATCACCAGATTTCCTGTAGCACGGGTTTGCATGCATAATTCAACCTTGGTGTGGATTTATTCAATGGGTCATGTCACTCTCCATATCTAAATTCTCTTGAAAGTCTCAATGGAATGAAGGAGAATGATCCAAAACAACCCTTTATGCCAAATTGAACAGATTTGGAGCGGAGTGGTGACTTGGAATTTGGCACGGGGTTTCCTCTTTTGGACCATTGGTCCCACTCGACTTAATCATTAATATTTTCCTCAGAATCACCTCCATATCCTCGTGATCTCTCTCTTAATTAATTTGACAACACAAGTGGCATGCATAACTTCACTTCTCATTCACTATAACTTCACAAGGGTGGCCAAGTTAACTAGCCACCTTTTTGGCTTTTTAACCTCCTATTCTTGACATTAATTCATTTTGGCCAATATGATGTGTTAGCACACTTCTTTGCTAATTCATGAGTCTATTTTCATTTTTTTTTTTTAGGATTAAACTTTGTAAATTTCAAAAATAAATTGAACGCTGTCGAAATTTTCGATAGCGCTTGTATTATCCCTTTTCGGACAGTCTGTTTTAATTTTGTTTGTGTTTTTTTTTCTTTAATTCGATGATACCAGAAATTTTGGTAACTTCCCCTGTTTTAAAAAAAAATAAGAAAAGTGCATCCGCTTTGTGTTAAGTCATGTGTTCCTTTTTTAAAATACATTTTAAATCTTTTATCATGGTTTAGGTCTGTGATAGGTAAATTTTATTGTCAATAATGTTAAGTTAGAGTCGTGGTTATACGTGAACACTAGGTATCAATCCGCAGTTAACACAACCAACCGTTGTTCTGTATGTCTGTCAACTGAGTCACCTCATTCATATGTCAAAGTACTTGTTATGTGTTGGAATAGATCTTGGATCTGCGGGTTTAATGTGATTATCCTTTGGTTGATCACGCATAGACACTGCTGGAAATTTACGCCAATAATAAAGATTTAGTGGAGGTGACTGCCAGTTACAGATCCTTTCATGTCCATCCACTCGTATCATACCATATGAAGCTATGCAACCAATTGAAAATCATAATGACTATCACGTGGTGCATGCTACGGGCCAAGATACTTACCATAATGAAAAATATCTTGCATGGGAGAGTGAACCAATGTAGTTGTTTTAAACCACCGAGAAAGAAGGAAGACTATCAATTTTGAGTTTAACAATTGGTGAATGATATTTTCTAGTGAGAAGCTTGAGAAGGGAGTCTTAGATTTCCAAAAATATCTCATAGAAGACACAATAACACATGTTAGGTGAGCTCTTCTAGCCTTGTCAGCTATCATATTTCAGCAGAAAAGCTTATTTATTACTGAAGATTACTAAGAGAGGAGGAAAGCTAAAATGAATTGAACCACGAGGAGCTGACCTAATGGATGCTAATTCGAATGTGAGAAGGTTGTTTGTTCAATCAGGGTGGTATCCATTGTGTTCAAGACTAGGAAGCTCTCACTTAGGAGTAGCTCACGAGTTTCACATTCTTTTAATGGACAGGAAGCAACCATTTATGGTCTTACATTACACGTATTAGCAAATTCAATTGTTGAAGCTTTCAACCTTCCACGGGAAGGAGAAAAATGGTTTAAAGGCCAAGTTATCACTGGAGGAGACCTCAATAGATTCCTTAAAGATGGACACAGAGATCCAAACTGGGCCAAAGCAATTCCTAGCAGTTACCTCAAAATTGAATGGGCTTAGGTTGTTAAGCTCATAAAAATTTACCTCACCTGTGAGAGGAGGTATACTGTATTTTTTGTTTATCATATGAGATTTATATTTCATATTGCACGTATAAAGACCCCCAACTTTCCATTATTTCTATTGAAGAGCCTAACAAAGATGTCAGCCAGGATTCAAACCCACACAGTTGCATCAGAATATATCTTGTATAATCAATCTCTCATTAAAGTATTGGTTGAAGAATAACTAAGGAAAATAAATCAATCATGGGACCATTTTCTATTTTATAGGGCAGGCCAACCTGCACCTACACCAAATTTTCCAACTCAACTATATCCAGCTTCACAACAACACCCTCAAACTACCAAGAGGACAAAGAGAGAGGCTAAGAAGGAGAATATCCATAAGAATACTAAAGGCAAAAAAGAAAAGACTCCTTCAGCCAAGGTTGAGAGGAAGTTGGAGAAAGGAGAGATCTCATCAATCAATAAATCTAAATCCATGAAAATGGTGCCTTCCATTTCTAATTTTCCTAATTTTTACACCAGAGCTCGAAGAGGAAGGTCTGCAACTGCAAAAAAATCCAAAGCACAGGTGCTACCAGAAATTCTGGAAGCATACATTCAACCAAAAATTCAGAAAGAATATCAGCCCACAAATTCTGCTGAAGAGTTCCTAAAATATGCAATGTATGAAACACGTAGGAAAAGAAGTAAAGAGGAGGCCAAACATGTTGATGTTAGAAGAAAAAGACACACCAAAGATAGTAACAAGTTTAGGCTCAAGTCTAAAGCCATTCATAATCCAAGTTTGTTGACAGAGGTCATAGATGTAGAAGGAAAATCTGAAGGGATACAGACTAATGAGTCAAAGAAGAAATACAAAAGCAAATCCCCTTTAAATCAGCAAACAAAACCCTCAAAAATATGAAAAATTCAAAATGGTTCAAAGGAGGAAAAGACCACTTTCAAAGAAACAGCCACAAGGACCACAAGATCAAGATCATTTTTTGACAAAAAAATCAGACTTGGACAAGCTTTTTGAAGCTGCAGCCCATATGGAAGAAAGGTAAAAAGGTTTCCTAATAAAATACCTTTTTTCTTATCAAGTTCATTTTTGAACAGCAGCTCAAATTTCGAAGTGTATAAGTCTACACAGGTTTTTTAAGTGTTTTTTTTGAAATTTTGAAAAAGAAACAGAGTGCTACTGGAAATTCTGGTAGCATTACAATTTTTGCGCAGTTATAGGTTTTTACCGAAATTTCCAGTAGTGCTTGTTTTAAATGATTTTTGACATATGTCCACAAAATTTTCGAGCAAGTTCAGGAAAGATAAGGAATCGTAACGATATGGATATAACATGTGATGATTGGTAAGTGGTTATGAGGTGGTTGAAGGTCATATTTAATGAATACATGTGGTTATTAAAGAACCAAAGTCATGAGGAGACAAAACAGCAAAAAAAAGGGTATCATGTCAGCGTACTTAGCAGTTTAGTCCAATTTCTCTTCTCTTCTCTCATCTACATTTGTCCTTTCAGTTAGATTTTTATGGGATATCATTTTAATTTCCTATAACACCTAGTAATGTTAGGAATAGTGGTTCCTTATTTTTAGGAGAGATGAAGTTGGTGCCTCTCTTTCTATATATATACCATTTGTAAATACAATTTCCAAGTTGTATGTTGGTCTACCTGAAGACTTAATATAATAAAGAAAACTCCTTTTTACACTTCATGCTGGAGGATTTTGTGATTCAAGGACTATATAATGTATGGTGCGTTTCTCTCATTGTTTATTTCTTCTAATTTATGAGTTGCAACAGCTATTAAGGTGTGAGTAAGAAACTGTTAGATAATCTAATAATAAATTATATGCTGTTTAGTTTCCTGCAAATCATATAAATGTTGTGTAGAACATGTTAATGAAGGTTTCATGTAAGATTTATGAAATACATTATGCATGTATTCTACTTTCTTAATGTTGTTTACTTTACATGAAATAGATTTTGTGCAAAGAGCCATCATTATAGTTGTGTGAATAATTTGGGATATGAATAATTCTTAGAGTAAATACGAGTTATCCATCTCCTTTAATTTGTTACAATTTTCTCCATATACTACCAATTTACCCATACAATTTATACTAGACACAGCTTGCAAAATGCATGAAAGTATTAAAGAATAAAAATCATTTAAACTCTTTGAGAAGCCATATCACCACTCAAAACCTTTAAATTTTAAATGAACTATGATTTGTAAGGATTACTCCTTTTGCAGTCAAGGAGTGACTCCTTGCGCAAGCATCTTTGGTTTCGTTGTCGGGGAGGCGAATAGAAGTTTATCCCTGGGTGAATGAAAAAGTTATAAGTCTATTTTTGAGGTGTACAATTCCAACTGTCTTTTTATGCTAATTTACACGGGGCAACTCCATTATTGAATTTCTGGCTCCTAGAAGGGATAGAACCAGGGCTAACCCATATTCCTGTTGGCCCTCGTTTTTTATCAATTTTTTCTTATTAAATACACCTAGTTTCCATTATATCCAACCATATACCATCCATACATCCCTTATTTTGAAAAATGTATGCATTTTCAGGTATATAAATTATATTTTTCAATTTTTTGATATTTTTACAAAAATTGGATTTTAAGTGCATTTTTGGACACAAATAAAAATTCTCGTAATGGCTCTATTGAAGTCATACTTGCAAGACACCTGGGCATGAGATGAGAACATATTTAGAAAGCTTGGGAACCAAGGATGGACATGTACCTATTATTTCGGTCAAACCAAGCTAAAACAGGCCCGGTCAAAGTTGGTCAAACATGACCTGTCATTCAGGAAATCCCTAGGAAGTAGGCCAAATTTAGTATTTTGTGGGATTTTCCAAATTTTGTGTGATTGGATGGATGATTTCAACCAAGATAGATGGGATTAGGATAGATATGACTGTTAGAGACATTTTAGTCAGGTTTTTTTAATATTTTTCTATTTAAGCCAAGAACATTGAAGGCATGAACATGGAGAATTTGCATGATTTCATTTTGAGATTTCTGAATATTGTGAGTTAATTGGAGAAACTAGTTATATATATATATATATATATATATATATATATTCAATGTGATGAATGATTTATTAAGTTACAGTAACTGAGAAGTACTTTCAATGTGCAAGGCAAGGGTGGAGGGACCCCAAACCGAGATAAGTACACTTTTTGGTTAATTTAGCTGAAATTTCATAAACTAGTTTTGTTTCATGTTTACTCAGTTATTTAGATGTATGAAAATCTCTTATGTTTTCTAATGAATATTAGTTTAAATTCTAATCTGCATATGAAGGTTCAAACCGGTGTTTAAGTTAAACTCTCCTTATATCTGATCAAAGAATAGAAACTAGAATTCATCTTTATTTTTTTTGTTTAAGTTATTTTCCAAATTTCCAGTTTTCATACAATGGTATTAATGATGAATAAACTTATAAAGAAGGAAAACATGGACCTCATTAGTTAGGAGCCTCTTCTCTTATTATTTTATGTATCATAAGTTGGTGTTCATCAATGATTTTGATTTATGTTCATGAAGTAGTATTGTAGAGAAGGTCGACCTGGTTCTCTTAAGTTAGGAGCCTCTTCTACTGCTTATTACATATTGAATTAGAAATTACTCAGTTAAATTTTATATTTTTAATATGCACTTCTTTCAAGTTTTATAATTTGTCTTCTAAAATTGACTGCAATTTAAATCCATATATTTTGGACATGCTTCCAAGTTTTACAAACCCGGATTGAAAATTAAATACTTGTGTTAGTTTACCTAGTAAATTGACCCAACATTTTTGGCGTCGTTTTTGGGGAAGCACATTTCAAAGTAGTCAAATAGGAAGATTAAAATACTAATAATAATAAACACACACACACACACACACACACAAATCAAAAACAACAAAAACTTAGTTTCTCTTTTAGTTATCTTTTTGTATGCCTAGAGATAGAGATCAGAAAGGTAGATTCATTAAACAAAAACCCCCAATAATTCAACCATCCATAGGAGCAGGACCATTAGGACTAACAACACCAGTTGTTGGGAGGCCAACTCTAGAGGAATTAGAAGAAAAATAAATATCAAGACAAAGATTGACTCTAATTGAAAGACGGACCTTTTTGGCCTTGGAGGTAAAAAGGAAGAAATCACCAAAAGAAACCCCTTTCATAGAAAGACAAAAGGAAACAAGGAGACTAGTTGTTAAACAATTAGAGAAATCAGTTCTTAAACAAATCAAGATAGTTGAGGAAACACCAAATCAACCTCATATTGAAATATTACAAATTTCTAAATAGGAAATTAATGAAGAAGGAGAAGGATCTAATATGCCACTTATGACTCTAGAACAAAGACTTCAATATGAGAGACAACAGAAAGAATAGTAGAGAAAAAGAGAGGAAGAAAGGAGAATAGAAGAAGAAATAAAAAGAGAAGAAGACAAAAGAATAGAAGTGGAATGAAGAAGAAAAGAAGAAACAAAAAGAGAGTATAATAACAAAATACTACATGATATTGAACAAGACAATGATCAGGAAGCTACCTTTGGCTTCCCAATATTAGACACAAGAGAAATACTAGGAGAAGAAGTGAAAATGAAAAACATTCCACTTTTTGTTTTGCCCAATTTTTATGGAATGTCAACAGAAGATCCTGACTCATTTATGTTCGAATTTGATATTTTATGTCGAACTTATGGATACAGAGATGACACACACAAGCTTCGTCTCTCTTCTGCTACTTTGAAAGCAGCAGCACTAAAATGGTTTATGGGTTTAGGAGAACATACCATTTCTTCTGGGGATGACATGAAGAGATTTTTTATTAAAAACTGTCAACCCTATTCCAGGGCTAGAGACTCAAAAGAATATATTTTCAGAATGACACAATAAGAAGATAAAACTTTGGAGGAATACTCAAAAATATTTCTCTACAATCTACAAAAATCCAAACAACATTCTCTGAATCCTGATACCATTCGCACAATCTTTCTTAAGGGTATCAGAGATGAATACTTAGATATTCTCAATGTTATGGGAAAAGGAGATATCTCAAACCTACCATTTTATGAGATTGTTGAACCATGTAAAAAATATTCTAGGGGAAGAGAAAAAAGTGGAAAAAGGAATGTTACTTTGTAATATTCCAAAATTAGCATGCAACTACTTGGAATATTGAATTTTGTTATTTACACATAGGAAATGAATAAATGGGTAAGGAGGCCCATACACTTTAGAAATAGAAATAAAATACCTCATAGTGTGAAAAGGGATCATCACAGGAGCTGGATTTCACACCCTCGTGTGTGAAAGGGGGCATTTTCATGTGGACAAGGTCAAGTTTATCCAAGTCAAAAGCGTTGGGATAGAAGGTGGAGATCATCTTTAGAGACAACGCAGAGATAGTGGGAGGAAGATTCCTTAGTGGAGGAAACCCTAATAAGTGCAACCCAAGATGAGAAGGCACTTGTATAAAAGGAGGGCAAGGCAACCATAGCAAGACATGTTATGGATTATTGAATTTGTGGTCTGGTTAGACTATTATGCATTCTCTTGTTGTTTAGCATAGTTTTTGTGCTACTTAACACAAGGCATTCCTATTTAGGAATTCCTTCTCCTTTCAAGAGAGGCCTCTTGAGGGAGATTGTACTGAATTTAACCACATCCAGGCTTGAGGCCAAGCATCCTCCTTCAGCTACAGCATTATTTCTGCATCATTATAATGTTGTGTTGTGTTAGTCATCAGTATTTTTTGCATGTTTTGATGACTAGATTCCTTGGCTGAGTTTTCTAGAAGCTAATCTCAATCTGTCAATTTGTCATCTAGAAAACACCTCAAAAAAATTTTTGTCTTCCTACCCCTCCCTTTCAACCTGTGATGGGATGGTCTTCAGTTTTCAAGTCATATCACAATTCAGCAAAACCTCCCTGTATATAGTTGTCATAAGCTTTGTTTTTATGCTATCAAAATCCCCTATTTTCATATAACTCACTCTCCAACATTAGATAAAGTGTCTACCCCTTTATCACTGATCATTTTGTCATATGATAACCAACTCATGCCGAAGAAACTATTCAGAATCTATGACAAAATATGTAGGTCTAGGTGGTGGTGTTTAGGGAAAATTCCTGGACAAAACTGTCTTAAACCAAAAACCCTATTTTCAGCATCAGTCAGCCATCATTTTCTTCCCATCCTACGAAAAAACACCTTGGTCTACCCTTAGGTCATACACCATTAAATGGTTGCTTTGTTTCATTTCAGCAGAGCTCAGAAAGGTTCAAATCAAGGAAAAGAGAAAGAAATTTCATGACTGAAGAAAAAGGATTATTCCAAGCATGATTTCATGATACATCAAGAAGGCTCTCCAAGGATCAAAAATACATCTATCAATTCATCTTTGCAGGGGTGTATAGATTGATGACAGTAAGCAGAGTATGAGAAAAAGAACACTTCAGGAAAGGATTTCATGTTTTGGCAGCTTACTATTGGAAATCAGAGAAAGTGCAGATTGTAAAGAGAAAAGACCTACAGGATTCAAACTCAAAACACCAAAAAGGTCAAAAGTCCCCCATCATGGAAAAAGATACAAAGCTTGGGAAATGTCTGCATCCAACAACTCAAAATGGCATTTTTTAATTTATTCCAAACATGTGGGCCACCTCTGAAAAACAATCTCATGAAGCTAAGAGTGGCAGTCTTTGGCAAAAGAGAGCCTCTAGCAGACTAGGCATCAGCATGAAAGGTGTAAAAGAAAAAACTGCCTTTTATCCTTCTTTGGCCTAGCCTCTAAAAGCATCAAAAGTGCTACAGCACCAAAGGAGCTACAACTACTACAAAGAAAGATTAGTCCAAAGACAGGTAGCAAACATTTATCATCTGCAAAGACATTACCTACCTATACATTTCACAGTAAAATTCTAAAAAAACATGTTTTATAGGAAAATGGTGCAAAAATAATACATATTGTGTTTTGAAGGCCTCCTTCATGATAAGTAGAGGGCCTCAGACAATTTTTTTGCAAAGTGCCTCTTCCCAAGAATAAAAGGGGGCCTCATAATGGTCTAAAGGGTCACAAAGATTGTGTCTTGGAAGCCTCCTTCGAAAATATAAGCAGAGGGAAAATGGCATAGTCTCAGAGGGCCCAAACAGAGGTTATATGTTGTTGTAATAACTTCTTTGAAGGGGTAAAACTGAAACAACTAAAAAACTCATAACAGTTTGTCTGAAATAGACTCTTTCAAGTATGCATACTAGCGTTTCCAATTGTTCAAAGGAAATCCTACAGAGGTAATACAGATTGTGTTTTAAAGAACCTCCTTCAATCATAAGTAGAGGGTAAAGGCACAGTCTCAGAGGGCCCATATTTGGAATAGGTAGCCTCCTTCAAGGGTTAACACTGTCAGATTAAAGGCCATCCTTCCAGAGAAGAAAGGGCACCCCTCACTATTCTAAAGAAGCCTCCATTGAATGACAAGCACAAGGTCTCTTTTCAATGATAAACAAGGTTTGTCTAAAGAGCCCACAAACAGTTTGTTCATATACATTATTAATTTGGTTAACAGAGGTCAAATAAGCACCTATGCAGTTTGTCAAAATTGCCTCCTTCATGTTAATTAGAGGGCCCACAGACAACTTGTTCAAAAATAGTCTTCAAGTGACATAGCAAAGATGAAAGATAGAACTCCTTCATGGCAAGTAGAGGTCATTAACTGTTCAAAAATATTCTTGCAAAAAGAGCAGAGATATACTCTTTTAAAAAGGGCTTCTTCAAATAACGAATAGTTTCAAAAAACTGTTGTGCAAAGGGTCTCCCTTTTTTTATTTTAAAAACTGAGAGGCAAAAGTGAGAAATATTTTAAAGAGAGAAAGGCCATCTTCACAAAATCATTACAAAAGTATAAACCCCTTTTCATCAAGCGTTTTTCACTTCACAAAAGAAAAGTTTTCGTGTTTTAATTTTTGGGCCATCACCGTGCAGAAAGGTTTGGATGCGACGCCCCTATTGTGGGACGCAACGTGCCTGTACCGACCTCCCGAAGAAAATTACAAGAGGCGAGACGTGCCTGTATATGGTCGTGACGCGCCTAGAAGAGCGCTCGACGCCCTCGATAGTTTTTACAGCGCCCAGGCAGTTTGCAGTGCGACGCACCTGTGCATAGGAAGGTCGCGCCTTACCCAAGCCCTCCCGGAGTGCCAGAATTCTGGTAAATGCACAAAGGTTGTGTCTTTAATCTAAAAAGGAGTTCTTAAGAGGTATTCACCTACTCTTGTACCTTGTTTTTTGGTCTTAAGATATCTATCTTTTAGAGATGGTTGAAGAAGCAGTGATTTTTAAGGGAGAAGACACATATCATTGTAAAAAGCCTATTTACTCAGTGATAAGGTAAATACACAGTTTTAGGGAAAAATACTCATTTTCATTCAAAAAGGACTTGTCTTGATTAGTGAGAAAGGAGACAGTGAGTTCAAGGATAAAACATAGTTTTTTTTCAAAATATAACCTTTTTACCAAAATCCAGTGTTTGAAAAAGCAAGACCTTTGTTAGTTAAAAATTGCTTGGTTGGAGTGGTTAAAATGAAACACAGTCCTACAAGGAGGAAAACAGTGGTTTATGCTAAAGAAGAAAAACTTGTTTTGGTAAGTCAGTGAAGGGAATCAAAAACAAATATGCCTCCAAGGAAGGACAGCAGGAGTGGGTATCACAATAGGTTTGAGCCTACCACAACTCAAGAAATAAATGAATCTCCTTTAGTTCTTTTCAATTTCCATGAAGTAGGATGTCTTGATTTTTGCAACAAAGTCTAAGAAGTTACCAATCATCCTCCCTTGACACAATTGTTTGCCCTGAGACTGCAAGGAGGGAAAGTTCACCTTGTAGGCCTTGATTTTGTGCTCACCCCAAAATCAATGTCAAAGGCAACATGGATCCCCTATCTTAGTGAGAAATGGTTCAAACAAGCCTATTTGGACCTAGACCACTAAAATCCCTTCTTGAAACCAACTTACCAAAATGAATGCAAGGATATCTTCCCCTTTTCTCATATATTGAACAGTTATGCGCCTCTAATGAAGGCCATCATGAAATACTTTACATGTGAAGGGAGATATTCTCGAGTCTATTCCTATCATGTCAGACTGCTAATGCATTTCACCCGAACTCAGATGTTGAATTTTCCTTTCTTCCTCTGCAAAAGCATAGACAAAATGTCATCCTTTGTTCAAAAGAAGCCCCCTACTCAAGAGAATGCTAGCCTTTTTCATCATTCTCTCATCAAAATTCTCATCCTTCACCATCTTGAAAAGAAAGGAGTCTCTTGGGAAGCTTTCATTTCCCATCCTGATTTCACTGTTGCCTCTTCATCCCATGGCCGTTCTCGTGCACCTTCCTCACCCTCCACTCACTATGTCTCCCCTTATTCTCATGAATCCAATCCACAAAAACAAACATCACCCATGATTTATAGTGAGAAAGAAGAATCTAACAAAAGCAGACAAGAAGGTGATGAGGAGCAAAAGAGTCCCCAAACAGACAGTGAGGAAAGTAAGGAAAGAAAAGAAGGTGCTCCTTAGCAAAGTAGTAGTCATGAACACAGTGGCAGTCAACAGAACATTGAGAAAAGAGGTAGTGATGATGAAAAACAAAACAGTCCTCAAACAGACAGTAAAAGAAATGAGGAAAGATAAAATTAGCAGAGCAGTAGGGACAGTGAAAAAAGTGCCTCCCAGCAAAGCAGTGACCATGGTGGCAACCCACACACAAAGGTAAATGAGGAAAATAGTCAAGATAATAGAAGCACACATAAAAGGCATGAAAGCAAGGAGCATGGTGAGGGTAGCATACATAAAGAGGTTCAAAAGAGTGGAGCTAATGAAGACAGTGGCAGTCAACAAAATAATGATGAAAATCAAGCCCAAAATAGTGAGGAGGGTGAACAAGGTAGTCCTAAATACAGTCATGATAAAAGCAGAGGTAGTGAACATGACAACCCTAAAAGAGATAATGTAAACAATGAGCATGAAAAGAGTCCTCAAAGACATGTGCTAGTTGCCTCTCTTGGGCAAGGGGCCATGATGCTTTCTTCAAAAGTAACAAAGACTAAAATCACTAAATCTACCAAGAAGAAGACCATTCAAGCTATGACTAGTAATGTCACTAGAGTGCTCAGAAGTAAAGGCAAATTACCTAAGCCATCCATTGTTGAATTTCCAAGGAATACAAGAACAAAGAAGCCCATTCAAAGCAAGGGTAAGGAAAAAGTGGAGCAGCAGGAAAGCAACCATGAACATGAAAGAGAGTTTGACATAATCCAAGTGGATAGTGATGCCGAAGATGACCAAATCATAATTCTAAACTCTTTTTTGCAAAGCAGGGAATCTCAAATTGGGGATTTAGAAACTGACCTAGAGAGGTCTAAAGACCTCATCCACTTTCTACAGCTACAAAATAGACAAATGAGTGGGCAAATGGCCATCTATGAGGCCCGGGCACTCAAATACCAAAGGGAAGCATACAAAGCACAATTCAAACTTGAGGAGTATATGGGCGAATTTGATGATGATGAAGAGGAGGAGAAACCAGTAAGGAAAAGGCCTAGGACTATAGGTATTAGGAAAGCTTTGGAGAAACATAGACAAGAAGAAACATCCCTTGCTCAACAATATCCTCTCACACATCTGCTTGCCCAAGAGATAGAAAATGACAGAGAATCATGGCTTGAAAGAGAAAAAAATCACTTGGAGGAAAAATTGGACAAAGAAAACAAATATTTGGGTTTGCAAAGGAAGATTACCGGGCATTATAAGAAGTTGAATCAAATTGCCCGAAGGAAACTCAAGATTGCCCAAGAAAAGCTCAAAACTACCCAAAGGAGGCGCCCGGTGAAAAATGGAGGAAAAGACATATCTAGGCTCAGAATCTTGGCTCAAGCTTCCTTTCATGCTTCTAGAAACCCATAAGGGGTTTTCTCACCAAAATTGAGCAATTTTTGACATGATCTTGTTTTTTGTGATTTTTAGGCCTAATTGCACATTTTTCTAGGCACTGCCATTTTTTCTTGGAGCATCCTCAGCTCATGAAAGTTATGTTTTTGGATGTATTAAATTTTAGGGAATATACTCACAAATTTTCAGGTCAAAATAAGGTGTTTTGGTTCCCCAAAGAGGCAAAAAAAGTCAAATTTTACCTTTCTGCCTCAAATATCAGTAGGTGAGACCCTCGTGGATTTTTTCACTCAATCAACTTTTTGATAGACTTCCAAGGATTAGTTTGAGAAACATCAAGTAGTTCCAGAAATTATACATCCAGGGCTTTCCAACGAGCCATCACAAGCCTCGTTTCGACATCGATAAGTCCTTCAAAAGTTCTCTGCAAAATAGGCTTTCTTCTGGCGCTACGCTCCTGTAGGATTTTGCTGAAAAGGCAGTTTTCTGAAGGTGGCCACCCAAATGTGCGTTAAGATATTTTTGACTCTATGTCAAAGATTAAAAGTCAATTTTCTTACTATTTTTAGCTTAAATAGATATTTTTTGAAGATATTTTGTGTCTTGGGCCTTGTGAGGCCTCAAGGACAAAATCAAATATTTGTATTAGGCCAATGAGCTTCTAGATGATCTTGTGAGCTTATCTACTCATTTTCTATATAACTTATGAAGACTCATTGTAAATTTTTGGAGGTTTTAGAGGTAGAACTTGATGTTATAGAGAGCAATACATAGCATTATGAGCTTTGAAGAAATACTTGTCTTATGAAGTGGATGATCTCTTGCTTGACTTTGATGGTGGAGGAGGATTATATGTAGGATTCCATGGCTTGGTGAATGGTATTGTGTTCCTTATCTGTTATGTTTTCTTAGTTTATCATACATGTTTTCATGATTCTTTCTTGTTGTATTTTAGTAAAGAATAAGTTTGAGATACGCCCATGGAGGCACCTCAAATTTCCTGATTCATTGCAGCTTAAATGTTTTCATCTTTCTTGGTTATGTCAAAGAATTCGTAATTGCTCTTTGGTACTTGTTATCAGTTTCATTAATGGTTATTATGTCTGTTGTCTAGTATGATTCACGGTATGCCCTGCTTACTCATAGCTAATCAAAACTCCATTTTTGAAATCTCTCTTTGAATTATTGGTTGTTTTAGTTAAGTCAAAGAGGTCTTGTTTCGATCTTGCCCTTTGTCCATGCTTTGCAGTCTTATTTCAAAGTTCCCGATAGCTCAAGATATGATGTTTAGGAGTTCCCTCTTCATAGATTGAGTTGTTTTTTTATCTTATTTGTTTTCCCAAAATTCTGAAGGTGATTTTCCCAAAGTTAGAGGGTCTTATACTTCTATGTATCACTGGATTGTTTATTTTCTGCATCTACCAGTTTGAGTTTCATTCATAGAGATTAATGGTCAGCCCTAACTCATGAATGCTTTCTGTTTAACTATTTATGCTTAAAATCTCTTTTTCTTTCACAAAATTAATGTCCATCTCATTTAAATTTCACCCAAAGAATCCATTTACCTCAACCAAATCAGCCCTACAATAATACCTTGTCCATCATTAAGACAATTTTCACCTCATCTAACCCCATAGCCCAATCGATTCGGTGAACTCTTTATCTATTTTTTTCCTTTTGATCAGTTCCCCTCAAAAACCCAAAACAAACCAAAACATACTTAACAACTAGCCTAAAATCAAATATACAAAAGCAAACAAGTTTACATCCTTTACATAATAGAGAAAGCCCTCTCTGAGTCCAGGAAGGCTAGGTCCTAGGACTCCAAAGCTTGGTCTAATTTTACCCTGTCATAATGTCATTTGGTTTACCAATCAGCAAAATCATGGGACTCCAACATGTTGCAGGGTGTTGCAGTGGGAATTCTCAACACCACTTTCGGAGCTTGTGTTTCAAAGGAGGAAGCCTTCATTCCTTTGGGAGACCAGTGAGGAGGACTTTGAGCTAATTTTCAGATTTTGGCATGTGGCCAATGTATTTTACATCTCCTACAGTGTAGTCCCTTGCATGAACTGCGTCATTTCTTGCAAAGTTGCAGTGAGAGGGTTAAACCCCTTGTTTTTTAGCTAGTTCCTTAGGGAAAGGGCCGACCCTTCTCCGGGGAAGCTTGTAAGAAGGATTTTCCTTCATTCATTGTATTATTTTGCTGTATGAATGCAATTCTTCAATTAGATTGTGTTATTTCAGATCCAGATCTGCAGATCTAGCATTTTTTACTTGGGCTTTCATGAAACCCTTATCGGGTTATCTTTATAATGTGTAAAAGGGGCTAGATATCCAATTTTCTCCATGATTTGAGTAATAAAACTCCAGATATGTTGTTTATGCCATATTGCATCAAAAACCCTTATAAAATTACACTATGCATGCTTCATAAAATTTTGCATTGATCAATTCATGGGATTTGGGCATTTTTAAGCCATATTGGGACCGGGAGATCTGTTTAACACATAAAAAGGGATTTTTTTATGATCCCCTTCTGGATGTGAGTCCCATAATACATAAGCTAAGGGATCCTTGTTCTATTTCTCCCAGTTATAGCATAATTTCCTACAAATAACATTTGTATGGTCCATATTGTTGCATTTCCCCACTTTGGGATGACATAGTGGATCATAATTTTGTTGTTGTAACATAATATGATGGCTATGTGTTCAATATACATTTTATGAGCTGATTGTTCACTGCTATTTCTAGTTTTGTGTTTTAGTATTGTTGCATTCCCTTTTGGGATATTACAGTGGTATCAGAGCATAATCTTGGCTCAGCCTGTGGAATCTCAGCCAAAATGCTATCAAGAAGACAAGAAGAATAAAATATGAGTGGAAAAGACAAAAATAAGAGTCCATCCTTTGAAGGAAGAAAAGAGGATAGACTTCCAAAGTTTCTTTCTCAAATTTTGCAGAGCATTCATGAAGATCTGAAGAAGATGATAAGGGAGATGTGTATAGAATCTCCAAGAGATTTTGGATCTGAATCAAACTCTAGATTTTCATACGATGAGTGTGAGAATGCAGCCACACACTATGATGCACAGCGTAGTCATAGTCCCATATTTTCCATGAGAGAGAGGGAAGAACAAGGAATGACTAAGAGGGAAACTCTTAGTGATTTTCTACAAGAGTATGAGTCTTAAAATCAAAAGTTTCGAGATCATATTACTTTTCCAGAGTTTTGCAAGATCAAGGTGAAGAGAAGCAAGCATCTTGATACGGGTAGATTCCTTCTATCTACTTTTGATGGGTCACCTACATGTTCATCTAGAGATTGGGTCGAGGAGCTAGACTCCTATTTGTAGCAACACCACATTTATGAAGATGAGGCCATCAAATTTAAAGTGTTACATTTTGAAGGTAAGGCCTATGCATCGTGGATATTTGAGTCTTTTTCTTTGAAAAATGCAAATACTTCTTATTATGCAAGGTTCACTAAGACATTAGTGGAAATATTTGATGGAAAACTTTCTGCAACACATGTGGTGAAGTTAAACAAACCCAAGCAAATAAAAACCTTTCATGTGATGGAGGAAACCATAAACTCAACTCCACTTCATAAAACCATTGAGGAGGCTGATATCTTGCATCATACCTTGCTAGAGGCAAGACCACTATCTTATATTCTTAAGCAAGAGGGTATGGATATCCCTTTTTCAAAAGAGGATCCAGTCATTGGGAGGTTTCCTATACATATTGATGAGAATGAGGGAAATAGCGCTATCATGTCTAGAGTTTATCTAGCACCTCATGTAGAGGAAGAGGGAGCTCTTGCTCCAACAAGAGGGATTATTAAAGCATTGCAAGGAATTCCCCAGGATCTTATATGTGGAGATCAAGGCATAACTCATTATCTACATGTGCCATTGATGATAGGGTGTGAAACTATGGAGACAAAAGGAGGAGATAGGGAGGAAGACCAGCATCATGTGATGAGGAGCACACACCCCTATCTATTTCAGGAAGTTGATGCACCTAAGAGGGAGACTGGATTGTGCAGTGAGGGAAAGGACAAGTTTCTCCATCCATATATGCAGTCTACTTTTAATGATGATATCTCATTGCATGGAGGAATTTCACTGGGGAGGCCACTAGATCAGCAGATGATGAGGGATGCTTCACATGTAGAGGCATTACTCATTGATTTTAGAGGAGTGGAGACCTTGGGAGAGCTTGGTACAGCACTGAGAGTCTTGGGTAGGCTCAAGGAGGAGAGAGGCATTCTCTCAACATTATCTTTTCCCACTCTCATTTCAGATTCTGCGTTGTGGCAGGAGAAGCATGGGAAGGATAACAGCCTTCTGATCCAAGTGGATATTGGTGGCCACCCGCCTATTCCACTTGGGGCCCCACCATTGTCTCTTTCATTTTTTTTCACAACTTACTATTTTTAGCAGTTTTTTCGGGTCCTGAACTTCTGGAGCCGTTTTGAGGCCCCAAACGGAGATAGTATGCCGAAGTTACATCCCCGGGAATTTGAAACACCAATTTACCCAAACTAGGCCCATATTTTTTGCGCTTCATCTCCTAGGGTTAGGTTTTTGGACATTTAGAGTTCACCATTATTTATCCATAATAAATAGGCCCTTGAGCCTCATTGTAACACATTTCAGAGGTCTGTAGTCACCACATCTCTTCTCAGAGATTTGCTACCAGCACCCAAGCTATTTTATTTCCATCATGTTTGTAAGAATATTTCTATGATTTGATATTAATGAAATGAAGCCTCATTTCTAATGTATTTCTATGTTTATGGTTATTTCTCTATTCTGTTGTGTTTCAGATCAGTGGTATCAGAGCGGTCTTATTTTTCTCAATCCTTCTTTGCATGTCCCTAATGAGGTCAAGGTATAAGGATTTAGGGCTCGATCTAGTGGAACCTTTGCAAGATCAGCCTCGCAAACCCCAATGGACGCCCATGGGGGACGAAAATAAATCTGAGGGAGTAGGAGATCCTATCAAAATATTGCTCGAGGAGGCCCTATAAAAACAAAGGAACGCAATGATAGATAACTTTGCCTAGATCCTTCAATGACTGCCCACCGGCGGCGCATCTGCATCCAACAGCCACTCTTGAGGCGCAACTCCCTTTAAGGTACAATTAAACTTTGACATTCCCATAGTTGAGGGTCAAATAGAAGCAGATGCCATAGATAGATGGTTGAATATATTAGAATGATATTTCTCGATTCATGACTTTTCTGACCGAGAGAATATTATTTTTGCACTCCTCAAATCTACCCCCCATGTCAAGGACTGGTGGGAAACCTACTGTGATAAAAAGGAAGAGACATAACCCTATCTATTCTCAGTTGTACCCACTTGGAATTCTTTCCGAGATGCCATCAAGGAACAATACTATCCCATGGGGAGCTATGAGGACAAGTACATACAATGGACCACACTGCGGCAACAAAGGGATCAAGATGTGCATGAGCTAACAAATCTGTTCCATACCTTGAACACAAAGTTGGGTATCAAATATTCAGAGAAACATTTGGTGCTAAAGTATCGTGGTTGTCTGCACAGATACATTCAAGAGGAAATGGAGTTCCTTGACATCTCCTCGCTCGGTACAGCATACCATTATGCTACCAAGATTGAGAAGAAATTAAAACAGAAGAAGCGAGACTTTGGATCTGTGAATAAAAAGCAAGGGAAAGGTGCCCCAAAACCACAGAACAAAGGACAAAGCCAAGGCATGGTGTCCCAAGACAACCTGCCAAAGACATAAGCAAAGAACAACACCGTGAAACCAAAGAAGGACATGGGAAAGTGGTGTGAGTTCCATAAGAGCTCCACTCACAACAAAAGTGAGTGTCAGGCCAAGCAGTCACTGGTGGCCGAGATGAGGGCATATGAATCAGATGCATGCTCCAACTCTGAATCAGAACCTGACAAGGGGAATGAAAAAGGGAATCATATTATTGATGCAGAGCCCAATGCCACTGCTGCCACTACGAAGATCCAGAAGGAGGAACCAGAAGATCCAGAGGAGGCAGAGCGTCTCTTCCACTCCCAGATGTGGGTAAAGGGTTCCCCGCTACGGTTCATTATCGACAATGGGGGCTAAAAGAACATCATTTCAGTAGATGTCATGAAGCGGTTGGGCTTGCCGGCCACAGCGCACCCACAACCATACACCATCGAGTGGCTTCACCAAGGATGGGATCTCTATGTCAGCCAGCATTGCCGCCTTCCCTATAGCATCAAGCCCTTCACGGATGAGGTATTGTGTGACATTGCTCCTATTGATGTTTTTGATGTATTACTAGGCCAACCATACTTGTGGAAGAAACATGTTGTGTATGAGTCCCGGCCTCATGCTGTTATTGTTACTTTGGGAAATAAATTGTACAGAATACCAAAGGTACCACCGCTTCCCACTATCTCTTTGGTTACTAAAAAACAATGCAGTAAGCTCATTTCCCAAACCAAGAAATTTGTCTTCCTGATAATCTGCCCCCGGGCCAAGAAGAAGGCTATGGCCACAACCACCAGACATAGATCCTCTACATGACAACAACAAATGGACAAGGTTGTGGAGGAGTACGGGGACATCTTCACCTCTCCCACAAAGGTGCCTCTACACTGTCAGGTCAAGCACCCCATTGACCAGACCCCGGGTATGCCGCTACCCAATGGACTGATCTATAGACGCTCTGTTCTGGAGAATGATGAAATCAAGAGGCAGATTCAGGAGCTACTACAGAAAGGTCACATCCGTCCAAGTTCATCGCCCTTTGGGAGCCCGATCGTGTTGGTATAGACGAAGGATGGGACTTGGAGACTTTGTATTGACTATTGGGCGTTAAAAAATATCACTGTCTGGAATAGGTACTCGATCCCACGGATTGATGACCTTCTGGACAAACTAAAAGGGACAAAATATTTCAGCAAGATTGACTTGAAGTCTAGGTATCAACAGGTACCAATCGAACCCTCTAAAGTGTGGAAGACTGCCTTCAAAGCCAAGGAGGGCCTTTTCAAATGGCTCATCATGCCTTTCGGATTGAAAAATGCTCCTGTAACCTTCATGAGGCTAATGGATGACATCTTGCATCCATTCACCAACTCATTTGTAGTGGTATATGTTGAGCCTCAAATTTGTGCTTTCCTTCACCTCATTTTACCTCATTTTCCCTTGTCCATTTCTATCTTAGACCCAATTGATCAATGAATATAGTTAAAATTACTTCTAGAATGATTTACATGACTGACTTGTTGAATTTTGTGATTTTTTCCATTGTAAAGCATTTTGACCGGAACTAGCTGCAGAATGCAGACATTCCGTAGCTAACCGACGATTCTGCAGCTGCCTTCATGTTTGAGTATGTTCCAGGTGGCCTCTTGAGAAAAACCGCATATGGGCATGATCCACGTCATGTCTACATGGTTCGTTGTTCATCATGGAGGAAGAAATGAATTCTGGGTATGGTTTTGAACGTGGGGAACACATTTATGAAGGAAGACTTCTATTAGGACTGTCTCAGTCCAGATGTCTTTTCTTCTTCACGCAGCCACTTCAAAGAGTTCTAATGTGATTCGGATAAGGAAAGACATTGTTCCTAAATTGTTGTAATTATTGTTACGTGCATTTGCTTTATAAACTCTTGGGAGACCGAGAGCTATGTTGGAGAGATTTTATGTTAGATTTGCTGCTAGATTTTGTTTAAACTCTGTGTTACGTCCTTGAAGATGCAGAGTGTTATGTTCAAACTATTGCATCGTTAATGGAGCAGACAAAGTTATTTTGAAGGCGTGATTTAATTTGGAGTTGAATGTCGTCAAGTGGTAGAGGGCCCCTGCCTCTTGCACGGATTTATTTTGCGTAAATTAGATAAGTTTTTCTAGCTGCCTTTACACTTTGCATTTGAATTAATAGTTGTTTTTGTTAGCTACTGTAGTCGTACTCATTCTAACTCTTCCACCAGAAGATACTCTTCCAAAATACTATAATGATGAATGTTGAATGACTATAGTATTGTAGGATTAGGAGTTGAATTTGTAGTTGTTTTAACTAGCTACCGTAGTTATATTCATTCCAGCTCTTCCACAAGAAGACACTCTTCCAACAGATTATAATGATGAATGATGAATAGCTATAGTACTGTAGGAATTAGTTGTAGTTTTTTCTATTCACTATCACAGTTACACTTGTTCTAATCACTCTTCCACAAGAAGAAACTCTTCCAAGACATCCTTAAGAAGTTCAAGACATGACTGTGATAATGAATGATTTAGTTGTGTGTTTGTACTAAGTATCATCTCCGTTCTTGCTCTTAAACGCTTGCCCAAGACATCATAATGACGAGTAGGGTATGGATATGATATCTTAGTTTTTCATTTGCTTTCAGTCTATTTGCTTACAATTGCACCCAATTACACAGTTAGAATTGTTCTATCTCTTCCAAAAGAAGGAACTCTTCCAAAATATCACTAATGATGAACAAGTAGATTGTGTAACTTCATAGAATAAAGCATGTTAGCATAGTTAGAATGCTCCGGAGTTTCATTGCATTTAATTCATGTTCAGTTACTTTGTTTCAAGTTTGATGATGACTTATAGTTCAACATTGTTCTAGTTTAGTGGCATCTTAGGTTCATTCTTAGATTAACTCATTGCACTTGCATCTCATATTCAAATTGTCATCCATTGCACAATAGATTACTTTAGTTGTTAGGATTAACAAGACAACCTTCATTATTCACAAACATCTTCTTGTTCTAAAATCTACAAATGATCTATAGCCATAGGAACAGAAGACAACATCACTATAAGGTCTGAAATCTCTCTGCAATTTCCTTATCATTTTATAAACAGAACTTTTCCTCAAAAGAACTACTTTGAACAAGAAACCAATAACTCTTTGAGTATAGGTTCTGTGACATTCAATTAAATTGCAGAATAGAACTAGGAATTAGTCATAGAATAGAAGAGCTTAGGACAAAATGTTGCATCATGGTAAGATTAGTGTTTAACTGTTTAGTTAGAGGATTTGCATATTTAGTGATCATTTCTCAAGTTTAGTTTGTGTCATTTGCCTAAAAAGTCATTATCAAGCTTTTTCTTTTATTTAGTCATAGTTTAGATTCTGCTTCAGTGTTTCCAATTGCATTTTCCATTCCACACATTAGATTTAACTCTGTTTTGACCACCAACTTCTTTCCATTAGTTTTCTAGGCAGTTTCATTGTGAACATAAAACACCAAAAGACCAAAAACATCACAAATCATCACAAAAGACCAAAAACATCACAAAACCGCATACAACGCATTAGGAAACAAGCACCTAGGTACATATGGTACACTTCACTTCAGCAGTTTACAAATCCTGGTTGACAATTAAATGAGCTCAGTTTAGGAGACTAGATTGAGACCAAACAGTATACTTGTATGACATTCTAATCTTCAACCAGACTTGGGAAGAGCAACTCCACCACATCCGATAAGTCCTCCAAACACTGCGGCAACACAAGTTGTGTGCCAATTTGGAGAAGTGCATTTTTGGCATGACCCAGGTTCAATATCTGGGATACATTATTGATGAAAGGGGGGTTTATGTGGATCCATCCAAGATCCAAGTCATTCTGAATTGGCCAACCCTAACCACCCTAACAGAGCTTCGTAGCTTTCTGGGTCTTGCTAATTTCTACCATAGGTTCGTGTTGGGATTCTCTCATATCACTTGTCCCTTGAGTCAAGTCACCAAGGGAGGAGTGAAAGAAAAATGTTGTTGGTAGAAATATCAATAGAAGGCATTCGTAGAATTGAAGCATCACCTCTGTTCTGTCCCAGTGCTCACATTACCAGACTTGAAACAACCATTTAAGATCGAGACATATGCCTCTGACTATGCTATTGGGGCATTTCTTACTCAACAGGTGCATCTAGTGGCATATCACAGTGAGACATTGTCTGACACAATTCTAAAGTATCCTACTTATGACAAAGAAATGTATTCCGTTGTGTAGGCTTGTCGACAATGGAAGCATTACATTTTGGGGAAGGAGACAATCATCCACACAGACCACCAACCCCTACAGTTCATATAGACACAAGGAAAGTTGCAGAATGATCGCCATCAGAAGTGGTCCACATATCTGCAACAATTTCATTTGAAAATCAAGTACAAGAAGGGTAGCACCAATAATGGTGTAGACTACCTCAGCCGACCACCGATCGTGGCCATAACCACAGTTCTCAACTCTTGTGGGCATGATACTTCTGATTGGCCACTTCTCTACAAGAGTGATCAAGAATTTAGCTACACATACAAGGCACTCTTGGGGGGTATGAAAGTTCCAAATTTTCACCTCCAAGATGCACTATTATGTCACCTGGGACACCTTTTTGTTCCTTCAAGCAAGCATGCCAAGATGATATGGGAAGCACACTACAGTCGAGTCGTTGGAAATTTTAGGGTCGAGAAAATAGTGGCAGTACTACAGAAGTATTTCTATTGGCTGACCCTTCGACAGGATGTCGAGAAGTACATCAGATCCTGCACTGCTTGCACCATTGCCAAACTGAACATCAAGAAGTAAGGGCTCTATACTCTGCTGCCTACCCCTAGTCAACCCTGGGAATCCATCTCCATGGATTACATGTCAGGCCTTTCTTCTACTAAGCATGGAAATGACTATGTTTCCGTGGTCGTCGATAGATTCTTAAAAATGGCCATTATGGCGGCCTGCAAGAAGAATATCACAGTAGAAGGCACTTCTAAACTCTTATTTGAACGAGTGTGGGTGCACTTTGGGATCCCATAGTCTATCATATCAAATCAAAATAGCAGGTTCCTCAGCACATTTTGGTCCAGCCTCTGGTCAATGCTGGACACCAAGCTCACCAAGTCCATAGCTTTCCATCCCCAAAATGATGGCAAGACAGAGGTTGTCATCAGGATGATTTTACACATTTTGCGCATGTACAATTCAAAGCATCCACACACATGGGATGAGAGCCTTCCCTATGTACAACACAGTTATAACCAGCTCTGACATCTCAACTCCACATAGCGCTCTTTCTTGTGTGGGCTTGGATTCCAAACACTACGTCCTATCGATTTAGCCATGCCATTTGCGCTACTAAAGCGATTTTGACTCATGTCTAGTTCAGTTAAATACAAACAACTTCTCATTATTACCATTCAAGCATCCTCAACAACTACAAAGTTCATGACATTTGACAGACTCCAATTGTTGAGTCCCGAATTTGTCTCTTTTCCATACACTTTTCCATATCTCTTTCACTCACCTAAACCTCCAAAATTGTCAAATATCATGTGCAAAAGGGTATCTAACATGGTTTTTAATTATGTTTGTGTGTTTTCTATTTGATTTAGATTTTTTTCATACAGCTGCGGAAACTTGTCACTTTTCGCAGCCGCTGCAACTTTCCGCAGCTATTTTGTGGAAATCAATGTTACAGGTGTCAACGAAGGAAACGAGCCACATGGGCAGGCTAGGAATGACAAGGACATGGTTCGTGTCCTATTGGTTCAATGAAATTCGCCAAGGAAAGCCGCGGTCAAAGCCATCCACGTGGAAGTCAACTGTGGAGTTCTATGTCGGCTGGACTCTGTTTCGTGGCATAGAAACATCCATACCGCCGTTTCCAAGCTTACGGAGGTTAATTGACATCTGTGCAAAGTTCTGGAGTTGAATTTAAGCGCCCACCTTCCATAGATCCGTTTTCCAACATGGCCATACTCCTAAATCCGTGGCCTTAGTGGTCTACGTGCTGGCTGCTATCATAAACTTCAGGAGAGTTACATTTTATTGCTTTATAAAGAGCGTTTGCATACGCACGTAGAGTTAGTGAATAGGAGTTGATAGTTGTTAGTTGATATATCTGTTAAGTTGATGTGCGTACTCTGTTATGTGGTGATTACGCTGCCTTGAGCCGTAATACCACTAGCCTGTAATGACTTTCTTTTTAATGTGAAGAACTCTGTTTCATAACTTAATTCGTGTTTGAAGATCATACCAGAGCTGCGTAGAGGGCCCCTGCTCAGCCGAGGTTTTGTGTATTAATGTATATATTTTTCATTTCATTTCTTTAAGCAGTCATTGCATCATAACTCATTACATGTTCATATTTCATAGTTGTTTTATTTCTGTTCATACATTTCTGTAATTTCCATTGCATTCCTGTCTTTTATGTTTTTATGATTGTTAAATCACTGATCAGTTTTCTTGTGCAGGTTTTAGGTAGACAGCCCGGGGCATTTTCATAGTATTTTTGCTAATGATATGAAACTGATATTATTCTGCTGCTATTTTTCTTTCACAGTCTTTGTTTAACTTCAGTTTTGTCTTGTGCACTTCAGTTTTGTTTATCTGATTCAGTAGTTAAAATTAGACATATTAAGCTACTCATAGTGTCTTCAGCTACCTCCGAAAGCCACAGCTGGACTGATGGTGAGGGGCTGCATGATGAGATGTGTAGTTTAGTATTAGTTTCCTTTCTGCAAAATTAGATATATTAAGCCGCTCATAGCGTCTTCAGTTTCCTCCGAAAGCCACAGCTGGACTGATGGTGAGGGGCTGCATGATGAAGTGTGTAGTTTAGTATTAGTTTCTTTTCCGCAAACTTAGATATATTGAATCATGTATGACATCTTCAATTGCCTCCGAAAGCCACAGCTGGACTGATGGCGAGGGATTGAATCATGTGTGTATGGTTTAGTATTAGTTTAGTTTCTGCAAATTAAATATCAGTTACACAAGTTGTTTATGATTACTTCCGCAAGTCATAGCTGGTCTAATGATGAAGGGTCAGAAAATGAATTGATGTAATCTGATTTAGATTTATTTCATTGCAATTTTGAATTTCCATAAGCGTAGTTTCTTTTTTGTTCAGTTGGCAGCAAGAATAGTTTAGTTTTCATGTTCACTAGTTTCTTGTTTTGATTCATTAGATTAGCAGCACTTTTCATTTCAGCAGTACACTTTTACTTTCTTTTGTCATTGTAATTTCAATTTTCTTTTAAAGTTTCGAGGTTGGTAAATCATTATAGGGGATATCACTTCCTTGAATAAATATAACCAAGCTTGTTTTTCACTTTAGAATTTCCATTTTACCTTAGAAAGACCACAAACGACAAAAAGTTAAGAAAGAGGTTATCTTGCACATATAGTGCGCCGCACTTCATCAGCTTACGATTCCCGGATTGACAATTAAATGTAGCAATTTAGGACACACTAAATTGACCAAACACCAATGCTAAGTACAAGCAACGACGTGATCAACATCAGGTGCCACACAACTTCCAGGTGGGCGAAAAAGTGTGGCTACATTTGCAGAAGGAGCGCCTCACTGGACTAAGAGGGAAACTCTTAGTGATTTTCTACAAGAGTATGAGTCTTAAAATCAAAAGTTTCGAGATCATATTACTTTTCCAGAGTTTTGCAAGATCAAGGTGAAGAGAAGCAAGCATCTTGATACGGGTAGATTCCTTCTATCTACTTTTGATGGGTCACCTACATGTTCATCTAGAGATTGGGTCGAGGAGCTAGACTCCTATTTGTAGCAACACCACATTTATGAAGATGAGGCCATCAAATTTAAAGTGTTACATTTTGAAGGTAAGGCCTATGCATCGTGGATATTTGAGTCTTTTTCTTTGAAAAATGCAAATACTTCTTATTATGCAAGGTTCACTAAGACATTAGTGGAAATATTTGATGGAAAACTTTCTGCAACACATGTGGTGAAGTTAAACAAACCCAAGCAAATAAAAACCTTTCATGTGATGGAGGAAACCATAAACTCAACTCCACTTCATAAAACCATTGAGGAGGCTGATATCTTGCATCATACCTTGCTAGAGGCAAGACCACTATCTTATATTCTTAAGCAAGAGGGTATGGATATCCCTTTTTCAAAAGAGGATCCAGTCATTGGGAGGTTTCCTATACATATTGATGAGAATGAGGGAAATAGCGCTATCATGTCTAGAGTTTATCTAGCACCTCATGTAGAGGAAGAGGGAGCTCTTGCTCCAACAAGAGGGATTATTAAAGCATTGCAAGGAATTCCCCAGGATCTTATATGTGGAGATCAAGGCATAACTCATTATCTACATGTGCCATTGATGATAGGGTGTGAAACTATGGAGACAAAAGGAGGAGATAGGGAGGAAGACCAGCATCATGTGATGAGGAGCACACACCCCTATCTATTTCAGGAAGTTGATGCACCTAAGAGGGAGACTGGATTGTGCAGTGAGGGAAAGGACAAGTTTCTCCATCCATATGCGCCACTTTTAATGATGATAGCCCCATTGCATGGAGGAATTCCATCGGGGAGACCACCAGATCAGCAGATGATGAGAGATGCTTCACATTTTGAGGCACCACTCATTGATTTCAAAGGAGTGGAGACCTTGGGAGAGCTTTGGTATAGAGACCGAGAGTCTTGGGTAGGCTCAAGGAGGAGAGAGGTACTTCTCAACATTATCTTTCCCACTCTCATTTCGCATTCTCACAGCAGTAGCAGAGAAGCATGAAGGATAACAGCCTTCTCATCCAGGTGGATATTGGTGGCCACTCACCTATACCACTTGTGGCCCCACCATTGTCTCTTTCATTTTTTTTCACAACTTACTATTTTTAGCAATTTTTTGGGTCCTGAACTTCCAGAGCCATTTTGAAGCCCCAAATGGAGATAGTACGCCGAAACTACGTCCCTGGGAAGTTGAAACACCAATTTACCCAAATAGGGCCCATAGTTTTTGCGCTTCATCTCCTAGGGTTAGGTTTTTGGACGTTTAGAATTCTCCATTGTTTCTCCATAATAAATAGGCCCTCGAGCCTCATTGTAATACAGTTCAGAGGTCTGTAGTCGCCACATCTCTTCTCAGAGATTCGCTACCAGCACCCAAGCTATTTTTATTTTCTCTCATGCCTATAAGAATAGTTTCTATGAGTTTGATATTAATGAAATGAAGCCCTACTTCAATGCATTTCTATGTTTGTGTATATGCTCTATTCCACAGGTCAGATAAAGGAATGATACCTTTATTTTTCTCAATCCTTCTTTGCATGTCCCTAATGAGGTCAAGGTATAAGGATTTAGGGCTCGATCTAGTGGAACCTTTGCAAGATCAGCCTCGCAAACCCCAATGGACGCCCATGGGGGACGAAAATAAATCTGAGGGAGTAGGAGATCCTATCAAAATATTGCTCGAGGAGGCCCTATAAAAACAAAGGAACGCAATGATAGATAACTTTGCCTAGATCCTTCAATGACTGCCCACCGGCGGCGCATCTGCATCCAACAGCCACTCTTGAGGCGCAACTCCCTTTAAGGTACAATTAAACTTTGACATTCCCATAGTTGAGGGTCAAATAGAAGCAGATGCCATAGATAGATGGTTGAATATATCAGAATGATATTTCTCGATTCATGACTTTTTCTACCGAGAGAAGATTTTGCACTCTCAAATCTCCACCTCTGAGGTCAAGGACTCTGGTGGGAACCCACTGTGGATAAAAAGGAAGAGAGAGAACTCCTATCTATTCTCGCTGTACCCACTTGAATTCTTTCCGGATGCCATCAAGGAACAATACTATCCCATGGGGAGCTATGAGGACAAGTACATACAATGGACCACACTGCGGCAACAAAGGGATCAAGATGTGCATGAGCTAACAAATCTGTTCCATACCTTGAACACAAAGTTGGGTATCAAATATTCAGAGAAACATTTGGTGCTAAAGTATCGTGGTTGTCTGCACAGATACATTCAAGAGGAAATGGAGTTCCTTGACATCTCCTCGCTCGGTACAGCATACCATTATGCTACCAAGATTGAGAAGAAATTAAAACAGAAGAAGCGAGACTTTGGATCTGTGAATAAAAAGCAAGGGAAAGGTGCCCCAAAACCACAGAACAAAGGACAAAGCCAAGGCATGGTGTCCCAAGACAACCTGCCAAAGACATAAGCAAAGAACAACACCGTGAAACCAAAGAAGGACATGGGAAAGTGGTGTGAGTTCCATAAGAGCTCCACTCACAACAAAAGTGAGTGTCAGGCCAAGCAGTCACTGGTGGCCGAGATGAGGGCATATGAATCAGATGCATGCTCCAACTCTGAATCAGAACCTGACAAGGGGAATGAAAAAGGGAATCATATTATTGATGCAGAGCCCAATGCCACTGCTGCCACTACGAAGATCCAGAAGGAGGAACCAGAAGATCCAGAGGAGGCAGAGCGTCTCTTCCACTCCCAGATGTGGGTAAAGGGTTCCCCGCTACGGTTCATTATCGACAATGGGGGCTAAAAGAACATCATTTCAGTAGATGTCATGAAGCGGTTGGGCTTGCCGGCCACAGCGCACCCACAACCATACACCATCGAGTGGCTTCACCAAGGATGGGATCTCTATGTCAGCCAGCATTGCCGCCTTCCCTATAGCATCAAGCCCTTCACGGATGAGGTATTGTGTGACATTGCTCCTATTGATGTTTTTGATGTATTACTAGGCCAACCATACTTGTGGAAGAAACATGTTGTGTATGAGTCCCGGCCTCATGCTGTTATTGTTACTTTGGGAAATAAATTGTACAGAATACCAAAGGTACCACCGCTTCCCACTATCTCTTTGGTTACTAAAAAACAATGCAGTAAGCTCATTTCCCAAACCAAGAAATTTGTCTTCCTGATAATCTGCCCCCGGGCCAAGAAGAAGGCTATGGCCACAACCACCAGACATAGATCCTCTACATGACAACAACAAATGGACAAGGTTGTGGAGGAGTACGGGGACATCTTCACCTCTCCCACAAAGGTGCCTCTACACTGTCAGGTCAAGCACCCCATTGACCAGACCCCGGGTATGCCGCTACCCAATGGACTGATCTATAGACGCTCTGTTCTGGAGAATGATGAAATCAAGAGGCAGATTCAGGAGCTACTACAGAAAGGTCACATCCGTCCAAGTTCATCGCCCTTTGGGAGCCCGATCGTGTTGGTATAGACGAAGGATGGGACTTGGAGACTTTGTATTGACTATTGGGCGTTAAAAAATATCACTGTCTGGAATAGGTACTCGATCCCACGGATTGATGACCTTCTGGACAAACTAAAAGGGACAAAATATTTCAGCAAGATTGACTTGAAGTCTAGGTATCAACAGGTACCAATCGAACCCTCTAAAGTGTGGAAGACTGCCTTCAAAGCCAAGGAGGGCCTTTTCAAATGGCTCATCATGCCTTTCGGATTGAAAAATGCTCCTGTAACCTTCATGAGGCTAATGGATGACATCTTGCATCCATTCACCAACTCATTTGTAGTGGTATATGTTGAGCCTCAAATTTGTGCTTTCCTTCACCTCATTTTACCTCATTTTCCCTTGTCCATTTCTATCTTAGACCCAATTGATCAATGAATATAGTTAAAATTACTTCTAGAATGATTTACATGACTGACTTGTTGAATTTTGTGATTTTTTCCATTGTAAAGCATTTTGACCGGAACTAGCTGCAGAATGCAGACATTCCGTAGCTAACCGGCGATTCTGCAGCTGCCTTCATGTTTGAGTATGTTCCATGTGGCCTCTTGAGAAAAACCGCATATGGGCATGATCCACGTCATGTCTACATGGTTCGTTGCTCATCATGGAGGAAGAAATGAATTCTGGGTATGGTTTTGAACGTGGGGAACACATTTATGAAGGAAGACTTCTATTAGGACTGTCTCAGTCCAGATGTCTTTTATTCTTCACGCAGCCACCTCAAAGAGTCCTAACGTGATTAGGATAAGGAAAGAAATTATTCCTAAATTGTTGTAATTATTGTTACGTGCATTTTCTTTATAAACTCTTGGGAGACCGAGAGCTAGGGAGAGATTTTATGTTAGATTTGCTGTTAGATTTTGTTTAAACTCTGTGTTCCTGAAGACGCAGAGTGTTATGTTCAAACTATTTCAGCTTTAATGGAGCAGACAAAGTTATTTTGAAGGCGTGATTTAATTTGAAGTTGAATGCCGTCAAGTGGTAGAGGGCCCCTGCCTCTTGCACGGATTTATTTTGCGTAAATTAGATAAGTTTTTCTAGCTGCCTTTACGCTTTTCATTTGAATTAATAGTTGTTTTTGTTAGCTACTATAGTCGTACTCATTCTAACTCTTCCATCAGGAGATAATCTTCCAAAAGACTATAATGATGAATGTTGAATGACTATAGTATTGTAGGATTAGGAGTTGAATTTGTAGTTGTTTTAACTAGCTACTGTAGTTATATTCATTCCAGCTCTTCCACAAGAAGACACTCTTCCAATAGATTATAATGATGAATGATGAATAGCTATAGTAATGTAGGATTTAGTTGTAGTTTTTGCTATTCACTATCACAGTTACACTTGTTCTAATCACTCTTCCACAAGAAGAAACTCTTCCAAGAAATTCTTAAGAAGTTCAAGACATGACCGTGATAATGAATGATTTAGTTGTGTGTTGTACTAAGTATCATCTCTGTTCTTGCTCTTAAACGCTTGCCCAAGACATCATAATGACGAGTAGGGTATGGATATGATATCTTAGTTTTTCATTTGCTTTCAGTCTATTTGCTTACAATTGCACCCAATTACACAGTTAGAATTGTTCTATCTCTTCCAAAAGAAGGAACTCTTCCAAAATATCACTAATGATGAACAAGCAGATTCTGTAACTTCATAGAATAAAACATGTTAGCATAGTTAGAATGCTCCGGAGTGTCATTGCATTTAATTCATGTTCAGTTACTTTGTTTCAAGTTTGATGATGACTTATAGTTCAACATTGTTCTAGTTTAGTGGCATCTTAGGTTCATTCTTAGATTAACTCATTGCATTTGCATCTCATATTCAAATTGTCATCCATTGCACAATAGATTACTTTAGTTGTTAGGATTAACAAGACAACCTTCATTATTCACAAACATCTTCTTGTTCTAAAATCTACAAATGATCTATAGCCATAGGAACAGAAGACAACATCACTATAAGGTCTGAAATCTCTCTGTAATTTCCTCATCATTTCATAAACAGAGCTCTTCCTCAAAAGAACTACTTTGAACAAGAAACCAATAACTCTTTGAGTATAGGTTCTGTTACATTCAATTAAATTGCAGAATAGAACTAGGAATTAATCATAGAATAGAAGAGCTTAGGACAGAGTATTGCATCATTAGTGTTTAACTGTTTAGTTAGAGGATTTTCATATTTAGTGATCATTTCTCAAGATTAGTTTGTGTCATTTGTTTAAAAAGTCATTATCAAGCTTTTGCTTTTATTTAGTCATAGTTTAGATTCTGCTTCATTGTTTCCAATTTCATTTACCATTCCATACATTAGGCTTAACTCTGTTTTTGACCATCAACTTCTTTCCATTAGTTTTCTAGGCATTTTTCATTAAACATCAAAAGACCAAAACATCACAAAACACTACATACAACGCATTAGGAAACAAGCACCTAGGTACATATGGTACACTTCACTTCAGCAGTTTACAAATCCTGGTTGACAATTAAATGAGCTCAGTTTAGGAGACTAGATTGAGACCAAACAGTATACTTGTATGACATTCTAATCTTCAACCAGACTTGGGAAGAGCAACTCCACCACATCCGATAAGTCCTCCAAACACTGCGGCAACACAAGTTGTGTGCCAATTTGGAGAAGTGCATTTTTGGCATGACCCAGGTTCAATATCTGGGATACATTATTGATGAAAGGGGGGTTTATGTGGATCCATCCAAGATCCAAGTCATTCTGAATTGGCCAACCCTAACCACCCTAACAGAGCTTCGTAGCTTTCTGGGTCTTGCTAATTTCTACCATAGGTTCGTGTTGGGATTCTCTCATATCACTTGTCCCTTGAGTCAAGTCACCAAGGGAGGAGTGAAAGAAAAATGTTGTTGGTAGAAATATCAATAGAAGGCATTCGTAGAATTGAAGCATCACCTCTGTTCTGTCCCAGTGCTCACATTACCAGACTTGAAACAACCATTTAAGATCGAGACATATGCCTCTGACTATGCTATTGGGGCATTTCTTACTCAACAGGTGCATCTAGTGGCATATCACAGTGAGACATTGTCTGACACAATTCTAAAGTATCCTACTTATGACAAAGAAATGTATTCCGTTGTGTAGGCTTGTCGACAATGGAAGCATTACATTTTGGGGAAGGAGACAATCATCCACACAGACCACCAACCCCTACAGTTCATATAGACACAAGGAAAGTTGCAGAATGATCGCCATCAGAAGTGGTCCACATATCTGCAACAATTTCATTTGAAAATCAAGTACAAGAAGGGTAGCACCAATAATGGTGTAGACTACCTCAGCCGACCACCGATCGTGGCCATAACCACAGTTCTCAACTCTTGTGGGCATGATACTTCTGATTGGCCACTTCTCTACAAGAGTGATCAAGAATTTAGCTACACATACAAGGCACTCTTGGGGGGTATGAAAGTTCCAAATTTTCACCTCCAAGATGCACTATTATGTCACCTGGGACACCTTTTTGTTCCTTCAAGCAAGCATGCCAAGATGATATGGGAAGCACACTACAGTCGAGTCGTTGGAAATTTTAGGGTCGAGAAAATAGTGGCAGTACTACAGAAGTATTTCTATTGGCTGACCCTTCGACAGGATGTCGAGAAGTACATCAGATCCTGCACTGCTTGCACCATTGCCAAACTGAACATCAAGAAGTAAGGGCTCTATACTCTGCTGCCTACCCCTAGTCAACCCTGGGAATCCATCTCCATGGATTACATGTCAGGCCTTTCTTCTACTAAGCATGGAAATGACTATGTTTCCGTGGTCGTCGATAGATTCTTAAAAATGGCCATTATGGCGGCCTGCAAGAAGAATATCACAGTAGAAGGCACTTCTAAACTCTTATTTGAACGAGTGTGGGTGCACTTTGGGATCCCATAGTCTATCATATCAAATCAAAATAGCAGGTTCCTCAGCACATTTTGGTCCAGCCTCTGGTCAATGCTGGACACCAAGCTCACCAAGTCCATAGCTTTCCATCCCCAAAATGATGGCAAGACAGAGGTTGTCATCAGGATGATTTTACACATTTTGCGCATGTACAATTCAAAGCATCCACACACATGGGATGAGAGCCTTCCCTATGTACAAATACGCTTATAACCAGTTTCTGACATCTCAATCCTGCCATACTTTCGTGGCTTGGATTCCTGCCACTATGTCCCATTGACGATGCCATTTGCGCCTACTTCAAATGATTTGATCATGTCTAGCCTAAAGCTAACAAGCAATGAATTTATTGAGCACATTCAAGACATCCGCCAACAAGTTAATTTTAAGTTGATGGACGTACTCCAATTGTTGTTGATCCGATTTGTCTCTTCCATACACTTTTCCATCTCTCTTTCACTCACCTAAACCTCCAAAATTGTCAAATATCATGTGCAAAAGGGTATCTAACATGGTTTTTAATTATGTTTGTGTGTTTTCTATTTGATTTAGATTTTGTTCATACAGCTGCGGAAACTTGTCACTTTCCGCAGCCGCTGCAACTTTCCGCAGCTATTTTGTGGAAATCAATGTTACAGGTGTCAACGAAGGAAACGAGCCACATGGGCAGGCTAAGAATGACAAGGACATGGTTCGTGTCCTATTGGTTCAAGTAAATTCGTCAAGGAAAGCCGCGGTCAAAGCCATCCACGTGGAAGTCAACTGTGGAGTTCTATGTCGGCTGGACTCTGTTTCGTGGCATAGAAACATCCATACGCCGTTTCGAAGCTTATGGAGGTTAATTGACATCTGTGCAAAGTTCTGGAGTTGAATTTAAGCGCCCACCTTCCATAGATCCGTTTTCCAACATGGCCATACTCCTAAATCCGTGGCCTTAGTGGTCTACGTGCTGGCTGCTATCATAAACTTCAGGAGACAGTTACATTTTATTGCTTTATAAAGAGCGTTTGCATACGCACGAAGAGTTAGTGAATAGGAGTTGATAGTTGTTAGTTGATATATCTGTTAAGTTGATGTGCGTACTCTGTTATGTGGTGATTACGCTGCCTTGAGCCGTAATACCACCAGCCTGTAATGACTTTCTTTTTAATGTGAAGAACTCTGTTTCATAACTTATTTCGTGTTTGAAGATCATACCAGAGCTGCGTAGAGGGCCCCTGCTCAGCCGAGGTTCTGTGTATTAATGTATATATTTTTCATTTCATTTCTTTAAGTAATCATCGTATCATAACCCATTACATGTTCATATTTCATAGTTGTTTTATTTCTGTTCATACATTTCTGTAATTTCCATTGCATTCCTGTCTTTTATGTTTTTATGATTGTTAAAATACTGATCAGTTTTCTTGTGCAGGTTTTAGGTAGATAGCCCGGGGCATTTTCATAGTATTTTTGCTAATGATATGAAACTGATATTATTCTGCTGCTAGTTTTCTTTCACAGTCTTTGTTTAACTTCAGTTTTGTTTTGTGCATTTCAGTTTTGTTTATCTGATTCAAGAGTTAAAATTAGACATATTAAGCTACTCATAGTGTCCTCAGCTACCTCCGAAAGCCACAGCTGGACTGATGGTGAGGGGCTGCATGATGAGATGTGTAGTTTAGTATTAGTTTCCTTTCTGCAAAATTAGATATATTAAGTTGCTCATAGCGTCTTCAGTTTCCTCCGAAAGCCACAGCTGGACTGATGGTGAGGGGCTGCATGATGAAGTGTGTAGTTTAGTATTAGTTTCTTTTCCGCAAACTTAGATATATTGAATCATGTATGACATCTTCAATTGCCTCCGAAAGCCACAGCTGGACTGATGGCGAAGGATTGAATCATGTGTGTATGGTTTAGTATTAGTTTACTTTCTGCAAATTAAATATCAGTTACACAAGTTGTTTATGATTACTTCCGCAAGTCATAGCCGGTCTAATGATGAAGGGTCAGAAAATGAATTGATGTAATCTGATTTAGATTTATTTCATTGCAATTTTGAATTTCCATAAGCGTAGTTTCTTTTGTGTTCAGTTGGCAGCAAGAATATTTTAGTTTTCATATTCACTAGTTTCTTGTTTTGATTCATTAGATTAACAACACTTTCCATTTCAGCAGTTTACTTTCTTTTGTCATTTGTAATTTCAATTTGCTTTTAAAGTTTCGAGATTGGTAAATCATTATAGGGGATATGACTTCCTTGAAAAATTATAACCAAACGTGTTTTTCACTTTAGAATTTCCATTTCACCTTAGAAAGACCATAAACGACAAAAAGTTAAGAAAGAGGTTATCTTGCACATATAGTGCGCCGCACTTCATCAGCTTACGATTCCCGGATTGACAATTAAATGTAGCAATTTAGGACACACTAAATTGACCAAACACCAATGCTAAGTACAAGCAACGACGTGATCAACATCAGGTGCCACACAACTTCCAGGTGGGCGAAAAAGTGTGGCTACATTTGCAGAAGGAGCGCCTCACTGGCTAAGAGGGAAACTCTTAGTGATTTTCTACAAGAGTATGAGTCTTAAAATCAAAAGTTTCGAGATCATATTACTTTTCCAGAGTTTTGCAAGATCAAGGTGAAGAGAAGCAAGCATCTTGATACGGGTAGATTCCTTCTATCTACTTTTGATGGGTCACCTACATGTTCATCTAGAGATTGGGTCGAGGAGCTAGACTCCTATTTGTAGCAACACCACATTTATGAAGATGAGGCCATCAAATTTAAAGTGTTACATTTTGAAGGTAAGGCCTATGCATCGTGGATATTTGAGTCTTTTTCTTTGAAAAATGCAAATACTTCTTATTATGCAAGGTTCACTAAGACATTAGTGGAAATATTTGATGGAAAACTTTCTGCAACACATGTGGTGAAGTTAAACAAACCCAAGCAAATAAAAACCTTTCATGTGATGGAGGAAACCATAAACTCAACTCCACTTCATAAAACCATTGAGGAGGCTGATATCTTGCATCATACCTTGCTAGAGGCAAGACCACTATCTTATATTCTTAAGCAAGAGGGTATGGATATCCCTTTTTCAAAAGAGGATCCAGTCATTGGGAGGTTTCCTATACATATTGATGAGAATGAGGGAAATAGCGCTATCATGTCTAGAGTTTATCTAGCACCTCATGTAGAGGAAGAGGGAGCTCTTGCTCCAACAAGAGGGATTATTAAAGCATTGCAAGGAATTCCCCAGGATCTTATATGTGGAGATCAAGGCATAACTCATTATCTACATGTGCCATTGATGATAGGGTGTGAAACTATGGAGACAAAAGGAGGAGATAGGGAGGAAGACCAGCATCATGTGATGAGGAGCACACACCCCTATCTATTTCAGGAAGTTGATGCACCTAAGAGGGAGACTGGATTGTGCAGTGAGGGAAAGGACAAGTTTCTCCATCCATATATGCAGTCTACTTTTAATGATGATATCTCATTGCATGGAGGAATTTCACTGGGGAGGCCACTAGATCAGCAGATGATGAGGGATGCTTCACATGTAGAGGCATTACTCATTGATTTTAGAGGAGTGGAGACCTTGGGAGAGCTTGGTACAGCACTGAGAGTCTTGGGTAGGCTCAAGGAGGAGAGAGGCATTCTCTCAACATTATCTTTTCCCACTCTCATTTCAGATTCTGCGTTGTGGCAGGAGAAGCATGGGAAGGATAACAGCCTTCTGATCCAAGTGGATATTGGTGGCCACCCGCCTATTCCACTTGGGGCCCCACCATTGTCTCTTTCATTTTTTTTCACAACTTACTATTTTTAGCAGTTTTTTCGGGTCCTGAACTTCTGGAGCCGTTTTGAGGCCCCAAACGGAGATAGTATGCCGAAGTTACATCCCCGGGAATTTGAAACACCAATTTACCCAAACTAGGCCCATATTTTTTGCGCTTCATCTCCTAGGGTTAGGTTTTTGGACATTTAGAGTTCACCATTATTTATCCATAATAAATAGGCCCTTGAGCCTCATTGTAACACATTTCAGAGGTCTGTAGTCACCACATCTCTTCTCAGAGATTTGCTACCAGCACCCAAGCTATTTTATTTCCATCATGTTTGTAAGAATATTTCTATGATTTGATATTAATGAAATGAAGCCTCATTTCTAATGTATTTCTATGTTTATGGTTATTTCTCTATTCTGTTGTGTTTCAGATCAGTGGTATCAGAGCGGTCTTATTTTTCTCAATCCTTCTTTGCATGTCCCTAATGAGGTCAAGGTATAAGGATTTAGGGCTCGATCTAGTGGAACCTTTGCAAGATCAGCCTCGCAAACCCCAATGGACGCCCATGGGGGACGAAAATAAATCTGAGGGAGTAGGAGATCCTATCAAAATATTGCTCGAGGAGGCCCTATAAAAACAAAGGAACGCAATGATAGATAACTTTGCCTAGATCCTTCAATGACTGCCCACCGGCGGCGCATCTGCATCCAACAGCCACTCTTGAGGCGCAACTCCCTTTAAGGTACAATTAAACTTTGACATTCCCATAGTTGAGGGTCAAATAGAAGCAGATGCCATAGATAGATGGTTGAATATATTAGAATGATATTTCTCGATTCATGACTTTTCTGACCGAGAGAATATTATTTTTGCACTCCTCAAATCTACCCCCCATGTCAAGGACTGGTGGGAAACCTACTGTGATAAAAAGGAAGAGACATAACCCTATCTATTCTCAGTTGTACCCACTTGGAATTCTTTCCGAGATGCCATCAAGGAACAATACTATCCCATGGGGAGCTATGAGGACAAGTACATACAATGGACCACACTGCGGCAACAAAGGGATCAAGATGTGCATGAGCTAACAAATCTGTTCCATACCTTGAACACAAAGTTGGGTATCAAATATTCAGAGAAACATTTGGTGCTAAAGTATCGTGGTTGTCTGCACAGATACATTCAAGAGGAAATGGAGTTCCTTGACATCTCCTCGCTCGGTACAGCATACCATTATGCTACCAAGATTGAGAAGAAATTAAAACAGAAGAAGCGAGACTTTGGATCTGTGAATAAAAAGCAAGGGAAAGGTGCCCCAAAACCACAGAACAAAGGACAAAGCCAAGGCATGGTGTCCCAAGACAACCTGCCAAAGACATAAGCAAAGAACAACACCGTGAAACCAAAGAAGGACATGGGAAAGTGGTGTGAGTTCCATAAGAGCTCCACTCACAACAAAAGTGAGTGTCAGGCCAAGCAGTCACTGGTGGCCGAGATGAGGGCATATGAATCAGATGCATGCTCCAACTCTGAATCAGAACCTGACAAGGGGAATGAAAAAGGGAATCATATTATTGATGCAGAGCCCAATGCCACTGCTGCCACTACGAAGATCCAGAAGGAGGAACCAGAAGATCCAGAGGAGGCAGAGCGTCTCTTCCACTCCCAGATGTGGGTAAAGGGTTCCCCGCTACGGTTCATTATCGACAATGGGGGCTAAAAGAACATCATTTCAGTAGATGTCATGAAGCGGTTGGGCTTGCCGGCCACAGCGCACCCACAACCATACACCATCGAGTGGCTTCACCAAGGATGGGATCTCTATGTCAGCCAGCATTGCCGCCTTCCCTATAGCATCAAGCCCTTCACGGATGAGGTATTGTGTGACATTGCTCCTATTGATGTTTTTGATGTATTACTAGGCCAACCATACTTGTGGAAGAAACATGTTGTGTATGAGTCCCGGCCTCATGCTGTTATTGTTACTTTGGGAAATAAATTGTACAGAATACCAAAGGTACCACCGCTTCCCACTATCTCTTTGGTTACTAAAAAACAATGCAGTAAGCTCATTTCCCAAACCAAGAAATTTGTCTTCCTGATAATCTGCCCCCGGGCCAAGAAGAAGGCTATGGCCACAACCACCAGACATAGATCCTCTACATGACAACAACAAATGGACAAGGTTGTGGAGGAGTACGGGGACATCTTCACCTCTCCCACAAAGGTGCCTCTACACTGTCAGGTCAAGCACCCCATTGACCAGACCCCGGGTATGCCGCTACCCAATGGACTGATCTATAGACGCTCTGTTCTGGAGAATGATGAAATCAAGAGGCAGATTCAGGAGCTACTACAGAAAGGTCACATCCGTCCAAGTTCATCGCCCTTTGGGAGCCCGATCGTGTTGGTATAGACGAAGGATGGGACTTGGAGACTTTGTATTGACTATTGGGCGTTAAAAAATATCACTGTCTGGAATAGGTACTCGATCCCACGGATTGATGACCTTCTGGACAAACTAAAAGGGACAAAATATTTCAGCAAGATTGACTTGAAGTCTAGGTATCAACAGGTACCAATCGAACCCTCTAAAGTGTGGAAGACTGCCTTCAAAGCCAAGGAGGGCCTTTTCAAATGGCTCATCATGCCTTTCGGATTGAAAAATGCTCCTGTAACCTTCATGAGGCTAATGGATGACATCTTGCATCCATTCACCAACTCATTTGTAGTGGTATATGTTGAGCCTCAAATTTGTGCTTTCCTTCACCTCATTTTACCTCATTTTCCCTTGTCCATTTCTATCTTAGACCCAATTGATCAATGAATATAGTTAAAATTACTTCTAGAATGATTTACATGACTGAATTGTTGAATTTTGTGATTTTCGCCATTGTAAAGCATTTTGACCAGAACTAGCTGCAGAATGCAAACATTCCGTAGCTAACCGGTGATTCTGCAGCTGCCTTCATGTTTGAGTATGTTCCAGGTGACCTCTTGAGAAAAACCGCATATGGGCATGATCCACGTCATGTCTACATGGTTCGTTGCTCATCATGGAGGAAGAAATGAATTCTGGGTATGGTTTTGAACATGGGGAACACATTTATGAAGGAAGACTTCTATTAGGACTGTCTCAGTCCAGATGTCTTTTCTTCTTCACGCAGCCACCTCAAAGAGTCCTAACGTGATTCGGATAAGGAAAGACATTGTTCCTAAATTGTTGTAATTATTGTTACGTGCATTTGCTTTATAAACTCTTGGGAGACCGAGAGCTATGTTAGAGATTTTATGTTAGATTTGCTACTAGATTTTGTTTAAACTCTGTGTTACATTCCTGAAGACGCAGAGTGTTATGTTCAAACTATTTCATCTTTAATGGAGCAGACAAAGTTATTTTGAAGGCGTGATTTAATTTGAAGTTGAATGCCGTCAAGTGGTAGAGGGCCCCTGCCTCTTGCACGAATTTATTTTGCGTAAATTAGATAAGTTTTTCTAGCTGCCTTTACACTTTGCATTTGAATTAATAGTTGTTTTTGTTAGCTACTGTAGTCGTACTCATTCTAACTCTTCCACCAGAAGATACTCTTCCAAAAGACTATAATGATGAATGTTGAATGACTATAGTATTGTAGGATTAGGAGTTGAATTTGTAGTTGTTTTAACTAACTACTGTAGTTATATTCATTCTAGCTCTTCCACAAGAAGACACTCTTCCAACAGATTATAATGATGAATGATGAATAGCTATAGTATTGTAGGAATTAGTTGTAGTTTTTGCTATTCACTATCACAGTTACACTTGTTCTAATCACTCTTCCACAAGAAGAAACTCTTCCAAGACATCCTTAAGAAGTTCAAGACATGACTGTGATAATGAATGATTTAGTTGTGTGTTTGTACTAAGTATCATCTCCGTTCTTGCTCTTAAATGCTTGCCCAAGACATCATAATGACGAGTAGGGTATGGATATGATATCTTAGTTTTTAATTTGCTTACAGTCTATTTGCTTACAATTGCACCCAATTACACAGTTAGAATTGTTCTATCTCTTCCAAAAGAAGGAACTCTTCCAAAATATCACTAATGATGAACAAGCAGATTGTGTAACTTCATAGAATAAAGCATGTTAGCATAGTTAGAATGCTCAGGAGTTTCATTGCATTTAATTCATGTTCAGTTACTTTGTTTCAAGTTTGATGATGACTTATAGTTCAACATTGTTCTAGTTTAGTGGCATCTTAGGTTCATTCTTAGATTAACTCATTGCACTTGCATCTCATATTCAAATTGTCATCCATTGCACAATAGATTACTTTAGTTGTTAGGATTAACAAGACAACCTTCATTATTCACAAACATCTTCTTGTTCTAAAATCTACAAATGATCTATAGCCATAGGAACAGAAGACAACATCACTATAAGGTCTGAAATCTCTCTGTAATTTCCTTATCATTTTATAAACAGAACTTTTCCTCAAAAGAACTACTTTGAAAAAGAAACCAATAACTCTTTGAGTACAGGTTCTGTGACATTCAATTAAATTGTAGAATAGAACTAGAAATCAATCATAGAATAGAAGAACTTAGGACAAAATGTTGCATCATGGTAAGATTAGTGTTTAACTGTTTAGTTAGAGGATTTGCATATTTAGTGATCATTTCTCAAGTATAGTTTGTGTTTTGAATCATTTGTCTAAAAGTCATTATCAAGCTTTGCTTTTATTTAGTCATAGTTTAGATTCTGCTCCAGTGTTTCCAATTGCATTTTCCATTCCATACATTAGGCTTAACTCTGTTTTTGACCACCAACTTCTTTCCATTAGTTTTCTAGGCATTTTCATTGTGAACATAAAACACCAAAAGACTAAAAACATCATAAATCAACATAAAAGACCAAAAACATCACAAAACACTACACACAACGCATTAGGAAACAAGCACCTAGGTACATATGGTACACTTCACTTCAGCAGTTTACAAATCCTGGTTGACAATTAAATGAGCTCAGTTTAGGAGACTAGATTGAGACCAAACAGTATACTTGTATGACATTCTAATCTTCAACCAGACTTGGGAAGAGCAACTCCACCACATCCGATAAGTCCTCCAAACACTGCGGCAACACAAGTTGTGTGCCAATTTGGAGAAGTGCATTTTTGGCATGACCCAGGTTCAATATCTGGGATACATTATTGATGAAAGGGGGGTTTATGTGGATCCATCCAAGATCCAAGTCATTCTGAATTGGCCAACCCTAACCACCCTAACAGAGCTTCGTAGCTTTCTGGGTCTTGCTAATTTCTACCATAGGTTCGTGTTGGGATTCTCTCATATCACTTGTCCCTTGAGTCAAGTCACCAAGGGAGGAGTGAAAGAAAAATGTTGTTGGTAGAAATATCAATAGAAGGCATTCGTAGAATTGAAGCATCACCTCTGTTCTGTCCCAGTGCTCACATTACCAGACTTGAAACAACCATTTAAGATCGAGACATATGCCTCTGACTATGCTATTGGGGCATTTCTTACTCAACAGGTGCATCTAGTGGCATATCACAGTGAGACATTGTCTGACACAATTCTAAAGTATCCTACTTATGACAAAGAAATGTATTCCGTTGTGTAGGCTTGTCGACAATGGAAGCATTACATTTTGGGGAAGGAGACAATCATCCACACAGACCACCAACCCCTACAGTTCATATAGACACAAGGAAAGTTGCAGAATGATCGCCATCAGAAGTGGTCCACATATCTGCAACAATTTCATTTGAAAATCAAGTACAAGAAGGGTAGCACCAATAATGGTGTAGACTACCTCAGCCGACCACCGATCGTGGCCATAACCACAGTTCTCAACTCTTGTGGGCATGATACTTCTGATTGGCCACTTCTCTACAAGAGTGATCAAGAATTTAGCTACACATACAAGGCACTCTTGGGGGGTATGAAAGTTCCAAATTTTCACCTCCAAGATGCACTATTATGTCACCTGGGACACCTTTTTGTTCCTTCAAGCAAGCATGCCAAGATGATATGGGAAGCACACTACAGTCGAGTCGTTGGAAATTTTAGGGTCGAGAAAATAGTGGCAGTACTACAGAAGTATTTCTATTGGCTGACCCTTCGACAGGATGTCGAGAAGTACATCAGATCCTGCACTGCTTGCACCATTGCCAAACTGAACATCAAGAAGTAAGGGCTCTATACTCTGCTGCCTACCCCTAGTCAACCCTGGGAATCCATCTCCATGGATTACATGTCAGGCCTTTCTTCTACTAAGCATGGAAATGACTATGTTTCCGTGGTCGTCGATAGATTCTTAAAAATGGCCATTATGGCGGCCTGCAAGAAGAATATCACAGTAGAAGGCACTTCTAAACTCTTATTTGAACGAGTGTGGGTGCACTTTGGGATCCCATAGTCTATCATATCAAATCAAAATAGCAGGTTCCTCAGCACATTTTGGTCCAGCCTCTGGTCAATGCTGGACACCAAGCTCACCAAGTCCATAGCTTTCCATCCCCAAAATGATGGCAAGACAGAGGTTGTCATCAGGATGATTTTACACATTTTGCGCATGTACAATTCAAAGCATCCACACACATGGGATGAGAGCCTTCCCTATGTACAACACAGTTATAACCAGGCTCTCCACATCTCAACTGGCCATAGCGCCTTTCAGGTGGGCTTGGGATTCCAGCCACTATGTCCCATTGACGTAGCCATGCCATTTGCAGCTACTCAGGCCGATTTGACTCATGTCTAGTCTAAAGCTAACAAGCAAACAACTTCATTGAGCACATTCAGCACATCTGCCAACAGGTTCATGACATTTTGGACAGACCCAATTGTTGAGTCCCGAATTTGTCTCTCTTCCATACACTTTTCCATATCTCTTTCACTCACCTAAACCTCCAAAATTGTCAAATATCATGTGCAAAAGGGTATCTAACATGGTTTTTAATTATGTTTGTGTGTTTTCTATTTGATTTAGATTTTGTTCATACAGCTGCGGAAACTTGTCACTTTCCGCAGCCGCAGCTATTTTGTGGAAATCAATGTTACAGGTGTCAACGAAGGAAACGAGCCACATGGGCAGGCTAGGAATGACAAGGACATGGTTCGTGTCCTATTGGTTCAAGAAAATTCATCAAGGAAAGCCGCGGTCAAAGCCATCCACGTGGAAGTCAACCGTGGAGTTCTATGTCGGCTGGACTCTGTTTCGTGGCATAGAAACATCCATACGGCCGTTTCCAAGCTTACGGAGGTTAATTGACATCTGTGCAAAGTTCTGGAGTTGAATTTAAGCGCCCACCTACCATAGATCCGTTTTCCAACATGGCCATACTCCTAAATCCGTGGCCTTAGTGGTCTACGTGCTGGCTGCTATCATAAACTTCAGGAGACAGTTACATTTTATTGCTTTATAAAGAGCGTTTGCATACGCACGTAGAGTTAGTGAATGGGAGTTGATAGTTGTTAGTTGATATATATGTTAAGTTGATGTGCGTACTCTGTTATGTGGTGATTACGCTGCCTTGAGCCGTAATACCACCAGCCTGTAATGACTTTCTTTTTAATGTGAAAAACTCTGTTTCATAACTTAATTCGTGTTTGAAGATCATACCAGAGCTGCGTAGAGGGCCCCTGCTCAGCCGAGGTTCTGTGTATTAATATATATATTTTTCATTTCATTTCTTTAAGCAGTCATTGTATCTTAACCCATTACATGTTCATATTTCATAGTTGTTTTATTTCTGTTCATACATTTCTGTAATTTCCATTGCATTCCTGTCTTTTATGTTTTTATGATTGTTAAAATACTGATCAGTTTTCTTGTGCAGGTTTTAGGTAGACAGCCCGGGGCATTTTCATAGTATTTTTGCTAATGATATGAAACTGATATTATTCTGCTGCTAGTTTTCTTTCACAGTCTTTGTTAAACTTCAGTCTTGTTTTGTGCACTTCAGTTTTGTTTATCTGATTCAGTAGTTAAAATTAGACATATTAAGCTACTCATAGTGTCTTCAGCTACCTCCGAAAGCCACAGCTGGACTGATGGTGAGGGGCTGCATGATGAGATGTGTAGTTTAGTATTAGTTTCCTTTTTGCAAAATTAGATATATTAAGCTACTCATAGTGTCTTCAGCTACCTCCGAAAGCCACAGCTGGACTGATGGTGAGGGGCTGCATGATGAGGTGTGTAGTTTAGTATTAGTTTCTTTTCTGCAAACTTAGATATATTGAATCATGTATGACATCTTCAATTGCCTCCGAAAGCCACAGCTGGACTGATGGCGAGGGATTGAATCATGTATGTATGGTTTAGTATTAGTTTACTTTATGCAAATTAAATATCAGTTACACAAGTTGTTTATGATTACTTCCGCAAGTCATAGCTGGTCTAATGATGAAGGGTCAGAAAATGAATTGATGTAATCTGATTTAGATTTCTTTCATTGCAATTTTGAATTTCCATAAGCGTAGTTTCTTTTGTGTTCAGTTGGCAACAAGAATAGTTTAGTTTTCATATTCACTAGTTTCTTGTTTTGATTCATTAGATTAACAGCACTTTCCATTTCAGCAGTTTACTTTCTTTTGTCATTTGTAATTTCAATTTGCTTTTAAAGTTTCGAGATTGGTAAATCATTATAGGGGATATCACGTCCTTGAACAATTATAACCAAGCTTGTTTTTCACTTTAGAATTTCCATTTTACCTTAGAAAGACCATAAACGACAAAAAGTTAAGAAAGAGGTTATCTTGCACATATAGTGCGCCGCACTTCATCAGCTTACGATTCCCGGATTGACAATTAAATGTAGCAATTTAGGACACACTAAATTGACCAAACACCAATGCTAAGTACAAGCAACGACGTGATCAACATCAGGTGCCACACAACTTCCAGGTGGGCGAAAAAGTGTGGCTACATTTGCAGAAGGAGCGCCTCACTGGACCCCACCGCAAGATTCGCTCACTCCGATATGGGTCGTACACCATCACCAATGTTGTAGGGAACAATGCCTTCGAGCTCAGTATTCCACCATTCCTTGGTCTGCACCTAGTATTCAATGTAGACCGCCTTCGTCCCTACTTCCCACCTCTATTGGACACCTTTGACATTACAGAAGAACTCACACCAAAATATTTAAACCCAGACTGCATGGAATAAGCCACCATAGACTATATCATGGACATGCAAATCAAGAACACTCACCGATAGAAGATCCAACTGTATTAGGTTGTCAAAGCTAGCCAACTCCTGCACCAAGGCAAGTGGTTCACCAGGGACCAAGTTCAAGAGAAATTTCCTCGTCTCATGGAGGAACTTAACGCAATGGGGACCATTTCTTCCTAAGGGGGGAGGAATGATCCAAGTGGATATTGGTGGCCACCCACCGATTCCACTTGGGGCCCCACCATTGTCTCTTTGAGTTTTTTTCACAACTTACTAATTTTAGCAGTTTTTTCAGGTCCTGAACTTCCGAAGCCATTTTGAGGCCCCAAACGGAGATAGTATGCTGAAGTTACGTCCCGGGGAATTTGAAATGCCAATTTACCCAAACAGGGCCCGTAGTTTTTGTGCTTCATCTCCTAGGGTTAGGTTTTTGGACGTTTATAGTTCTCCACTGTTTCTCCATAATAAATAGGCCCTTAAGCCTCATTATAACACAGTTCAGAGATCTGTAGTCGCCACATCTCTTCTCGGAGATTCTCTACCAGCACCCTAGCTATTTTATTTCCATCATGTTCGTAAGCATGTTTCTATGATTTGATATTAATGAAATGAAGCCTCATTTCTGCTATATTTCTATGTTTATGGTTATTTCTGTATTCTGTTGTGTTCCTGCATAAATTCGGATCACCTTACAACTTGCATCTTTGGCATGGGAGACGTCAAAGAAGAGGGCAGCCATATGACAGATGTTCTTTATGATAGATCATTAGCATTTTCACTATGGAGGATAGATCCATATTGGAAATCCCAGCTGTTAATGGATTACTCCAAGGATCTTTCTTCTTGTATGATATTGGATGACCAGTTGCATGAGGAGGGATATTCAGTCAGAGATGGGTCATCTACTATCATATTAGGATCTTCTTATCTAGAGCTTCCAATCTCAAGGAGAAGTTTCTACAAGCAGCTCATGAAGATTTCCTTTTCAGCCACACTTATTCTATGAGAGCATACCACACCATCATAGAGGGGTATTTTTGGGAAGGCATTGAAGAGGAGATATATCATCATATGAGGAGATGCATGAATCATATGGAGATGGAGGAGATACATAACTATTTGGAAGAGTTAACAAAGCCACCTCTCTCTTTGAGGATGAGAGGGGATTCATCTATGAGTCACTCAATTTGCAGAGGCAAAGCATATGGTAAGGATATTGTTTGGTTGCATAATGATTTATATATTGAATATATGCATTCCTTAACCATACATGTGCAGGACATTGCCTCAAGAAGGAACATTTTTCCTTCTAGACTTCATGGTATATTTGATACCACAAGCAGTATTGGTGATGGCTACTCCCTAGAAGGACTTGGGGATATTGTATATTTTGCAGAGCATGCTTATTTGGCACCATACACAATACACTTTCTCCAAACTTATGAGGAGATTGGGACAGCAAGAAAGTGGTGGGGAGGCCACCCATCATTTCATTTTCTGTTGCAGTTGAGAGTAAAACTGCATTGGTTGCATTTGAGGAACCACTGTCCTTCTCCCTTGCTACATATGGCAGCAAGTATGATTCTCACTATGGTTCCCTATTTTGTTGTTGTTCTTATTTTTTTTGGGAGCATGATTGGGGGAGAGACACATTGGTTGGATGTGTCCTTTGGGGAAGAGGATTCCCACAATTTTTTGATTACATGTTCTAAGGGGAGCATGGGAGGAGATGTGGCCACTATGGAAAAACACTTGTTTCCTTATGAGGTGAGCCATGGGATTGACTAGATGCCATATGATGGTGATTTCCAACTCATCATATATGGAATTATTTGGGCCAACATGACTCATAACATTGGAGAAGATATCTTTGGAGATCAAATCTTCTTCTTGCCACTTGAGGGCAACATTATAGTAGCCCAAGGTCTGCAAATGCTCTACACTTATCATGAGTGGAGAGGAGGAAAGCGTGAGGTAGGCTACTTTGTCTACCATGATCATATTTTCAGCCCACCTACTTTGCATGAGCCAAAGGTGGAGGAGGATTTTCAGGAGTTTCCATGTTGGGAGGTAACTCATTTTGTATGGATGATTTCTTGTGGATGGAGGATCCACATGGGAATGATAGTTCCCAACAATTTTCAGCTTCCATTCCTCAAGGGGACCTCTGGGAAACACCTTATTTCCTTCTTGAGTACTCTACTTGTTCATTATGATAGCTATTTAGCTAACTTGCATGCTTGGGAGGGGCAATATGGAGATTTATTGATGAGACAACATCTCATTCTTTGGAGGAGCATATCACATGTGGATGCCACAACAGGAGGAGGGGAGACTTCCCAGTTCTATCCTTGCAGTTTCTTGAGGACAAGCAAAATTTGGGAGGGGAGGACTATAATATTCCAAAATTAGCATGCAACTAATTGGAATATTGATTTTTTTAATTTACACATAGGAGATGAATAAATGGGTAAGGCGGCCCATAGATTTTAGAAATAGAAATAAAACCCCTCATAGTGTGAAAAGAGATCATCACAGGAGCTGGATTTCACACCCTCATGTGTGAAAGGGGGCATTTGCATGTGGACAAGGTCAATTTTGTCCAAGTCAACAGTGCTAGGATAGGAGGTGGAGATCATCTTTAGAGACAGCGTAGAGATAGTGGGAGGAAGATTCCTTGGTGGAGGAAAATCTAATGAGTGGGACCCAAGATGAGAAGGCTTCCACTTGTATAAAAGGAGGACAAGGCAGCCATAGCAAGACATGTTATGGATTATTGAATTTGTGGTCTGGTTAGACTATTTTTCATTCTCTTGTTGTTTAGCAGAGTTGTTGTGCTGCTTAGCACAAGGCATTCCTGTTTAGGAATTCCTTCTCCTTTCAAGAGAGGCCCCTTGAGGGAGCTTGTACTGAATTTCCCCACATCCAGGCTTGAGGCCAAGCATCCTTCTTCAGCTAGAGCATTATTTCTGTAGCAGTATAACGTTGTGTTGCAGGGTGTTGCAGTGGGAATTCTCAACACCACTTTCGGAGCTTTTGTTTCAAAGGAGGAAGCCTTCCTTCCTTTGGGAGACCATTGAGGAGGACTTTGAGCTGATTTTTAGATCTTGGCATCTAGCCAATGTATTTTACATCTCCTACAGTGCAGTCCCTTGTAGGAACTGCATCATTTCTTGCAGAGTTGCAGTGAGAGGGTTAAGCCCCTTGTTTTTGAGCTAGTTCCTTAGGGAAAGGACCAACCCTTCTCCCGGGAAGCTTGTAAGAAGGATTTTCATTCATTCATTATATTATTCAAATGTATGAATGTAGGTCTTCAGTTATACTACATTATTTCAGATCTATATCCGTAGATCTATTATTTTTTACTTGAGCTTTCATGAAACCCTTGCCGAGTTATCTTTATAATGTGTAAAAGGGGCTAGATCTCCAATTTTCTCCATTATTTGAGTAATAAAACTCAAAATATGTTTTTTATGCCATATTGCATCAAAAACCCTTATAAAATTACACTTTCCATGCTTCAGAAAATTCTGCATTGATCAATTCATGGGATTTGGGCATTTTTAAGCCATATTAGGACCAGGAGATCTGTTTAACACATCAAAAGGGATTTGTTTCTAATCCCCTTCTGGATGTGAGTCCCATAATACATAAGCTAAGGGATCCCAATGCTATTTCTCCTAGTTATAGTGTAATTTCTTGCAGATAACATTTTTATGGTCCATATTGCTGCATTTCCCCACATTGGGATGACATAGTGGATCATAATTTTGCTACTGTAACACAATATGATGGCTATGTGTTTAATATACATTTTATGAGCTGATTTTTCACTGCTATTTCCATTTTTGTGGTTTAGTATTGCCGCATCCCCTTTTGGGATATTACATACTTCAAGAGCTTCCAAATCTGCAATAAGAGGAGTAACAAGAGCAGAAATAGGAATTTTTCTAAAATTGTAAAACCAATATTTTAAGCACTTTAGGAACACAATTTGATGTTTTAAATGAAAAAAAAATAAAAACAAAAAAAAATAACAAGATCAAATATTATAAATATTTTGTCCAAAGAGTTATCACCCATAAAATTGGGAAACATTTCTTGAAATAGTCATATAGTTCACTCATCAAGAGGATAAGGTCTACTTAGCCATTTCAAGTTGGTATAGGAAAAAAAATTCATTTTTAAGCCTATCCTATGTTTTGAGATCACCTTCATCTATGTCATTTCATGTCAAATCAGTCCCATACCATGTCAGTTGTCATTCCCCATGCATTCAAACTCAAAAGGATGAATCTACCAGTTTTTTCAAATTTTTGTAGCGTTTTACATAGGAAAATAGCATAAAATGCTACGAAATTACCTAATAATTTCGTAGCGAATATGATGATTTCTCTATTTTTTAATTTTGAGCAGTCAACTTTAAGGGCAGTTTATGGGTAAACGAAGAAGTATTTTAAGAAACTGGGAGAGGTTATTTTCAAGAACATATCAAATAACATTACCCTCTTTCACTTTTCTCAAAGGTAGTAGAAATTGGGATATTTAGTGATGTCTTTCAGCTCTATTTTCATAAAAAAAGAATTTTCCTATTTTATACATGTGTTTCAAATGAAAATTATGAAGACCTGGAGATGGTATTTAAAAAAACAAGAGAGGTTTTTCTTCGAAACATTTTGATCTACAAAACCTCCTCCAGTTTTTCAAAATATATCAAGGATTTTGAAATATGAGTTCATTTCTAAACTGCAAAATCGACCTTTTTTAGGAAATTTTGTGGCGTTCTTTAGGCTTGAAGCCAAAAAAAATGCTACGAAAAATCCTGAAGGTGCTTTTTTTCTTTAAAATCAAGTTTTGGCATGTTTTATGGGGTTAAATCAATGGTTTCAAGATATCAGGACATAATGAAAGTGTTGGAATAGCAAAGAAGTCAATAAGATTGACAGAAAAGCCATTTTTCCCATGCTACTAAAACACGCTACAAAACTGCCTAATAACACTCTGTTTTTGCAGCAAGGAGCTTTGGGTTGTATTTTGTTACCTTGAAAGTGTTTTTAAGGTTAGCTAGCCACATGTAAAGGTCAAAGATAGTCATAGGAATGATTTTTATGCAGGTTTGGTCCACAAAGTTGTTTCAGCTCATCTTCAAATTATCAATTCATCATGGGGGTATTTCATCATGTATGATGGCAGCAACTCCTTAAAAGTAGGAATACATATTACATGAAACCCTCTATTGTAGCCTCTACAACACCCTCCAAAAATTCACCATCTAAAATTTTTTGAGCCCCTGAGCATCGAAAAGGCTAAGTCAAAATCTGTAGTTTAGATATTTTTTAGGAAAAGTTAAAAGTCACTGAGTAGCAGGATAGGTTTTTTTCCAAATTTGCAACCTAGCGACCCTGTGACCTATTAGGTCGCTAGGTCGCCAAGTTGCAAATCTCTTTCAAGTTTCAAAATCGCGAGCTATCGACCTTGTGACCCAGCGACCCTCCAGGTCGCGAGGTCGCGCCTCTCGTAAACACGGGACATTTGTGACCTAGGGACCTCATTAATTTCTCACGCATGTGATCCTTTTATAAATAGGAGGGTCATTAGGTTGCATTTTTTTCACACGAAAGAGAGAGAAAAAACGCTTTTGATAGGCCAACTGGAGCACGATTTTCTCAGGTAAGTTGTCATTTCCTCCTGATGTTTCCATTTTTTTCCTTTGTTGCCTTGTTCCCCTTACCTTAGCTCTTTTTAAGCCACCCACCATTCCTATTTTCTGATCCTTTAGAGCCTAAGATGCCTAAATTATCCAAACGCTGCTCCTTCTTGTACAATTTTGTAATCAGAAGTCACCCAGCCTCCCTTGTGTTTGGCTTTCTCCTAGACCCAATTCACCTCCATTTTTTGGGTTGCTCACTTAGTCCTTGCATTTTTTAAGTTAAAAGGAAATTTATTATAATGAGGCAAAGGACCACATTGCCTTTTAAATCTCCTGGCCAACCCTAATGCAACCCTGACCCTCGCGACCTCACGACCCTTGCGACCTCGGTCGCTGAGTCGCCAAGTCCCAGATTCACTCAAAATAAATTTTTGCGACCCTTGCAAGCTAGCAACCCAGTCACCAAGTCACAAGATCGCACTCTTATGAATTGTCAAATCTTTGCGACCCAGCGACCTCGCGACCTTGTCTCAGGGTCGCCTAGTCGTAAGGTCGCTACCTTCTGAAAGTTTAAACCTTGCAACCCTAGCAACCCAGCGACCCAATCGCAAGTCGCTAATGTTCCCTTTCCTGGGTTTCAGTTGGGAAAAGTTAATAAGTTGTACCTAGGCTTTTATTATTATGGCATCTGTCTTATCCCAGGATTCTTTTATGAACATGCCAGGTGAGTTTGAAGTAGAATTAGAGTGTGTCTCCATCTCTTCAGACTCAAGCGACATGGGACCTCCGGCAATTTGAAAGAAAAAAAAGAGCCCAGAGATAGAAGACACAGAAATGGAAATACCAATGTCTCCTCCACCGATCTATAGGGATACCACATGTACATTTTCCAAAGGAGACAGCATGAGTTGGTATCAAGTATACCAGGAATTCGCACGACCAGAATTCCCAAAGGACCTCCCCGATCGGAAAATATATGTACAAGTTAAAAGGTCGAAGCTTCACTATGCAGGTGCCCACCCTGCTATATTCCCATGCGCAAAATTCATTGAATGGATCATACAGAATACCGACCCCAAGAAGTGGGTAATTCGAGACTATGAGTGTAAATCTTTTGCAACTCTAAAGGGCTCGGATGCTGAGTTTTATTACGCACTGCCGGAACGAGAACAGACTTTCGCAGAAGAATGGGCCACCACACATGCGGTCACCATAGCAGATACCCTGAGGGGGTGGTGGGAGGAACCTGAAAAGTTCAAGGTCAAGAAGGATCAGGAGTATCCAGTGGCGGGGCTTAGAAAAGTATATAATTTGGTGGCAATTATGCTTTGTAGGATATACGGTCAACCCGATGCCACCACTTTCAGTGGCACTTGGGTATCCCTGATGAGCTATGTCACTATGTATGGAACTCATTTCAATTGGGCCAGAATGCTAATGGCGTCTCTCAAGACAAACATATCTGTGGCACTAGCACCAAAGGAGGGATATTCGTCTGAATTTTACATGGCTTCCTACCTATTGGATGTTGTTTGTTCCCAGTGCCACTTTGAGGGATGGGCGCACAACTGGGACCCGGAGCAGGCGCGCCCAATTCACATAAAAGTGTAGGTATTCTAGGACTTCAAGTACAAGCAGGATATAGAGTCAATCTTGCAACTTTTCATCCTTGTGCTCTACCAGAAATTGTTTGATCAAGATACCGCATGCATGTCCTAGCAAGCCATCGAGACATTAGTCAAGGTGGCCCATTGGTTTCCACTCGTAGATTATACTTTTATTTTATTCTTTGGTTCATTCAATACTCCCCATGCTATGCCTCGATTCCTTATGGACAAGATGCTTCTTCACAAAGTATGTTATCAGATGACTTTTAGTTTCTCCAAGGTCCTGACTAAAGGTAAGAAAAAGCCATGGCCTACACTTTCGCTCACCATTGGTGCTTATAAGGTTAAGGATTTTAGGGAGGTAGAGGTGGAAGTAGAACAAATGAAAGGTTTCTACCTAGGGCCTTTGTATCATAGGACATACGATCCTAAGAGGATAGTCCCTGACCACTGCAAACAGGCCAAATTCAAATGGAGCTACCAGCATACTGAACACCCATATGAAAATGAGAAAAGGAACTGGTATAACGCAGATAGGGAAATTTCCCCGGTAGCATGGTCCAATTAGGAAGACCCCGATAATCATACTTTGGAAGAAAGAGTCCGCGAGCTGGGAGGCGCCTCTTCTTCCCAGGCCAAGAATCCTTGAACCAGCACGGGTCACAACACTACCACCCAAAAGAAAGAAAAAGAAGCAAAAGCTCATCTAGAAGCTAAAAAGAAGGCAAAATAATATGAAGATAAGCATAGAAAGAACCTGAAAGAAGAAAAAATAAAGAAACAGGCATAGGATGCCCAGAAAAGAAAGGAAGAATAGGAAGCGAAGGCGGCGGCGGAACGGCATCTCAAAAGGGAATTAGATCAGGTGGAGGCCGAACGTAAGAGACAGGAAGAACAGGAAGCAAAAGAAGAAGTAGAGTGTAGGTAGAAAGCATAATAGGAAAAGGCAGAGGAAAAGCAGCTTCAGAAAGAGGAGGAAGAACGGGAAAGAAAAGAAGAGGAGGATCAAAGATCAAAGGACATTGAAACATCTCCTCCAATCACAGAATTACAAGTTGAGCTGCAGCCCATCGAAGCACCTGTAATTAATACGTGTTTTACACTCTCCGAGTCGGGCTCCTCTGAAGGGCAGTAAGAGGAAGTGTTTAACCTTACAAGGCTTACTTATGATCAATTCACTTTCAAAATCCGACACGAAAAAAGGAGATGTCTAGCACAGAATCCTTCCGCCCCACTCACAGCCATGGTAGAGAAAGATATAGTCCTAGACACTAGGACCAACCCAGTGATGATAGCATCAGCTAGCACTACTATTGCCGTAGCCATAGAAGAAAATGTAAGCCGAATGAGTAGAGAGATCCTTTCCCTACAAAATAGGTTATAGGACTCTGAAGAAAGGGAAGCAAGGGCGGAGCAAGAAAAGAGAGCATTAAGGGAGGAAATAAAACAGCTTCAAGAAAAAAATACTCCTATTAACGAAGTACCGCTCACCGTCCAAAGAGATTTTGCAACACTGGAGGTCACCATGAGGTAGTTTTATGGGGATATGTTCACTATAAAACAAATAGTTGTCCCTCTACTAAGAGCCCAAGTAGAGAGAAAATAGAGGAGCGAGAAACTGAAATAGGCCTCTTCCGATTTGGACAGAATGATAGAATGGACAGGCTGATACCCACAGGCTCTGGAAAAATTTCCCAAGAAAGACTGGATTCACACCCAAGATGCCAAGGTCCAAATCTATATCAAGATGAAATCCAAGGAAAATTTATCCAAAGACCTAGAAATGGTAATGACCACATACGAGCATTTGATCAGTGGCATCGACTCAATGCATGAACTACACCACATTCCATCTCTGGGTGCACTGAGCGAGGAAAATACATGGGGACAGGTAGATCAGGAGATTCAAGCATTTCTACAGCCTATCAGACAAGTCGTTGCTACTCTTGATCTTGCCGCATCGCAAGAGAACTTGGTTAAATTTGTCATTACACCAGTTTGGATCTACACTAAACTGGCCTCTTTAGCCAACCAGGTCACACTCAAGAGAGAGACTCTGATTTCGAATGCCTTAGAGTGCCTACACCGGTTAAGGGAAGAAGTTCCTCTGATCTCCCCAGTCACTGCAGATTATCGCGCATGGCAGAATTTTCTGAAGGAGCAACAAGTTGATGCCCCTGACCTCGCAATCACGTGTACACTACCATGATCAGATTGCAGGAGGTCGCAGGTCGCACTATTCAACTGGGTCGCAGGTCGCATTTTTCAACTGGGTCACAGGTCGCATCCTCCATTCAGGTTGCAAGGCAACCCAATAGTTAGGAAGGTGAAAAGTCGTGAAGCCCAAAGGGAAATTTTTGGCCTATAAAAACTTCCTTCGAGAAGATTGTAACGACCTTTGGGTTTGGGACTTGAAGAGATATAGAGTATTGTATAAAAGGACTACACATTTTGAGTATGAATACAAGCATTTGTTAACTCCATTTTTGGATCTAATGTCGGTAAATGTGTGAACACTATGAGTATTCTGTTTTCAGTTTCTAACATCTTTTGATTAACGAAATTGTGTTTCCAATGACATCATTTATGCATTATAGTTTTCTAAACATGTGTTAATGGTGCTAAGTTTATTTCGCTTTCTCAATGAATGTTAATAACTTTGTTTACTGATATTTATATTATTACCAAAGCCATTTAAGAAAGTGAAGGGCATTCTACCATAAAGAACTGTTTCTTTTGTGGTTAGAGCAGTGTACAAGCATGACCCTAATGATATGTTGTTGATAGTATTTCCTTTGGCCTCATGCTTTATTATTCAGCTTGCTATGCATAGTGTTATATGTTCATTTAATTCATCAATCATGTGTCTTGTATCATCTGAATAAGCATGTGTCCGCAAGTTCATTGAAGTCCTATCAAGACCCAAGGAAAAGAGAATTAAGTGGTAGCCAGACCCACACCCCGGACGGGATCCCTATTCAAAATGGTTTAGAGTCTAGTTGGGACTTTTTAGTGGGGAGATCCCCTGCTGTTGGCCAAACAAATTTTCCCATCAACAGAATTGGCACTAGAAGGAGGGCCTGATAGCAGCCTCCCAGCACACGAGTAATATTCCATTAAAAACTCCCCAAGGGGAGGTCATACACGATGACACCGGTCCTCCTCCTTTGGAATATGCCCTAGGGGATTATGAGGTTACCAAGGATCAGTTAAGAGTTTTGCACCTGATTTCCCGCAACCTCATCAAATATTTTCAATTCACCCCAGTCATCAGTTTTTTGACCCATACCTAGACCCCTGCAGCTAACCTCACTCGCAATGGTGTCCTTGTAAACACCCTGCCCCAGTTGATAAATCTTATGGTTGAAGACCTCGCAATGGCAGTTGATAATAATGAAACTATTATTGGATCAAAAGAAGAAGGTCCCGACATGAAAGAACCCCATACTGGTCCTCAGCCTGACTAGGCCCAAAATGACAACAACCAAGTCCACCTTCCACCTGGAGGGGGCAAGGGGAATAGAGGCCAAGGGAATAGGGTTCGGGGAAATAGAGGTTGTGGCCAAGGTAACCGTGCCACCCACCACCATCAAAACCAAAATAGATCCCCCATCTACAATTGCAGAAACATTAGAAATATGTAAAATCGCAGGAGACATCAAGACGAGCACTCCCACCATGAAAGAGGAGCATCCGTGTTGAGTGTGGGAAGTGAATCTGAATCAAAAATAAGGCACCATGAGCATTCCATGTGGGTAAAACCACTCGCTTGGATGGCCCAATCTCCATTAGATCTCCTGGGCCCCCTTCATGACATGCCTAGACACCCTAAGAAACAACTTCCCAAGTTCGACCCTGAGAAAGGCACGCTAGCTGAAGACCACATAAGCAACTTCTACCTTTCACTACAAATAATGAGAGTCCAAACAGATGATTTCATCTACCATATTTTCCCCCATACCCTTGAGAACAAAGCAGCCACCTGGTATCGGTCTCTCCCAAGTGTTTCCATAACTTGATGGGATTAATTTCTTCACACTTTCCTTCAGAAGTTTTCGGAGGACAAGACCTCCTCCATGCTCCTCACGGAGTTGAGTACACTCAAATGCAAAAATAAAGAGAAGGTCAGAGATTTTAATCAATGCTTTGCCACCATATTAAACAAATTCCCCCCCAAATTGGCATTGGATGACTCCATCACTATAGACTACTACAAAAAGGCTCTTCCCAAAGACATCGTCGTATTCGTAAAGTGCAAGGCTAGGTCTACCCTCGCAAAAAATTACGCCACTGCCCTTGCCATAGAAAAAGACATGATTTCCATAGGGGTCATCCACTATGAAGGTCGAGACGACCATAAGCCTACCTTGAAAAAGAACCAGTCTTCCACGTTCAAAATTGGGGATAAGGACAAAGATACTTTTGACTTCGAAGGTGTAGCAAAGTCCCTTAAGTTATTAAGCAATGAAGTCTCTGAGCTAAAGAGAAAAGGTACTGAACCCACTATTGGCACCAAGACACAAAATCCTTTTTTGAGAAATAATTCCCCCACAATCAGCCGACCCCCATCAAACACAAATGTTGTTCTTAATGTGGAAGAAATCAGAAAGGATATTTTTTGTTCTTTCCACCAGGCCGCCCACTTTGAGAAGACATGCCCCCAATGGATTGGCAGCATTATTGCAGTAGTAAATCAGCTCTTAGATGATCAAACTCCAGGGGAAGCAGGCGAAGACAATGTCTCAGACAATGAAGAAAACCTACCCCCAGATGAATAACCAGGATCTACCATCCTTGCGTTTGATGTGATCCGTGGAGAAAGCACCCATACCATCACCGACATTAATGTGTCTGATGATCCTAAAGCCAAAATTGTGTGAAACTATGGCTTAAGAAGTAAAGGACTAGTTCCTAAATAGTCCTTCAATCAGAAGAGAAGGGCCTTCTTAAGGAAAATAGTACCCCCAGGGAATGAGCATCAAGTTGCTATTCCTGAGAAGTCCGCTCCTAGAAACACTCAAATAAACCAAAAGAGAAAACTACAGGTAGGGTCACCCAAAACCCCCACCGAGACTATTCCACACTCTAACTCTAGTTACAACATTGTTGAGGACATGAAAAAAACTAGAGCCAACATCTCCCTTTATGAGCTCGCTCGCATCACCAACCAACGGGAGCTTATTCTCAAAGCCTTCGCCAACGCCTCGACAACAAAGCCCGTGAGCAACACATCTACCCAAGCTAGTGCAAGACTTTAATCTATTGTGAACATCGTAAATGAAAACTCTAGGGGATCTACTCCCCCCTTTCTTCTGTCTTTTGAAATCTTTAACTTTAACGTTCATAACTGCCTGGTCGAATCCGGCGCATCCACAAATGTCATGCCCATGTCTGTCTGCAAAAAGTTAAACATTTGCCCAGAGAAAACTGATGCTAGGATTATTTAGCTCGACCGATCGCAAGTGCCTGTTGTAGGTGAGCTAAATAATGTCATCATCCGCCTATCTTCTAAATCTAGAGTCCACCAGTGCATTGACATAGCGGTCGTAGAGATCCCGGAAGCCTACGATCTCTTGTTAAGTAGGGACTGGTCTAGTAAGCTACAAGGGTACTTCGCTACCGATTGGTCTCACCTATGGCTTCCCTACAAGGGTTGAAACAACCAAATCAAAGTTGAAAGTGAACCTTATATGAAAAATATTGTGACTGACTTGGACGCTACCAACGAACCTGTCAGATTTTCCCAGGAAGAGCTCAGCATGTGTTTCTTAGAGGCCATCTTCGGATGTTACCACCCCCCTCAGTCCCCGGTAAACCCAGACGTCCAATCAGAGCTAATGCTCATCACTGAATACCAAGTTGTACCCATCATAAACCAAACCGAGATCTCTCCCCAACCCATGGTTTCGGAGAAACCGGAAGATGATGTATGGACCTTGTATTATGATGGCTCCAAGACACATGACGGAGCAGGTGCAAGCTGCATCCTATTGGACCCCAAAAGAACAAGTTTTTGATCTCATGTTGGCTAGAATATCAATGTACCAACAACACATTCGAATATGAGGCCTTAGTCCTCGAACTCAAAAAAGCGATGGACCTAAAGGTGAGATGCTTAAAGGTTATCGGAGATTCTGAGATCATCACTCATCAGGTACGCAATACCATCCATTGCTTATCTCCGCACTTGAAAGCTTACCAACAAGAGGTATGGCATATAATTTATGCTTTTGATGCGTTTCGTATTAAATCTGTGCTTAGAATGCATAATGCGGCAGCTGATACTCTGGCTAATGCTGCTGCTAGGTTCACCCCTCTAAGGGATGGACTTTCTTTTGAAATAGTGTATAAACCATCTGTGTCAGATAACGTCACTAATTTACGCGTCTTTGATGATGACCAATAGATACTTGAATTCATGCTCAACACTGAGGTGTTCAAAGATGCAGTGATAGAAGAAGCGGACCATGATCAAGCCTTGTAGGAAGAACAAGAGAAACGCAGGGAAAATTCCATGCCCAAGGGAATAGTGTCGATTGAAAATTTATTTGATCTGCAGAACCGTTTCCACGGGCCCCCCAACACTAAATACAGAGTTCCACTTTGGCACATCAACAGGTAAACTTAGGGACAGATAAGGACCCTTAGTTCATTAACCTCAGGAAGGATTGTTCTAATCAGGAGAGGCAAGCTTTCACCAAACTATTCCGAAAATACCGAGACGTTTTCGCTTAGACGTATGATGAACTGCATACTTATGACACTCGAATTATTCAGCATGTGATCCCTATGAAGGAAGGAGTGAAGCCTTTCCAGCAAAAGCTAAGAAAAGTTCACCCTACACTGGAACCAATGATTCAGAAATAACTTAAGAAGGTTTTGGATGCACGCATAATCTTCAAAGTTCGACACTCCACTTGGGTATCAAATCTGGTTCCGATACGGAAAAAATCCAGTGAGATCCATTTGTGCGTGGATTTCTGAAATCTAAATAGAGCCTCAAACAAAGATAACTACCCGGTTCCCCCTATGGAATAGATATTGCAAGCCGTATCCATATCGGAGATGTTCTCCTTGTTGGATGGTTTTTCCGGGTATAACCAAGTACTGGTAGCTGAACCTGACAGATTAAAAACTACGTTCCGGACTAAGTAGGGAACTTTTTCTTTCAGGCGCATGCTCTTTGGATTGAAAAATGATGGGAAAACTTTCCGACAGGCTATGGACATAGCTTTCCGAGGTCTAATAGGACAAATCGTGGTCGTATACTTGGACAACATCACCCTATTTTTGAAACACAGAGGCGATCACTTACGTCACCTCAGGCAGATTTTCAAAAGATGCAGGAAGTATAGGATCTCACTCAACCCAAAAAAAAGTGTCTTCGATGTGTCAGAGGGGAATTTTCTGGGTCATATCATAACCAGGAATTGTATAGTTTTAGATCCCAAGCAAGCGAAGGTCATCTCCCAGATTCCACCTCCTAGTAGCAAAAAGGCCATGTAATCCTTCCTTGGGAAAATCAATTTGTACGGAAATTCATATTATATTTTTCCCAAATACTTAGGCCTTTACAGGGGATGATTAAAAATAATGCGAGTTTCAAATGGAATCCACCCGAGAAGGAAGCTTTCAATAAAATCAAGCAAGCCATTGTGGAAGCACCATCTATCCAAAGCCCAGACTTCAGCAAAGGTTTCATCTTGTATACCTTTGCCTCAGATTCATCACTCATAGCTTTCCTCACACAGAAAGACGCTAACAATGATGAACGACCCATTTCATTCATGAGTACTGGGTTACAAGGCGTTGAACTGAATTACCCTGAGATTCACAAGCAGGCTTACGCAGTATACAAAGCGGTCAAGAATTTTCGGCCATACATATTGATGAACCATGTCACAGTGTTCGTCCCCCACCCAGCTGTTTGCTCACTTTTAGTGCAGCAAGAGCTGGGCGAGAGACAAGGAAACTGGATGACATGTCTCCAAGAGTATGACCTGGAGTTCAAACTGGTACATACTGTCAAAGGGAAAGGACTCTGCCAAATGGCCACGGAGGCTACAAATTAATGTGGGGGTGAAGAAGAATGCTGGGAACAAGAAATTGACATGTATCAGATTGACCACATGCCTCAGTAGGGAAACCTTTCTTGGTACTCTGAAATTTTGAAATATTTGGCCCATGGTGTTATGGATCCTGTTTTAACTACTCGGCAGAAACGGGAAATAAGGCTGAAGGCTGCATCCTACCAATTAGTACAAGGAAAAATTTTCAAGAAACATTACAATGGAGTTCTACTACATTTCCTGGAACACGATGAAGCACAAAGCGTCCTGACCAAACTACACGACGGACCAGCTGGAGGACATTATACAGGCGATACCACTTCCCATAAAATCATGCGCGTTGGCTACTATTGGCCAACCCTCTTTAAGGATGCTCACGCATATGTCCAAAAGTGTGTCCAATGTCAAAAATTCTCCAACCGAGAAACACGGCCAGCTGCTCCATTACATTCGGTGGCAGTAGAGGAACCTTTCCAACAATGGGGATTGGACATGATTGGATAAATCTTACCGCACTCCTCCAAGCAACACCAATATATCCTCACCGCTAACGATTATTTCACCAGGTGGGTTGAAGCGATACCATTATGCAAAATCAACGATCAAGAGGTAATATATTTTGTCACTCATTCTATCATGACCAGGTTTGGCGTTCCAACCTCCCTTGTTTTAAACAATGCAACTTATTTTTCGTCTTTCAAGTTGTATGATTTTCCTTTGGAAAATGGTATTGTACTTAAGCAATCTACAAACTATTACCCCCAAGGAAATGAGTTAGCCTAGTCTACTAATAAGAACCTTATCCGCATCATCAAAAAAACCATGTTATCCCACCAGTGAAACTGGCATAACGCCCTCCATAACGCCCTTTGGGCTGATCGGGTCACACCCAAATCTTCGCTTGGCACCTCCCCATTTTTTCTTGTATATGGAAAAGAGGCCATCCTTCCTCCCCACCTATCTCTCCCTGCCCTCTAGTTGTCCCAAGAAAGCCATGGCACCCCATGCCCCACCTTGGAGACTTGAATCGACACATTATTGAAACTGGAGGAGGAAAGGCAAAAAACTTGGGAAAAATTCGCCATCCACCAAAGTCGGTTTAAGAGATGGTTTGATAAAAAGTCCATCGAGAGTAAAATTTTTGAAGTGGGAGACCTTGTTCTTAAATGGGATAAATATCACGAGGAGAAAGGGAAACATTCCAAATTCCAAGCCCTTTGGACAGGTCCATTCCATATTAGAGAGAAGCTAGGTTCCCACACTTTCATACTGCAAAATCTATACGGAAGAATCGAGGTCCTCCCTATAAACGGGCATGAACACAAGCACTACTTTACTTAACAGCCCTAGGAGGGCCATCCCCACCCCTGTACCATATTTGTTGTTTTCTGTTTAGTTTTCATTTTTGTAGGCGTCCTTCTAAGAACTTCAAAAGGCGGAAGGCATTGTAGAAGTCACTCAATTGGCATACTGTGCTAGGATTTGTGCTTATGAGAAGTCTTTCCTAAAAATCACAAAAGGTGGCAGGAGCTTGTCTGTGATTGACACCCAAAGGTAAGACATGACCTAGTTCGGGCTACTAAGTGCAGATAGCTTACCTAGCAAGCTTGAAAGGGTGTCTGTGAAAAGAAAGTTGGTTAAAGTGGCAAATAGACTGAAAGGGAACAGGGCTAACTTCGGGTGACACAAGGATATCTGAGAAAACCTAAAGTCCTCATATAGACCAGGAGCAAGTTCTCTTGCAAGTAAAATAAGTTGGGATCCCTCATCCTCCCAGGCAAAAATGCCTCTCTCAAATAAGTGCCATGAGCACATCTAAATAAGTTCCTTGAGCACATTTAAAATAAGTACAATAGCACACCAATAAAGGGTAAATGATTGAGAAAGGCTTCCTGCATAGAGAGGCAATGCAACAACTCCACAGGGGTACTGACCAGGCTCGCTGGCAGTGGAGCAATGTCCGTGACTCCTAGGCAGTGACTCCGTCGGGACCGCGAGGTTCGCAGGTAGCAGAGCAACACAATAAGAAATAAATAATTATGCCAGATCCTGCAAACCCCTGAAGTTCTCCAACCCATTCGGTCTGGAACCCAGAAGTAAAAAATCGTTCAACCAACACCTAAAACAGGCAAGCAGGCAAAGAAACCTCGCAATGTATGAAAGGAAAAAATCATGGAAACCTAAGGGTGAAAGGAACAGCCTGCTAAGGCTCCCTCCTCCCCCCACAAAGATAAATCATCAGTAGAGATTCTGGACCCTACTAGTGAATCGTCATTTGTTATAGCCTCTACAACACCCTCCAAAAATTCACCCTCTAAAATTTTTTTAGCCCTGAGCATCGAAAAGGCTAAGTCAAAATCTGTAGTTTAGATCTTTTTCAAGAAAATTTAAGAGTCGCTGAGTAGCAGGATAGGTTTTTTTCAAATTTGAGACCTAGCAACCCTACAACCTATCAGGTCGCTAGGTCTCCAAGTCGCAAATCTCTTTCAAGTTTCAAAATCGCGACTTAGCGACCTTGCGACCTAGTGACCCTCCAAGTTGCGAGGTCGCAAGGTCGCAAGGTCACGCCTCTCGTAAGCATGGGACATTTGCGACCTAGCAACCTCATTAATTTCTCGCACGCATAACCCTTTTATAAATAGGAGGGTCGCTAGGTCGAATTCTTTTCACGCGACGGACGGCAAAAAAACGCTTCTGACAGGCCAACTGGAGCACGATTTTCTTGGGTAAGTTGTCATTTCCTCCTAAATTTTTCGTTTTTTTTCCGTTTTTTTCTTTTTTTTCCCTGTTCCCCTTACCTTAGCCATTTTTAAGCCACCCACCATTCCTCTTTTCTGATCCTTTAGAGCCTAAGACGCCCAAATTATCCAAACACTACTTCTTCTTACACAGTTTTGTAATCAGAAGTCACCCAACCTCCCTTGTGTTTGTTTTTATCCTATAACCACTTCACCTCCATGTTTTGGGTTGTTGACTTAGTCCTTGCATTGTTTAAGTTAAAAGGAAATTTATTATAATGAGGCAAAGGACCATGTCTCCTTTTAAATCTCCCGGCCAGCCCTAATGCAACCTCAACCCTAGCGACCTCGCGACCCTTGCGACCCAGCGACCCCAATCACTGAGTCGCCAAGTTGCAGATTCACTCAAAATCAATGTTTGCGACCCTTAAGACCCAACGACCCGGTCGCCAAGTCGCAGGATCTCACTCTTATGAATTTTCAAATCTTTGGGACCCAGCGACCTCACGACCTTGTCGCAGGGTCGCTACCTTCTGAAAGTTTAAACCTCACGACCCTAGCGACCCAGCGACCCAGTCGCAAGTCACTAATTCACCCTTTCCTGGGTTTTAGTTGGACAAAGTTAATAATTTGTACCTAGGCTTTTATTATTATGGCATCTGTCTTATCCTGGGATTCTTTTATGAACATGCCAAGTGAGTTCAAAGTAGAATTAGAGTGCGTCTCCATCTCTTCGGACTCAAGCAACATGGGACCTCCGGCAGTTCGCAAGAAAAACAAGAGCCCAAAGATAGAAGACACAGAAATGGAAATACCAATGTCTCCTCCCCCGATATATAGGGATACCACATGTACATTTTCCAAAGGAGACAGCATGAGTTGGTATCAAGTATACCATGAATTCACACGACCAAAATTCCCAGAGGAACTCCCCGACCGGAAAATATATGTACAAGTTAAAAGGTCAAAGATTCACTATGCAGTTGCCCACCCTAATATATTCCCATGCGCATAAGTCATTGAATGGATCATACAGAATACCAACCCCAAGAAGTGGGTAATTTGAGACTATGAGGGTAAAGCTTTTGCAACTCTAAAGGGTTCAGATGCTGAGTTTTATTATGCACTGCTGGAATGAGAATAGACTTTAACAGAAGAATGGGCCACCACCCATGCGATTGCCATAGCAAATACCTTGACGGGGTGGTGGGAAGAACCCGAAAAGTTCAAGGTCAAGAAGGATTAGGAGTATCCAGTGGCGGGGCTCAGAAAGGTATATAAGTTGGTGGCAGCTATGCTTTGTAGGATATACAGTCATCCAAATGCCACCACTTTCAGTGGCACTTGGGTATTCTTGATGAACTATGTCATTTTGTATGGCACTTTTTTCAATTGGGCCAGCATGCTAATGGCGTCTCTCAAGACAAACATATTTGTGGCACTAGCACCAAAGGAGGGATATTCGTCTGAATTTTACATGGCTTCCTACCTATTGGATGTTTTTTGTTCCCAGTTCCACTTTGAGGGATGGGCGCACAACTGGGACCCGGAGCAGGCGCGCCTAGTTCACATAGAAGTGCAGGTATTCTGGGACTCTAAGTACAGGCAGGATATAGAGTCAATATCGTAAAGTTTCATCCATGTGCTCTACAGGAAATTGTTTGGCCAAGATACCTCATGCATGTCCTGGCGAGCCATGGAGACATTAGTCAAGGTGGCCAATTGGTTCCCACTCGCAGATTATACTTTTATTTGAGTCTTTGGTTCATTCAAGACTCCCCATGCTATGCCCCAATTCATTACAGACAAGATGCTTATTCAAGAAATATGTTATCAGATGACTTTTGGTTTTTCCAAGGTCCTGACTAAAGGAAGAAAAATCCATGGCCTACACTGCCACTCATCATTGGTGCCTACACGGTTAAGGATTTCACAGAGGTAGAGGCGGAAGTAGAACAAATGAAAGGTTTCTACCTAGGGCCTTTGGATCATCAGACATACGATCCTGAGAGGATAGTCCCTGACCACTGCAAACGGGCCAAGTTAAAATGGAGCTACCAGCATACTCAATGCACATATGAAGATGAGAAAAGGAACTGGTATAACACAGATAGGGAAATTGCCCCAGGAGCATGGTCCGATCAGGAAGACCCCAATAATCATACTTTGGAAGAAAGAGCCCGCGAGCTGGGAGGCTCCTCTTCTTCCCAGGCCAAGAAGCCTCGAACCAGCACGGGTCACAACACTACCACCCAACAGAAAGAACAAGAAGCAAAATCTTAGCTGGAAGCTATAAAGAAGGAAAAGGAAGATGAAGATAAGCATAGAAAGAACCTGAAAGCAGAAAAAAGAAAGAAACAGGCAGAGGATGCCCAGAAAAGAAAGGAAGAACAGGAAGCGAAGGCGGTGACGGAACAACAGCTCAAAAGGGAATTAGATTAGGTGGAGGTTGAACATAAGAGAAAGGAAGAACAGGAAGCAGAAGCAGAAGCAAAGCGCAGGTAGAAAGTAGAACAGGACAAGGCAGAGGCAGAGTGGCTTCAGAAAGAGGAGGAAGAATGGAAAAGAAAAGAAGAGGAGGATCAAATATCAAAGGACATCAACAGATCTCCTCCAGTCATAGAATTACAAACTAAGTTGCAGTCCATTGAAGTACCTATAATTAATATGCGTTTTGCACTCTCCGAGTCGGGCTCCTCTAAAGGACAGGAAGAGGAGGTGTTTAACCTTACACATCTCACTTATGATCAGTTCACTTTCAAAATCCGACAGGAAAAAAGGAGATGTCTAGCACGGAACCCTTCCACCCCACTCACAGCCACGGCAGAGAAATATATAGTCCTAGACACTAGGACCAACCCGGTGATGATAGCATCGACCGGCACTACTTTTTCTGCAGCCACAGAAGAAAATTTGAGCCAAATGAGTAGAGAGATCCCTTCCCTACAAAATAGGTTAAAGGACTTTGAATAAAGGAAAGCAAGGGCGGAGCAAGAAAAGAGAGCATTAAGGGAGGAAATCCAACAGCTTCAAGACAAAAATACTCCTATTAATGAAGGACCGCTCATCTTCCAAAGAGAGTTGGTGACACTGGAGGTCACCATGAGGCAGGTTTACGGGGAGATGTTCACTATAAAAAAAACAGTCGCCCCCCTACTAAGAGCCCAAGTAGAGACAAAACAAAGGAGCGAGCAATTGAAAGAGGCCTCCACCACTTTGGACAGAATGATAGAATGGACAGGCCGATAACCATAGGCTCCAGAAAACTTTCCCAAGAAAGACTGGATTCACACCCAGGATGCCAAGGTCCAAATCCATATCAAGATGCAATCCAAGGAAAAGTTATCCAAAAACCTAGAAAAGGTAATTACTGCATACGAGCATTTGATCAGTGGCATCGAATCAATGCATGAACTACACCACATTCCATCTCTAGGTGCACTGAGCGAGGAAAAGACGTGAGGACAGGTAGATCAGGATATTCAAGCATTTCTACAACCTATCAGACAAGCCGCTGCTACTCCTGATCTTGCCAAATCGCAAGAGAACTTGGTTAAATTCGTCATTACACCAGTTTGGATCTCCACTAAACTGGCCTCTTTAGCCAACCAGGTCACACTCAAGAGAGAGACTCTAATTCTAAATGCCTTAGAGTGCCTACACCGGTTAACGGAAGAAGTTCCTTTGATCTCCCCCGTCGCTGTAGATTATCGCGCATGGCATAATTTTCTGAAGGAGCAACAATTTGATGCCCCTGACCTTGCAATCATGCGTACACTCCCATGATCAGATTGCAGGAGGTTGTAGGTTGCACTGTTCAATTGGGTCGTAGGTCGCACTGTTCAACTGGGTCGCAAGTCGCATCCTCCATTCAGGTCGCAAGGCAGCCTAACAGTTAGGAAGGCGAAAAGCCGAGAATCCCAAAGGGAAAGTTTTGGCCTATAAAAACTTCCTTCGGGAAGATGTAAGGACCTTTGGGTTTGGGACTTGAAGAGATATAGAGTATTGTATAGAAGTACTACACATTTTGAGTATGAATACAAGCATTTGTTAAATCCATTTTTGGTTCTAATGTTGGTAAATGTGTGAATACTATGAGTATTCTGTTTTCAGTTTCTAACATCTTTTAATTAATGAAACTGTGTTTCCAATGACATCATTTATGCATTATAGTTTTCTAAACATGTGTTACTGGTGCTAATTTTATTTTGCTTTCTCAATGAATGTTAATAACTTTGTTTACTGACATTTATATTATTACCAAATCCATTTAAGAAAGTGAAGGGAATTCTACTATAAAGAATTGTTTCTTCTACGGCTAGAACAGTGTACAAGCATGACCCTAATGATATGTTGTTGATAATATTTCCTTTAGCCTCATTCTTTATTATTCATCTTGCTACACATAGTGTTATATGTTCATTTAATTCATCAATCATGTGTCTTGTATCATCCGAATAAGCGTGTGTCCCCAGGTTCATTGAAGTCCTATCGAGACCCAAGGAAAAGAAAATTAAGCAGTAGCCGGACCCACACCTAGGACGGGATCCCTATTCCAAATGGTTTAGAGTTTATTTGGGACTTTTTACCAAAGAGATCCCCTACTGTTGGCAAGACATATTTTCCCGTCAACAGAATTGGCGCTAGAAGGAGGGCCTGATGGCAGCCTCCCAACACATGAGTAATATTCTATTACAAACTCCCCAAGGGGAGGTCAAACATGATGACACCGGTCCTCCCCCTTTAGAAGATGCCCTAGGGGAGGAAGCTATTTATTATGAGGTTACCAGTGATTAGTTAAGATTTTTGTGCCTGATTTCCTGTAACCTCATCAAAGATTTGCAAGTCACCCCAGTCATGATTTTTATAACCCATACCCGAACCCCTGCAACTAACCTCACTCACAATGGTGCCCTTGTAATTACCCTACCCCAGTTGATAAATCTGATGGTTGAAGACCTCGCAACGGTGGTTGAGAATAATGAACCTATTACTGGAGCAGAAGAATAAGGTCTCGACATGAATGAACCCCATACTGGTCCTCATCCTGACCAGACCCAAAATGAAAACAACCAAGTCCACCTTCCACTTAAAGGGGGCGAGGGGAATAGAGGCCAAGGGAATAGGGGTCGAGGAAACAGAGGCCATGGCCAAGGTCACCGTGCTACCCACCACCATCAAAACCAAAATAGAGCCCCCATCTACAGTTGGAGAAACCTTAGAAATATGGAAAACCGCGGGAGACATCAAGACGAGCACTCCCACCATGAAGGAGAAGCATCCGCGTCGGGTGTGGGAAGTGAATTTGAATCAGAAATAAGGCACCACAAGCATGCCATGAGGGTACAACCGCTCGCTTGTATGGCCCAATCTTTATTATATCTCCTGGGCCCCCTTCATGACATGCCTAGACACCCTGAAAAACACCTTCCCAAGTTTGACCCTGAGAAAGGCACGCTAGCCGAAGACCACATAAGAAACTTTTACCTTTCACTGCAAATAATGAGAGTCCAAACAGATGATTTTTCTTGTCATCCTTTCCCCCGTACCCTTGAGAACAAAGTAGCCACCTGGTATCGGTCTCTCCCAAGTGCTTCCATAACTTGATGGGATCAATTTCGTCGCACTTTCCTTTAGACGTTTTCAGAGGACAAGACCCCCTCCATGCTCCTTACGGAGTTGAGTACACTCAAATGCCAAAAGAAAGAGAAGGTCAGAGATTTTAATCAACGCTTTGCTACCATATTAAACAAATTCCTCCCCAACTTGGAATTGGATGACTCCATCACTATAGACTACTACACAAAGGCTCTTCCCATAGACATCGCCATATTCGTAAAGCGTGAGGCTAGGCCTACCCTCGCAGAAAATTACGCCACTGCCCTTGCCATAGAAAAAGACATGCTTTCCATAGGGGTCATCGACCATGAAGGTCGATACGACCATAAACCTGCCTCGAAAAAGAACCAGTCTTCCACGTTCAAAACTTGGGATAAGGACAAAGATACTTTTGACTTTGAAGGTATAGCAAAGTCCCTTAAGCTATTAACTAATGAATTCTCTAATCTAAAGAGAAAAGGCATTTAACCCGCTACTAGTGCCAAGACGCAAAAGCCTTTTTTTAGAAAGAATACCCCCACAATCATCTGGCCCCCATCAAACACAAATGTTGTTCTTAATGTGAAAGAAATCGGAAAGGATAATTTTTGTTCTTTCCACCAGGCCGCCCACTCTGAGAATACATGCCCCCAATGGATTGGCAGCATGACTGCGGTAGTAAATCAACTCTTAGACGATCAAACTCTAGGGGAAGCAGGCAAAGATGATGTCTCAGACAATGAAGAAAACCTATCCCCAGATGAAGAACCAGGATCTACCGTCCTTGCGTTTGATGTGATCTACGGAGAAAGCACCCATACCATCACCGACATTAATGTGGCCGATGATCCTAAAGCCAAAACTATGAGAAACTATGGCTTAAGAAGAAAAGGACCGGTTCCTGAACAGTCCTTAGAAGAGAATAGGAGGGCCTTCTTAAGGAAAATCTTAACCCCAGGGAATGAGCATAAAGCTGCTATTCCTGAGAAGTCCGCTCCTAGCAACACTCGAATAAACCAAAAGAGAAAATTGCCAGTAAGGTCACCCAAAACCCCCACCGAGACTATTCCACACTCTGACTCTGGTTACAACATTTTTGAGGACATGAAAAAAACTAGAGCCAACATCTCCCTTTATGAGCTCGCTCGCATCACCAACCAACGGGAGCTTATTCTCAAAGCCTTTGCCAACGCCTCGACAACCAAGCCCATGAGAAACACATCTTTCCAAGCTAGTGAAAGCCTTCAATATATTTTGAACGTCGTAAATGCAAAATCTAGGGGATCTACTCCCCACTTTCTTCTGTCTTTTGAAATCTTTAAATTTAACGTTCATAACTGCCTAGTCAACTCCGGCGCATCCACAAATTTCATGCCCCTGTCTGTCTGCAAAAATTTAAACATTCGCCCAAACAAAACTGATGCTAGGATTTTTTAGCTGAACCGATCGCAAGTGCCTGCTGTACGTGAGCTAAATAATGTCATCATCCACCTATCTTCCGACTCTAGAGTCCACCAGCGCATTGACATAGTGGTCGTATACATCCACCAGTGAACCTTATATGAAACATAGTGTGACTGACTTGGATGCTACCAACGAACCTGTTAGCTTTGCCCAAGAAGAGCTCGACATGTCTTTCTTAGAGAAAATCTTCGGATTTTACCACCCCCCTCAGTCCCCAGTAAACCCAGACGTCCAATCAGACCTAATTCTCGTCACTAAAGACCAAGTTGTACCCATCATAAACTAAACTGAAATCTCTCCCCAACCCATGGTTCTGGAGAAACCGAAAGATGATGTATGGACCTTGTATTATGACGGCTAAAAGACACATGATGGAGCAGGCACGGGCTGCATCCTGTTGGACCCCCAAGAGAACAAGTTTTTGATCTCATGCCGACTATAATTTCAATGCACCAACAACACCGCTGAATATGAGGCCTTAGTCCTCGGACTCAAAAAATAATTGGACCTAAAGGTGAGATTCTTAAAGGTTATCAGAGCTTCCGAGATCATAACTCGTCAGGTACGCAATACCATCCATTTCTTATCTCCACACTTGAAATCTTACCAACAAGAGGTATGGCATCTAATTTCTGCTTTTGATGCGTTTGGTATCAAATCTATGCTTAGAATTCATAATGCAGCAGTTGATACTTTGGCTAACGCTGCTACTAGGTTCACCACTCTAAGGGATGGTTTTTCTATTGAAATAGTGTATAAACCATCTATGCTAGATAACATCACTAATTTATGCGTCTTTGATGATGACCAATAGATACTTGAGTTCATGCTCAGCACCGAGGTGTTCAAAGATGCAGTGATAGAAGAAGCAGACCATGATCAAGCCTTGCTGAAAGAACAAGAGAAATGCAGGGAAAATCCCATGCCCAATGAAATAGTGTCACTTAAAAAAATGTTTGATCTACAGAACCGTTTCCGTGGGCCCCCCAACACTAAAATACAAAGTTCCACTCTATCACATCGACAGGTAAACTTAGGGACAGATAAGGACCCGAAGTTCGTTAACCTCGGGAAGGATTGTTCTGATTAAGAGAGGCAAGCTTTCACCGAACTATTTCGGAAATACCGAGACGTTTTCGCTTAGACGTATGATGAACTGTGTACTTATGACACTCGAATTATTCAACATGTGATCCCTATGAAGGAAGGAGTGAAGCCTTTCCAGAAAAAGCTAAGAAAATTTCACCCTACACTGGAACCAATGATTCAGAAAGAACTTAAGAATCTTTTGGATGCACGCATAATCTTCAAAGTTTGACACTCCACTTGGGTATCAAATATGGTTCTAGTATGGAAAAAATCTGGTGAGATCTGTTTGTGAGTGGATTTCCGAAATCCAAATAGAGCCTTAGACAAAGATAACTACTCGGTTCCCCCTGTGGAAAAAATATTGCGAGCGGTATCCAGATCGGAGATGTTCTCCTTGTTGGATGGTTTTTCTGGGTATAACCAAGTACTGGTAGCTGAACCTGACAGATTAAAAACTACGTTCCAGACTAAGTGAGGAACTTTCGCTTTCAGGCGCATGCCCTTCAAATTGATAAATGCTGGGGCAACTTTCCAATAGGCTATGGATATAGCTTTCCAAGGTCTAATAGGAAAATGCGTGGTAGTATACTTGGACGACGTCACCGTGTTTTCGAAACATAGAGGTGATCACTTACGTCACCTCAGGCATATTTTCGAAAGATGCAGGAAGTATGGGATCTCACTCCACCCAAAAAAAAGTGTCTTCGCTATGTCAGAGGGGAATTTACTGGGTCATATCATAACCATGAATGGTACAGTTGTAGATCCCGAGCTAGCAAAGTTCATCGCCCAGATTCTACCTCCTAGTAGCAAAAATGCGATGCAATCCTTCCTTGGGAAAATCAACTTTGTACAGAAATTCATATCATATTTGGCCCAAATAGTTAGGCCTTTGCAGGGGATGATTAAAAAGAATGTGAGTTTCAAATGGAATCCACCCGAGAAGGAAGCTTTCAATAAATCAAGCAGGCCATTTCGGAAGCACCATCTCTCCAAAGCCTAGACTTCAGCAAAGGTTTCATCTTGTATACCTTTGCCTTGGATTCATCACTCGCAGCTGTCCTCAGAAAAAAAGACACTAACAATGATGAACGACCCATATCCGTCATAAGTACTAGGTTGCAAGGCACTGAACTGAATTACCCCGAGATTGACAAGCAGGCTTATGCAGTATACAAAGAGGTCAAGCATTTCTGGCCATACATCTTGAAGAACCATATCACAGTGTTCGTCCCTCACTCAGTTGTTCACTCACTTTTCGTGGAGCAAGAGCTAGGCAAGAGACGAGGAAACTGGATGACATGTCTCCAAGAGTATGACCTAGAGTTCAAACCGGCAAATACTGTAAAAGGGAAATGACTCTGCCAAATGGCCGCGAAGGCTGCAAATTCAAGTGGGGGTGAAGAAGAATGTTGGGAACAATAAATCGACATGTATTAGATTGACCACACACCTCAGTAGGGAAACCTTTCTTGGTACTCCGACATTTTGAAATATTTGGCGCACGGTGTTATGGATCCTGTTTTAACTGCTCAGCAGAAACGAGCAATAAGGATGAAGGCTGCATCCTACCAATTATAACAAGGAAAAATTTTCAAGAAACATTACAATGGAGTTCTACTACGTTGCCTAGAACACGATGAAGCACAAAGCATCCTGACCGAACTACACGATGGACCAACTGGAGGACATTAAGCAGGCGATACCACTGCCCACAAAATCATGCGTGCTGGCTACTATTGGCCAAACCTCTTCAAGGATGCTCACGGATATGTCCAGAAGAGTTTCCAATGTAAAAAATTCACCGACCGAGAAACATGGCCAGCCGCTCCATTACAGTTGGTGGTAGTAGAGGATCCTTTTCAACAATGGGGGTTGGACGTGATTGGAGAAATCTTACCGCACTCCTCCAAGCAACACTGGTATATCCTCACCGCTACCGACTATTTCACCAGGTGGGTTGAAGCGATACCGCTACGCAAAATCAACGATCAAGAGGTAATAGAGTTTTTCACTCATTCTATCATGACCAAGTTTAGCGTTCCAACCTCCCTTGTTTTTGACAATGCAACTTATTTTTCATCTTTCAAGTTGTATGATTTTTATTTGTAAAATGGTCTTGTACTTAAGCACTCTACAAATTATTACCCCCAAGGAAATGGGTTAGCCGATTCGACTAATAAGAACCTTATCTGAATCATCAAAAAAACCCTATTTTCCCACCAGCGAAACTGGCATAACGCCCTCCATAACACCCTTTGGGCTGATCGGGTCACACCCAAATATTCACTCGGCACCTCCCCATTTTTTCTTGTATATGGAAAAGAGGCCATCCTTCCTCCCCACCTATCTCTCCCTGTTCTCCAGTTGTCCCAAGAAATCCATGGCACCCCATGCCCCACCTTGCAGACCCGAATCGACACATTATTGAAACTGGAGGAGGAAAGGCGAAAAACCCAAGAAAAATTTGCCATCCACCAAAGTCGGATTAAGAGATGGTTTGATAAAAATTCCACTGGGAGTAAAATTTTCGAAGTGGGAGACCTTGTTCTTAAATGGGATAAAGCTCACGTGGAGAAAGGGAAACATTCCAAATTCCAAGCCCTTTGGACAGGTCCATTCCAGATTAGAGAGAAGCTACATTCCCACACTTTCAGACTGCAAACTCTAGAGGGAAGAATCGAGTTTCTCCCGATAAACGGGCATGACCTCAAGCACTACTTCACTTAACAGCCCTAGGAGGGTCGTCCCCACCCCTGTACCATTTTTTATTTTTTTTTAGTTTTCGTTTTTGTAGGCGTCCTTCTAAGAAATTCAAAAGGCGGAAGGCATTGTAGAAGTCATGCAATTGGTATATTGCGCTAGGATCTGTGTTGATGAGAAGTCTTTCCTAAAAATCACAAAAGGTGGCAGGAGCTTGTCTGTGATTGACACCCAAAGGTAAAACATGACCTAGTCCGGGCTACTAAGCACAGATATCTCACCTAGCAAGCTTGAAAGGGTGTCTATGAAAATAAAGTTGGTTAAAGCGGAAACTAGCCTGAAAGGGAACTGGGCTAACTTTGGGTGACGCAAGGATATCTGAGAAAACCTAAAGTCCTCATACAGACTAGGAGCAACCTCTCTTGCAAGTAAAATAAGTCGGGATCCCTCATTCACCCAGGCAAAATTGCCTCTCTCCAATAAGTGCCATGAGCACATGTAAATAAGTGCCTTGAGCACATTTAAAATAAGTGCAGTAGCACACCAATAAAGGGTAAAGGATTGAAAAAGTCTTCCTGCGTAGAGAGGCGATGCGACGACTCTGTCAGGGTACTGACCAGGCTTGCTGGCAGTGGATCAACGTCTGTGACTCCTAGGCAGTGACTCTGCCAGGACCGCGAGGTTTGCAAGCAGTAGAGCAACACAATGAGGACGAAATAATTATGTCGGATCCTGAAAACCCCTGAAGTTCTCCAACCCTTTCGATCCGGAACCCAAAAGTAAAAACTTGGTCAACCAACACCTAAAACAGGCAAGCAGGCAAAGCAACCTCGCAAGGTATGAAAGGAAAAAATCATTGAAACCTAAGGGTGAAAGGAACAGCCTGCTAAGCCTCCCTCCCTCCCCCCACAAAGATAAATCATCAGTAGAGATTCTGGACCCTACCAGTGAATCGTCATTTGTTGTAGCCTCTACAACACCCTCCAAAAATTCACCCTCTAAAATTTTTTAGCCCCTGAGCATCGAAAAGGCTAAGTCAAAATCTGTAGTTTAGATCTTTTTCAGGAAAAGTTAAGAGTCACTGAGTAGTAGGATAAGTTTTTTTCCAAATTTTTGACCTAGTGACCCTGCGACCTATCAGGTCGCTAGGCCACCAAGTCACAAATCTCTTTCAAGTTTCAAAATCATGATCTAGTGACCTTGCGACCCAGCGACCCTCCAGGTCGTGAGGTCGCAAGGTCGCGAGGTCGCACCTCTCGTAAGCATGGGACATTTGCGACCTAGAAACCTCATTAATTGCTCACACGCGCGACCCTTTTATGAATAGGAGGGTTGCTAGGTCGCATTTTGTTCACATGACGGACAGCGAAAAAACACTTCTGATAGGCCAACTGGAGCACGATTTTCTCGGGTAAGTTGTCGTTTCCTCCTGATGTTTCCATTTTTTTCTTTTGTTTCCCTGTTCCCCTTACCTTAGACCTTTTTAAGCCACCCACCATTCCTCTTTTCTGATCCTTTAGAGCCTGATATGCCCAAATTATCCAAACACTGCTCCTTCTTGCACAGTTTTGTAATCAGAAGTCACCCAGCCTCCCTTGTGTTTTTTTTTCTCTTAGAACTACTTCACCTCCATGTTTTGGGTTGCTCACTTATTCCTTGCATTGTTTAATTTAAAAGGAAATTTATTATAATGAGGCAAAGGACCACGTATCCTTTTAAATCTCTTGGCCAGCCCTAATGTGACCCTAACCCTCGCGACCTCGCGACCCTTGTGACCCAGCGACCCTGGTCGTTGAGTCGCCAAGTCGCAGATTCACTCAAAATCAATGCTTGCGACCCTTTCGACCCGGTCGCCAAGTCACAGGATTGCACTCTTATGAATTTTCAAATATTTGCGACCCAGCGACCTCACGACCTTGTCGTAGGGTCGCCTAGTCGCAAGGTCGCTACCTTCTAAAAGTTTAAACCTCGCCACCGTAGCGACCCAGCGACCCAATCGCAAGTCGCTAATTCGCCCTTTCCTGGGTTTCAATTGGGAAAATTTAATAAATTTTACCTAGGATTTTATTATTATGGCATCTGTCTTATCCTAGGATTATTTTATGAACATGCCAGGTGAGTTCGAAGCAGAATTAGAGTGCATCTCCATCTCTTCAGACTCAAGCGACATTTGACCTTCGGCAGTTCGCAAGAAAAACAAGAGCCCAGAGATAGAAGACACAGAAATGGAAATACCAATGTCTCCTCCCCCAATCTATAGGGATACCACATGTACATTTTCAAAAGGAGACAACATGAGTTGATATCAAGTATACCAGGAATTCGCATGACCAGAATTCCCAGAGGACCTCCCCGACCGGCAAATATATGTACAAGTTAAAAGGTCGAAGCTTCAATATGTAGGTGCCCACCCTGCTATATTCCCATGCGCAGAAGTCATTTAATGGATCATACAAAATACTGACCCCAAGAAGTGGGTAATTCGAGACTATGAGGGTAAAGCTTTTTCAACTCTAAAGGGCTCAGATGCTGAGTTTTATTACGCACTGCTAGAACGAGAATAGACTTTCATAGAAGAATGGGCCAAAACCCATGCGGTCGCCATAGCAGATACCCTAAGGGGGTGGTGGAAGGAACCCAAAAAGTTCAAGGTCAAGAAGGATCAGGAGTATCTAGTGGCGGGGCTCAGAAAGGTATATAAGCTAGTGGTAGTTATGCTTTGTAGGATATAAGGTCGTCCTGATGCCACCAATTTCAGTGGCAGGGTATCCTTGATGAACTATGTCACTGTGTATGGCACTCGTTTCAATTGGGCCAGCATGCTAATGGCGTCTCTCAATACAAACATATCCGTGGCACTAGCACCAGAGGAGGGATATTCTTCTGAATTTTACATGGCTTCCTACCTATTGGATGTTGTTTGTTCCCGGTGCCACTTTGAGGGATGGGTGCACAACTGGGACCCAGAGAAGGCGCGCCAAGTTCACATAGAAGTGCAGGTATTCTAGGACTCCGAGTACAGGCAGGATATAGATTCAATCTCGCAACGTTTCATCCCTGCACTCTACAGGAAATTGTTCTGTTAAGATACCCCATGCATGTCCTGGTGAGCCATGGAGACATTAGTCAAGGTGGCCCATTCGTTCCCACTCGCAAATTATACTTTTACTTGATTCTTTGGCTCATTCAAGACTCCCCATTCTATGCCCCGATACGTTACGAACAAGATGCTTCTTCAAGAAGTATGTTATCAGATGACTTCCGGTTTCTCCAAGGTCCTGACTAAAGGTAAGAAAAATCCATGGCCTACACTGCTGCTCACCATTGGTGCCTACACGGTTAAGGATTTCAGGGAGGTAGGGGCGGAAGCAGAACAAATGAAAGGTTTCTACCTAGGGCCTTTGGATCATCGGACATACGATCCTGAGAGGATACTCCCTAACCACTGCAAATGGGCCAAGTTCAAATGGATCTACCAGCATACTGAATGCCCATATGAAGATGAGAAAAGGAACTGGTATAATGCAGATAGGGAACTTGCCCCATGAGCATGGTCCGATCAGGACGACCTCGATAATCATACTTTGGAAGAACGATCCCGCGAGCTGGGAGGCGCCTCTTCTTCCCAGGCCATGAAGCCTCGAACCAGCACAGGTCACAACACTACCACCCAACAGAAAGAACAAGAAGAAAAAGCTCAGCTGGAAGTTGAAAAGAAGGCAAAAGAAGATGAAGATAAGCATAAAAAGAACTAAAAGTAGAACAAAGAAAGAAACAGGTATAGGATGCCTAGAAAATAAAGGAAGAATAGGAAGCGAAGGCGGCGGCGAAACAGCAGCTCAAAAGGGAATTAGATCAGGTTGAGGCCGAACACAAGAGAAAGGAAGAATAGGAAGCAGAAGAAGAAGAAGAAGAGTGTAGGCAGAAAGCAGAATAGGACAAGGCAGAGGCGGAGTGGCTTCAGAAAGAGGAGGAAGAATGGAAAAGAAAAGAAGAGGAGGATCAAAGATCAAAGGACATCAAGACATCTCCTCCAATCACAAAATTACAAACTGAGCTGCGGCCCATCGAAGTACCTGTAATTAATACGCGTTTTGCACTCTCCAAGCCGAGCTCCTCTGAAGGATAGGAAGAGGAGGTGTTTAACCTTACAAGGCTCACTTATGATTAGTTCACTTTCAAAATCCGACAAGAAAAAAGGAGATGTCTAGCACAGAACCCTTCCTCCCCACTCACAGCCACGACAGAGAAAGATATAGTCCTAGACACTAGGACCAACCCAGTGATGATAGCATCAGCCGACACTGATTTTTCCGCAGCCACAAAAGAAAATGTGAGCTGAATGAGTAGAGAGATCCTTTCCCTACAAAATAGGTTACAAGACTCTGAACAAAGAGAAGCAAGGGACAAAGAGAAGCAAGGGCAGAGCAAGAAAAGAGAGAATTAAGGGAGGAAATCCAACAGCTTCAAGACAAAAATACTCCTATTAACGAAGTATTGCTCACCGTCCAAAGAGAGTTGGAGACACTGGAGGTCACTATGAGGCAGGTTTACGGGGAGATTTTCACTATAAAACAAACAATCGCCCCCCTACTAAGAGCCCAAGTAGAGACAAAACAGAGGAGCGAGCAACTGAAAGAGGCCTCCGCCGCTTTGGACAGAATGATAGAATGGACAGGCCGATACCCACAGGCTTTGGAAAACTTTCCCAAGAAATACTGGATTCACACCCAGGATGCCATGGTCCAAATTCATATCAAGATGCAATTCAAGGAAAAGTTATCCAAATACCTAGAAAAGGTAATGACCACATACGAGCATTTGATCAGTGGCATTGACTCAATGCATGAAATACACCACATTCCATCTCTGGGTGCACTGAGCGAGGAAAAGACGTGGGGATAGGTAGATCAGGAGATTCAAGCATTTCTACAACCTATCAGACAAGCCGCTGCTACTCCTGATCTTGCTGCATCGCAAGAGAACTTGGTCAAATTTGTCATTACACTAGTTTGGATCTACACTAAACTAGCCTCTTTAGCCAACCAGGTCACACTCAAGAGAGTGACTCTGATTTCGAATGCCTTAGAGTGCCTGCACCGGTTAAGGAAAGAATTTCCTCTAATCTCCCCAGTCATTGCAGATTATCGCGCATGGTATAATTTTCTCAAGGAGCAACAAGTTGATGCCCCTGACCTCGCAATCACACGTACACTCCCATGATCAGATTGCAGGAGGTCGCAGGTTGCACTATTCAACTGGGTCGCAGGTCACACTATTCAACTGGGTCACAAGTTGCATCCTCCATTCAGGTCACAAGGAAGCCCAACGGTTAGGAAGGCGAAAAGTCGAGAAGCCCAAAGGGCAAGTTTTGGCCTATAAAAACTTCCTTCGGGAAGATTGTAAGGACCTTTGGGTTTGGGACTTGAAGAGATATAGAGTATTGTATAAAAGGACTACACATTTTGAGTATGAATACAAGCACTTGTTAACTCCATTTTTGGATCTGATGTTGGTAAATGTGTGAACACTATGAGTATTCTGTTTTCAGTTTCTAACATCTTTTGATTAACGAAACTGTGTTTTCAATGACATCATTTATGCATTATAGTTTTCTAAACATGTGTTAATGGTGCTAAGTATATTTCTCTTTCTCAATGAATGTTAATAACTTTGTTTACAAACATTTATATTATTACCAAAGCCATTTAATAAAGTGAAGGGCATTCTACCATAAATAACTATTTCTTCTGTGGTTAGAATAGTGTACAAGCATGACCCTAATGATATGTTGTTGATCGTATTTCCTTTGGCCTCTTGCTTTATTATTCAGCTTGCTACGCATAGTGTTATATGTTCATTTAATTCATCAATCATGTGTCTTGTATCATCCAAATAAGCGTGTTTCTGCAGGTTCACTGAAGTCCTATTGAGACCCAAGGAAAAGAGAATTAAGTGATAGCCGGATCCACACCCCGGACGGGATCCCTATTCCAAACGGTTTAGAGTCTAGTTGGGACTTTTTACCGGGGAGACCCCCTGCTATTGGTCGGACAGATTTTCCCTTCAACACCCTCCTAACATGTTTTAAAGGCTCATGGCAGTATAAAGTCAAATTTATTGAAAAAAGTGTTTAAAATAGAGCCTCTACGAAAAGTTGCTACTAAACTATGCTACGAAAAGTTTTGTAGATGATTGTTTTAGCAGTCAACTTCAAGTTTGATTTCAGACCAAATGAAAATTTTATTTTTGAAATTTGAAAGATTTTTTCTTCAAAATAGGTCCATATACAAAAACCTCTCTCAGTTTCTGCAAATCCATCAGGGTTTGGAAATTATACACTCATCTTTGAAACCTATTTTTCAGAATTTTCACTAACCAGATTTGTGAAAAATTTGTAAAAATTCGACTTGGAGGAGGTCCAGCTCAGCATCAACGTGACATAGTGACACATCAGCACTCTATTACACTCAAAAAATTATTTTTTTGTAGTTTGTAAGGGTTATTAAATTGATTTTTTGAACTATTAACGAAATAAAAGTCATTTTTTTATTGAAACTCTGCAAAATAGAAATATCCCTAGGAAGTCTCCAAGTGATGGAATTATGTTTGAAATAGGTCTCTAAGGTGGGAATTCGAGGTGAGTAAGGTGGAAAATCATTTGTATGAGTTATCATTCTATAAATGAGAGGATTTTTAGAGTTAGAGAAGGTTGGGATATGGTGACTTGACACTGCTACTATTGTAATTTCTGATATCAGTAATATAGATAAACTTTGTTTCTGCTTCACCTAAGATTCTTGGAATATTTCAATGAGCTTATGTTTTATAACTCTCTTTATCTTACTTATAGTATATTGATATTGAATTACTCATAATTCATGTCACAGATGCTCTGAATTCCTTTTAACATTGAGCTACTGAATATTTATGTGTGTTAGTATTGTCCTTCAATTGAAACAGTAAAAGCCTTAGCTTCCACAAGTAGATTCATTTCTCACTCAATTCCTTATTACGGACTCCATGAGCCCAATGGTAGTGAAATCTATCTCATTTTTCACCTTCAATAAAATAAATTAATATACTCACAGAGTTAGCCATCTGATTTAATACCTAATTGAGAAAATCATTAGATAAATTGAGAGAACCCTCTCAGACTAGAGAGGCTAATTTTGAGTTGCAAGTGGTTTGAAAGAGTTACCCCAAGTTGAACATTGAAGTAGCCCAACAGGACTCAATTTGGTGATAACATTTTGGTGTCGTTTCTAGGGACGAAGGTGTAAATTTTCTCCGGATAGAATGACAAGGTTTAGATTTGACTTATGATGGTGAACAGAAGCCAAAAACAGGAAGGTTGTACCATTCACCTGGCGATTCCATTGTTCAAGAACCCAAGCTTCAAAGTTCCGAGCGACTTCACTAGGAAGAATCCAAATTTCAGAACATTCATGGTGATCCAATATGACAGGGTATGTGGAAAACTCTTTATATGATGAAATGTTACAAAGTGTAAGGGATGAGTTAGCAGAATTTCAAGTAGATGAGCATTTCTCCCCAATAGTATTTCGTGGTTTGAAATCCAATCGACTCACACCTGAAATAAAATTTGTTTTCTTGGTTTAGCTACTAAAATATTAGAGAATGAAATTGAACTATTTGATGTCAAAATTTGATCATATGATTTCCATGATCCTAAACAGTTCTTGGAAGGTCTTATCCCTCCAAAAAAGGAGGAAATTGTTATATCATTTAACTTGCAGATAGAGGAAGAATATGGTTATGAGCTTGATATTGTAGAGTTGGAATCAAGGTTTAGCCTTGATGAAGAAAATGAAAAGGATATTTAGGATCAATTTGTCATTTAAAGCTTAAAAGGGATATCAATAAATTGTGTCTTCTATGATCCCATAGCTAATTACATGGAAAATTTCTATAGTCCAACTTTTCAATTATTTTTTCACTATGAAAAATAGATCCATATTCTCTTACCTTTATCATTTTAGAATATAGTTTTCTTTTGGTTCAAGTGCAATCAAGGGGTTCAAGTATCAAATCGGCTCATTGACTGGCTTTATTGGAGGTTTCATGTTGCTTGAATCAAACATGAAGATTGCAGTGTTTAGGGTAGGTAGGAGTGTGTGTGGATAAGCTCAAAGTAGACTAAGCATCTTTTCAGTAGATACAAATTTGTTTTTCAGCAGTAATCATCAAGCTTGAGCCCGAGGTGAAGGCCATAAGAGTTTGAAGAAGCCTTGGTAAATTTCATATTTTTTATTTCCAAAAAGATGGAGGGCACTAGAACTACAGGTTCTTTGGTGTACCACACGGGCACACCATCCCAAGTGGAGCCATTTTTATCACTCATAAAATTGTGAAACATTTCTTGACACTGTCATATAGTTCACTCATCAAGAGGATAAGGTCTCCTTAGCCATTTCAAGGTGGTATAGGAAAAAAATTTCATTTTTAAGCTTATCCTAAGTTTTGAGATCAGCTTCATTTATGTCATTTCATGTTAAATCAGTCCCATACCATGTCAATTGTCATTCCCCATTCATTAAGACTCAAAAGGATGAATCTGCAAGTTTTTTCAAATTTTCGTAGCGTTTTACAAAGGAAAATAGCAGAAAATGCTACGAAATTACTTGATAATTTCTAAGCGAATATGAGAATTTCTCTGTTTTTTTACTTTTGGGCAGTCAAATTCAAGGGCAGGTTCTGGGAAAACAGAGAAGTATTTTAAGAAACTGAGAGACGTTATTTTCAAGCACATATCAAATAACATTAAACTCTTTCACTTTTCTCAAAGGTGCTACAAATTTGGAAATTCAGAGATGTCTTTCAGCTCTATTTTCAGAAAACAGAATTTTCCTGTTTTATACATCTTTTTCAAATGAAAATTCTGGACAACTGGAGATGGTATTTAAAAATCCAAGAGAGTTTCTTATTCAAAACATTTTTATCTACAAAAAACTCCTCCAGTTTCTCAAAATATATCAAGGATTCGTAAATATGAGTTCATTTCTAAACTGTAAATTCTTCCTTTTTTAGGAAATTTCGTAGCGTGCTTCAAGCTTGAAGCCAAAAAAATGCTACGAAAATTCCTGTAGGTGATTTTTTGCTTTAAAATCCAATTTTTGCATGATTTATGGGGGGAATCTATTGTTTCAAGGTATCACGACATAATGAAAGTGTTGGAATAACAAATAAGTCAAGAAGATTGATGGAAAATCCATTTTTCCCACGCTACTAAAACTCGCTACGAAACTGCCTAATGACACTCTATTTTTGTAGCAAGGAGCGACATTTAAAGGTCAAATATAGTCAGAGGAATGATGTTTATGAAGGTTTGGTCCACAAAGTTGTTTCAGCTCATCTTCAAATTATCAATTCATCATGGAGGTATTTCATCATTTATGATGGCAGTAGCTCCTTAAAAGTAGGAAGACATGTTCCATGAATCCCTCCTAACATTTTTTAAAGGCTCATGGCAGCATAAATTCAAATTGATTGGCAAAAGTGTTTAAACCATAGGCGCTACGAAAAGTTGTTACTAAACTACGCTACGAAAATTTCTGTACATGACTATTTTAGCAGTCAACTTCAAGTTTGATTTCAGACCAAATGAAAACGTATTTTGGAAATATGAAATAGGTTTTTCTTCATCATAGGTCCATCTACCAAAATTCTGTCATTTTCTGCAAATCCATCCGGGTTTGGAAATTGTACACTCATCTTTGAAGCCTATTTTTTATAATTTTCACTAACCAGATTTGTGAAAAAATTGTAAAAATTCGAATTGGAGGAGGTCCATCTCAGCATCCACGTGGCATAGTGACACATCAGCACTCTAGTACACTCAAAAAATTATTTGGTTGTAGTTGATAACGGTTATTAAACTGATTTTTTGAACTATTGATGAAAGAAGAGTCCTTTTTTGTATTCTAACTCTGCAAAACAGAAATATCCCTAGGAAGTCTCCAAGTGATGGAATCATATTTGAAATAGGTCTCTAAGGTGTTAATTCGAGGTGAGTAAGGTGGAAAATAATTTTTATGAGTTATCATTCTATAAATGAGAGGATTTTTAGACTTAGAGAAGGTTTGGAGATCATGACTTGACACTGCTACTATTGTAATTTCTGATATCAGTAATATAGATAAACTTTGTTTCTGCTTCACCTAAGATTCTTGGAATGTTTCAATGAGATTGTGTTTTATGTCTCTCTTTATCTTAATTAAAGTATCTTGAGGTTGAATTACTCATAATTCATGTCACACATGCTCTGACTTCCTTTTAACATTGAGCTACTAAATATTTATATGTGTTAGTATTGTCCTTCCATTGAAACAGTAAAAGCCTCAGCTTCCAAAAGTAGATTCATTTGTCACTGAATTACTTCTTACTGACTCCATGATCCCAATGGTAGTGAATCTATCCCATTTTCACCTGCAATAAAATACATTAAGATAATCACAGGGTCAGCCATCTGATTTAAGACCTAATTGAGCAAATCATTAGATAAATTGAGAGAGCCCTCTCAAACTAGAGAGGCTAATTTCCAGTTGCAAGTGGTTTGAAAGAGTTACTCCAAGTTGACCATTGAAGCAGCCCAACATGACTCAATTTGGTGATAACATTTTGGCGCCATTGCCGAGGACGAAGTTGTAAATTTTCTCCAGACAGAACGACAAGGTTCAGATTTGACTTATGATAGAAGGTTGTACCATTCACCTGGCAACTCCATTTTTCAAGATCTTGAGCTTCAAAGTTCATAGTGACTTCACTAGGAAGATTCCAAATTTCAGAACATTCATGGTGATCTAAGATGAAAGGGTATGTGGTGAAATCTTTATATGATGAAATGTTACAAAGTGTAAGGGATGAGTTAGTAGAATTTCAGAAAGATGAACATTTCTCCACAATAGTATTTCTTGGTTTGAAATCTAGTCCACTCACACCTAAAAATAAAATTTGTTTTCTTGGTTTAGCTGCTGAAATATTAGAGAATGAAATTGAACTATTGGATGTTAAAATTGGATCATATGATTTCCAATATCCTAAACAGTTCTTGGAAGGTCTTCTCCCTCCAAAAAAGGAGGAAATTGTTATACCATTTAACTTTCAAATAGAGGAATAATATGGTTATGAGCTTGATATTGTAGATTTGGAATCAAGGTTTAGCCTTGATGAAGAAAATGAAAAGGATATCCAGGATCAATTTTTCATTGAAAGCTTAAAAGGGATATTAATAAATTGTGTCTTCTATGATCCCATAGCTGATTACATGGAAAAGTTCTACAGTCCAACTTTTCAATTATTTTTTCACTATGAAAAACATGTCCATATTCTCTTACCTTTTTCATTTCATAATATGGTTTTCTTTTGGTTCAAGTGCAGTCAAGGGGTTCAAGTATCAAATTAGCTCATTGACTAGCTTTATTGGAGGTTTCATGTTGCTTGAATCAAACATAAAGATTGCAGTTGTTAGGGTAGGTAGGAGTGTGTGTGAATAAGCTCAAAGTAGGCTTAGCATATTTTTAGTAGGTACAAATTTAGTTTTTCAGAAGTAATCATCAAGCTTGAGCCCGAGGTGAAGGCCATAAGATTTTGAAGAAGGCTTGGCAAATTTCAGAGTTTTTATTTCCAAAAAGATGGATGGAACTGGAACTACATGTTCTTTGGTGTACCACAGCGGCACACGATCCCAAGTGGAGCCACTTTTATCACTCATAAAATTTTGAAAAATTTCTTGACATGGTCATATCGTTCACTCATTAAGAGGATAAGGTCTCCTTAGCCATTTCAAGGTGGTATAGGAAAACATTTGCATTTTTAAGCCTATCCTAAGTTTTGAGATCACCTTCATTTATGTCATTTCATGTCAAATCAATCCCATACCATGTTAGTTGTCATTCCCCATGCATTTAGACTCAAAAATATGAATCTGCCAATTTTTTCAAATTTTCATAGCGTTTTACACAGGAAAACGGCAGAAAACACTATGAAATTACCTAATAATTTCATAGCGAATATGAGGATTTATCTGTTTTTTTAATTTTGAGCAGTCAAATTCAAGGGATGTTTCTAGGTAAAAAAATAATTATTTTAAGAAACTAAGAGACATTATTTTCAAGCACATATCAAATAACATTAACCTCTTTCACGTTTCTCAAAGGTGCTACAAATTGGGAGATTCAAAGATGTCTTTCAGCTCTATTTTCAGAAAACATAATTTTCCTATTTTATGTATCTTTTTCAAATGCAGATTCTGGACAACTGGAGATGGTATTTAAAAAACCAAGAGATTTTTTTCTTCAAAACATTTTGATCTACAAATACTGTGTAATATTCCCAAATGGGAAAATCAGCAATATATGCAGAAAATGCATTTTTAAGAAATATATGTAATAACAGTAAATAAAATCCCATGGATCCTTTAGATCATACATTATAACAACCAAATCTGAAAGGAAATTAGAAAAAAATAATCATAGCCTAGTTAAACAGGCCTCCCATGCTCAAAACAGCCCAAAAACATTGCAACCCCAAGACTACTGCAACACAAAATTACTGCAAAAAGTGAAAGCATAATTTATTGAGGGTTTATACTTAGAAATGAAGAGACAAAATAGATATTCTTATATATTAATCAATCATACTCAAAAACGGAGATCTAGTCTCTTTTACATAGACCTAAGATGACCCGGCAAGGTTTTCTTAATAAAAATGAAGTACAAGAAGTAAATGCTACAGATCTATGGATGAAACACACAGAATGGTTGAAGCACTGCATAATATGGCTGATCATGCAAATAAATGGTTGTAGCTCCTCCTACTAGCTTTCCGAGAAAAAGGTTGATCCTCCTCCTGGGAAACTAGCTCATAAAACAAGGGTTTAAACTCTCCCACTACAACACCATGTAAAATAACGTAGATCCACCAAGAGACTACGTTGTGGTTTTAGGTGACTACTTGGCTAAGTGCTGGATAGTGGAAATGAAGTCCAGAAAAATCCTCTCATATTTCTTAAACAATATCTCCAAGGAAGAGTAGGGAATTCCTGCATGACAAAACCCTTGCACTAAACAGTGCAGCAAACTTAGCTAAATAGCTGAAGCATGCAATAAGTCTAAACAGACCCAATTATCAAATCATATATTCAATCATACCCCATATGGCTGCCATTCCCTCCATTATATAGATGATGAGCTTCCTCACCATGGGTCCCACCCATTTATGAGGTTACTTCTATGCTAAGGCTCCTCCTCAAAAATTACACTATATCCATTAGTTCCACTCTTCTATTTACAGCGTTGTTTGATTTAGTCAACCATGACTTAGTCTCCATTTATTTTCCCCTTCCACACCCGAGGTGTCTTTATTCTAAGTAGCTAAACTGATCTACATTCACATTGAGTTGTCTTTATTGATGATCCACGCATCCCATATTAATGTTGTTGACTTGGTCAAACATGACCTTGTCCACATATATTAGACTTTTTTCACATATGAGGATGCTTGCTCTAGTTATTAACATGATCCCTTTTCACATTAAGAGGGATTTTATGCCTACTTAAGATACTTATGGGCTTCCTTACCCATTTATTCATCTAACTAGATGTTAAGAGGAAAATTAATATTCCCATTAGCTGCATGCTAATTTAGGAATATTACAAACCGCCTCCAGTTTTTCAAAATATATCAAGTATTCGGAAATATGATTTCATTTCTAAACTGCAAATTCTGCCTTTTTAAGGAAATTGCGTAGCGTGATTCAAGCTTGAAGCCATAAAAACGCTACGAAAATTCTTGTAGGTTCTTTTTTGCTTTAAAATCAAGTTTTGGCATGTTTTATGGGGGGAAATTGATGGTTGCAAGGTATCACAACATAATAAAAGTTTTGGAACAGCAAAGAAGTAAAGAATATCGATGGAAAAGCCATTTTTCCCACGCTACTAAAACTCGCTACGAAACTGCCTAATGACACTCTGCTTTTGCAACAAGGAGCTTTGGATTGTATTTTGTTATCTTGAAAGTGTTTTGAAGGTTAGCTAGCCACATTTAAAGGTCAAAGATAGTTAGAGGAATGGTTTTTATTCATGTTTGGTCCACGAATCTGTTTCAGCTCATCTTCAAATTATCAATTCATCATGGAGGTATTTCATCATGTATGATGGTAGCAGCTCCTTCAAAGTAGGAATAAATGTTCCATGAAGCCCTCCTAACATTTTTTAAAGGATCATGGCAGCAGAAAGTCAAATTTATTGGAAAAAGTGTTTAAAACAGAGGTGCTACGAAAAGTTTATACTAAACTACGCTACAAAAATTTATGTACATGATTGTTTTAGCAGTCAACGTCAAGTTTGATTTTAGACAAAATGAAAAATTATTTTGGAAATATGAAAGAGATCTTCTTCAACACTGGTTTTTCTACAAAAACCTCTCTTAGTTTCTGCAAATATATTAGGGTTTGGAAATTATACACTCATCTTTTAAGCCTATTTTTCATAATTTTCACTAACCAAATTTGTGAAAAAATTGTAAAAATTCGACTTGGAGGAGGTCCAACTCAGCATCCACATGGAATAATGACACATCAGCACTCTAGTACACTCAAAAAATTATTTTTTTTTCATTTTATAAGGGTTATTAAATTTATTTTTTGAACTATTAATGAAATAAGAGTCCTTTTTGTATTCAAACTCTGCAAAACATAAATATCCCTAGGAAGTCTCCAAGTGATGGAATCATGTTTGAAATAGGTCTCTCAGGCAAGAATTCGAGGTGAGTAAGGTGGAAAATAATTTTTATGAGTTATCATTCTATAAATGAGTGGATTTTATGAGTTAGAGAAGGTTGGGATATGGTGACTTGACACTACTACTATTGTAATTTCTGATATCAGTAATATAGAAAAATTTGTTTGTGCTTCACCTGAGATTCTTGGAATGTTTCAACGAGCTTATTTTATATGTCTCTCTTTATATTACTTAAAGTATCTTGAGGTTTAATTACCCATAATTCATGTCACACATGCTCTGACTTCCTTTTAACATTGAGCTATTGAATATTTGTGTGTTAGTATTGTCCTTCCATTGAAACAGTAAAAGCCTCAGCTTCCACAAGTAGATTCATTTGTCAATGAATTTCTTCTTACTGACTCCATGAGCCCAATGGTAGTGAAATCTATCCCATTTTTCACCTGCAATCAAATACATTAAGATACTTACAGAGTTAGCCATCTGATTTAAGACCTAATTGAGAAAATCATTAGATAAATTGAGAGATCCATCTCAGACTAAAGAGGCTAATTTCTAGTTGCAAGTGGTTTGAAAGAGTTTCTCCAAGTTGACCATTGAAGTAGCCCAAAAGGACTCAATTTGGTGATAACACAAAGTGCAGGAAGAAACATCCACTTAGAGAATGTCCTTTGGATAGTATACAAGTGTGTGGACTTTGTACAGAGAATCATGCAACTGAAAACTGTCCAAAACTGAAAGAATTGTAAATGGAAGAAGTAAAAGGGATAGATAATATTTACTATATGGAACCAAGGAGACTTTTGCAACCAAGTATGCCTCAACAATTCCCTCAACAAAACCCCCAGAATTATCAGTATCCTCCTCAGAATTCATGGAATACTCCAATGCCATGGCAGGCATGGCCTCCACAAAAATACCAAAACCAACCTACACAAGGTTGGAGAGGATATAGTTATGGAAACTAGCCACCTCAACAAATGTATCCTCAAAAATACCAATAGCCATATCAACAACCATACCAACAGCCATATCCTCAACAACCATTCCAACACCAAAAATTCTAGCAACATCCTCAACCAATGCCATTTCCACCACAAAATCCTGCACCATTACTGATCTGAAAATGGAAGTACTTGAAAATGTATGCAAGGTATCCATTTTAATTAAATTAAATGTGAAACTTCTTAGATCTATTCCAGAGATTGACTATAGGGGCATTTACTGGATATGTCACCTTTGATCAAAGGATGAGATCCAGAGGCTACCTAGCCCTTTACAGACTCTGTCTTTAGAACTTGAAGAATTTAACACTCATAATCTGAAAATGAAATTACTTGTATTTTTTGTTCAAGGTATTCATGTCCATAAAATTATATGTGAAAAATGCCATTCATGTCTTGCAATTGAAAAAAAGTGCTTTTGGTAAATTTCTGAGTCTTATGTGTGAAGCAGTACAATTTATTTTTACTGTTTAACATATTAAATCTGAAAAACACAGCAAGATAAAGTCACATAATATAACACAACAGCTAATAAGGCAGTTCACCCCTCCTGGGCTACATCTGTCGGGTCCAAGGCCCCCAAATGGGCATGTCATTGCTCTCTATTAGATGCTCAAATTGGTTATACAGTGATAAGAAAGCCTAAACCAGAAAAATAAGTTGTATAAATTAGTTCAGGACATAGAAAATAGTAAAGATTGGCTTTTTTTTCACCTCCAATGGTTAACCATAGCCAAATACAGCTCTAACACTCCCTAGGCCCTGATGGCTCTCCAAGATTCTCTGCTGAAAAAGTACCTGAACATGAGCTCTATTTCCTCTACAACCTATTCCATTGGCTCTAGAATGCTCAAAATACCGAAAATCAAAAAACAATTCATCCAAAAAGGTTCAGCCTAGTGAAAGTTATGTCGAACTAAAGTTTTGTCCATTTTGGCCTAAAAACCCTCCACCAAAGTTGGGAGGATTGGAGTTAACTCCACCAAAATAGAAATTTCCGCCTGATTTGGCGGATCCACTCCAGTTTAGCCACGCGGGTTATCAGGCAATAAATTTTAAGGTTAAAGCGGTCACATGCAAACCGCAACAGTCGGAGCATTTAACGTTAATAAACCATAAAACATAACCATGTATTGCTGACCCGCGGTCATTCACAATCGACTCACAGGTATGGCAGACCCGCAGGTATGGTGGACCCGCGTGCACGTTCAACCCGCCATTGCATTCACACTTAACACTACCACGTTCACTGCTCAACCAAGTTTTGTTCTGCGTTCAATGCTGACCCTCGTTCACACTTCGCCCCACAAGTAGACACCACCTGGGGCTTCGTTCACACATCACCTCTGCACGCCCATTCAACGTTCAATCATATTTTTCCATAGTTCACGCCTGACCTGCGGGTGACCTGTGCCCACCCAAGTTGGGTCAGGTCGAGTCAACCCATTGACCAAATATATATATATATATATATATATATTTTTAACTTCAAAATTTCTAAAGATTGAACCTTGAGGCTTGGGCCACGTGGCATCCACTGAAAGGCCATCTAATTTTTTATAAAAACAATAAAATTTCCATTTTCCAAAAAAAATCTGAAGATGTCATTTTTGCCTTCCAAAGTGTTGTTTTGAAGGTTATTGGCCAAAATTAAAACTTGAATATCTTCCACATCCGACATTGGATTTGAGTGTCGCTCATGGCGTTAGGATCGTAATGACGAACACTATCTATTCAATCAATTTATTACCAGTTCTGAGAAGTTCCAATTTTGAGCATTTTTTTCACTTAGCACATGATCACCTGATCACACCTCCCCATTGGGAAGCTTTTGGACCCAAAAAGCTCTCTGATTACAAAAAATGAAGATGAGGAGACTGATTCTCCACTCTTCCAACTTTGAACCACTAAAATCTTCCTGACTTCATCAAATTGAGCTTCTCATAAAAAGATAAATTGTTCCTTGAATCCATTGACTGACCGTTGCTAACATTGACTGAGTCATGACGCAAATTCTTGAAATTTGCAGAACAGCAACTATAATTTGCAAAAATCATAATGTTTCTACAATGTTCAAACTTCAAAGAAGACTAAAAATAAGATTCACCTCAACCAACTGTTCACATGGTGAATTTTTGCTGAATGAACCCTGTACTTGTGTCGAATCCCGACCAAGTTTTCTCGCCATACCAATCTGCCATTTTGAAACCAACATTGACCCATGCTGAACTATGTGCCCTCTTTTCTTGCATGCCTTTCCATCTCATGGACTCTTGCACTGCTTTTCACTAACACTTCGTTCTCTACACCGATCAACACCAAAGGTACCTTGTGCAACATATTGTCATCTTCTTTCAAATACGAACTATTATCAAACTGAAACATACCATCAGTTATATCAGAAATATCATGGAAAGGAAAATGTACAAAATCTTTTTGTTTAACCATCAACAAAGTCAGATTTTGACTTGAATTAACTGGCCTTTTCAATTTCCCTGCATGGACTAAAGAAGATTCTAGCTTCTTCTTATGTGCTCTCACAATGTACTCTTTTCCATCCTTGAACAAGTGATACTTATTCTCATGGCGATGGAAGATTACCTTTTTGTAATATAAATATGGACTACCCAACACAACACCTGTAATTTTAATAAGTACTACATCCAGTTCAACCCAATCAACATACTGAGCTGTTATGACGAAGCGCAAGATGCACTTTCTTGAGACTTGTAATTTTGCATCCTTGCGTATCCACCCAAGTGGATAAGGCTTTGGATGTGGAATTGTCTCAAGTTTCAGTTGTTTGACCAAATCTTCCGAGATGAGATTAGCTTGAGACCCACTATCAAAAAGTGTGTCTATCTTTATGTGGTTTGAGATTATCCTCACATGAAATAGCTCTATCCTCCTCTTTTCATTTTGAGTTTCTTTGTGATAGTTTAATGTGCTAGAACTGGGATTTGTTTCTTGTACAACCTCTTTCCCTTTTATGTTTTTTAATACCATGGCGATAATTTTTGTCTCATCACCTGATTATGACCCTAATTCATATTCAATAGTTGCAACATTTTTTCCCTTTTCTTTGGTTTTGTCTTTGTTTGTATATTTCTCTGGTTTTAGCTCTGAATGAAGCTTCCAACAGTGGTCTTCATCGTGGCTTGTTTTTTAACAGTTCTTGAAAAATAATTTCCCTTTTTCCTTTCTAGAGTTTGCAATCCTTTTTCTTCCTTTTCTTTTAAAATCACTACCCTCATTCAGTGCATCAAAAGTGTTTTTCCCTATAGCCTCTAAATGCGTAGCTTGTACACAAACTTCATCTAGACTAGTAGGATTAAACATAAGGATAGTATGTATAAGGTAATTATGCAAACCACCTATATAATTCAGCAAAGTATCTTGACTTTGTAAGTCTACTCCTAACAACAGTGCTCTTCTCCTAAAATCTTGAGTGTATTCTTGAACACTTTTCCCTTTAAGCTGTCTAAAGTTTTGCCAATTCATTATAGCCTTTTGTAGATGAGTAAGAGTATAAAATTGTTTCTTAATTGCGGAAATAAATTCAATCCATGATAAAGTAATCTTACCGTGTTTTCGAATTTTCTCTTTGGTCTTGGCTTCCCACCATACCAAAGTTGCTCCATCCATCCTTAGTGAGGCTAGTTGTATTTTAGTGTCGTCATCATGTAGATTTTGAATCCTTAAATAGACTTCCAATTGTCTGATCCAATTATCTAATTTCTCTGCATTAACTCCACCGTTAAACATGGGAAATTCAAACCTGACATCAAGCTTTAAAAAGGATTTTTACCAGTGATTTTCGACTTATGTGACTGATTTACCGAAGTCGAGGAAGATGATTACGAGGAAGAGGATTACAATGGAGATGATGGATCACCATTTCCTCCATTCCCTTTCTTTGATTGATCATTACCCTTCTTTCCTCCTGAGGAATCCTCTCCTTATTTTTTTGTTTTTAGACCCTTCTTTCCTCCCGAGAAATCCTCTCCTTATTTTTTGTTTTTAGACCCTTCTCCATCAATCCTATCATTTCTTTCTTGATAGAGGAACCTTACCATTTCATTCATATCCAAGAAAGCTTTCCGAAATACCCTTTCTTCTTCCTTGGGATCCATCTCTTCATGAGCTTCTCCTTCTCTTGAAGACATGCTTGTAGCTGCTTCTAGGGCTCTTGGAGGTGGTTCTCTAACCCTTCTTGGTTGTGGATTAGTTTGTACACTAACCAAGTTTCCTTCCCCTCTCTTGATTTTTAACCTAGTCAGCATCAAAACTTGCGAAACAAATGAATTAATCTTTGCACAAAACAAATGTTGAGTAAAAACTCTAGCTTCTATGGCTCTAAACCTGAGCTCTGATACCAACTGATCTAAAAATGTAATTACTTGAAAATTTATGCAAGGTATCCATTTTCATTAACTTAAATGTGATACTTCTTAGATCTATTCCAGAGATTGACTGTAGGGGCATTTACTAGATATGTCACTTTTGATCAAAGGATGAGATCCAGAGGCTACCTAGCCCTTTATAGACTCTGTCTTTAGAACTTGAAGAAGTTAACACTCATAATCTGAAAATGAAATTACTTGTATTTTTTGTTCAAGGTATTCATTTCCATAAAATTATATGTGAAAAATGTCATTCATGTCTTGCAATTGAAACAAAGTGCTTTTGGTAAATTTCTGAGTCTTGTGTGTGAAGGAGTACTATTTATTTTTACTATTTAACATATTAAATCTAAAAAACATGGCAAGATAAAGTCACATAATATAACACAACAGCTGATAAAGCAGTTCACCCCTCCTGGGCTACATCTGTCGGGTCCAAAGCCCCCAAATGGGCATGTCCTTTCTCTATTATATGCTCAAATTGGTTATACAGTGATTAGAAAGCCTAAACAGAAAAAATAAGCTGTAGAAATGAGTCCAGAACACATAAAATAGTAAATTTTGGCTTTTTTTCACCTCCAATGGTTAACCATAGCCCAATACAACTCTAACACTCCCTAGGCCCTGATGGCTCTCCAAGTTTATCTGCTAAAAAAGTACCTAAAGATGGGCTTTTTTGCCTCTGAAACCTCTGCCATTGGCTCTAGAATGCTAAAAATACCTGAAATCAAAACAAATTTCATCCAAAAAGGTTCAGCCTAGTGAAATTTATGCCCAACTGAAGTTTTGTCCAATTTGGCCTAAAAACCCTCCACCAAACTTGGGAGGACTAGAGTTAACTCCACCAAAATAGCAATTTCCACCTGATTTGGGGGATCCGCTCCAGTTTATTCACACGGATTATTAGGAAATAAATGTTAAGGTTAAAGCGGTCACATGCAAACCGCAACGATCGGAGCGTTTAACGTTAACAAACCATAAAACATAACCGTGTATTGCTGACCCGCAGTCGTTCACAACGGACCCACGGGTATGGTGGACCCGCGTGCACGTTCGACCTGCCATTGCATTCACACTTAACACTTCCACGTTCACCACTCAACCAGGTTTTGTTCTGTGTTCAATGATGACCCTCATTCACACTTCGCCCCGCGGGTAGACACCACCCGGGGCTCCGTTCACCCGTCACCTCTGCATTCCCGTTCAACGTCCAACCATCTTTTCCCATGGTTCACACCTGACCCGCGGGTGACTCGTGCCCACCCAGGTCTGGTCGGGTCGGGTCGGCCCAATGACCAAATATATATATAGATATATATTTTTAACTTCAAAATTTCTAAAGATTGAACCTTGAGGCCTAGGGCCACATGGCAGCCTCTAGGCAGGCCATGTGCCACCCACTGAAAGGCCATCCAATTTTTATAAAAATAATAAAATTTCCATTTTCCACAAAAATTCTGAAGATGTCATTTTTGCCTTCCAAAGTGTTGTTTTGAAGGTTATTAGGCAAAATTAAAACTTGAATATCTTCCACATCCCACATCGGATTTGAGTGTCATTCGCAGTGTTAGGATCGTAATGATGAACACTATCTGGTCATTCAATTTATTACTAGTTCTAAGCAATTCCAATTTTGAGCATTTTTTTCACTTAGGACATGATCACTTGATCAATTACTAACTCAACCTCAACAGCTTCAGCTGCCTTCTAACCAACCACCTCCTAGACCAACTCAATAGCCAGCTCATCCAGTAGAAATTCCAAGTAATAAAGTGGATAAACTAGCATAAAATGTGGAAGAAGCAACATATTTTCCTACATACTCTATTCTTCCCATACAAGATGTCCACTTAAGTTCTAGGAAAGTGTTACACAAATATTCTCCACCAATCATAGAAGAAAAAATTGAACAAGGAGAACAAACTAAAAAATCACATCCAAGAAATCAAATTCAGAAAGGAAAAGCTATTATGACTCAAACACCACCCTATCAAGAGATGCTAGTAGAGCAGAAAATTCCAATGTCTCTTCCTAAATTTGATATTTTGGATGAATTGAAGAATTCTTATGTAGATATTCCTTTGTTTCAAGCTATAAAAGATATTCCAATTTATGCAAAAAAAATAAAGGAGTTATGCGTCAAGAAAACTGGCAGAAGGAAAAGAGATCCACCCACAATCCAGGTCATTAGCAAATTAGCTAGTCTCATGTCTACAAAATCAACAATTGAAAAATATATTGACCCTGGGATCCCTATGGTTACCACCTCGATCAATAATTTTTCAATTCCAAACACTTTAATATATTTGAGAGCATCTATAAATGTTATGACTACATAAACTATGAAACACTTTAAATTGCATAATATTAGACCTACTACTACATTTTTGGAGCTTGCAAATAGATCTAAATTTGTACTAGAGGGAATATTAGAATATATCATTGTTTCTTTGGATTCATAGGAGTATCCTGTAGACTTTCTAATCTTGCAACCAAAAAAAAATTTAGGAGACCATCCTTTAATTCTAGGCAGACCATGGTTAGCCACAGCAGATGCCTTCATTGGATGTAGATCGGAAAGTATGATTATAGCACATGGGGATGAAAGGAAACATTTTACACTCTATCCTCCAGCACAATATCCTTATTTATAATCATGGCTTGATGAACAACAGCAACAAGAAACTCAATCTGTTCTCATTATTAATCAAGTCTATAATTTTAGAGAAGAGGAAGAAAATTATAGGATCTATCAAACATTTTCAGCTCAGAACCTGATATTTCGGAGCAGCTTAGAATAACACAATATGAAGCTGCAAGTCATATTTTAAATCATTTTTTCCAGGAAAATTGTACTATTCAATCATTTCAAAATTCATTTGAAGGTATTTTTCATGTTAACTAAATTACCAATTCACAGAGTAAAATCATTGAAATCAATCCTGGAAGGAATTTTAATATTTGTAATAATTTACAATCATCACAAGAGCAAGAGGTGATACCATTGTTACAGAAATATTCAAAAGCTTTTGCTTGGGATTACACAGACATGCATGGGATTCATCCAAAGACATGTATTCACCACATCTACATTGATGATCATATCAAACTAGTGAGACAACCACAAAGAAGAATGAATCCTATGATGAAAGAAATAGTGAAAGAGGAATTGCATAAATTGTTACAAGTTGGATTCATCTATCATATTTCTGATAGTCAATGGGTTTCTCCCTTTGTTCTGGTGCCAAAGAAAAATGGAAAGTGGAGGATATGTGTAGACAATATGGAGCTAAATAAATCCACATTAATATACCATTTCTCGTTACCATTTATTTACCAAGTACTAGATTCATTAGCTGGGAAGAAATTATTTTATTTTCTTGATGGATTTAGTGGATACAATCATACTAAGATAGCATTGGAAGAACAAGATAAAACCACATTTACTTGTCCATGGGGAACATATGCATATAATGTTTTCCCCTTTGGGTTATGTAATGTACCTGCTACTTTTTAAAGAGCATTCCTTGCAACCTTTGTTGATCTAATCCATGAATGTGTAGAGGTATACATGGATGATTTCACTGTATATGGAGGAACATTTGATGATTGTTTGAAAAAACTTGAAATTTTTTTGAAAATATTTATAGAGACAAATCTATCCCTCAGTAATGAAAAATTCTTTATGATGTTATCTGAAGGGATAGTGTTGGGACACCATATTTCTTCTTCAGGAATCAAGGTGGAACCTGCAAAAATACAAGTTATTGTGAATTTAATGCCACCAACAACACAAAAGGAAGTAAGAAGTTTCTTGGGATATGCAGGCTATTATAGAAGATTCATCGAAAATTTTAGTAAAATGTCTATACCTCTATTCAAGTTACTTGCAAAAGATGTTGAATTCCAATGGACAAATAATTGTCAAAATGCATTTCAAATATTAAAATAAAATTTGTCTGTTGCACCCATTCTTCGAGGACCAAATTGGTCATTGCCATTTCATATATCTACTGATGCATCTGACACATCTATAGGAGCATCACTTGGACAGAAAGAAAACCAGTTTAATTGTGCCATATAATTTATAAGAAAAAATTTAACACCGGCAGAATTGAACTATACAGACACAGAAAAAAAGAAATGTTAGTTGTAGTGCATGCAGTTAATACTTTTAGGCATTACATAACAGGCTATCAAGTATTCATTCACACAGATAATTCATCCATAAGATACTTAATGAACAAAGAAATTACAAATGGCAGAATTGCTAGATGGTTGTTAATGATGAAATAATATAACATCATTGTACAAGATCGACCAGGTAAGGATAATCAAGTAGCAAACTTTCTATCAAGGCTTCATTCACCTGGTGATCCAAATCTTGTTTCAGATAATTTTCCATATGAACATTTATTTTCTATAATTGTTAAAACTACATGGCTTTCAGATGTAGCCAACTATTTATCATCTGGAATACTACCATCCCATTATATGAATAAACAGAAAATAAAGATAAGTAGAGAAAGTGATAGATAAAGTTGGGTCAATGGAGACCTCTTTTATACTATTTCTAATCTATTAATAAGAAAATGTGTTAGAGAAGACGAGATTCTAGATATTTTTAAAGAATTTCATGACGAACCATGTGGTGGCCATTTTGTAGACAAGCGGACAGCATACAAAGTGCTCAAACTTGGCTACTACTGGCCAGTAATATTCAAGGATTCCAAAGCCTATGTTAAGGGATCTGACAACTGCCAAAGAACTGGAAGACCTATGATATCATATGAAATACCATGAAAGCCACAAGTACTCATAGAACCATTTGAGCAATGCGCTCTAGACTTTGTGGGACCAATAAACCCACCTTCAAACATAAAGAAGTACATTCTAGTATGTACAGATTATGTTTCTAAGTGGGTGGAGGAAAATATAGTAGCAAGAGCAACAGAAGAAACAGTGGTTTCTTTTCTATTTGAGGAAATATTTGTAAGGTTTGGAGTTTCGAGACAAATTGTTACAGACCAGGGAACACAATTCACCTCCAAACTTGTAAGGGATCTTACGGAAAATTATAAAATCAAACACAGAAAATCTACTTCGTACCATCCCCAAGCAAATGGTCAAGTGGAGTCCACTAACAAATATTTGGAGAATATCATGACAAAAAATGTACAAATGAATAGAAAGGATTGGTTGGAAAAGTTAATAGATACACTATGGGCATACAGGATTACATGGAAGAATACAACTGTATTCAGTCCATATCAGTTGGTATATGGTAAGGAAGTCATGTTACCCATTGAATTTAAAATTCATACATATAAACTTGTAGCATAATTGGGAATGGAACTACCTGAAGCACAAGAATAGAGAGTGATGCAATTAAATGAACTCGATGAAATAAGACAACAAGCAGTAGAGCATGTATCTCTAGTGCAACAACATAGAATAAAATGGCATGACAAATTCATTAAAAATAATTTTTTTCATAAAGAAAACTAGGCACTACTGTTTGACTCCAAGTTTAAGGATTTCAAAGCAAAGTTTACAACTCATTGGCTTGGGCCATATGAGATAGAAGATATATTTGACAATGGAGTGTTCAAAATAAAAACAATCGATGAAGCATCAATTTCATTTTAGTTAATGGACATAGGCTTAAAGTCTACAATAAGCCTATCAATAAAAAGGATTTTCTGAGAAGAATTTCAATAGAAACTGATATGGAAATAATGGAACAGCGTAGTGATATGCCTTCCTCACTTCCAGAATTATATATATATATATATATATATATATATATATATATATATATATATATATATATATATATATATATATATAATGAAATAAAAATGAAAGAAAAAATAAAATAAAAATAAAAATAAAAAATGAGTTTGGTTGTGAAAATCCAGGAGACTGGCACAATACAAACTCGAATTCATATTGTAAAACCAACTAGTTTGGCCACTATGAATTCTCTATTTTGTTTTGTTTTTACTTCAATTTGATTTTGCAGAAATAATCCTCCAAGAAATGCAAGACTTGAGGAAAAGTCTTAACAAAAGCAAGGGGGAAGTTCGTAATAAAACTATGCAAATAGTTTGAGCAGTTGTATTGCAGAAGGGACTTGAAATATCATTGAAAATATCATGCAGAAAGGGACCTGGATTACATGACAGAATAAACCTGAAACATCATTGAAAATATCATGTAGAGGGGATCTAAAACATTATTTACAATATCACTGCAGAAGGGACCTGAAGTACATGTCATGAGTGACCTAAAACATCATTTACAAATTGCAGAAGGGGCCTGAACAACATCAACATTCAAGGAACCTAAATTAGTATCAGATGCAAAAACATGAAAGCAAAAATAAGTCTCTACATTCCATTAGAATTTATCTTTGAAGAACCATCATTATGATTATGATGACATCATCAACCATCAACCAGTATTTTGATCAAAGGACATCATCAACTAGTATTGCCATCAAGCTATTTTACAAGAGTACAAGTACAGTAAGTGTAAAAAAAAAATCTCTTAAATTCTCTCGATTTTTTAAAACTTTTCTAGAAATTGTTAAAACTAATTTAACTTGATATGCATTCCATTAAACTTACCACTTTACATTTTTTACCTATATCCTACCTACATTCCACATAAAACAAAACATTATCTTCATTATCCTACCGATCATAATCATATTTCATTCACTATAATCCTATTATTTCCTACAAAATTCCTATTCATTATCCTTTCCCACATTAACCCTCCTACATTAACCCCATTCCTATTCATCATTCCATATACCTTTACATTAATCCCAAATATTTTATAAGCATTTTGATCAAAAATAAAGGACTCAATATTCTTCCCTTAAGGAATTTTGGTTGACCTACAAAAACCACACAAGTTTAGTGTCATAATGGAAAATTTTAATTTTAAAAATGACCTATCCTATGGTCATTTTAAAATTAATTAAGAAATAAAAAGAAAAAACCTAAGGTATGGAATGAACGCAATATGCAAACATATAATATGAAAAATCCTAAGTGTGAAAATGAAAACAAAACGCAATGCAACGAAGGTTGGAAATACATGAAATTATGATGCATACAAACTAAGGTGTGGGAGGCCATGAATGAAAAAGGAAATTAAAAATAACGTGGGGATGTGGTGACAAGACGTGTATAAACACCGTGGAAGAATGACAGTGTACAATACAAAGGAACGCAGCCATGAAGGTATGTGAGTCAGAAGGTCGGGATATGAAACAATCAACACATTTCAAAAACATTGTGTAGTGCCACATTCAAATCCTGTGAAAAACTATTGTAAGCCTTCACCATTAAAACGAATAGAGATTTATGTTATCATTTTTCTTTCACCATCACGGCCATATTCAGGCTCAGGAAGAATAGGACGATGCTGGAAAACACATGCATGCATTTGGCACCTCATGAAAGATAGAAATAAGGAGAAAACACAGAGAAGAGGCTATGGAAAAAATAGAGAAGCTTGAATGACAGAGAGCAGCATAAGAAATAGGCAAAGAAGCTATGGAGAAATAGGAAAGAAATGCATTGGTTTTAAATAATATTGAAGGTCAAGATCCTCTGTTCACCGAGTTGATTGAACGCTCCAACAAACTCCATAAATTTCGTAAAGTAACACGTAAGGATCAAATCCGGACTTTCTTCACCGTTGAATGGATTTTAGGGATAGTGAAGCACGGGATTATGTTTAAAGATGTGTTTTTTAACAACAAGTCAAACTCCAGTTATAAATTCGGGTCTTTTCCACCATTTAACCCGACTCTTCCACCTATGAAATATGTGAATCATTAGATGTTAGAGAGGAGTTTTAACTGAAGCGGCATTGTGTAAACACAGGAGCACAAGTTTGAACTCATATATATCTTCGGGATTGCTCTAGATTAGGTAACCAAGATCGAATTCCTCCATACATAGCCACAATGTTGTCACATGTAAAAAATAGAGTTTTACACAGTGTGTGATTTTCGAAAAACACAGTGAGCTATTTCTTGTTGTTTTCATACAAACAATGAGCCAAATTTATTTCAATTTCAAATGCATGGTGAGAATATCTTTGTAGAAGAGGGATCAAGCATGAATTCATGAAAAATAGGACACTTTAAGATTATTTTTTATTGATTCTTACATAGTGAATTTAGTTTTATAGGCAGAGAATTCATTTCTACACCAAAAACATAGGGAGGAATTTTTTCAAGAATTTGATAAAACAGAGATTGAAAAATGGGAGATAGAGTAATAAAAACATTTTTAAAATGTTTTTATGATATTTAGAAATAAATAAAATTTGTTTTTATCAGTTTTTGAGAAAGTAGTGGACTCATTCTTGCAGAGGGTTAAATAAGATTCACAAGTCAAATAATTTCATTTCTTTTGAGGAGCTTCAGAGAAGAGGCAAGCATAATTGTCATGAATAAAATGCGTGAATGAATCGACAGAGATATATATATGTGAATGAATTTTTATTTATGATGAGAATGTTGACAGTACAAGGTTATATAAATTTGTTTATAGAGCACATGGCCACCAGAATAGAGCCAAATGAATTCCAGATAGAGAATTGGGAAAAGGAAACTATTGAAAAAATATATCACGCAGGATTGATAGGCTTCCTACAAAAATTTAATGGGCACAATGAAAGTATCACTAAAGAATTCATAAAAAATTATACACATGAAAAAACAATGGTGGGTAACCTATCTATTCCATTAAGCCCGGAATTCATTTCACAGGCTCTATATCTTCCACTTTCAGGAAAAAAATACCATAAGGGCTTACACTTCAAAGACAAAGGGTGGACTTTCTTCTTGGAAAAACATAGAAAATGATCATTTGATAGGACAAAGGGCATCCCAAGGGAGTGGTTCAATGAACCATGGGTAGAATTGGTATTATTCATACAGATATTTTTCACATGTGATACCAGGTACAGTGTAGTACATCTTTACCAAATCAAACTAGTCTAGCACATAAAGGGAGAAGTAAAGATCAATATACCATACTTCTTCTCCAAGAACTTGGTCAAAATGGTAGAGAGTGTGAAAAATGAGACTAAAACCAAAGAAACACAGATCTAACACTAGGGGCTTATTAAAATTCTTGTAGAATATCAAGTGAAAATCAAGGGTTTAGTGTGGAAATAATTTTTAGCTTAGCATCATTTTGAGTAACAAGTAATAGAGGATAAATTGAAGCCAGCTCATGAGACAAGAAGCATATTGAACTCTTTGTTCTATCCTAGGACAAGGTCCAAGAAACAATATGATATTATCATGGTTGAGAGGGAAACATATTTCCTAGATATTCCTAGGAGGCATAGGAGGAAAATTCAAGAAGAAACAAGTAGCAATGAAAAAGATCCTTAAGTAAAAGTTGCAGAACCACCTCCCACAGCAAAAAAAATTGATGAAATCATTGAGAAAATGCAAAGAGAAGTCTATGAGGAACCTTTGGAGAAGGATTAATACTTTGACAATGTTGAAATAGGAGTCACCTCATTTTCCAAAGATACAAGAGAAGAGGAAAGAGAGTTGCACCTTAACAAGATAAAAGAGTTAACAGAGAAATTGGAGGTCAGCAGAATTCTAGAAAGGAATTTGAAAAGGAAAACAATATGTACAAGAAAAACAATGAAAATTTGATCAAATAAAATGAAAAGTTGAATTATAAAGTTGGGAAAGTAGAAACAAAGAATACTCTTGTTTCCAAGCAAGCTTATAGGTGGCTTAATGACAAAAACACATGGAAGTACAAGTATGGGAGAAAAAAGGTCATGGCTACAATTTACAAGGGAGAATAGTACAAAGGAATTGATTGTATTCTACAAGAAGCACAGCAAGAGGCATCAAGATCATGTACAATGGGTACATTAGAGCTCAGAAGGTCAAAGAGGAGAAAGCAAGCATGAGGACATGCTTTCAAATCAGCAAGGGGGAGATGTTGGCCCTCATTTTTTATCAAATTTTTCTTATTAAATACACCTAATTTCCATTATATTCAACCATATACTATCCATACATACCTTATTTTGACCAATTTATGCATATTCAGGTATATAAATTATTTTTTTCAATTTTTATATATTTTTACAAAAAATGGATTTTAAGTGCATTTTTGGACAGAACTAAAAATTCTCGTAATGGATCCATTGAAGTCATACTTGAAAGACACCTCGGCACGATCTGAGCACATATTTAGAAACTTTGTGAACCAAGGATGGACGTGTACCTATTGGTTCGGTCAAACCGAGCTAAAACAGGCACGGTCAAAGTTGGTCAAACATGACCTGTCATTCAGGAAATCCCTAGGAAATAGGCCAAATTTAGTATTTTGTGGGATTTTCCAGATTTTGTGTGATTGGATGGATGATTTCGACCAAGATAGATGGGATTAGGATAGATATGACTGTTAGAGACATTTTAGTCAATATTTTTTAATATTTTTCTATTTAAACCAAGAACATTGAAGGCATGAACATGGAGAATTTGTATGATTTCATTCTGAGATTTCTAGATATTGTGAGTTAATTGGAGAAACCAAATTTATCTTCTTTTTTCTATTCAATGTGATGAATTATTGATTAAGTTCCAGTAGTTGATAAGTACTTTCAGTGTGCAAGGCAAGGGTGAAGGGCCCCCACACCAAGCTAAGTACACTTTTTGGTTAATTTAGCTGAAATTTCATAAACTAGTTTTGTTTCATGTTTACTCATTTATTTATATGTATGGAAATATCTTATTTTTTTTTATGAATCTTAGTTTAAATTATAATCTCCATATGAAGGTTCAAACCAATGTTTAAGTTAAACTCTCCTTCTATCTTATCAAAGAATAAAAACTAGAATCCATCTTCCTTTGCTTTGTTTAAGTTATTTTCTGAATTTCCATTTTTCATACAATGGTATTAATTATGAATAAACTTATAAATAAGGAAAACATGGACCTCCTTAGTTAGGATGTTGGAAATACTGAGAGGGGGGGTGAATCAGTATTTCTTTCAATTAGAGCATTAGTTAATCTTCAATTATTATCAGTGTTTGTACAATGATAGCAGCAAACAAGAGGAACACAAATGCACACAATTTTTAAGGTGGAAACCCACTTCGGGACAAAAACCACCTAATGCTTTTATAATAATTCTTTTCAACTCCAATTGAAAATAAAGCTCCAACTTCCTAGAATCTAGAAAAGAATTATTCTCCAGCTCCCACTGGATGGACGCTTCAACACCCGAGATTCTTCAGTAGTCACTGAATGGATTCCCCAACACCCAATGAGCTACAACTCACCCTAGCACCACCCTATCACCCTATAGAAAAATAAAAGAAGAATGGACTCCCATACCAGGGAAAATGGTCCACTTTACAATGATATAGAATGATTTAGAAGAAGAATATATACTAGACCATAACCCCAACTTTGACACAACCACCTAATGATGATCCTAGACCTCCCAACACTGCCTCTTCAACCCTTGGCAGATAGACACCAGTACAATTTGTACAATAATGTATTTACAATGACTAAGTACAATGATACCTTTACAATGATTGTATGCAATGCTGCCCACTTGAAGACTTCATATGATGAACTTCTTGCTGCTGTTATGCACCTTGGTTGCTGCTCTTGTCATGCTACCCTCTGCTGCACCTTGTTTTGCTTTTATGCCGTAGAAAGTCTGGTCCTTTGCAATCCTTGACAACACATGATCTAGCTTTTTCTTGCCTTCTAGGAGATCGATATTGAATCTGGCGTATCTCTGTTATTTCAGATCCTAAATATCTAATTTTTTGTCTTGTAGTATTCCTTTGAGTCTTATTTCCAATGCCACTGGTCTTACCCAATTTGTATTCTTCAAGAGAGAGTTATACCCAATTTCTCACACTGCCCTGATTATAAACACAACGCATTTGTACGGAGTGCCATGTGTCATTGTTTATTCATTTGCTTCTAAAATTGATAGAGTGAAAAGTAAAGACTGTGCACTATTCGTCAATTTTTATGGAATTCCAATCTGATACTTAGAGAGAGAGTTATGATGAATTTACAAAGGTCACTTCATTGAGATGAATTTCAGGAGCCTGCAAAAACCCTTACTTCCACAGATCATATCTCCAAAAATATTGTGCAAATTGATCTGAAATTCTTACTGCAGCTTCCTCAAGGTTTCGGCTTCGCCTCATAAAAATTTTAGATTCTGAGCCTTCGTAGAAAAAAATTTAGAGCAACAATTCCACGATGACCTGTTTTAGATGGTTGAATCCCTTACCTAATGAGGAAATGAAGATCACAATACATATGAATACTTAAGTTGAGAGGGGCTTCAACAAGTGAACATGGGAGGGATTTTAGAAGCTTAGAAAATATTAATTATGACTTTTCAATGACCCATGCCCCAACCCCATGAGGTTTTAGCCCACTAACTTGTTGGGTATGTGTTATATTCTTTCCACGACTAGCCCCACGTGTTGTACGTTGCGCTGGGCGCAGCAGGTGGGTCACAAGGGGGAAGGTAGTCCCCACTGTTGGGGTCCGGGGCAGCGCCCCGGCGAAAATTTGTTTGGCGTGTGGACCCACTCATAGGCAGACCCACCCATGTTTTGTGCATGATTTTTCACATGGTTTTGGGGTACGATGCTTTTCAGCCCCTGGTATTTTGTAGATCCGTTCAAGGGAACTACGGTTGTGTTCTAATATAGGGTTAATGGATTAGGGTTTATGTATGCTTCGGCATGTATATATATGTGTTGTAACACTAAAAGGAATATAATGAAAAATCAAGCTAGTCGTCCCAATTTGGGATCTAGGGGAAAATCTCTGTGTTTATCTGTTTTATGTTTTATGCTCTCGCTATTGTTTATTTTCTGTTATAAGATTCGTGTGTAGATAATTTCTATTCAGGGTTAAAACCTACATTTGGTATCAGAGTTGTTTCGGCTTCAAGGGGACGCCTTTTCTGCTGATGGTTTTTTGCTCGGGCCTGAGGTAGACCTTGTTCAGTGGGAGATCTACGGGATCGATTCTTGCGGTGAAAGAAGATGGCGAGTGGTGGAAAGATATAGATCAATAAATTTAATGGTCAGAGTTTTGAGTTATGGAAGCTCAAGATGGAGGATCTGCTGGTGGATAAATATCAGTGGATCGTGGTAGATCCGGGTACTAAACCAACGGCAATGTCAGATGAAGACTGGAAGAAACTGGATCGGAAGGCTAAGAGCACAATACGATTGTGTGTCTCAGATTCAGTATTGTTGAATGTATCTGGGGAAGCTACGGTGAAGAATTTGTGGGAAAAACTTGGGACTTTGTACCAATATAAGTCTCTGGTGAATAAGTTGTTCCTGCGGAAAAAGTTGTACAACCTGAGGATGAAGGATGGAGACTCGGTGACAAAGCATCTGAATGCCTTAAATACTGTGGTAAGTCCATTGTCATCTGTTGATATTAAAATATCATATGAAGATAAGTGCATCAGTTTGTTGTGTTCTCTACCAAATTCGTGGGACAGTCTGGTTATTGTAATAGGTAGCAATACAACTACCTTGAATTTTGATGACATTGTCTCAGCCTTGTTGTCGGAGGAAATGAGACGAAGAAATATGGAGGGCCAAAATGGAGATGCCTTATCTGTACGATCAAGGTCCCAAAATAGAAACAAGAATAAGGTTTTTAGTGGAAGATCCAAATCTAGAGGGAGATCTAAATCTCCTGGAAAGTTTGTAAAGGTATCCTGGAAATGCGAAAAGGAAGGGCACTACAAAAAGTACTGCAGATCTAAAGCTCCTGAGAAAGGAAAGGGATCTGATGATGCTCCTTCTGCAGAGGAAAAAACCACCTCGGATGAAGGTGGGGATGTGTATTTGGCTTCTTCTTCAAATACACATGTAGATCATGAGTCATGGTTGATTGACTCAGTTGCATCCTTTCACTTCACTCCCCATCGGGAGCGATTCTGCAAGTATGAGAAATATGATGGTGGTAATGTCTTCCTAGGGGATGGTAGGAAGGCTAGAATCGTCAGACGTGGAAAGTTCAAGCTAAAGATGCAAGGTAGAAGGATTAGAAAACTTCCTGGTGTTCTGCATATTCCTGCATTGGCCAGAAATCTGATTTCTGTAAGCAAGATGGATGATGCAGGTGTAAAAAAAGTGTTCGAGAAAGATTCATGCAAGATGGTTCGAGGAGCACTGGTATTAATGAAGGGAGTTCGGACTGGAACTCTGTACAAGCTATAAGGTAGCATTGTTATTGATGGGTGTAACAGTTCTATGGTTCTTGAAAGTGGAGTGGAAAGCCTAGCTGTCTCTGGAGAAAAGACCATGCTATGGCATCAAAGGCTTGGACATATTGGAGAGAAAGGCCTTCAGATACTGCATAGAAATGGTATGGTAGAAGGTATGTCTAATTTCTCTCTAGATTTCAATTTTTGTGAACATTGTGTATATGGGAAGTAGAATCGGTTAAGTTTTCCTTCTGGTGCTAAGAGGGCGAACAAAATATTAGAACTTGTGCACAGTGATGTGTTTGGACCTGTGTCAGTTCCATCACTGGGAAAGTCTATGTACTATGTTTCATTCATAGATGAATTCTCAAGGAATACATGGATATATTTCTTGAGGAAGAAATCTGAAGTCTTTGACAAATTTAAAGAATTTAAGGCTCTAGTGGAAAACCAGACAGAGAAAAATATAAAGGCGTTGAGGACAGATAATGGTGGGGAGTTCTAAAAGAAGGAATTTGAAGAGTTCTGTAAGAAGTGTGGTATAGCATGGTAGAAGACTACTCCATACACACCTCAGCAAAACGGAGTTGCAGAAAGAATGAACAGAACGTTGATGTAAAAGGAAAGAAGCATGCTCAGTGGTACCGGGTTAGGACAAGAATTCTGGGCAGAGGCAGTGGAGACTGCATGTTACTTAGTTAACAGATCACCTTCATCAGCGTTGGAGGATAAGACTCCACATGAGGTATGGACTGGTAAGAAACCCTCTCTTTCACATCTAAGGGTATTTGGATGTGATACATATGTACATGTTCCAAAGGAGAAAAGGACCAAGTTGGATAACAAATCTGAAAGGTGCATCTTTATTGGGTATAAGGATGGTTTAAATGGTTACAAGCTTTGGAACCCAGAAATAAGGAAGGTTGTGTACAGCCGAGATGTGGTGTTTAGAGAGGTGAAAGATGTTGTTACACAAGAATTCCTACCAAAGGAACCTGAGAAGATAGAGTTTGAGCTAAAGGAGGATGAATCAGACTCTACAACAGAATAAGACTCAGAAGAGGAAGAGCCACAAACTCCAGCTGTGAGAAGATCAACTCGGGAAAGAAGGCAAACAGAAAGGTATAGTCCATCTGGTTTTTGTTCAGGTTTTTCCTTAACTATAACTGATGATGATCCCAGAACTGTCAAGGAGGCAGTAGATTCAGAGGATGGAAAACTCTGGAAGGAGGCCATGGTTGATGAAATGGCATCCTTGCACAAAAATGAGGCATGGGATCTGGTGAAGTTGTCGGCCGGAAGGAAGCCCATTAGGAGCAAATGGGTGTTTAAAAAGAAGATGAATGTAGAAGGCAAGGTGGAGAAATACAAAGCTCGGTTGGTAGCAAAAGGTTATTCCCAGGTGCCGGGAATTGATTTTGGTGATATTTTTTCTCCTGTTGCCAAAGTTACTTCTATTAGATTACTTTTATTTTTTGTTGTTGCATTTGATTTTGAGATAGAACAGATGGATGTGAAGACAACATTTCTTCACGGGGATCTAGAAGAGGAGATCTACATGAAGCAACCTGAATGCTTTATGGTGAAGGGTAAGAAATAACTGGTGTGCAGGTTGAAGAAGTCTATGTATGGGTTAAAACAGTCACCAAGGATGTGGTATCAAAAATTTGATACCTATATACGGGGACTTGGCTTCACCAGAAGCAAGGAGGATCACTATGTTTATTTTAAATTAATTGGTGACCGTGTTATTTATTTGTTCTTGTATGTGGATGATATGTTGTTGATTGGAAATGACAAAGAAATTATCCAAGATTTGAAGACCCAACTGTTCTCCAAATTCGACATGAAGGATCTGGGTGCTGCAAACTATATTTTGGGCATGGAAATTAAGAGAGATCTGGCAAAGAGGAAGCTCTGGTTAAACCAGAGGAAGTATGTCGAGACTATATTGCAGAGGTTCAATATGCAGGATAGTAAACCGGTGAATGTTCCTATTCCTGTAGGTGTAAAGTTGTCTGCTGAACAGTGTCCCAAGACACAAGAAGAAGAGGAGAATATGTCCCGTGTTCCATATGCAAGTGCAGTGGGTAGCCTGATGTATGCAATGGTCTGTACTAGACCAGACATTGCACATGCAGTGGGAGTATTGAGCAGGTTTATGTCAAACCCAGGGAAGGAGCATTGGACAGCAGTGAAGCGGGTTTTCAGATATTTACGTGGCACTAGTGATTATGTCTTGTGCTACCAGGGAAGACCAGGATTGGAAAGAATGTTGGACATTCATGGCTTTGTTGATGCAGACTGAGCTGGAGATCTGGACCAAAGAAGATCTACAAGTGGGTATGTGTTTAGCCTATTTGGAGGCGCAGTCAGTTGGATGAGTAAAAGACAGTCTGTAGTGGCTCTTTCAACTACAGAGGCAGAATACATAGCAGCCACTCATGCAAGAAAGGAAGAAATTTGGTTGCAGAGATTGTGTTCAAGTATGGGGTTGGTACAACAAGCTATAAGGATAGACTGTGATAGCCAAAGTGCAATTTTCTTGGCTAAGAACCCTGCTTATCATTCAAAGACAAAGCACATTGATGTTCAATATCACTTTGTTAGAGATATGGTTGAGGCTAAAAGGGTGTTGCTGGTAAAGGTGGACACTTTGAAGAATGTTGCAGATGCATTGACGAAGTCTGTGAGCACTCAGAAGTTCTCTTGGTGTAGAGAAACAATGGGTGTTGAAGAATTAGCCCAATGAATAAGCTCTCCTGTGGCCCCCTGTGGAAAGAAAACAACAAGTGGGAGAATGTTGGGTATATGTTATATTCTTTCCATGACTAGCCCCACGCGTTGTACGTTGCGCTAGGCGCAGCAGGTGGGTCACAAGGGGGAAGGCAGTGCCCCCTGTTGTGGTTCGTGGCAGCGCCTTGGTGAAAATTTGTTTGGTGTGCGGACCCACTCATAGGCAGACCCACCCATGTTTTGTGCATGATTTTGCACATGGTTTTGGGGTACGATGGTTTTCAGTCCCTGGTATTTTGTAGATCTGGTCAAGGGAACTACGGTTATGTTCTAATCCAGGGTTAATGGATTGGGGTTAATGTATGCTTCGGCATGTATATATATGTGTTGTAACACTAAAAGGAATATAATGAAAAATAAAGCTGGTCATCCCAATTTGGGATCCAGGGGAAAAATCTCTGTGTTTATATGTTTTATGTTTTATGCTCTCGCTATTATTTATTTTCTGTTATAAGATTTGTGTGTAGCTAATTTATGTTCAGGGTTAAAACCTACATAACTGGGGTACAAACTTCAAACATGAATATCTCTCAAACCGTGAAGAATTACATGGAGTGCCATATATCAATGGAAACATCTCGACAAGTAGAAACCATCAAAAGCATTATTGACCCAGAATATATTAATTTGGTAGGTCAAACTTCTCATTCAATATTGGGTTAGCCCTTGGTGCTGCTTGGGTTGACATCAATGACAACCGCTGATCAACATAGGATCCTCTTCCCTTATTCTTTTATGTATCATAAGCGATTGTTTATCAGTAATTTTGATTTATGTTCATGAAGTATTATTGTAGAGAAGGTCAACCTGGTTCTCCTAAGTTAGGAGCCCCTTCTCCTACTTATTACATATTGAATTAGAAATTACTTAGTTAAATTTTATATTTGTAATATGAATTTCTTTCAAGTTCTATAATTTGTCTTCTAAAATTGACTGTAATTTAAATCTATATATTTTGGACATGCTTCCAAGTTCTACAAACTCGGATTGATAATTAAATACTTGTGTTAGTTTACCTAGTAAATTGACCCAACAATTCCCATTTCAGAATCCCAGTCCCTGACCCTAAAAAACTAATCAAGAAAAAGAGTAAACGAAAGTTTGTTGCCTCTATTATTGTTTTCACAAAGGTTGTCCCTAAAGAATTCCTACAAACTCTATCCTCTAATTTTGCAGAAAATTGTGTGCTTATTTTGTTTTCCAGTCATCAAACAGTATCTACATCAAAATTTGGTGCTTCATCATCTGTTGTTCATAATCCACCAATTTTTGTTCCACAAATCCCAACAACTCATACCATGGCAGGTCAAAAACCACCCCCTAACCGAATGGATGCAATTTTTGCTGCAAGGTATGCCCCTTTGGTTTTACCTCAGCCTGTGAATGCATTACCTACAGGAGATTATCTCAAATACATGCCTAAGTTTAGCGGTGAGGGAGAGGTAATAGCTTAAGAACACCTTGTTGATTTTTATGCCTATGCTAATAGCCTGAATATTAAGCATGAAGATGTTTGGATCGGAGTTTTTGTTCAAAGCCTTGAGGGTGATATTATGAAATGGTTCAAATCTTTTACAGCTGGTAGCATCACTGGAATCAAAACCCTAGATGGTACATTTTTAAGGAAATGGGGTGATAAGAAAGATTTTATGTATTATATCACTGAATTTGGTGCAATAAAAAGAAAATAAGGAGAATCAGTTTATGATTTTTCTAAGAGATTTAATAAGATGTATAGCAAAATACCTACTGAAGCTTCAGCCAAAATCACTTATGTTGGTGCCTTTGATCCTGATTTTTGTTTATTATTGAGAGAAAGAAGATCTACAACACTAACACAAATGCATGACAATGCACTGGTGGTAGAATATAATGTGTTGGCGGCTGATAGGATCGGAGGAGGGATTGACAGAGAAAAAAGAAAGAAAAAATATGAAGTTTCCTCTTCAGGAACTTTTAACATAGATCCTAAGCTAGATGAGCTTACCAAGATTGTTAAGTCATTGACCACTAAGATTTCCAATCTCAAGATGGAAGAAAGACCAGCTACTACTAGAAATGTTTCATTTGATCGGCCTAATAGGCAGCAGTTTAGAAGACCTAATGTTCCTCAAATTTTGCAGCGAGAAAGAAGAGATGTTGATGATCAAAAAGTGTAGCCCCCTTTACATGATGCTATGTTTGAAGATGAAGAGGAAACTGAAGGGTTGGAAAAAAGTGAGGATATCAATTGTCTAAGAGATAAAGAAGGGTTGATTCATCTTACACAAGCAGAGTATGAAGCTTCATTGAAGCCTGCTGAAAAATAGATCAGTTATGAGGGTTTTAAGTTGTGGCAAATGTATTTTGATGGCTCGTGTTCTAAAGAAGGAGCTACTACAGGAATAGTTCTCATTTCTCCTTTGAAGAAAAGATCTAATTTTTCTTTCAAACTTGAATTTCAAGCAACTAACAATGTGGCTAAATCTGAAGCTCTGTTGATTGATTCAAAAATAGCAAAAGACATGAATTTTTCAGAAATTTATGTTTTTGGAGATGTTGAACTTATTATTCAGCAAATAAGAATTTTTTATCAAACTAAGCATCCTAGACTCAGAGATTACCAGAATGCAGTATGGAGTATCATAGAAGACTCATTCCTGGCCTTTAACATTTTTTTTGTTCCAAGAGAAAGTAATATTTTAGTTGATTCACTTTCTATTTCAGCAAGCTCATTCAAGATTTCAATACCTATAAATCTGAAATATGAAGTGGAAGTTAGGTTCAGACCTAGAATTCCTGATAATATCAAACATTGGAAAGTTTTTAAGGATGATCAAGAGATTATGAAGATTCATTGAAGCTCTTTGATCACAATTATGTTTCAGTCAAAACACAATTAGCTCAATTAGAAGCAGAATTGGATGATTTCAATTTGGGCACAGAAACATAACCGAGTTATGTTAAGTTGTCAAAATATTTATCAGAAGAAAGAAATATTGAATATCACAAGTTTTTTTGTGAATTTTTTGATGTTTTTTACTAGAAATATGAGGATCTTAAGACATATGATACAGCTATCATTGAGCATAGAATACCATTGAAAGATGGTACTAAGCCATTCTGGAAAAAATTAAGACAAATCAATCCACTATTGTTACCAGTGATGGAGAAGGAAGTGAAGAAAATTTTGGATGCTAAAATCATCATTCCAATGAGATACTCAGATTGGATTGCTAATCTAGTTCAAGTATGAAAGAAGAGTGGTGAAGTCAGATTATGTGTAGATTTTAGGAATCTCAACAAATGCTCCAAGAAAGATAATTATACATTGCCAAAGATGGAGCATATTCTTCAAAAGGTAACTGGGTTAGATATAATTTCCATGTTGGATGGGTTCTCTGGGTATAATCAAGTTTATGTTTGGTTAGAATACTGTGTAATATCCCAAATGGGGAAATTTTTGCAATGCCGGGAATATCTTGAGATATTCCTATTTTCCAACTCCAGGAGTATTAACAGTCAACACTAAACTATTTCATAGATTGAATGCAGGGGAATTTACTGGATATGTCACCTTCACAAGGAAGGATGAGATCCAAAGGCTACCTGGCCCTCTATCAGACTCTGCCGATAGAACTTGTCAAGAGCTAATAATTCCCTTCAAGGAATTTCTGCAACAACTGCCCATGAGGATGTTGTATAAGGAAGTCATTGTGAAAATAATGTAATCCAATGCTGGGATGCCTTATAATATGTCTGGTGCAAACTCCCTGCAGAATATAAGCTCAAATAAATAACCTTGAGCAGGTTATTCAGATCTCCCATCAACAAGTATACCAAAATAATGCTCATGGAGAGAATCTTCAGCAACATGAAAACTTCAATATGAATAGCAGTGAAGAATGCATCATATAATGTCAGAGAGTACAAATCTGATACATAATGTGTAGCAGCAAATATTATACAAGATCCTTGAGGAAAATACCTCTCAAGGTGAGTGCAAATCAGCCTCTAAGGAAAATGTACATAAACAAGAGAATACATTGCTGCATAAACCCAACTACTCTATAACTAGGCAGTCTATGAGGGAAAATTACTAAAAATTGATATACATGAGATGATATGACAATACAAGCTCAAATAAATATAGGGGAGCAAGATCTCAACCCCAGAAAACATTATTACAACAATCCTCCAAGGGATTGGCTAAAATACATAAAATCGGAAAATGCCGGAGTTGCAGTGTAGCTACTGCAACTCAATAATAATACAAGAATGGAGAAGGAAGTAGATGTTGCAATAAACCATGATACCTCCTCCAATGATCTCCAAGGTGAAGGGGTTGATCCCCTCACTAAATATTGCACTCCCTAGTGCACAAAATGAACTTCTCTGGCAAACTCTCTCTGAATATAACACTGTAAGAAGAATGAACTGCGCTGGGCATGAGAGAAAACATATGGCCCAATGAAAAATCTGCAATAGAAGCTCCAGGATCTCCTTTTCTGATCTCCTAGAGAGAGAGGTGGCCTCTCCTCTACAGAACAACTCCGGAAGTGAGATGATGGAAGTCCCTCACTGCAACACCAGCAACTCCAGCGTTCTCTTGCTGCAAGAATAACGCAGTAGCTGCAAATGACTGCTTTGGCCTCAAGCCAAGGTGTGAGGAATATGAAGAACAATCTCTCCATGGCCTCTCATGGAAGAGAAGGGCATTCCTAAACAGGAATCCCTCTTGTGCTAAGCAGCACAAAGTTGAAGAGAGCTTCAACCTCCAAATTCTTTCTCCAAAGATGATCCCCAACAATGGCTCTCCTTCATCTTTTATACAAGGCATGCTTCCTTGCCCTGGACCCCACTCACATTAGGGTTTCTCCCATTTCAAATTTCCCTCCATCAAACTACGCAATCTTCTTGTGCAAGCTTTCCCTCTTGGGTACATTGTTGACTTTGGTCAACCATGGTCTAGCTCACTTGCTTTTGGCCCTTTTCACACTTGGGCTGCTAACTTAAGCCACTTAAGTGACTTTTTTCACCTTAGGAGTGTTTATTAAGTTGCTACATGGGCTCCCTCATCCATTTTATTCATTTTATTAAAATAAAATAAAAATCAATGTTCCAAATACTTTATTGCAAAATTTGGAACATTACAGTCCTCCCCTCCCAAAACTTGCTTGTCCTCAAGCAAGAGCAAGGATGAACTACAAAAAGTCCTCCACTCAAGGCATGGAGTCTGAAATATCCTCATGTAGATCCTCCATCCTCAAGCAATCAACGAAGAAAAATGATTCACCCTCCAACTAGGAAACTCCTGAAAGTACTCCTCCACCTTGTGCTCATGAGAAATAGGTGGGCTGAATTTCTGAACTTGGTAAGCTTCATAGCCTACCCCAAGCTGTCCTCTTGTCCACTTATGATGAATGTGGAGTGAAAGCTGAACTTGGGCTACAATAGTGTTGCCTTCAAGAGGCAAGATGAAGTCTAGATTTCCAAGGACCTCTCCTCCAACGCTGCAAATCAAGCTGGCCCAAATCATCTCATATGTGATGAGTTGGAATTCATCATCATATTGCATCCAAACAATCATATGGTTCACCTCATGGAAAAACACATGGCTGCACATGGTGACCATATCATCTTCCATACTCCCCTTGGAGCATGTGCTGCAAAAAGAATGGAGGTCTTCTCTCCCTAAGGGCACATCCACCCAATGAGTCTCTCCCTCCTCATGATACATATGGGGCTGCTACTGATATATGGCTGAAATGAAATGGTATTCAAAGGAGACCCAAGCCACCCCATCAAACATAAAAACCATGAAGTGCCTCCAAAATTTCAACTCTCCAAATAGCTCCTCCCACATGAAGGAAAGAGGTGAAGTTTGGCAATCTTGGGCTGCCCATTTCTTCTCCTAAAACATAAAACATGCAAAGTACAAGAGAATCACACTCCCAATGGGCATCTTCAATTTATTTCCCTCCTCCAAAACAGTGCTTCCTCTGAACAATGTTCCGCCAGCAACATATGGAAGCATAAAATTATGAGAGCAAGGAGGTGAAATATAGTTCCATGCATGGAACCAGCGCAGGGCATTGTTTTCCTGCCTCAATATATGATGCAACAAGTGTCTTTACAGCCACTTTTTTGCTGCCACATCCACCCTGCAAGGTGTGATCATGAAAACACATTTTGGTGCCAAAGGAGCTCACCAAAATCCATGTGGATTTCCCCCACAACCCACTGCTGAATTAGCCATCATTTTGCTGCAATGAACCATAAGTAAAAAAAATACAATGTAAAATAAGGAAGGATCCCTCCTTGATACAACTTACTGATCATAAAAGTAAGAGAGTGCAGATCATAAAACAAATGGTTACCTCCCTCATCATGTACGTTGGTCTTTGAGCTGAAATGGCTCAAGTGAAAAGTTCCCCTTACTGAAACATAGTAGGGGAGTGGTTGTGCCAACCATCTTATCATCTCTTGGGCTATGCATCTATCCATATGTTGATATACATCCATTAGAAAGCCCTCCCAAGTTGACTCCTCCATCAATGAAGAATATGCATGGGAAATGCATGAAAGAAGAACCCATAAACATTGCATGTAGATTCCTCCTCTTGTGCTTGTGCAACCAGGCCAAGAAATTCAAAATTTAGTGAGGAGTGCTCTCCTCCATTACTCCTTCATGCACATCATCTACATGACTCCAAAGTATATCACTTGTGAAGTGGCTTTGAGAACACTCCAACAAGTAATCCAAGCTCTCAAGTGATAGCGTTGCTGGCCTTTGGAGTAGGGCCATTGTCAACTCAAAGCTCCCCTATTTGACATGGATCCTTGCCAAAGACTCCTCCCATCATGTTGCTGCAAATGTAGAGCTCTTACCATGAAGATAGTGTTGCTTGGGCATCCAAGATCAAATAGAAATCTTCTTGCACTATGCTAGTGCCTCCTCTTGCTCCCACAACATCCAAACAAAATCTGAGCAACAAGAATGTTTTCTGCTCCCCTATACTTCCACCATACCCAATCTGAAATGGGAACATAATGAGTGGTAAGAGAAATTCCACCCCATCATGATGCACCCATACTCTCCCCTTTGTCCATCAAGTGCAATAAGTGTGAAATGATCTTTGGACCTATGGGTTATGGATTCTCCACATTTCCGCTGGGCACACATCATCCATAAGGCTCTGCTCTCTGGTGTAAGTATCCTGCCACATGGTACCTCTTTCACAAGAGCTACCATTGTCCCAAAATAGATTTCTCCTTTTTCATTCCATGGGACATTGAAATTCAATCCTCTTTATGACAAAATTTCAAAACCCCACCCTCACATCTAATGCATGGATCATCAAGAGTGCATGAGGATGATGACGGTTTATTTTCTCAAAATGGCACAGCGCAGTGAAAGTATCCTACTCTATAAAAATAGCTTTCCATGGTATGCAACCCCTCATGGCATGTATTGAACCAATAGGAAATGAAAACTCATGCATACCTTGATAAAGTTTGGAAGGTCTTGTGTGCATGCAAGAGTCTTTTCCCCAAATGTGTTGGCTGCCTCAATAGCTGAAGGTGGAGGATGCTCCTCTATGAATGTGACAGTGTTGGCATGTGCCTCTGGTGGTGAGGGCTTCTCCCTCCTTTGGCCAAATCTTCTAATCAAGATCTGAGAAAAATCGGCAAGAGTAGAAACCCTTGCATGCCTCCCGAGGCTGAACCACCAAGTTCTTTCCTCTTTCTGTTGAAAAAGTGTGAAAAGATAGAGTCTCTTGGAACACTCTAAGGTTTTCTCCACATTCAACAAGATACTCACTTAGAATTTCGAATTCCAAGTGCTCTCCATGCTTCTTCTCTGCTTCTCTGTGAGAATAGAAAGTGCATGGTCCTTCCTCTTCTCCCTTTCTGTCTCCTCAACCCCCTTGGAGAGGTTGTTGCTGGATCTGAAAATTGATGAGCTTAATCTCATCCTCTGCATCATTCTGGCCTCTTCTTTTCTGAAATTCAAACTTCACAGGCTGGGCCAAGTTCAAAGCTCTGATACCACTGTAATATCCCAAATGGGGAAATTTTTGCAATGCCAGGAATATCTTGAGATATTCCTATTTTCCAACTCCAGGAGTATTAACAATCAACACTGAACTATTTCAAAGATTGAATGTAGGGGAATTTACTGGATATGTCACCTTCACAAGGAAGGATGAGATCCAGAGGCTACATGGCCCTCTAGCAGACTCTGCCAATAGAAATTTTCAAGAGCTAATAATTCCCTTCAAGGAATTTCTGCAACAATTGCCCATGAGGACGTTGTATAAGGAAGCCATTGTGAAAATAAGGCAATCCAATGTTGGGAAGCCTTAGAATATTTCTGGTACAAACTCCCTGCAGAATATAATCTCAAGTAAATAACCTTAAGCAAGTTATTCAGATCTCCCATCAACAAGTATACCAAAATAATGCTCATGGAGAGAATCTTCAGCAGCATGAAAACTTCAATATGAAAAATAGTGAATAATGCATCATATAATGTCAGAAGAGTAAAAATATGATACATAATGTGTAGAAGAAAATATTATACAAGATCCTTGAGGAAAAGACCTCTCAAGGTGAGTGCAAATCAGCCTCTAAGGAAAATGTACATAAACAAGAGAATACATTGCTGCATAAACCCAGCTACTCTATAATTGCACAGTCTATGAGGGAAAATGACTGAAAAATGATATACATGAGATGATATGACAATAACAACTCAAAAAAATATGGGGGAGAAATATCTCAACCCCAGAAAACATTATTACAACAATCCTCCAAGGGATTGGCTAAAATACATAAAACCGGAAAATGCCGGAGTTGCAATGTTGCTGCTGCAACTTAATAATAATACAAAAATGGAGAAGGAAGTGGATGCTACAATAAACCATGATACCTCCTCCAATGATCTCCAAGGTGAAGAGGCTGATCCCCTCACTGAAGATTGCACTTCCTAGTGCACAAAATGAACTCCTCTAGCAAACCCTCTCTGAATATAACATTGTAAGAAGAAGGGACTGCGCTGGCATGAGAGAAAACATATGGCCCAATGCCAAAATCTGCAATAGAAGCTCTGGGATCTCCTTTGTTGATCTCCTAGAGAGAGAGGTGGCCTCTCCTCTATAGAACAACTCTGGAAGTGAGATTATGGAAGTCCCTCACTACAACACCAGCAACTCCAGTGTTCTCTTGCTGCAAGAATAACGCAGTAGCTACAAATGACTACTTTGGCCTCAAGCCAGGGTGTGAGGAATATGAATAACAATCTCTCCATGGCCTCTCATGGAAGAGAAGGGCATTCCTTAACAGGAATTCCTCTTGTTCTAAGCAACACAAAGTTGAAGAGAGCTTCAACCTCCAAATTCTTTCTCCAATGATGATCCCCAACAATGGCTCTCCTTCATCTTTTATACAAGGCATGCTTCCTTGCCATGGACCCCACTCACATTAGGGTTTCTCCCATTTCAAATTTCCCTCCATCCAACTACGCAATCTTCTTGTGCAAGCTTTCCCTCTTGGGTACGTTGTTGACTTTGGTCAACCATGGTCTAGCTCACTTGCTTTTGGCCCTTTTCACACTTGGGCTGCTAAATTAAGACACTTAAGTGACTTTTTGAACCTAAGGAGTGTTTATTAAGTTTCTACATGGGCTCCCTCACCCATTTTATTCCTTTTATTAAAATAAAAGAAAAATCAATGTTCCAAATACTTTATTGCAAATTTTGGAACATTACAGAATGAGAGAAGACAGCATTCACTACTCCTTGGGGAACATTCATGTATGCAAATATTCCATTTGGGCTTATGAATGACAGATCTACTTTTTAGCGTGCTATGGACTTTGCCTTCATTGGAGAAAAATACAAATTATTGGTCATCTATTTGGATGATATTACTATTTTTTTAGTTTCAGATCAAGAACACCTTCAGCACTTGAGACAAATATTTTTTAAATGTAGAAAATATGGTATATCATTGAATCCAAAGAAGTCTCATTTTTCTCTTAAAGAAGGTAAGATGTTGGGTCACATAGTTTTTAAAGATGAATTGAAAATTGATCCTAAAAGAGTGATTGCAATTCAGGATTTAAAACTTCCAAGATCCAAGAAAGAGATTAAATATTTCCTTGGTAAGATCAATTTCTTAAGAAGGTTCATTCCCAATTTTACTGAAGTGGTGAAGCATATTACTTGCATGTTGAAGAAGGAAAAAGAAGTTAAGTGTACATTTTAATCCCAAAATTCATTTGAGTCGATCAAGAAAGTTATCATTGAAGAACCTCAGTTGGTAAGCCCTGAATACTCAAAACATTTCTTGATCTTCTCATTTGCCTCTCAAGATACTATTGTTGTTGTTTTGTTACAAAAAAATTTAGAAAATAAGGAATCTCCAATAGCATTTTTGAGCAGAGCTCTTATAGATGTAGAATTGAAGTATGAAATGTTGGAAAAGCATGCATATGCATTAGTGAAAGCTCTGAAAGATTTTAGAGTTTATATTTGGCATGCTCAAATTATTGTATGTGTACCTTCATCTGTTTTTAGAGAGATATTATTTCAGCCTGATATTGATGGAAAGAGAAGTAAGTGGGTGACTAAAGTTCTTGAGTTTTATTTAGAGATAAATCCTACTAAAATAATCAAAGGTAAAGGATTAGCCAAACTACTAGCTGAATAAAATTGTAAAGTCTTGGGCTTGAATTTCATGGATGAAAATCTAGAAGGGAAAATTTCTGAACCTATTGACAGCATGGCAGTGGATGTAAAACTTTTTGAATGCAACTGGAATAAAGATATCATTTATTTTCTGCAACATTTTAAACCTCCTCCAAATTTTGATAAAATCATAGTGAGATCTTTGAAGCTCAAAACTATTAAATTTTGCATGAAAGATAGTTGTTTATATTGGAAAGATCCTAAAAGATTTTTGTTGAGATGAATTGGCCCATATGAGTCCAAGAAATTTATTTTTGACATGCATAGTAGTGTGTGTGGAGGTCATCACTATTGGAGAACTACTGCATACAAAATACTAAGAGTTGTCTATTTTTTACCTAGCTTATTTTCTGATGTATGTGCTGAGGTGAGAGCATGTGAAAAGTGTCAGAAGTTCAATGGTAAGAAACATTTGAATTATTTGTCTCTCAATCCCATAGTTGTGTCTGCACCTTTTCAACAATGGGGCTTAGATTTCATTGGAGAAATTCATCCACCATCAAGTGGACAGCATCGTTGGATTCTTTTTGCAACTGATTACTTCACCAAATGAATTGAAGCAATACCTACCAGGAATGTTACTCATAAAGTTATGATTAATTTTCTGGAGGGAATCATAACCATATTTGGATGTCTATCAAGGTTAGTAGCAGATAATGTAGTTGCTTTTAAAGCTACACCATTGGTAAATTTCTGTGAATATTATGGCATTCAGCTCACTCACTCTATAGCTTACTATCCACAAGGGAATGGTTTAGCTAAATCATCAAAAAAAAATTGTTAAGGATCATCACCAAGCTATTGGAGAAAAAAAAGAAAGCCTGGGAGTCTAAACTAAAATTTTCTTTATGGGGTGACAATCAAAAATTCTATTAACACATCACCTTTTCAAATGGTTTATGAAACTAATGATGTTTTTCCAGTCCAATTAGCTATTCCTGTAGTTAAATTTCTGCAATATCATGAAGCTGAGCCATCTAACATGACGAGGAGAATTTATCAGATCGTAGAAGTGCAGGAAAAGAGAGAACGGAAATATGATTTGGTGAAAAAATATCAGCAAGTAGTAAAGCAAGTTTTTGATAAAGGGACTAAAAAGGAAAATTTTCAAATTGGAGATATGGTGTTGAAATGGGATGCATAGCATCAAGATCCAGGTAAGCATTCCAAATTTGATGCTTTATGGCTTGGTTCTTTCAGAATCTCCAAAATTTTGCAGAAAAATACTTTTGAGTTGCAACATCTTGATGAGACAGAACTGTTTGGAGGTCCATTTAATGGGCGCTTTCTCAATAAATTATTTTATTAAGGCTGTCAGTGGCCTAATTCCACTATTGATACCAGTGTGTTTCATAATAAAACTCCATAGCCCAATGACAAGGCACTGAAACTACAAAATATTCTTAGAACCTCGTAGGGAGAGCTCTACCCCCTGTGGAGCCAATGTTACCACAATTCCTTGCTAAGTCATGAGTCTATTTTAATTTTAATTTTTTTTAGGATTAGACTTTGTAAATTTCAACAAAAAAAATTGAACAGTACAGAAATTCCCAGTAGCTCCTGTTTTAGCCATTTTTGAACAGTCTATTTTAATTATTTTTGTGTCTACTTTTCTTTAATTCGATGTTACCAGAAATTCCGGTAACTTCCCTTGTTTTTAAAAAAAATAAGAAAAACGCATCTGCTTTGTGTTTAGCCACGTGTTCCTATTTTAAAATACGTTTTAAATCTTTAATCATGATTTAGGTCATGTGATAGCAAAGTTTTACAATGAGTAGTGTGAAGTTAGAGTCATGGTTATACGTGAATGCTAGGTGTCAATGTGTCTGTCAGCTGAGTCACCACATTCATATGTCAAAGTATGTGTTATGTGTTGGAATATATTTTGGATCCGTAGGTTTAATTCGATGATCGTTTGGTTGATCACGCATAGACGTTGCTGGAAATTTAGGCCAATAATAAAGATTTAGTGGAGGTGACTTCTAGTTACAGATCCGCTCTTCTCCAGCCACCTGTATCATACCATATGAAGCTACGCAGCCAACTAAAAATCATAATGACTATCAAATGGTGCATGCTATGGTCGAAGATACTTACCATAATGAAAAATCTCTTGCATGGGAGGGTGAACCAATGTAGGTGTTTTAAACCACTGAGAAGGAAGAAGACTATCATTTTTGAGTTTAATTGTTGGTGAACAATATTTTCTAGTGAGAAGCTTGAGAAGGGAGTCTTAGATTTCAGACAAGATCTCATAGAAGACACAGCAACACCTATTAGGTGAGCTCTTCTAGCCTTTCCACCTATCATATTTTAGCAGACAATATTATTTATTACTGAATATGACTAAAAGAGGCGGAAAGATAAAATGAATTGAACCACAAGGAGTTGACCTAGTGGATGCTAAATTGAATGTGAGAAGGTTGTTTGTTCAATCAGGGTGGTATCCATTGTGTTCAAGACTGGGAAGCTCTCACTTAGGAGTATCATAGGAGTTTTCACATTCTTTCAGTGGATAGGAAGCAACCATTTATGGTCTTAGATTACAGGTATCAGAAAATTTAGTTGCTAAAGCTTTCAAACTTCCATAGGAAGGATAAAAAAGGTTTAAAGGCCAATTCATCACTGGAGGAGACCTCAACAGTTTCCTGAAATATGGACACAGAGATCCCAATTGAGAAAAACGAATTCCCAACAATTACCTCAAAAGTGAATGGGTTGAGGCTGTTAAACTCATCAAAATTTACCTCACCTATGAGAGGAGGTATACTATAGTTTTTACTTATCATATAAGATTTATGTTTCATATTGCAGGTATGAAGACCATCAACTTGCCATTCTTTATGTTGAAGAGCTTTACAAAGATGTCAGCAAGGATTCAAACACACACAACTGCATTAGAATATAGCTTGTATCATCAAGATCTCATTAAAGTATTGGTTGAAGAAGAACTAAGGAAAATAAATCAATCATGGGACCATTTTATGTTTTACAGGGCAGGTCAACCTGCACCTACACAAAATGTTTCAGATCAACTGTCTCTAGCTTCACAACAACACCCTTAGCCTACCAGGAGGACAAAGAGAAAGGCTAAGAAGGAGAATATCCATAAGAAGACTAAAGGTAGAAAAGAAAAGACTCCTTCAGTGAAGGTTGAGAGGAATTTGGAGAAAGGAGAGATCTCATCAATCAATAAACCCAAATCCATGAAAATGGTTCCTCCCATTTATCCTTTTCTGTATGTTTATACCAGAGCTCGAAGAGGAAGTTCCGCAACTATAGAAAAATATAAAGCACATGTGCTACAGGAAATTCTGGAAGCAGGCATTCAATAGAAAATTCAGAAATAATATCAGCCCACTAAGTCTAATGAAAATCTCCTAAAAGACGCAGGGTATGAAATCAGTAGAAAAAGAAGGAAAGAGGAGGCCAAACCTGTTGCTGGTAGCAGAAAAAGACACACTAGAGACAGCAAGAAGTTTAGGCTCAAGTATAAAGCCATGCATAATCCAAGTTGTTGGCAGAGGTCACTGATTAAGAAGGAAAATATGAAGGGATACAGACTAATGATTCAAATAATAAAGACAAAAGCAAAGCCCCTTCAAATCAGCAAATAGAACCCTCAAAAAAAAGAAAAATTCAAAAGGGTTCAAAGGAGGAAAAGACCACTGTCAAAGAAACAACCACAAGGACACAAGATCAATATCAGCTGTTGACAACAAATCAGACTTGGAAAATCTTGCTGAAGCTGCAGCCCATATGGAAGAAAGGTAAAAAGGTTTCCTAATAAAAAACTTTTTGTTTATCAAGTGCATTTTTGAACAGCAGCTCAAATTTCGAAGTGTATAAGTCTACACATTTTTTTCAATTGTTTGTTGTTCATTTTTTAAAAAGAAACAGAGCATGACCGAAAATTCCGGTGGCATTACAGTTTTTGCGTAGTTACAGGTTTTTACTGAAATTTCTGGTAGCGCCTGTTTTAAATGATTTTTGACATCTGTCAGCAAAGTTTCTGAGCAAGTTTAGGGAAGATAAGGAATCATAAAAATATGGATATGAGAAGTGAAAATTGGTAAGTGGTTATGAGGTGGTTGAAGGCCATATTTAATGAAGACATATGGTTATTAAAGAACCAAAGTCGTGAGGAGACAAATCAGCAGAAAAAAGGGTAGCATGTCAGCATATTCAGCTTTCTGTCCAAATTCTCTTCTCTTCTCTCATCTACATCTATCCTTTCAGTTAGATTTCTATGGGATGTAGCTTTAATTTCCTATAACACTTATGTAATGTTAGGAATAGTGGTTACTTATTTTTAGGAGAGATGGAGTTGGTGCCTCTCTTTCTATATATACCATTTGTAAATACAATTTCCAGGTTGGGCGTTGGTCTACTTAATTAAGACCTAATATAATAAAGAAAACTCCTTTTTGCACTTAATGTTGGGGGATTTTGTAATTCAAGGACTATCTAATGTATGATGTATTTCTCTTATTTTTTATTTCTTCTAAATTATGAGTTGCAATAGCTATTAGGGTGTGAGTAAGAAATTATTAGAGGATCTAATAGTAAATTATCTATTGTTTAGTTTCCTGTAAATCATATCAATGTTGTGTATAACATGTTAGTGAAGGTTTCATGAAATATTATGAAAAACTTTATGCATGTACTCTACTTTCTGAATTTTGTTTACTTTACATAAAACAAAGTTTGTGTAAAGATCCATCATTATAGCTGTGTGACTGATTTAGGATATGAATATTTCTTAGAGTAAGTACCATCTATCCATCTCCTTTCATTTGTTACACTCTGCTCCCTATACTACCAATTTATACTTGCCATAGCTTTCCAAATTCATGAAAGTATTAAAGAATAAAAATCATTTCAAACTCTTTGAGAAGCCATCCCACCACTCAAAACCTTTAAATTTGAAATGAACTATGATGTGTAAGGCTTACTCCTTTTGCAGTCAAGGAGTGACTCCTTGCACTAACATGATGCATAGTGAGAGGGTGAAGGGGGAATACCTGAGCCTACCTATTGTTGAGGATTTGTAGAATTTCTTTGATGCAGGGAACTGGATTCGAGTGATGGACATCATTGTTTTTTCCTTTGCTGTGTTTTTTTTATGCATATTTTTTGAGTGAGCATCTTATTCCTAAGTGAGTTTCTTAACACTTTTATTTTTTGATTATATTTTTCAGGTGTTTCATGGAGATCCTCAGGTGCTATTGTTGGTGTGGCCTTCCTTGAGTGCTTTATCTCTCTCGAATGGTTTTCTTGTAGCAGTACATGGTTTCCTATAGCACTACAGGAAAGCCTGTAGTAACCTAGGACATCTTGTAGCACTACAGAGAATAGGAAAAACATGGGATTTTTTCTCACCTAAAGGGATAAATGGGTGGATGGATGCATGTTGGAGTTTATCATGGAGTGGGTAAGTAGAGGAGAGACAGAAGAGAGGAAGAAATTTTCTCCTCTTTGTTTAAACCGCCCTTGATCATCAACCTACAAAATAGAAATAAGTGAGTGTATAGGTGTTTTTTCATCTTTTTCTCTTTCTCTTTTTATCTTTGTTTTTTATTTTTCTTTTTTTGAAGACAGGTGGGTTGCCTCCACAGATTTTTTCAACCCACAATCCTACCTTGGGCACCTCAAAGAGGTTTTCAACCAACGATCTTTTATTTCTTTGTCTTTTTATTTTTTCTTCTCCGGGATGGCCTCATGGAGGTTTTCAACCTAGGAGTTGGCCTTGGATGCCCTAGAGAGGTTTTAACCCATGCCTCTTTATTTCTTATTTTTTCTTTTTTTTCTAGGAAGGGCAGGCACTAGAAACTATGGATCTTCCAATGATATTCACCTCTAGAGAGGGGTTCTTGTACACTTTGAGCCTGTAACCATTAACAAGCAGTGGGACCCTCTCCTCATCTATGGTTTTGATCTAAATAGCCCCATTTCATATCATTTTTCCACTTGGTAAGGTCCTAGAAATCTTGTCACTAGTTTTCCTTTGAAATCCTTGAAACTGGATTCATATAGCAGCACCCAATATCCTTCTTGAAATGGATTTTCTTTGATGTGTTTGTCATGCCAAACCTTCCTTTGCAACTGAATTACCTCTGTGTGAAGGAAGGCATGCATTATGAACTCATCCAAACCATTTAACTGCAGCAGCCTTTCTTTTTGGGCGTTTTTGATTTCCACGTCTAACTTAGCTTCCATTCTCAAGGCGTTTTACTCAAACTCAATGGAAATCAGAGCTTTCTTCCCATAAATGAATTCATAAGGAGTAAACCCAGTGGTTATCTTCCAAGTTGTATTATAAGCCCAAGTGGCTTCCACCAATATGTTTGTCCAATATTTTATGTTGATGCTCACAACCTTGGTGAGGATATTCTCCAAGGCTCTATTTGTCACTTCCACCTAGCCATTTTCTTGAGGATGATAGGCAGTGGAAGTCTTGTTCTTTATCTTGTGCTGCCTCAAGATATTTTCAATGAGATGAGATAAAAATTGAGCTCCCTGATCAATGACTACCTCTCTAGGGTATCCAAACTTGTATAACACATTCTCTCCCAGAAACTCAACTACCTTCTCCTATGTTTCTACCTTTACAGCCCTTGTTTCAGCCCACTTGGTCAAGTAGTCAGTGCAGACTATGATATACCTCTTCTGCTCGGATGGTGGATCAATGGGTCTAATGAAGTCCATGCCCTATTTTTCAAATGACTCTAGAGCCACCTAAGGGTGAAAATGCATTTCATCCTTCGGTGTAGTTCTCCCCATCCTTTGGAACTAGTCACATCTACAGGTGCACCTCTTGGCATCTTGGTGGAGGGAAGGCCAATAGTAACCTACCTAAAAAGCTTTGAAGGTTGTCCTTTTTGTAGAAAAGTGGCCTCTAAATGGACCATCATGACATGCCAAGAGGATGTCAAAAACCTCTTCCTCCCTCAGACATATTTTGAGAATTTGGTCATGAACCAAATTGAAGATACTTCCACCAATCCAGGTGAAAGGGGCACTTTTCTTGATAATATTTCTCTTCTCCCTGGATGAAATGCTTGGAGGGAAATTTTTAGAAACCAAGTAGTTATCTTTGTCAGCAAGCCGAGGATAGAGTGTTGAAATAGCAAATAGGTGTTCATCTGGAAACTGATCATCCACCATCCCTTCCTCATATGCAGGTAGAGTTAGTCTAGATAATTATTAACAACAACCATATAATTAACATTTATATGGTTTATCAACATTTTTTAAGTCAAACTATTGTAATAACAACAACCATACAATTATTATAGCATTAAAATCAGGTTTATTCATTAAGTACTTGATGGTTGCATGGTCAGTATGTACAAAGGTTTGATAATAAGTAATATAATGCCTAAATTTTTTTAAGGAATGGACAATGGATAGAATCTCATTTTCTGTGATAGTGTATTTAAGTTCATCTTTGGAAACATTTTTGCTAATGAAATAGATGGCATAGGGTAATCTATCTTCTAATGCCCCAAATTTGCCCCCAAGGCTTTGTCTGATGCATCTGGGTGGATGTGGAAAGGCAGAGCCCAGTTTGTACCTCGGAGAATGGGGGTAGTAGTTAGATTTTCCTTAATAAGCTCAAAAGCTTCTTGACAGAGAATGGACCAAAAAAACTTAGAATCTTTGGAAAATAATCTAAATAATGGTGAAGCCAATTTGTTGAAATCTTTAATGAACCTGCTATAGTAGCCAGCCAAACCTAGGAAACTTCTGACATATCTTTGCTTTTGAGGAACATGCACCCTTTTTATGATGGTGGTTTTGTTTGGGTCTACCTGTATTCCTGCTTGTGATATTGAGTGGCCCAAGACTATTCTTGCTCTTTTTCAGAATTCACACTTTTATGGACTTAGGTAGAGATGAATTTCAATGCACCTTCTCAGCACTTTTCCCAAATTGGAGATAGATTCTTGTAAATCATCCCCATAAGGTGTGAAATCGTCCATTTAGATTTCGACGAAGTCATGGACTAGTTCAGAAAAAATGCTAGACTACTTTCTAGAAAGTAGTTGGGGCATTGCACAGCCAAAAGGGAAGGACTTTATAAGAGAAGGTGCCCCAAGGACATGTTCAAGTAGCCTTGTATTGGTCCTCAGGGCTAATTTGGATCTAGTTACACCCACTAAACCCATCTAGGAAAGAAAAAAACACTGTAATATTCCAAAATTAGCTTGCAGCTAATTGGAATATTAATTTTTGCTTTTGTCATTTAGATAGATGAATAAGTGGGTAGGGAGACCCATAAATCTCTTTAGTATCAATAAAACCACTTCTCATGTGAATTTGGATCAATGTATTAGTTGAATAAAGCACCTTAAGGCGTGAACAGGGGCTAAAGAATGTGGAAAAGGTCAATGTTGACCAAATCAACAGTGTTGTTATGGAGATAGTGGAGGATTAATGGAGGAAATCACAGTCATTTAGGAGGAGTGTATGCATGAGAGTAACTCCTTTAATGAGTGGTACCTAGGGTGAGGATTCTCACCAAGCATAAAAGGAATAGGATGGTAGCCATAGAGGACATGATTTGGATTATTGATTTGTATTGGTCTTGTATGACTATTTGCATGCTTCAGTTGTTTAGCTAAGTATTTTGTGCTATTTAGCACAAGCGTGTTTCCGAGCAGAAATCCCACCCTCACACTAGTACATTTTTTCAAAATTCTGACACTTTAGCTCCAACACTTTTGACATATTATCGGAAATTTCCTCAATTTTTATCAATTTTTCAAATCTCGCCAAAACTCGTCGCTATCCCGACGTTTAGGGACATCGCCGTTATTTCGACGTTTATGAACGTCATTGGAATACCAACATTTTGGGACACAACGTTGAAAATGCGACGTTCTTAAAATATGAGTCGGTATTGCGACAGTTTGTGGAAAATGTCGCTAATGCAACGTTTGGGGACACTTTTTGGTATTGCGACGTAATTGGGAACAAGCATCAGTATTGCGACGGTTTGAGGACAATCGTCAGTATTGTGACGCGTGGAGGTTAATCGTCGGTGTTGCGACGTGTTCACCAAAGGTCGGTATTGCGACGGTTTTAGGACAACCATCGGTATTGCGATAGGTGGAGGGTAACCGTCAGTGTTGCAACGTGTTCACCTAACGTCGTAAGAGTGACAACGGACTAGTTTTATATTTTAAATAGATATTTTAAATTAAATAGAGATTTTAAATTATGTGATGAAATAAAATTTAATTTATTTATTATTATTATTTTTAACTTTGAAATGTTGATAGTTTTTTAAATTTTAATAATAAACCATTGTATTTTTATTTAGATATTTTCCCAATATTATGAATGGTGTTAATGATTTTTTTTGTATTTTAAAATATTTTGAAGTAGGTACATTAAAGAGATGTTTTGGTTTCCATGGACGACAACTCCAAATGCTTCATGTAATGAAATGCGGATTTATTGAGTGTTTAACATTTTAGTTGTCTTTTTCCTTTGGATCATTAACAGGTAGGGAGTTTGAGATTATGCAGATGAGGCACACTAGGTTTATTTTGTAATGTTGTTTTTTTATGTTATTTTTATTTTATTAATTTTTATAGGATTATAATAATATATTTTTTATTTGTTTACTAGGGTGATTTAATTGACAATTATTATGTTATCTATTACTATGTTAGCTAGGTCAAGCTAACAAAAATAATAATATATTTTCTATGTTTAATTGCTATTAATTTCTCTTGAAATTATAACATGTTTAATCTTAAAAATGAATATAAAAAAATTTATCTTTAAATTTAATGAATGAATAAATTAGAAGTTTTATTATAACTTTTTCAAAATATAATGTCCTATGTATTGAAGAATATTTACCATTTTTTCATTACAATATTTGTATTTTGATTACCCCACAAATCATAGCCCCTGCTTTGACATGGTGACAGATCACACTTTCAAGAGTTGCGATTCATGAATGTCACTCGCGTATTACTGATAGACGTGCACATCACCTTGGAAATTCACTTCAACATGATATTTTGTCTTCAACGTTACTTAATTTTTGTACCACGCGACCAGTATAACCTTGCACATAACCACGTCATTGTTGATGGTGAAGACTTTGTATCATAATGGTAATATGATGGATCTCATTCATTGTGATGAAAACACCTCTAATAACTTCACCGAGGAAGTAGCCACCATGGAAACCTTGTGCAATAAGAGCATTGGCATGTAGCACAATATACATCGCAACTCCAAGTAGAGTGAAACACCCTTAAATCATGAATAGTGTGCCCAAATAATGGTAATGTGATCACCCTTAGTCTTAGCAATATTATGCATTCCAATACTTTCATGTGCTTTAATTACGGCCATGACCATGCAATACCATTTAAGATCAACATCCTTTTTATAAGCTAGATCGGCATATCATAATTTGGAAACACATTCGAGTGGCTCGGGTAGGGTTCGATCGATTCATGTCATGTGAGGCCACACAAGGAAACGCGTTCAGGTGGTTCGGGTCAGGTCATGTCATGTGAGGGCGCCCAAGGAAATGTGTTCGAGTAGGTCGAGTTGGGTCGGGTCGAGTCATGTCAAGGCACTCGAGAAACCGTATTCGAGCGGGTTTGCTCAAGTCATGTTGTGTGAGGACACTCGAGGAAACGTGTTCGGGCGGGTCGGGTCGGGTCAAGTCGTGTGAGGGCACCCAAGGAAACAATTTTGATCGGGCCAGATCGGTTTGGGTCGGATCATGTGAGGGCACACAAGGAAACGTGTTTGCCAGGGGTCGGGGAGGGTCGAGTCGGGTTGTGTGAGGGCACCCAGGGAAATGTGTTCAAACAGGTCGGGTCGCGTCGGGTCATTTGAGGGCACCTAGGGAAACACGTTCAGGTGTGTTGGGTCGTGTGAGGGTGGTCGTAGCAAAAATTCTAAGTTGTGATCGCCTATGTGCCTTGTACTACACGTTTGTGCGATCTATTTTCCATTTTGATCTTCGTCGTGCCTTCGTTCGAGCAGGTCGGGTTGTGTCGTATGAGGGCGCGATAGGAAACACATTTGGGTCAGATCATGTGAGAGAGGTCGTATCAAAAATAGCAATTTATTACAACAAAAATCGGATTATGACAAACTCAAGGATTTCCTTGGGCGCCCTCACACGGCACGACCCGACTCGACCCGACCCGCCCGAACTCGTTTCCCTCAGCGCCCTCACACAACCCGACCCGCCTGTAGCACAATATACATCGCAACTCCAAGTAGAGTGAAACACCCTTAAATCATGCATCATGTGCCCAAATAATGGTAATGTGATTTCCCTTAGTCTCATTAATATTATGCATTCCAATACTTTCATGTGCTTTAATTACGTCCATGACCATGCAAAGTTATTTAAGATCAACATCCCTTTTATAAGCTAGATCAGCGTATCATAATTCAGAAACACATACGGGCGGGTCGGGTAGGGTTTGATCGAGTCGTGTCATGTGAGGCCGCACAAGGAAACGCATTCAGGCAGGTCGGGTTGGGTCGTGTCGTGTGAGGGCGCCCAAGGAAACGCGTTCGAGCGGGTCGGGTTGGGTCGAGTCGAATCGTGTGAGGGCGCTCAAGAAAATGCATTCTAGCGAGTTTGCTCGAGTTGTGTCATGTCAGGGCACCCGAGGAAACGCGTTTGAGTGGGTCGAGTCGGGTCAAGTCGTATGAGGGCACCCAAGGGAACGCGTTCAATCAAGCTGGGTCGGTTTAGGTCGAGTCATGTGAGGGCGCACAAGGAAACACGTTTGCCGCGGGTCGGGGAGGGTCGGGTCGGGTTGTGTGAGGGCGCTCATAGAAATGCGTTTGGACGGGTCGCGTCGCGTCAGGCCATTTGAGGGCACCTAGGGAAACGCATTCAGGTGGGTCGGGTCATGTGCGGGTGGTCGTATAAAAAATTCTAAGTTGTGATCACTGGTGTGCCTTGTACTACACGTTTTTGTGATATGTTTTCCATTTTGATCTCTATCATGCCTTCGTTTGGGCGGGTAGGGTCGTGCCATGTGACGACATGATATGAAACACATTTGGGTCTGATCATGTGAGGGAGGTCGTATAAAAAATGGTAATTTATTACAACAGAAATTGGAATATGACAAACTCAAGGGTTTCCTTGGGTGCCCTCACACAGCACGACCTGACCCAACCTCACTCGCCCGAACTCGTTTCCCTCGGTGCCCTCACACGACTCGACCTGCCCGAACGTGTTTCCTAGGGCGCCCCGACACATTCACAAAGACCATTCACAAAACTTCAGAATAACGACATGGATAGAAAACGTCATAAGTGCGATATATGCTATTGAGATCGTCAGAATAGCCACGATATGAAAATAACATTTACAAAATTTCAGAATGGTGACGATATGAGGCTTGTTACAGATTTAATATATCATTTCATATATTAGTGTAGTAATTTTGTTAATTAATATATATATATATATATATATATATATATATGATCACAATTAATTCAATAATTAATTAATTACTTAATTAAATAAAACTAGCCATTATTATTCGATTTTAATTTTCAAAGTCAAACTAACCGTTATCCTAACGGCTAGTTTAGCCATAAAATATTCCAAGATATTAGATCTAGATCTTCGTTCATAATATTTTATTATGCACCATTATCAAGGATAACTCAATATTTTGTTATAAATAAGATCAGGGTTTTCCATTCATTATTTACCTTTGATCCTTTTATCATGATCAAACTTTGATCACTTTTATTTTCTTTTTTCTTATTGAGCTCCCATTGAGTTCAACACGTCTTAGGTTTTCTACACCATTGAGAGAGATAATTGCTAAATATAATTATTTTTTTTCTTTATATATAGGATAATTTGCATCAATGGAAGAAAACATTAGAGGTGGAAAAAAAATTCAAAAGGGTGAAAGGGGTGATGGTAGATTTTATTGCCCTTGCAAAAAATGTTGTATGAGAAATAATGTTAGAGTTTTAATAGCAACAACAACAATGCATTGAAGGAAATATGGGCACATTGATGGTGGATCGAAAGACTATCATCCCGTTGTAATTAATTATCTATCTTCATTTTGATTATATCATAAAATTTTATATTATTTTAATATTTTTTATATACGCACTAATGTTTAATGATTTTTTGTAATTTTCATAAAGGCACAGTTGCCCCCCAAATTTTTGCAGAACTAGCTTCCATAGCTAAATAGTAGTAGATTAGATGATGTTACACCAGTACAAGAGAATATTGCAGCAAATATTAGTATTGGAAATGATGTTGTACAAGGTGAATAACATGAAGCGAATGATGAAGATGATTTTAATGATCTCATGGAGGTAGATCATGATGACAATAATGAGACAGTTCACATTAATGTTGGGAAAAATAAAATGCTCCAAGACTTGTATGGTGAGTCATATGATGATGGTGGAGATAGTGACGTTATTTATGATGTACCTCTGATTGAAACGTCAAATGAACGACTTTTTGAACACTCAAATGCAACTCTTCTCTCTGCTACATTGTTGTTGGTGAACTTAAAGGTTATGAATAATTTGTCGAACAGATGTATGACACATATCCTAAGGTATGCAATATGTATATATGATCACATATATGTAAATGTTGATTATTTTCCCTTTTTTTAGTTGTAATAAATATGTAAAATAATAATTCAATACTTATATATGATTAATAATCTTTACATTAACTAGTTTTTGGTTATGTTGTAGATTGTTGGGTGAATTTTTGTTACCGTCACCAAATACTTCACCTCGAACATATCGAGATCTACATGCTATTATGAAAGACTTTGGAATGGAATATAACACTATAGATTCATGTCCTAAATATGATATTATATATTACGGAGAACATGCGTTGAAAACAGAATGTCCGAAATTTGGTACCAGTAGATATCGAACAGATCAACTAACAAAAAAGGTGTCTCAAAAGGTTCTTCCTCATATTCCCATAATTCAGCGTTTGCAGCGAATGTTCAGGTGTAAGAGCATAACACAGTTTATGGATTACCATTAAAAGAATAGAAGTGGAGATGGTGTTCTTCGAATGCTTGCAGATGGTTCTGCATTTAGGGAAATCAAGGAAAAATATGTAGATTTTAAAAATGAACCTCGTAATGTCAAGCTTTCATTGGCAGCTGATGGTGTTAATCCATTCGGAGAGCTTAGATCTACTTACTCAGTGTGGCCTATTTTCGTTATCAACAATAACATTCCTCCTTGGATGTCAAGAAAGAGGGAGCACATAATTTTGACTATGATTATTCCAGGTATTTGATACATAATTTTTTCGAATGTAACATTTTCATTTCTCTTGTTGTTTGCATAATATATTTTATTTATTTACTTACTTATATATACATATATCATGGTATTAATTATTATGTATCATAATTTTGAACAATTAGGTAAGTATTAGGTCAAAGATATGAATGTATATATTGAGCCTCTTATCAATGAGCTAATAAAGTTATGGCATGGCATCACTATGTATGAAATCACTAAACCAATCAAGCAGAAGAGATTTCAATGTCGTGGAATGCTTGTATGGACAATTCATGATGCCCTAGGACTAATACATTTTTGTGGTATGTAATATTTCGTTGCACTTTAATATAATATATAATTATCTAAATTAGATATACCATATTGCATGTTTTAAAAATGATCTCATAGTATAATTTTTATTGATCCATCTATTGCAGGTCTTCAAACAAAGGGTAGATTTTCATGTCTAGATTATGGCCCTGAGATGAAGTATCATCATTCACCAGACTTAGGAAATATGGTGTTTGATGAGTTTATGATGCAGGGGCATTAGACACTAGCCAGCAATGTAGGAAGTTTTGTCCACATGTTGTGGCTAGGAGGGTTCAAAACATTTGAATTGTAACAGCTAGGTGTCAATACCTCAGCTGACTGTATTATTTATATTAGTTAGATTTGTAGAATTCGAATAGTTCAGTTCGATCCATCTGTCACATTTCAGTTAGTTGAATAATTGTAATTAGGCCTTTGGTTTTCTAAAACGGTCCTTGTAGAGGAACTGAAGAGTCACACTATAATGTATATAAATTGAATCCTCGGATGTATCAGGAGAGCAAGGAGGAAGAGAGATTTCTGCAATAAACTCTATGTGTTAACAATTGTTTCCAGTTAAATGATTTCAGAGCCTATTCACCATTGTATTTTCTCGAACCGTTAATTGTGAAGAAATTGTTTAATTGTGGGACGATTGTATGCTGGTTCCGTGTGGAATCGTTGGATGTGGTGGTTGTATAAGTCCGCATTTCTCTGTCTATTTCCCTGTAATTTTTTGGATAAACCCTAGTCGTGAACTCTGTTTAATGGTAATATAAATCTCACTCAATAAAGAAATTTACGTTTGTTTGTTGTTAATTGGAAATTCTTAACCGGGGTCAGAACATGAGTTAACAAATGGAGCGGATAAAAGAATAGCGCAAACCAGATGTACACCCATGGTCAAGCACTGTACCAAACCGCGAGTGGATTTACAAAGGCGGATTTCCCATATCGCACCGCTTTTGGTGTGTAAGTGGTATTTTCCAGTTGTGGAGCGATTCCATAGACCTGTTGACGCGTGGCAAGGTGGACCCCCGGAAAACCACCATTTAAAGTGCGCCATCGCACGTTAACATTCATACCAGGATGCCGAGCGATATTTTCGAGAGCCGTTGATCTGGGAAAGGGCCATCGGACTGTGGTCGCTTGCTGTAGATGCGCGAACGATAAACGAGGTACGGTGCATGCGTTTGATTGGTCTATTGATTGTAGAGGTGGGGCCGGAGCCAAGGGTTTATTTTAAGTCATTTTTTTAAAAGGCGTAAAGTATAAATACAAAGTTTTGAAAGCTAAACATTGGTTATAAGGTATGGCGCACATATATAATTTGAATTCCCGCGATTGAATGTGTATAAGTGCGAAGGATTATAACCTTAGTCCTAAGGTTCGGAGATAAATATATATACCGAGAAATATAAATAAATTTCCAAAGTTGTGAATAGATTTATTTGTCAATTTCTTTGAAATTGATAAATAAATTAAGAAGATAAATAAGACCACGTGGAGTCCAAAGAACGGGGTTTGAGAAGGGAAAAGCTGACAGAGCCACGACTACAATTGACCATCTCTCCTCAGAAGGGTCCGATTTCAGTTTTGTTGGCATCATTTGTGGTATCAGAGCCATTGTTTTAAGGTTTTTTTTGTTGAAGATTGCAACAATAAATAGTGAAGGAGGCATCCTGAAACATCTTTCCTGATCCTAGTTGGAAAGTGATCCCCAAAACTAGGTGGGGCCCACACAGGTGATTTTTGTCGCAAAGTCTATTTTTAGACTATGTCTATTTTTAGACATATGGATCATGGTCTATGAGTTGCAGGATGCTATTTATGGATGATTGGTCGAGTTGGTAAAAATAGATAGACCTCTATTTTTAGACATTGGGCGGAATCTATTTTTAGACTGCCGGGCTAAAAATAGAACAGTCAAATATTATTAACCCTTAATAATATTTAGACTATAAACATTATCTTATCCTCTTGGAGCACTTCAGTTTGATGCTTCGATGTGGCACATGTAGCTGACAGAAGGAAATACGCTTTTCCTAAGGGTTATTTGAGCTATTGCATGGTTGACTTCAGTTAGAACTCATGTGGCAGAGTTTGGTGGAGTTGTGTTCGGTTTAACTTAGTTGAACTAGTTGTATTTAGTCTAACTGATAAATACACTAGTGATGAGTGGTGTGAATTAATTATTAATTAATTCACTAATTATTAACTCACAAATCAACTAAAGAACACATCAGTTAACTGCAATGCATGGACAGTTCAGTGGAGACCAGTGTTAGAGGTGGGTGAAAGGGTGAGTCTACTATCAGTTGTGACTATAGCTGTGCATGAGATTTGCACACACATTGATTGAGATTGCCAATGAGGATTGTGCAGTACAAGCCAAGGGGATTCAAACTTGGATCTCATTCATTCTCATCTTGGATTGCGCAGTAGAGGCAGGCAGACTTGTGGAGGAGATTTGAACCTGTGACTTGTTCAAATCTGAGCTAGTTTTGTGTGTAACTTTTGGAGATAGTACTGAGTACTTGTGAGGAGTATTGTACTATGATTGTTACATGTTCTCTATCATTATAATATACAGATAGTTGGGGGTTTTCAGCTATCGTCTTTCCTCATTACATACTGTGTTGATATGTGTACTTGATTATGTTTTAATGTGCGCATGCGACCGTTTCTATTTCCGCATATTGATGATCAATTGTAGAAGAGGTTATGTATTATGCATGAAGCTTAAATAGTGTGTAATCAGGATAATCTCGGTGAATAATTCAGCTATTATTCAAATTTCTACATGGTATCGGAGCAAAATTGATCATCGGATCTATTACAGTGATTACAATTTATTTCGGTAGACAGAGTCTGTAAGCAGGCCAGGTAGCCTCTGGATCCATCCTTTCTTTGAAAGGTGATATATCCAGTAAATTCCCCTACAGTCGATCTCTGTGCTAGAAATACTTTGTTCTCACATTAGATCAGAAGCGGTTGAGTTTTGAGCTGGTGGAATTCGAATTTGCAGCAGTGTTTTCTTGGTGTTGAAGTCAAAATGTCTTATCAAGGATTGCGATTGGAGTATGCTCTTGAAGGTAGCTCGAATTATATTGCATGGAGAGATAGGATGGAGGTGGTGTTAGATGATAATGGGCTGAAGGAGTTCATAGATGCTGAAGTTCCAAAGCCTACTGATGCTGCTTAAGTTGAGGCTTGGCAAAAGAAGACAGCAAGGTGTCGAAGGATTCTGTTGGAGGGCGTGAAGGATCACATTGTATCTAGCCTGTATGGTAAATCTTCTCCATACTTGATTTGGAAAGCATTGAAAGAATTTTTCCAAAGCAAGAGCGACCAGAGGAATTTGGCGCTCAAGGATAAACTCAGGAAAATAAAGATGGAGAAGAATGACACTATTCCAGTATCCTTGACAAAGTTTGTCCACTGTAGGGATGAGCTTGGGAGTTTAGGAGTTAGTGTGGATGATGAGGACTTGGTGAGATTGGCTCTCCTTGGTCTTCCAAAGAGTTGGCATTCCTATGAGGATTTTGTCAATGGTCGGGAGAAATTTCCAGGATGGGAGTGACTTTGGTCGGATCTTGTGCAAGAAAAGATAAGGCGGAGTACCAGGGATGGATCTTCATCAAAGGTATATGATGAAGAAGATTGTGCTTTGGCTGCCAAAGCAAGGAAGGGGAAGGGCAAGAATAGTTATTATCAATCCGGTGCGGATGGTAAAGAGTGTGACATGTCCAAAGTGAAGTGTTTTCACTGTCACGATCATGGACATTACGCCACAAATTGTCCACAGAAGAAGAAGAACAAGCAGGTTGTTGGAGCTACAGCTGGTGAGGCTCTTGCCTCGCAATTTGAGCTAGAATTCTCATTGATCACATGCATGGTGTCTAGTGCATTGGGATCGAGGTGGTATTTTGATAGTGGCGCTTCCTTTCACATGACGGGAGATGTGAATCTTTTTAGTGACTTAGTGGAGAAAGATCTCCAGTTGCATGTTGAGTTGGCCGACAATGGACGATACAATGCGACCAACATTGGTACCATAACCTTTCAAAGGGAGTCAGGTAAACTCATTCTTTTACAAGATGTAGTGCATGTTCTAGGTTTAAAGAAGAATTTGATCTCAGTCGCAATGTTAGAGGATAAAGGGTATGAAGTTGTCTTTAGTGAAGGAAAAGTTTTCCTTCGGCACAAGGCAATAGGACAAGTCAAGAAGGTTGGGATTCGTGCAAAGAATCTCTACAGACTTGAAGTAGATGGGATGTCTACGGAGCTTCCTACTGTTGGGAAGTGCAAGAAAGACATGCAATTGATGCTTGAGAGGGAGCAATTTTTGCATGCAGGTATCAGTGAACCTCGGGATGTGGAGAAGCCACAAGATGAGGATCATGGAGTGGAAGAAACCACTCATTCAGAGAAATTTCATGCCAGATGGGCAGAGGGAGTGCATGCAGCTATAGCACTAGGTGAGAGGTGAGGCGACATGCATGAATAATCCTAAGAGGAGATTTCTGGGTAGGATTCATGAGATGGTGTGGATCTCATGAATTGAACTTGGCTACTAGGTGCCCACAGTGCAGCAGTAGCATGATCATTTGGATTGATGCGGGAAGATCAAAGTGACAGTGTCGGATACTGGAGCGCGGATCAGAGTTGACAGCAAGTGCAAGAGTGCATGGGTGCAAGAGTTCAATAGCGCAGTGGTTCCTGATGACATGTGTAGTTGGTACCAGCAGAATTCGAAGACTTTGATGATAGATGCATCAGACTAATTGAGTTTTTTGGAGCCTATTCGCTGTATGAGTTGTAAGAGCGCATGCATGGAGTCGTACGGCGTCAGGAAGGCTGTAAAGGGCGACGCATGGAGTTGCATGTCGCATGCAAAGACAGTCCTTTCTTGTTGAGAGGGAGTGTTGAAGATTGCAACAAGAAACAGTGAAGGAGGCATCCTGAAACATCATTCCTGATCCTAGTTGGAAAGTGATCACCAAAACTAGGTGGGGCCCACACAGGTGATTTTTGTCGCAAAGTCTATTTTTAGACTATGTCTATTTTTAGACATATGGATCATGGTCTATGAGTTGCAGGATGCTTTTTATGGATGATTGGTCGAGTTGGTAAAAATATATGGACCTCTATTTTTAGGCATTGGGCGGAATCTATTTTTAGACTGCCGGGCTAAAAATAGAACAGTCAAATATTATTAACCCTTAATAATATTTAGACTATAAACATTATCTTATCCTCTTGGAGCACTTCAGTTTGATGCTTGGATGTGGCACATGCAGCTGACAGAAGGAAATATGCTTTTCCTAAGGGTTAGTTGAGCTATTGCATGGTTGATGTTACACCATTTTTTGGTCATCTAACCTCTTATCATTAGATGGACCCAAGTACACCATGTAAGACCAATTTTACCCTAAGTAAAATTGCTTTCACTATGTAAAATAACTTAATAAACCACATTTATTAGGTTGTTTATGGTCTAAACAGGAAACCCCAAAAGGAAATATTAAACAAACCTATTTTGTTTGATTTTTCTCATGGAATAATTAATCAAACCATAATTTAATTATTATTCCTAGTCACGTTTAACCCAAAACAAAGAAATTAATGAGATAAACCTTTGTTTATCTTATTATTTTCTAGGAATAATTATTTAAATTTTATTTAGATAATATTCCTTGTTAAATATGACCAAATCACCCACAAATAATTAAATAAATCATTATTTATTTGATTATCTTCTAACCGCTTCCTTAAAATGATAAATAAATCATTTATTTATTTATTTTTTACAAATCAAGGGATTTTACCCAAGTCAAATACCTTTTCCCTCCAACAAATATAATAAAATATTCCATAAAAGGTGGATCTAGATTTGGTTAACATTATTTTAATCATGCACCAAGATCTAGAATGACCCAATATTTTGTTATAAATAGGAGGGTTTTTCCTACCATTCTTAACCTTTTGTTGCCTATTAGATCACTCTGGATCTATACACTTGGTCACATTTTTCTACATTATTTGTTGTGTGAGCTCCCTTTTAGTTCCATCTTTGTCTGGGTTTTCTACACCAACAAGAGAGAGAGATTCTAGATCTGAAGTGCTGAGGACTTCCAAGAACCCATCCCATTGAGGAGAATTGGAAACATCTTCTTGTCTTCCTCCTAGGTGCCCTTAATATAAACAATTCTTTCAAAAATTGTTCTTGTCTTGTCTATTGGATATATGGAGCAAACCCTTCTTTTTACTTCTTAATGTCTTTCTATGCATAGATCTGGTTTTTTGCAGCTCTTGTCTTGATCAACTAACTGCAGATCTGAAGATATTGGCAGCCACTTTTGATGTTAGGGCTATTATTTATGTGTAGCTAAAGTGGTCTTTTTTCGTACACTTCGGCAAAGGATTCATACTAACAGTTGACTTCAGTTAGAACTCATGTGGCAGAGTTTGGTGGAGTTGTGTTCGCTTTAACTTAGTTGAACTAGTTGTATTTAGTCTAACTGAAAAATACACTAGTGATGAGTGGTGTGAATTAATTATTAATTAATTCACTAATTATTAACTCATAAATCAACTAAAGAACACATCAGTTAACTGCAATGCATGGACAGTTCAGTGGAGACCATTGTTAGAGGTGGGTGAAAGGGTGAGTGTGACTATCAGTTGTGACCATGATTGTGCATGAGATTTGCACACACATTGATGGAGATTGCCAATGAGGATTGCGCAGTTGGAGCTAGTGGGATTCGAACTTGGATCTCATCATTAATCAACTTGGATTGCGCAGTGGAGGCAGACAGACTTGTGGAGGAGATTTGAACCCGTGACTTGTTCATCTTCGGTGCTAGTTTGTGTGTAGCATGTGAGATAGTGCTGAGAGCTGTGAGAGCTTTGTGCTATGTATTTTTACATGTTCTCTATCATTATATGCGAGAAAGCAATGTCTGTAAGATTTCCCCATTACATACTGTGTTATATGTGTGCTTGATTATGTTTTAATGTGCGCATGCGACTGCTTCTATTTCTGCAAATTGATGATCAATTGTAGAAGAGGTTATGTATTATGCATGAAGCTTGCATAGTGTGTAATCAGGATAATCGCAATGAATAATTCAGCTATTATTCAAATTTCTACAGTTTTTGCAGAAGAGCTGACATGGCAATCTGAGTTGGTAGAGGTGCTGGCAGAAGGAGACCTGTTGCCAACGCAGAGGTGTTGGAGATTTTGCAGAGGTTCGAAGCCAGAGTGGATGTCGTGGTGCGAAGGCAGACCAGAGATCATGAAGACATCAGTGAACCTGAAACAGAAGAAGCTGAAGAAAATGTTTAGATTCCTCCCGACATGAGGCTCCTTAGAACTGTTCTGGGGTCTGCAGTTAAGCCCAGAATTGAAGTGTCGAGCTATGCAGGGGGACTGAATCCAAAGGAACTAGTGTATTGGATAAATGAAATGAATAAATGCTTCTATTATGAAGAAATAAGCAAAGATAAAAGGGTCAATTTTTCGGTGACAAAGCTTAAAGGACATGTTGCACTTTGGTGGGATGGAGTGCAGGCAGAGAGGAGGAGAGTTGGCAAGAAACCTATCAAGAGCTGGACTAGAATGATGGCTAAATTAAAAGGTAAATTCTTGCCTAGTGATTATCAGCTGACATTGTATAAACAAATGCAAAACCTGAGATAGAGGTTGCTGACAGTAAAGGAATACACGGAGGAATTCTACAGAGTGAGCATAAGAGCTGGGCAATTTCAATACACACTAGAGAAGACTGCCAGATATGTGAATGTTCTCAAGCTGGAGATCCAAGATGAGATTGTTCTCTTGTCTCCTAAGACAATGGAAGAGGCCTATCAGATGGCCTTGAAAGCAGAGGAGAAACTCCTGAGGAAACAGTCTGCAAAGAAGAGAGGTACTTTCCGTGGAAAGGGAAGTCAGGGTGGTAGAGGAAAGCTGACTACACCTAGAGATGGAGCTAACAGTAGCTCACCTCAGAATGCATCTGTAGAGGATGATGCAAGGGGCAGAAGGGGTTCTTATAGAGGAAAAGGAAGAGGAGGCAGAGACAAAGGTAGAGATAGAGATTTGAAGTGCTATAGATGTCAGCAAGTGGGACATAAGCACTATGAGTGTCCAGAGAATGTGGGTGCTGGTCCAAGGAATGTTGTTGTTTCCCAGGCTGGAGAAGAGGCAGAAATTGAAGAAGAAATTCTTCCAGAGAGGGGAGAATCCTTGGTGGTAAATAAGGTCCTGTTGAAGCAAGCCAAAGAGGTCACTGAGCCTGCACAAAGGAAGAATTTGTTTCGGAGCATATGTAAAGTCCAAGGGAAATGCTGCTAGCTAGTCATTGATAGTGGCAGCACATACAATCTGGTTTCCACTGAGGTAATAGAGAAGTTGAAGTTGAAGACAAGGGAGCATCCAACTCCCTACAGGGTGTCCTGGATGCACAAAGGGCACCAACTGGTTGTAAAAGAGCAGTGTGAGATAGAGCTGCAAATGGGCAAATACAAAGATAAGGTCCTATGTGATGTAATGCCCATGGATGTGTGTCATATACTGCTGGGTAGACCTTGGCAGTTTGACAGAGCAGTAGTGCATGATGGCAAGAACAACACTTACAAGTTCTTCAAGGATGGGGTACATCATATATTGATACCCATGGAAGAAGGAGAGCCATCCAGCAGAGTGATTGATCCAAAGACCTTGTTGCTGAGCGGGAAGGAATATCTGCAGCAGATAGAAGAAGAAGAGGTAAGCTTTGCTTTAGTTTGCAAACCTAAGGTAGTTCTTACTTCTACAAATATTTCTGATTTTCCAGTAGAAATCCAAGAGATGTTAAACAATTACTGTGACATTATTGTGGATGATTTACTTGATGAGCTGCCACCTGTGAGGAAGATCAATCATCAGATAGATTTTATCCCTGGTTCAAATCTACCAAATAAGGCAGCCTACAGAATGACTCCCAAAGAAAATGAGGAAATCAGGAGACAAGTACAATAATTGGTGGACAAGGGGCTGATTAGAGAAAGTTTGAGTCCATGTGCAGTACCAGAAGTATTGAGCCCAAAGAAAGATGGAGGCTAAAGGATGTGTACTGATTCCAGAGAAATCAATAAGATCACAATCAGGTACAGATTCCCTTTGCCCAGAGTTGAGGATTTGATGGACTGTTTGAGTGGTGCTAAATATTTCTCAAAGATAGATTTGAAAAGTGGATACCATCAGATTAGAATAAGAGAGGGTGATGAGTGGAAAATTGCCTTTAAAACAAATGAAGAACTGTATGAATGGATGGTAATGCCTTTTTGGTTGTCAAATGCACCTAGCACTTTTATGAGACTTATGGATGAAGTATTGAAAGAATTCATTGGAAAATTTGTGATAGTGTATCTGGATGATATATTAGTTTTCAGCAGAACTAAAGAAGAACATTTAAGGCATCTTAATCATGTCTTGAAGAAGTTGCACCAAGAGAAATTGCTGATAAATTTGAAGAAATGCTCATTCATGAAGGAAGAGTTGGTGTATTTTGGTTTTGTTGTTTTTGCAGAAGGATTGAAGATGGACCCAGAAAAGGTTAAGGCAATTGTGGAGTGGCCTTCACCCAGGAATGTCTTTGAGGTAAGAAGTTTCCATGGACTTGCTAGTTTTTACAGAAATTTTATAAGAAACTTCAGTAAGATCAATGCACCCATAATTGAGACAATAAATAACAGCAAACAACCATTTAAGTGGACTGCTGAAGCATAAAGAAACTTTCAAGTTTTGAAGCAAAAGATAATGGAGAAGCCTGTTTTGATCCTGCCTAATTTTACTAAACCATTTCAAGTAAAGTGTGATGCCAGTGGAGAGGCCATTAGAGTTGTGTTGAGTCAGGATGATAGGCCTGTGGCATATTTCAGTGAAAATATGAATGACACCAGAAGAAAGTATTCCTCTTATGAGAAGTAATTCTATGCAATTGTTCAGGCACTGAAGAAATGGAGACATTATTTGATGTCCAGGGAATTTGTATTGTATTCTGACAATCATGCTTTGCAGTATATTGTACAGAAGCCCAAGTTGAAACATAAGCATGCTAAATGGGTTGAGTATCTCCAAAGTTTTAATTTTGTTTTGAAACATATAAGTGGTCAAGCCAACAAAGTAGTTGATGCTTTGAGTAGGAGGCACATGCTTGTTCAAGAAACAAATTTTGAAGTTGTAGGATTTGATTTTCTCAAAGAATTGTATAAAACAGATCCAGATTTTAAAGAAGCATTTGAGGCATGTAGTAACCATGTTTCAACAGATAGAAGCCAGTGGCTGGATTATTCCATGCAGGAGGACTTGTTATTCAGAAGAAGCCAATTGTGTGTACCAAGATGTTCCATGAGGGAAAATTTGATCAAAGAGAAGCATAGTGGTGGACTTGCTGGACACTTTGGCACTGATAAGACCTATGAGCAGCTGAGTCATTTCTATTACTGGCCCAAGATGAGAGCAGAAGTGGACAAGTTTGTGAAGAATTGCAAAATCTGTCAGTATGCTAAAGGAAGGAGCCAGAATTCAGGATTGTACACTCCCTTACCTATTCCAGACAGGCCTTGGGACATGGTGAGTATGGATTTTTTTCTAGGATTTCCCAAGACTCAGAGAAGGAATGATGAATTTTTTGTTGTAGTGGACAAATTCTCCAAAATGGCACATTTTATTCCATGCTATAAAACTAGTGATGCCACCCATGTTGCTAACTTGTTCTTCAAAGAAGTTGTTAGATTGCATGGGTTTCCCAAGAGTATTGTTTCAGACAGAGATACCAGATTTGTGGGTCATTTTTGGAGGACACTGTGGAAGAAACTTGGTACCAAACTGAGTTTCAACTCAGTTTATCATCCCTAGACTGATGGACAAACTGAGGTAGTGAATAGGAGTTTGGGAAATTTGTTAAGAAGTCTTGCAGGAGAACATCCCAAGCAGTGGGATCATATTTTGCCTTAGGCAGAATATGCATATAATGACTCACCAAACAGGAGCACAGGGCAGAGTCCATTTCATATTTTTTATGGAATGCACCCCAGAGGAATATCAGAGTTAAGAAATCTGGTAAAGGCAGAGCTAAGGAGTGCAGATGGTGAGGAATTTGCTTCAGAGATCCAGGCCATACATGAACAAGTGAAACAACAACTACAAGGCAACAACATCAAATACAAAAGCAGAGTAGACTTGAGCAGAAAATAAGTTCACTTTGAAGTAGGAGATTTGTTTTTGGCACACTTGAGAAAGGAGAGATTCACAAAGAAGCAGTATAACAAATTTAAGTTCAAAAATATTGGGCCATGCAAGATACTTAGGAATTTTTCTGAAAATGCTTATGAGATTGAATTACCTCCTGATGTTGGAATATCTCCCATTTTTAATGTTTCAGATTTGTACAAGTATGAAGATGATGGTGCAGAAGAAAGATCAGCAGACAAGGAACAGATTGAGTGGAAAGAGCAGCTACCTCCAGAGCAACCATTGCAACCAGAGAAGATATTGGATAAAAGACCATTCAGAAGGACCAGAGGACAAGGGTACTTTCAGTACTTGATCAAATGGAAGGAAAAGCTAGAGGAATATGCCACTTGGATGACTGAAGGAATGTTGCAAAAGATAGGCAGATCAGTGGAAGAGCTCATGGACAGGAGCCCATGAATAAATTTGCCCTCGGGAGTCTGATGCAGGGGCATTAGACACTAGACAGCAATGTAGGAAGTTTTGTCCACATGTTGTGGCTAGGAGGGTTCAAAACATTTGAATTGCAACAGCTAGGTGTCAATACCTCAGCTAACTGTATTATTTATATTAGTTAGATTTGTAGAATTCGAATAGTTCAATTCAATCCATTTGTCACATTTCAGTTAGTTGAATAATTGTAATTAGGCTTTTGGTTTTCTAAAACGGTCCTTGCAGAGGAACCAAAGAGTCACACTATAATGTATATAAATTGAATTCTCGGATGTATCGGGAGAGCAAGGAGGAAGAGAGATTTCTGCAATGAACTCTGTGTGTTAACAATTGTTTCCAGTTAAATGATTTCAGAGCCTATTCGCCATTGTATTTTCTCGAACCGTTAATTTTGAAGAAATTGTTTAATTGTGGGATGATTGTACACTGGTTACGTGTTGAATCGTTGGATTTGGTGGTTGTATAAGTCCGCATTTCTCTGTCTATTTCCCTGTAATTGTTTTGATAAAACCTGGTCGTGAACTCTATTTAATGGTAATAAAAATCCCGCTCAATAAAGAAATTTACATTTGTTTTTTGTTAATTGGAAATCTTAACCGAGGTCAGAACCTGAGTTAACAAACGGAGCGGATAAAAGAATAGCGCAAACCAGACGTACACCCGTGGTCAAGCCCTGTACCAAACCCGCGAGTGGATTTACAAAGGTGGATTATCCATATCGCACCGCTTTTGGTGTGTAAGCGGTATTTTCCTGTTGTGGAGCGATTCCATAGACCTGTTGACGCGTGGCGAGGTGGACCCCTAGAAAACCACCGTTTAAAGAGTGCCATTGCACGTTAACATTCGTACCAGGATGCCGAGTGATATTGCCGAGAGCTGTTGATCTGGGAAAGGGCCATCGGACGGTGGTCACTTGCTGTAGATGCGCGAACGATAAATGAGGTGTGCGAACGATAAACGAGGTACGGTGAATGCGTTTGATTGGTCTATTGATTGTAGAGGTGGGGCCGGAGCCAAGGTTTTATTTGAAGTCGTTTGTTTAAAAGGCGTAGAGTATAAATACAAAGTTTCGAAAGCTAAATATTGGTTATAAGGTATGGCGCACATAGATAATTTTAATTCCCGCGATTGAATGTGTATAAGTGCGAAGGATTATAACCTTAGTCCTAAGGTTCGGAGATAAATATATATACTGGGAAATATAAATAAATTGCCAAAGTTGTGAATAGATTTATTTTTCAATTTCTTTGAAATTGATAAATAAATTAAGAAGAGAAATAAGACCACATGGAGTCCAAAGAACGGGGTTTGAGAAGGGAAAAGCTGACAGAGCCACGACTATAGTTGACCCTCTCTCCTTAGAAGGGCCCGATTTCAGTTTTTTTAGCGTCATTTTAGGCACTTCCTCTCTAGGAACCATAAGTATCATACTACTGAAAAACATATTTTCAATGATAAAGAAGAAACTGGATTAAAACCACGAAGAATGACACCTCAGTTGTGGAAGTTGGAATATAACAGAGTTAATAATCGTCAAGCAGCTGGTACGCAATTTTTCTATATATATATATATATATATATTAATTGTTTATGTAATGTTTGGAATTTTTTTTTTAACTAATGAATTTATTTTATTGTATTTTATAATTGTTGGTCTAATTTATTTTATTCTTTGATATCAAGGTCGTCGTCGTGGTGAAGGTACTAATATTATACTTCCACCTGGAATGAAATGTTATCCTTCTCAATTCGCGAGGTTTCCCTACTATGAGGACCTAAAAATAGCTAATTTGTTTGATACAATGCATATCGGGAAGAATGTGACAGAAATGTTATGGCGAATCATAAATGGTGCACATGATAGAGATAAAATTGACAAAATTTGTGCTGACAGTGAGAAATCGAATCATGCAATGAAAGTGTGATCGACAGATCAAATAACAATGGAGGTCGAGATTATAATAATATTCCATGGTTATTAACAGAACAACAAAGAAATGATGTAAAATAGGTCGTTAGAAGAATTAAATATCCAATAGGTTTTGCTTCAAACATAAATAATATCTTAATGAAGAAACGTGACTTCAGTGCGGTGAAAACACATGATTGGCGTACCTTTGTTAAGGTAATTTTTTTGGTATACATTTTTGTATGTTATTTCTTGAATACATCTTTTAAATTTTCCCTTTTCTATTTAATTTGGAAACCAATAACGATGAATTTTTTATTTTAATAGTATGTTCTACCTATATCTCTCCCAAACAACTTTGACAGCAATGTCAAACAAGTTATATATAGTCTTAATAAATACATGAGGTAAGTAGTTTTGATTTATATGCAAAATCTCGCTACAATTTCTTTTTGTACTTAATGACATGATGTGTTAATTTACTTGTAATGAAATATATATTATGTTTCATTGAAATAACCTTGCATAATGATTTGCAGATGGTTGTCACTGAAAGAAATCCATCAAGATGAAATAAAGTATTGGAAGAGAGAAATTCCTCGGCTAATGTGTGAAATGCAAAAGTATCTACCTCCAACATTTCTCAATGCACAAGAACACTACTTGATACACCAAGTTGAGGAGATTGAAATGTGTGGACCAGTACACACAAGGTCAATGTGGATGGTGGAGAGGCACCTGAAATCCTTGAAGGCTTTGGTTAGACAAAGAGCACGACCTGAGGGTTCTATGGTGGCGGGATATGTGGTTTATGAATCCATGGTGTATATTAGTCATTATCTTCCTATATTAGTTGCGCTAGCTATGAATGCGGTGGATTTCATTTGGGATGTGAACTCCATCAAAAAATTTGAAGTGGAGCGGTAGAATGAAGAAAGTGAGAGCTAAAAGATTTATTACGTATAATACATATAATGTTTCATTTTTTTACATCATGTATATGATCATATTCATTCAATTCTTATTCTTTCATCGTTTATTAATTAATATAATTTACCATGGTTATAACTTATATTTAATATTGGTGAATTATTGTTTTTTATTCAGGGGCTCAAGATTATGAGGCACTACTTTTATACGTTGCAAACAATATTGAGTGGATGAGTGAATGGATTGAAATATGTAAAGCACGTAACGACGATAGGTTATCATGGAAACTACTGTCTGAATTGGTTAGAAAAGTGTATCGTAGTGGAGATGGAAACGTTACGGACAGGAAAATTGATTTAGCATATGGTTTGAACGATAGAAAGGTAAGCAATTAATTCACCTATTTTATTCATTACTTATTTTATATTATATTTATAATGTGACAATAAGTTTGATTTTTCAGATAATTTTCAAGCTGTGTAAATTATATGATTAATTATTAATTGAGAATGCATCTTTTTCATGTTTGGCATATTGCAATTGAAACACCACAAGGCTATGTGGTGCAATGGTCATAAATTTCTCATTAAAAAGTTGGATGATAACATGAAACTTCTGATAGTGGGATAATTGTAGTATTCCAGGTCACTAATGTTTCCTCCAGGAGTGACAAAGATCTTCGAGAATCTGAAAATAGATATTATGGGTTTTTAGATGATATACTTGAGTGTGACTTTAATTCCTTCAAATTAGTTTTGTTCGACGTCAAAAGGTATAGGATATGAATGAATGTACATGATGATGATAAAACTCTTATTCAACATGAAAATGGATATCCAATGGTTAAAACATCATATTTTGAAGCAGGAAAAGATCGCTATGTTTTCCCAATCCAATGTGAACAAGTCTTTTACTCAGAGGTTCCAAGTGAGAACGGATGGTCATTTGCTATTACATATGATCCAAGAGGAAGGCTAGTAGAGTATACTGTAGAGGAAGAAGATGATATTGATCAAGAAGAAGATGATCCAGTGGCAGATGAACAGGAAGATGCATTGACAGATGAAGAAGATATAGAATATGAACCAGGTGTAGGAGATGAGGCAACAATTATTGATGATGACGTCGATGAGGATATTATTGAAAATGACATAATTGATGATGATGTTGATGAGGATATTATCGAAAATGACATAATTGATGATGATGATGACATGGTCGATCATTTCAACACCATTTCTGAATCATATGTTGGTATAGATTTCAATCAGTTGGATGAAGATCAAGAAGATACAGAAGAAGAATATTGATACAGATGTTCTGTTCGAGTATGAGCTGGTATTTTATAACTTTATATTTTAATATGTAGGAATTATTGTCTTTAAATAATTTACTAATTATGTGGGTTTATTGCATGTTGTTTAATATTTCAAACCAATAAATAAAGACCTTACTATTGTGTAGCCTAAACTAAAATTATGTATTTATACAAACACATATTGAAAATTTTATTTACGACCTTAATTAATTTTTGGTTTGTTCGTATTCTATTTCATAGATTGGGTATTGGGAAAATGAGAGTGATGTGAAGGGGATGGGAGGGGCCATATGAGCTTCCACCTTCACGTGGTTTGCCCTGTTCAGTAGAGAATAAATTATTCTTGAAACCAAGAGAAGCTCATTCATCTTTACTTGCATTATCGTAAATTTCATCATTGTTGTCTGATTATTGCAGCGCCAAAATTGCTGAAATTGTTAGAAAACATTAAAAGTTCATTTCTTTTAGGAATTGTCAAACGAGGCCATAATTTTGTCCGAATGACCATTTTCTTGCTAGAATATGACAATAAATTCTTCAAAAAATCCCACTATGGTAGTGTTTAAATTGTTCTTTTGATGACGAAAATGGATTCAACACCATCAAGGACCCTTGGGGCACCCAAAATCTTGAAGATTGACAACTATAACCTAGATTTTCAATAACTTCCACCTGATTTTGGCAAAATCATGCTAGAATTTCTATTGTTTTATGGATGAAATTCTGGCTTCATTAGACTACGCGTTTATTCTATATGAGGTTTAAGAATATTCCCCATATCTTGTGTTGTTAGAAAGACATGATAACGTTTAGCCATAATGTAAACACATGTTTTCTTGGTTTTATTCCTATTTTTCCTCCTACTTCTTTGCATTTTATGTTTATAATTTAGTGGAGATTATATGAGCTTGAGGTTGTGGCCTTTCACGCTTATCACAAGGATGCATGTGTTTAATTAAATGACCATCCATTCACATGTATCTATCATTCTAGAAATTACACAAGGAGAGATTGACCGAGGAGTTTAAAAAAAAGTTCCTCCCAAGGACCCATGGAATAGTATACCAAAGGTAATACACAAGGTAATTATGAAATCCCCCCTAAACTAGTCATGTTGATATTCAAGATATCAATTTGATATTCATGTTGATAATAGAAAAAGCAAAAATGTTAGGGAATGTTATGGTACTTGGTGTATCATATCCCACTAAATTTTCTCCCAAATCCTAGGCCATAGAGACCTTAGGACCCCATGGATTATTAAGTTGCATGGCTTACATTCATTGCCTAACTACATTTTTTTTTTCATTTACATTTTTGGATTGAAAATAATTGTCTTGAAGTATATCTGATAGCCTATGGATGTCTCAAAACACTATGGTTGTTTTTTTGCAAAAAGGCCGAATGAATGGTTTTTAACTTAAGAATGTTCTAAAATTTATTTAACAAGCTAGGTGGAATTCCCTTACGCTTTTGACCATTTATAGAATGATTTGTTCCATAGTGGGAAACTTAAATATATGTAATGAATCATTTTATATCTTTAACCCATTCCCTATAATGTTTTCTACTACACCAATAACTAATATTTGGTACAAATGACAGAGAGCACCACCATCCCTTGATGTTCTTACCAAGAGTGCATTTGGACCACATCTTCATAAGGCATTGTTATTGATGCCTCCATACATTCACTAGTGCATCAAAGAGTGCAATAAATAACTCATCTATCTTAAGGGATTGACCACTTTGCTCCTCATAGAAACTATATAACACGCATCTCTTGATGACATTATGAGAAATCTTTATGACAACCTATATGTTAGCTTCCTTTTACAATGTCAATTTTATTATATATTTTTTTAATTTATATGGGTGGTGGTCACCTTATTGAATATAGACCTCTACTAAGAAAACCAATCAATTCCAACTAGAAGAAATGACAAGAGAGTGGGAACAATTTTTGAACAGTGACTCCAATAAAAATCAAGGAGATTGGAAATATTTTCTCTAGAAATGAACACGGTTGATTTCTTTTCCATCCTTGACCAAGAGTAATATTGTGCCAATGATGGGGGATATTCATGATATGCTTGAAACATAGTAAAAACTCTATCTAACCTATTGACCCATATATAGCTCAATTGTGTTAAAGGTTGCAAAGTTTGATATCCTTGTACTTTTCTTAAGCTAAAGTAGGTGAGATCCAATTATTTGAAGTATTATGAATGATCGAATTGATTTTTATAGTTTACATTATTATTTGACACATTAACCTTTTTTTTTCAAAGACGCATACTTGAAATATTGTTATCATGATGTAAATATTGTTTGGATGTTTTTACATAGTTTCAAGTTCCAAGATGTGAGGCTATACTTGAAAACCTTAGAGTATTGGGGATCAATAGTTGATTTTAGGTTTAATATCTTCTCAAGGGAGGGGACGAGGATTTATAAAGGCTTGTATTCAATGTAATGGGCCCCTCCAACCCTTCTAAAGGAATAAGGGAAGGTGGATAGGGGTTAAATATCCTTGAAATACTGGATATATATCTTTGGTCAATGGAACTAAAGTGTTGTTGTTGCGACGTGTTCACAAAACATTATTGCGACGGTTTGAGGACAATCATCGATATTGCAACGGTTGGAGGGTAACCGTCGGTGTTGCGACGTGTTCACCAAATGTCGTAACCACACTATATAATATTAACATATAAATACCACACTATTTACCAAATAAAAAATATAAAATCATTATAATACCCATTAAAATGTTCCTTGTGCCATTTCTAAGCCATAGTAAGGCTTTCCCTAAGATTTGTATATTTTGCAGTCAAATTTAGCTCTTGGTTAATTTTGGAAGGATCACTAAGTAATCTAATATTAACTCGCATTGTAACTTTTCAATCATAATCTAATATTAAATTTTTTTATTACTTTTCAAACACTCCTTAACCTCTTGTCCACATCAAAATGGCATAGGTAAGAAAAAGGTATAAAATAATTTAGACTCGACATAATAAAAACAATATGAAAAAACTATAGTTATAGCTTACATACCCTTTCCCAGGCCAACATTATATAACTCTACTTCACTAGGATGAACATTAATTAAGGCTTCACGTAGCATCCACCAAATCTGTCACATCAATGCAGTCCCTAATACATGTACCTTCAAGAGTATTGTAATATGTTCCTTTAACCCACATTGATATGTTCCTTTCACCCACTTTGGTAAAAGGAAGAAAGCAACACTACAAATTTTATAATAATCTATATGTTCACAATTGAGTTGATCTATTAAAGTTAAGAATTTTAATCATCCTCCAACATTAATTCTAACGAGTTTAATGTCTAATTTAATCCAAACTAAGGAAAAATTAACTTTGGGGGTAGATATGTTTATTCTTTAATAAATTCAATTTTAAAATTTAGATGTAGAGGAATTACATAACTATATGGTAAATAGTAATTTGACTAAATTTTTAACTACACAAGGTTCCTCGTCAGTCTTCCCACTGATCATTACGCTTCACTACATTTCATAATTTCATTTCTTTCTCACACACTCTATTTTCCTTCCCCCGCGGCCAGACCTGCATCTATCTGTGATTTGAATCAGACCAGACCCCGCTCTATTCTCCTTCCCCATAGCCAGACCATTTATATTCTGTGATTTGAATCATCTATATTCTGCGATTTGAATCAAACCATCTATTTGCGATTTGAATCACCAGATTCATCTATCTGTGATTTGAATCACCACAAAGTCATCGACAGACTTCCCATACAGCTCTTAGTCAACATAAACCCCACCAAGTCAAGTGTTGAGACATTGATTTTCTAGGGTTGCATCAGAGGAGACATTAATCTGAGAGGGTCACGTCAAAGGAAATATTAATATGCTAAGGCCACATTGAAAGGCTAAGCGGAAAAATTTTAATGTGGTTTCTTCATTCTTCAAAATTGTTCAGTTTGGCTTCAAAACTCCAATGCATGTACTCATGTGATTCATGTCTATTTTATTTTTTATGGGTTGATGTATAATTCCTTCATTTGCTACTACTGTTTATTTGATATAGTTTTTTTGCATGCAAAATGTTTGAAGAAACTCTTGACTTTTTTGCTACACATGTAGTAGTGTTCACTTATATTAGTTAAATGGGCATAAACCAGATTCATCTTATATTAGTTAAATGGGCATAAACCATTAGTGAAACCTAATTGAGGTGTATGTTCTAATTGCATCAGATCATACCTTAAATCTGTGTGTCTATTATACTTTATAATTTCACACAAGCAAGTTGTCGGTATCTTATAGAAGATAGAAATCCTTCTGATCAACAACACATGATTCCCATTCCAGTCTTGTGCGTTTGAGATTCCTAATCCTAGCAACATGAGAGGTAGTTAACTTTAAATTCCTGATTATTGGAGGATAAAATCCATTGACCACCATATTGGGGTTCAACAAGATGGCTCACATCCAACTGCTAACGTGGTCTGGAAGAAGCATGAGAAGCCATAGAAGAATCCTCCTCAAGACCCTAACTCTCCTCAAAGCCACTGAAGCTGTTGTTATAAAAGTAACTACTATAGCATTCATCCAAGGATTCATCGAAATATGTAGTCCATCCAAACTTAGAAATTCCTTAACTCTCATCATGAGTCCCTTTTTCCATTGAAGAGCATTTATTATCCGTTGTGTACCTGCATTTTGGTCCACTGGAAGAAAAAACAATATGATGGTTATTTTGTTGCTGCAATACGTTGATCAGCACAGTGGAACAGTTGCGGTCTGCAGAGTTGAGCTGAAGCACAAAATTATAAAAGAATGGTGTTCAGTATTGATCATTTAAGGACAAATCTAGCTCTCAATATTGCACATTCCAAATTCACATGGATGCCAAACATCAACAGGTCGTATATCACTAAAGGGGAAATTCATGGTTAGGGACACATGGCATAGACCAGTCTAAGAAATCTCCTAATGGATAAATTATTGAAAATATAGTCCTTGTTGACGGACCAATAACTCTTCAATGCAATCAAATCCCATGAACTAGTAAAACAACTTAAATTAAAAGAAATTAGTTACTGTTGAATGAAAATATTGTACAAAGGCCTTGATTGCTTTCATTGTTGAATTTGATTACCATTGTAAAGTAAAGGATTTGATTTCCTTTGTACTATTTGAATGAAATTCGTTATTGTTGAATTGGTAAATTTTAACCTGCTTTCTATACCTACCCTTGTAAATGGTCATATGCTTTCTCATCAATTTAAAACCTTTTTCTACTAACTTCCAACTCAAATCAAATGGAATCCAAGATTTGGTCAAACATTTTAATCCACTTTCACTACCTATCCTTGTAAATGGCCTTATGTTTTAACTTTTCTCATCAATGTCAAACCTTGTTCTACTAACGTTCATACATGATGATATATTTTTTCATCTAAAATTAGTTCCTTATTTAGAAAAATAAAACTTAAGAAACTTTTGGTGTGTCCATCCTTGTGAATCCTCTAATAAGATGAATAAAATATGGTAATTAACGACAGCCATGAAAATCAAATTGAAGGTGGAGAATGTAGTTTTCCTAGGTTGTCGATGAAGCTCATCAACTACAAGTTCTTTTCCCCATGTTTCACCAAAAAATACCTAAGAGTAGGCCTTAGGATGGTAGTTCTTAAAGTACCAGAAGAAGCAAGCAAACTGAAAGATGCAATACTCTGAAAATACCCACCAATTATTTAACACCAAAGCAGGGGTAAAAGTTTTAATAGTACAATGGAGAGAGGTCCCCAGCCTAAGGTATATTTAATTCCAGATACGTGTCCAATTAAGAGGTGGATGCCATATATAGAGAAAATTTTACCGTAGCTTTGATAGATAGGAGCAATTCTCAAATTCCCTTATGATTCTAATTTAATTGTCCAACTAGCCTCGGAATCTTGTGTTGCTTGTTTTCATAATGGAAAAATACATAATTATGGTTCAATTCAAAAACACTACACATCGTGCCCCTGATCGGGGTGTGAAGGGAGAAATGATGAGGGTGTTACACTAGCACAGTGATGTAATCATGTAGAGATAGCTGAACTAGTGCACTGAATTCCATATTCTAGTGCTTCTTATACCCTAAAGCCTGGAAAATGGGACATCCCTTGCAAGAATGGAAAAATAACTAGTGTAAAGACCTCAAAACTCTTAATCCTCACACATTAAATTATCCAGAGCAATGCAGATATGTTGGTATTTCCAATGCCTCAGAGATGGTTGTATGCTACCTTGTAGCTGCATACAATGCTTCCTTGTTCAGTCTGTTTACATCTGTTATTTACATCAAGAGGAACTCTTTTACTTCTTCTCTGTGCTGGTTATTTCTCCACATAGGAAAAAATTCACTTTTTGCTGGTAATATACTAGAAAATGAGACTCAACACCTGTGCCAATAATAAGTTGTGAGCAATTTTTTTGGTTCACACCTCTGCTTTTTACTGAAATGTAACAATTTCTTAATTCTTGCATTCAAGTGGAGAATGTCTAAATCTAGAAAGGCGCAAAAGGTTGAACTCATTGTGACAATGAAGGAAGAGATGAATCAAGACCAAGAAATTGGTTAATAATTGTCATTTTAAACTTGATCAATGACTACTCATGCATAAATAGTGAGGCATTATTTAGTGACAGCCATCAAATTAAGATTCTCTTGGGCTGTTGCATTATTGACAATGGTGGAATAAAAATTTCAACTTATAGGACCTTAGTTGTCCTACCATATCATTTTCTCAATGCTTGGATTTTTATCTTTCATCTACTTTCACATAACGCAACACTTATTTTCTTATTAAGGATAGGTTTTCATGCAAGGAAACTAGTGTTTCTTGGCTATAGGGTTTTCTCCTGGTCATCAGATTTTTCCATCCAAGTTTTTCAAACTCTTGTATTTTTCTCTCTGTTAGGGTGCTCATAAACCACATCCAAAAGTGAAGGTAGTAAATATCCAAAGCAAGCTTTGGAAGGTGACTTGTTTGTGGAAGTGTGAATTACCATATTGTAGTAAATATGAATGTAGATTAAGTTCTCATTCTGGGGTCATAGATGGTTTTCATAAGATGTAAAGAAATTGTGTGAAGATACAAGAAGTATTAAGTCTCCTGCAACACTCTAAAGTGCTAGATCTTCCTTGGAGAACAACTTGGGAGCTATTTTCAAAACAATGAAAGGCCTCCACTACTTAATAAACCATACAAATGAAGTAAACAATAATATTTGGTATGGAAGATTAAGTATGCATTATGAGGTCCTATCCTTGTATTTATTGTGTTGTTAACCACGTTTCAGTTGGTAATCAAACTTTAGGTGTGGTTGAGGATAAACCAAGGAAAAATTAGTGATGGACCTAAGATAATTTATCCAATGAGAGATGAAAACCAAAAAAAATGGAGAGAGTATGCTTGTGAGGGGAAACCTCTATCTATTGGAGGAGATATATGGTCCAAGTAGCACAAGAGTTTGAGAAGTAGATTAGATTGCTTTGTGATGCAAATTTGATAGAATCTCAATTCTCTAGAAAGGTTTAAGAGAGGCCTAAAATGAACCTATAGGAAGATGAATAAAATATGAGAGCACCGAGAGCATCAAAATTGAGGACAGCTGCATGAGATGAGGTATGTTTGAAAGCTCGTTTAAGGTGAAACAGCCCTCAAAATAGGTTGCTGCAATCTGATTGAAGGGATGTTAGGGAGCAGCAGCTATCTGAGGTAAGCCGCAGGCATAGCCTCACCAAAAAAGACCAGTGTAGGCTGCCACTTCCTAGAATAGAAGATGGTGACGGAGGCCATCCTACCTTGCCTTAGTCGCAGCCCTAATTGAGAGTAGCGGGTTTGTAGATGTCAAAATTTGGGTACGCTAGTAAAATGGCAGTGTATGTTGCTGTAGAAGGGAGCCGTTGTCACATCAAGAATGACAGTCCACGTCTTGACAGCCATACAGGAGGGTTGAGGTATGTATGACTGTGTGAAGTGGTCATCTTCATTTTTCTACGAATTGATCGAATATCTACTATCTCTGTGGAAAGGGTTACCTCTATCTAGGCCATAGCAAGGAAGGCTATAACAGCGAGAAGAAAAGAGCTTTGTAGGGAATTTTTGAGGATTTTTATAAGGCCTAGTTGCAGGGATAGAAGGCTGAGGCATAGCATCTCATTCAGAAATTTTTTAGGGGTTGTTTGATGGGTGGATATCCCTGATAAGAGGTTGTTATAGGTCTGCTTATATACCTGTAGGGTGTCGTTATCTTCTAGGAGGGAAACTTTGTGTATAAAGCTTTGTAACTTCCGTCAAGGAGCAGTGTGAAGGGACAGCCTCCCATTGAAGAGCAGTCGTATCTCAGGGAGGCAATTATGGGCCAGATTTGAGAAAATAAGGTATGTCTTCTATGCTAATTTTGTATGAAAATTATCCGTAACAAAAAGGTTGTTATAGCAGCAACATGGGATGTCAGTTTGAAGACGTATGGGTACCATAGTTCCCTTCATTTACATAGTTGGTTGTGACACATTTCTACAATGAAATAACACAATGCCAATACAAACTTCTTTGATATGAGATTACTAATAGTGACTTATACAAGCGAATTTCACTATGTAAATACAGGAGGAAGCAAGATGCAAGATGCATAAGACACCAAAAATTACAAGAGCAGCCTATTAGCACTTGCATATGAGGACAAAATGAAATTTAGGAAACCCTTAAGGTATGAGAATGAATTATTATGAATTTTAAATGCTTTTTAACGTATTTCCTTACTTTTGCAGCACGTATATCAGACTCATAAAATTATACATCGGACCTTGAAAATCACTTAGAATTCCTTAAGAGCAATGACAGAAGTATTTCTAGTTACTTGAGATTAAGTGTGAAATGAGTATAGACTTATGCCAATGTATTTTAGAGCTTGCTAAGGTGTTTGGATCAGATTTATGCTACTTTAAATGAGATGCTTCAGATCTGATTGTAAAAACAGTGAGGAGAGTATGAGGAAAGAGAGCAAACCCTTACGCCTATAGGCCTAGTTTGATGGCTAGTTGATATTCCAATGGACGAGGACTCTATCAAACACCTAAAACACAATTATTAGCCTTCAAGTGAAACAGATTAGCCCTCTAATGACTTTGTTCTTCATTTCAGCAAAAAAGTATGTAATAAACAAGGAGAAATTAATGGCACAATTGCAATAGGATTAAAACACACCAAGAGACTCAAAATTTAACCTTGGAAAAACTTGCAAGAATGATGTTAAATTGATACAAAACTTGTTCCTTAATTGGTCACATAATGATACATTTATAGAGGATTAAATCACTAAAGAACTTCAAAGTACTATGGTTTGGACTTCAAACGTATACAACAAACCCCTTACTTCCTCTATTTTGTGTCTATTTCTTTGGTGATCTTTTCTTGGTTATGGACGTTGTGTCTCCTTATTGGTTAAATGGTCATAATAAGGAAGTCCTGATTGGTTGGGGATTACACAATTGCACCCCTGCTATCAAATGTATGCCCTCAATGAGAATAAGAACCCCCACTTTGAAAATTGAGTTAACATCACAAGTGAATGTATGATTGCTAGTATTTTTCGTCATACTTGTCCCCTTTTTTGGAATATTCATCGTCTTTGGAGGATTTTTTGATTCAATGTTTTTGATAGGGACATCATATCCAGTTCACTTCAATATTTTCTTGAGATGCAAGCAAAGTTACATGCAAGAGTTGGATTGATATGCAAGTAAGGTGATAAGAGAATATGTTGTGGTTGGGTGAGGATTATACCACCTATATTTAGTTTGTTCTAGGGGTTATCTTATCATGATGATGTGATTTTACATAACACAAATTTTTTCCATTTGGTCTATTGTTATGTTTGGCAAGAGAAAAGTTACAATTTGATTATTCACTCTTCTTCAAATTCTAAGCTTTCTTGTTTTTCTCCTACTAGTTTTCTGAGTTTGTAGCAGCAATTTGATAGCTTGAGAGGTTAACAAGATCTTGAGTAGTCACTGTGACCTATGCCCTTGCCAACTACTTGGGGAAGATTTGTCTTGTTTCCTGCTAGAAATCTCCAATGGAATCTCTAAGATGTTTTATTGTCGATAATTCCAGATTTTATGTTTGCTTATGAAATTTGTTTTTAGGGCTTCTAATTAGCAAGACATAATCTTGTATTACCTTTCTAATTTTCTTCTATTCCCTTTTCTCCATTCAATTGGACCTTCCTTAGATGATTACATCTTTCTTCCCAGTGTTCCCAGTGGATTGGAAAATATTTGGAGAATCAAAGATACTTGTGACACTAGTTTTAATTAAGTCCACCTCCTAAGATCAGAAATGTTTTCCTTTCTACATATGTGAGGCATTACAACAGACAATTTACCTTACAAGATTTATGTAAATATTTTTTCACCAAATTGATCTCCTCCTTCTAGCCTATCTCAGTAATTGGAGGTGCTGAACACTATATATATGCCCTAGCCCCAAACATAGATGATATTAGGCTAGTGAGATATCTGCATTGCCCCCTTCTATTGGTATGTAACTACATTCATGAGGCCACAAAAATGTATCTGATTTTAGTGCAGAGTTGTGCCCATATCAAGTAACCAAATTTCCATCACTAGAATTTTCTCTCTAGCCTCAAATGTTAGGAGGGGTTCAGCTGATCACCACCACATTTCTCCTCCCATGATGCCCTAGCTAAATCTTCAGCATCGGGCATTCTATACAGGACATTATTGTTGATCTTTGCATTGATACCTTGGTGATGGAGATGAGGATGGCTCTGCTCCCTCCTCTACATCTTACCTCTATATCTGGTATGGAGTATTGATTTCTACAATTTAAATTTTTCCTTCTAGATTCACCTTTTCTTTAAGTATCACTTGTATCTCTTTATCTTTTAGCTTTCAAGAATCAAGAGTAGTCTAGGCACTTCCATAGTATTTATATGTCTCATTGTATTTTCTAGTCCCATTGGCTTACTATTTACTGTATCTTATCTTCCCCCTACAAATGTTTTTAACAAAAGAATTATGGTTCAGGTTTGATATGATGTTGATTGTATTCTTAGTCACTGCATTTGTTTTTTTTTTGGAGAGGGGTGGGGGGGGGGTGGATTAAAAAAATGAAATTCATTGAATCTCATGCACTAGTGAATTTAACGGCAAGTTAAATCAGCCAAGCGGGATTTTATATAAAATTTGTGAAAAAATCATCAAGATTAATTTTTATTTGTTTTTAAAAAATAATAATAATATATGTATATATTTATGTGTGTGTGCATTTATGTATGTATCTATGAGCATGTTTTTGAACAATATATGATGGTTAACATGTTTTAGTCTTGAGACATTTTTGGATCAAATTTGAAGTTATAAAAAATATTTGTGTCTTTTGTTTGAAGATATGGAGTTTATCAAAATCTGCTTAATTCATTTTCCAAATGTAATGGGAAATGCTATCATATTTTTTGTCCCTAGTCCCTCGTCTAACACTTCCTTGGCCCTCACACAACTTGAGAAGTCTGATATCTAAAGGTTGAATAGTCTCTTTTAAAATGAGCAACACATGTTTGCAAATTATTCTTCCTCCTTTCTTCCTTGAGAGACCTTCCTTAAATAGATTCATGGAGGAGGCTATAGGATGGTTGTACATCTCTCGAACTTAAGGAACTTGAGTCTAATAAGTTCAAAATATCCTAGTGCAAGAGAACCGATTCATTTAGTGTTGATTTCCTCAACTCATTCAATGTTGGTCTATGCAATGGGTCGTTAGTGAGATTCAAGGGTGGAAAATAGAGTTGTAACAACACCCCCTAATGTGTGAGGTAAGAAGAGAAACCAATGGTCGAAACACATTCTAATAAACATAAGTTATGAGGAATTCCAAGGAAAGAGCTAAAGATCAAGGAACTAGTGAGAACTTGCAATCGATTGTCAACAAATAGATAGTAATATTGATGCTTAGAAGAGAAACAAAGCATGGCTGCCAACATAATACACTGTGAATCCATGTAATAATATGCAAGACCATGGCCATGAAAAAAGTACAAAACGATTCCATGTCATGAAAATGATCATAGCCATGAGAAAATGCAATGTGGATATGTCATAATATACATCAAGAAGACAACTAATACCAATGGGAAGACGTAGTAATCGTAAGATAGTGATATACTCCATCACAACTTAGGAGGGGTAGCATGAGTGACGTGCATCCCAAGGTCTTTGTTCCAACCCCGATGTTATGATTCTACATCATGTGAATGGATTAAAGATTGGCATACAACAATGTATCAAGTATCAACACTTAGTGCTATTCTTGCCTCTCCAAAATGGGTACTAAAAATTTGTTGATCCACACTTAGAAGCTGAGAAATCTTAGCTTGAGATCCTAAATATTGGGGATAAAAAACATGAATGGAATCCCCATCAAAATCTGCACCAAGTGGCCACCATATTATAGGGTTAATAATCATTGTAGAGGCCAGATGTACGTATGATTATAATCCATGTAATGAATGTTTGTGGACACTTGGAGGAACATTAATCAAAACAAAATCCTTATCATGTAAATCTATTTAAGCTAATCTCTAGGAAAAAATTTCCTCCCTTGAAACATTTGAATTCTGACAAGAGATTGTCGAGGATAAAGTTTTCCTCCCTTGAAACTAAAGTGTTAGAACAAAAGTGTCAGAATTTTGACCAAGGGAGGAAAAATTACAGATGCAACAGTTACACATGCCAATACCAGCCAACTACCACAACTATCATAAAGACCAATCATCATTCTCTTAACTGCTACAGTGTTTAAACTCTGCAAGGTCAATTCATACAATGTTTCTAGGAAAAAGTGTACATAGACCAATTCAACTCAATCACTAGGACCAATCCACACACCAAACCTGGTCTAAAACATTATAACAAGCATATAACAAAATTGATAGGAGAATATGACTTGGTTACTACATTGATCCACCTTGGGTGTTATCAATATGCCACATGGATAAGTGAAATATTTCATATTAAATTATTGCCAATTAAAAGCCTACTGACCATTGGGAAAAAATAATACTTCACCTTGTGTATTTATAGATATTTTCTACTGGTTGCAATTCCAAAAGCCTTGGGATTTGCAAAGAAGATATGAATTTTATCAATCTAGACAACAAAGGATCAGTTTTCCAACTGCCTACTCACCCTTGGAGGGTATAGAATCCTACACAAAAGCACATATAACTTGCGATAATATAACAAGAAATAAAACCAATTACCTTCATACAGATCTTTTACACCTAAACAATCAATTCAATTATATATTATTTTTTGTTTTGAAGGTGATGCTGCCCCTACAAGCCATATTGGAAGAAGTACATGTGGCACTACTGCTGTCATGCAAACCGTCCAACAAACAGTAAGCCACAACTCAGTCTTCTTTTGCATGTGGGTGGCCAATTGAGGGCAACGAGATGCACATCCTTTTAGGGCTCAGAACTTTGGTGGGAGGCCTAAAAAGGCAACACCCTCGCCATTGAACCACAACTCCATTGGCATTTATATATATTTTTTAAATGAACCATAATAATATATAAGAGAAAGTGTTTCCTCCTAAGAGGTCCCAGTTTTAAAATCAGAAGGGGTAGAGTATGTATGCCTTCATAAACTTAGCAGTCAAATTTCTGCCTAGAAATGGATGCCTCGTCCCAAAATTATATTCATAAGCAGATACCATGATTTATTGGCATTCGTTAAATCATATTCAATTCCCTCTAATATCATCCCTGGCCAACTGTCATTAACATATGGGTTGATAACACCCAAGGTGGATCAATGTAGTAACCAAGTCATATTCTCATACCACTTATGTTATATGATTGTTATAATGTTTTAGACCAGGTTTGGTATGTGGATAGGTCCTAGTGATCGAGTTGAATTGGTTTATGTACACTTGTTCTTAGAAACATTGTATGAATTGACCTTGCAGAGTTTAAACACTGTAGAAGTTAAGAGAATGATGATTGGTCTTTATGATAGTTGTGGCACTTGGCTGGTATTGGCATGTGTAACTATTGCATCTATCCTTAGTGAGATTCAAGGGTGTAAAATAGAGTTGTAACAACACCCCCTAATGTGTGAGGTAAGAAGAGGAACCAATGGTCAAAACACATTCTAATAAAAATAATTTATGAGGAATTCCAAGGAAATAGCTAAATATCAAGGAACTAGTCAGTACTTGCAATCGATTATCAACAAATAGATAGGCATACCGATGCTTAGAAGAGAAACAAAGCATGGCTGCCAACATAATACACTGTGGATCCATGTAATAATATGCAAGAGCATGGCCATGAAAAAAGTACACAATAGGTCCATGTCATGAAAATGATCATAGCCATGAGCAAATGCAATGTGGATATGTCATAATATACATCAAGAAGACAACTAATACCAATGGGAAGACATAGTAATCATAATATAGTCATATACTCCATCACAAATTAGGAGGGGTAGCATGAGAGATGTGCCTCCAAAGCCCAAGGTCTTTGTTCCAACCCCGATGGTATGATTCTACATCATGTAAATGGATAAAATATTGGCATACAACAATGTATCAAGTATCAAAAGTTAGTGTTATTCTTGCCTCTCCAAAATGGGAACTAAACATTTGTTGATCCACACTTAGAAGCTGAGAAAGCTCAACTTGAGATCCTAAATATTGGGGATAAAAAACATGAATGGAATCCCCATCAAAATCTGCACCAAGTGGCCACCATATTAGAGGTTTATTAATCATTTTCAAGCCCAGGTGTATGTATGATTATAATCCATGTAATGAATGTTTGTGGACACTTGGAGGACCATTAATCAAAACAAAATCCTTATCATGCAAATCTATTAAAGCTAATCTCTAGGAAAAGTTTTCCTCCCTTGAAATATTTCAAGCCCTAAGAAGGCAAGCTGTTGAACCAATTTCTTAGCAGATCTTGCATTTCCACTATCATTTCCTAACTCATCCATAAATATATTTCTTTGAGAATCACAACGAGAAAGAACCAAATCATCCAAACATGCACTAAAAGCATATAAGGATAAAAATTCAATCAAAAAAAGTTCAACTGAATTCAAGCACTTCACTGTCGCTCCTAAACCTTTGCCCTTAACAATAGCATTACAAATTTGAGTAAGAAAACTCAAACAATTGTGTTTTATCACCATTGAATAATATAATTTCACTATTTCTTATGAGAATCCCATTCTCCTCATAGTTCAAATCAAGAGGTAAGCCCATCTGAAGAAGTTTCCTAGCTATCCAAAATGGCCCTCCATCATGGACTTTACTGACTACTGGTTCATGCAAGTTTCCATAAGTCAACATTGATAGCTGATTCAGTGTAGCTTTATCCAACATAGATTTGATATATTATGATGTAATCAAATTTTGGAGGCCCAGGTGTAAACATAGTTTTAAAAACACACAACCCAAGATCACCTTGAGCCGACTACTAAATGGGAAAGTTAATCATCCCACAAGTAATGTGACCACTCGTTATAAGGATCTGGCAAGGGCACCGCAGATAAGAAAGCGTTGTCTTCATATATAGTTCATATCCCTTGTCTTCCATTTGATCATGCAACTTCAAAGCCTCTAAGATCTTGATCTCTTTTATTATCCCATAAATTATGGTACTTTATGTAATTATGTCAGGCATGCATTCATTCTCATTCATTTCTTCGAGGATAAGGAAATCTTCATCCAATTTCCCTCCCTTGCAATATCCATTGACCAATGCATTATAGGTCACTACATTTAGCTTTATTCCGCTCATTAAAGCTTCACTGAAAATATCTTTAGCCTCATCTAATCTACCTACTTTGCAAAAATTGTCTACTAGCAAGGTGTAAGTATAAAAATTTGGCTTACAGCCCTTACTTTTAATTATACTCAACAATTGCAGGGCCTCTTTAATGCACAAAGTTTATGTATTAGAAAGGTAAATTTATAAATTATTTTAGTTTTCATTTTGTGTTTTCAAGTTAGATATTGTTTTCAAGTTTTCACATTTCTAATTTTATTGCAATGTGGTACACTGGTCGTGGCAGTACAGGAACAACCCCAAGACAGGATGATCGCGGAAAGGGGCCAGCCAAAGAAAATGTAAAGTGCCAGCCTTGCTCTATCTTCAGGTATTTTAGTTATTTACATAATTGAAATAATGTTAATTTTGTTCAAATATGCAGATGCCTGGCCATGGTGCGCCTGATGATTCCCTCAACGAGGAAGATTTTTCTTCATCCCCGTGTGCATTTTTATTGTTGTAAAAAAAGGCGTGAAAAGAAAAGTTGGAACTTGAGCATTTGGTAGACGTTACACCTAAAACACCTGAATTAGCAATGAGGATAAGAAAAATTATAACCCAACTAGAAACATATAAGGTAATAATAAAAAATCAAAAGGATATTTTTTTTGTTCTGCATGAGATCAATTGTCATAGTTTGATTTTAAATTTTTACGTTAACTAAACTAACAAAGAAATTCTTTTGCATGTACCATTATCTGACACCTGCTGCCCCTGGTGTTGGTCATAGTGGGACACAAAGGCAAGACATTTCCGAGGAACCCTCTCGTACACCTTCTACGCCTTTAGGTGGCAGCCAAGAAACGCACCCTGCCCATGAGGACACCCAGCCAACCGTTGAACGTGTTGGCAGTGATGAGGCTAGTATGGCCAACTATATTATTGTGTTTCCTAGAGCTACACGTGTCACCTCCACAAGGACCATTAATGGCACGTTTTTGGTGAACGATGAAGGTGTTCCTATAAAGCACGTACAACTCCCAGGTAATTTTTAATATTTTAACTATTTCATATACTCTATCTAAAACATATTTTATCATGATTTTTATTTTTAAATTAATGATAATATCTTTTTTCTGTGTAGGAAACAATGAGTTCTACAGGTTTTTGGAGAGCAAGGCATTGGTAATTTTTGGCCCAACCATACGCACAAGGTGGAATTCCTAGAATTCCAACCTGAAAAAAAGAACTTCTATATTATCTAGAAGCCCTTTTTGGGGTGGGCACATTTGATAGAACAGCAGTCGCTCAGGTAGTTGGAAAATATCTGAAATATACTAGGGACACCTATAGGACGCAATTGAAAATTAACTCTAGATACGAGCATCCTCTCACAATTCCAGAGAGGGAGTGGAGAGCACTCATCAATGACGGAAAAGAGAAAGAGGCCAAGAAAGAAGGAAAAATGCTAACTGGACCCGCAAGGTAAATTACAACTTTAATTCAATAGCTTTAATTTTCTCTATGTCTAAAATGAAAGTGTGCTACGTCATATCTGACTTCAAGATTTTGATGATAGGTTTCCTAACACCTCGAAGGCAACCAAAGCTAGGATTGAAAAAAAAATTCCATCACAAGCTAGGCCAGGGCGGCTACCTGAAATTAGCCGCAAGAATTGTAAGTAGTTAAACATCTTATAATTAATTGTATCACCTACCAAAAATTTTGTAATCCCATCAAATAACATTAAAAATACACAATCATGTGTGATTTAGGGTGATGAATTTGGAGCGGAAACCATAGAGGAAGATAGAGAGAATTCTTTCCATTCAAGCTATCAAGCCATAATTGAACATCGTAGAAGCTTGGGACAGGTCCCAAGATCCAAAATGCCTGATAAGGTAAAACTTTAACCTTTCAATATGTTTTTTTTTTTCCATAAATTTAATGTCTAACAACTTTGTTTAAATCAAGGGAGCAACGCTTTCAACAAGCCAAATTACACAGTTGTAGAGCAGTGCGTTGAGAGTGAAATATTACCAGAAGTACATGGTCCTCATGTGAAACTTGATCATTGTAGTGGGGACCAGGCTGGCAATGCTACTATCAATGAGGGCCATGACGATAATTAATTTCCACTTATAATTTTTTCTAATTATACCTTAATGGTTATGTCCTTATAATGTTTTGTGTTTAAATGACAGAGAATGTTGTACTTGAGCATCTTACCACCAAAGAGGAACACGGGACAACGGTTCCAATGGTGACAACTGGTGCACTAGGTAAATAATCTCATTGCAATTTTTTTTTATTAATATTACCGAACTAGTTCAATGATATTTAAAAAATGACAATTAAAATTTAATATTATATTTTTTTGTAGGCGATGCCCCGTCACTGCATGAGATCAGACATCGTGAGTACGCAACTAGGTCAGCTCTGCGGGAAAGGCACGAAACAGAAGTAGAGCACAATGATGTTGATGATGTAGTTAGGAGCTTTAGAAGTAGGAATAAGAAAAAGAAATTTTGATGATGTAAAATATTTTATTATTATAAGACAAATGTTACCATGCTTGGAACCTTTTTTGTGTTATATTAAAAACACATTTATCATACTATTTTTATGTCAAGCACTTTCAATGTTTTCTTGCGTACTTTTTGTTGCATTGTTTTTTTATTAGTTATTGAATTTTTATTTTTTTCTGCTCATGAAAGTAAAAAATGAAATATAGATTGGGTATTAGGGATTGAGTGATGTGAGGGGGGGGAGGGGACATAAGAGCTTCCACCTTCACGTGGTTGGCCCTGTTTAGTAGAGAATAATTTATTGGAGCAATTTAATCTTGGAGCAAACCTCCCTCCATCTAACGTAGCAAAAAAAAAAGTCACTATTGACTTATTTGTTACTCTTTTATATCGTGGGAGGCTTGTTCCAAGTTCAAGCGACTCCAATAAATTGTTCTTGAAAAGAAGAGGAGCTTATTCAAGTATGTTTTGACATTCTCAACATATGTTCTAACATTATCATAAGAATGCATCTTAGAGTAGAAAATACTACATCAATTACTTGTATTTACTGTATAGATAATTATCGATTTTGAATGACTTGGTAGCGCAGGTACAAATCCTCTTGCATCATGAGCAATACAACTTTTCAATCAGGGTCATGTCTAGGATTTTTTTGCTTGTGCGCCTAAACAGGTTCGTAGTGTCACATTTTGTAAGTTCCTTTACAGTTCACAATTCAATATGAAGCTTGTTCATGATTATTATCTGATTTTTTGTATGTTTTTTTCATCTATTTGATTGTAAGTTTGAACATGCTTTTAAACATTGAAACTTTTTTTTATACTATTTTTATACTTACTTGTTCTAGTTATGGTGATATAACCACCATTGTATCGTATCCATCTTATCAGATTCCCTTGGGTTGTAATTCGATACAAAAGAACTCCAACCAGTTCCAATTCCCTCACATTCGTCTTGGCCAACAACATAAATTTAATATATGTGGGTTCGCCAGCCCAATGACCCCTTTTGTAGTAGAATGAGTGCCCCTATTCTGGTAATTGTATATTTGCTATATTAGCCTAGGAGTGGACCTTGAGTATTTGCAGCCACAATTGCTCCCTACCACCATTTCTTGGAAGTCTATTCTGTTAGGTCATAAACTCCCTTGGGTCATTTATTTCCAAAAAACATGCCAATTATTTGGAGTTGAAATCTTATTTCTCATATGGAAAAAAAAAAAAGGATTAAATATAAGTTTATTTAAAAATTCTTAAAATTGCAGCAAATTTACATAGTATGGCGATGTTATAATATGTGTCAAGTTTCCAACCTTCATTTGTAGGTCCAGGTGCAGGTAAGAAAGTTGGACCTAGATCTAAAAAATTACATTGATTCCTTGAGTTTTTTCTAGGGGTTACTCCATGTACGTAAAATGATTTCCACCCAAGATTCAAATCTCCCCACTCAGCCCAGTCTTGCAAGGTTTTAGGGTTCACCCAACACAAGGTTTATCATACTAAGTGAACACAATGAGATCTACAGATAACCTCCTCATTTAGATGATGATAAATTTTCTTGAAGATCACAATCTCAATTTTAGCTAGGTTGACCTAGTTTTGTGGTCACTTAGACAATAAAAAAATTATCTTATTGCATCTTATATTATCTCTTCACACTCATCATCCTAGAAGGGGATAAGCCACCGACCAATAGAATGATGGATAGGACACTTTTCACCCCCAACTAGGGGGGCTGACAATGAGGGCTAGGGACAAACCCAAAAATAAGGATGGCTTTATGATGGAAAATAAGCCTAGACACTTCCTACAAACATCAATCTATCATAACTAACTATTTATTCTACACAAGGTATCTAAAGTTGCTCTACCAATTCATTTTAATGCCAAGAATTCACTACACGAAACAAAATAATTGTTATTTTTTTTCAAGTTAGGATACATTTTATAACGTTAAAAAGTTGGTATTGGTTATAGGTCCATAATGTTGCATATTTTCTATTTGAATTACGTCAATATTTATAATAATTATGTTTATGTCTGTGTGTGTATGTGTGTTGGATCACACACAGACACAACGTTGAGCCATCAAATATGAATCTCAGAGGTGTTTTTCAAAATATAAGCGCACATGGGAATTACTGAGCCAACAATGCCTGCATATTTCCTTCTCGTGAACAAGTCTCAATGTGGAAAATCCATGAAATATAATTATGTCAACTTTTTCACGTAATTCTTCCACATTTTTCCAAAAAAACACATTGCCACGTGCTCTTGTTTTCACGTAATACTAATAGAACCTAAGCTTTTTTAGTTATATTAATTGTAGCTACAAATCCAAAAAAACATAAGACAATATAAAATACTTGTAGCTTCCTAATTATGTAGCCATCGTGTGATATTGTTATGCATTATGTTATTAGAAGCATTTATACAAACTGGGCATGATGTCAAGGTGTTGCCATGGTGTATTCATGCTTGGGCATGATGTCAAGTATTATTCTAAATTTAACATTAAACATGGTGTATTTTTTAATGGACATAAACCTTTGGTGGATACCATAGATTATTCTTGAATGAGAGGAATTACAACCTAAAAAATTAATCCTGATCTCTTCTTATTGATATGATGAAGGAGTGAGGTTCCCAAGAATGCTTCAAGTGTAGAATGATTCAAGAGAGATTCTCAAGGTGACTAACTGTACCTTGTTTTGAATATGAATTTAGATTCCGCTACAATGTTTCAAGCTATTAGCTTCAAAATTTCCTTCTTCTCAAATCAACAGGTCTAGAGCCCATTTCTTTAGATATTTGAAGCCCTCTTAGAGATTTCATACTATGTAGGACTTCTTCTTCCATTTGTTAACTTCTGAAGTAGAACCAGCACAACCTTGAGCCTTTGAATAGGGCTTAACATAGTCACTAGAGACAAGGACTTGAACGCTTCCAATATGAACTTCTGGAATAGTCATATTTGAGATATCTTCCCTCAAACTAGTCCTTCACATTATTCACTGTATAAGCCTTCACATTATTCAAACTAGGATAGTATTTTTTTCCCTCCTTCTGTTCACCTGTTCCATTCATCACAAATGACAGAAATTTGGACAAAGAGAGTAGCATGCCAATTTATAGTTCACTAGGTGTTATGAAAGTAAATCCTCTTTGCAGACAGAGACGATCCCTCTAGCCCTAGGGTGGGTCTAGTAAAAAAATGACATGCTAAAGTGTTGCTTCCTAGTTAATGAATGAACAAATGACACGATAGATTGACCTACCTTGAATCCAACATTGTCATTGTTACAGAAAGAGTAGTGGCCTCTCGCTCCTGCCTTGGCAAATCACAATACGTTCGCTGTTACGCTCAGATACCTGCACATAGGACAAAGAACAAGAAAAACATAATATATAATAGTTTCACTCATAAATATTAGCTAGTAAAAGAGGGCTAAACATATCGCATCAAATAAACATCATAACACAATATTGGAACCAAATAGTAGTCATGTATATAAATTAATATAAGGAAGAGTACAACCGATGCATTGACATCGTCGTCTCCTCCAGCAGGGTTCAGGCGAAGCACGTTTCAAATTTTGGTCAGGGAATTCAGACAGGATGAAGGCATGGACTCAAGCTCTCTTAGAAGTCATCGACTCAAGCTTCCTCAACACAATTCCTTATTATTCTATCTTCTCTAGCAACTCAACTATAGTATGTATAACTCTCCCAGTTCAGCTAGCTTCTACTAAAAGAGATAGTTTCTTTTATAGAGGAAAAGGAGGAGGTTGGGATCCCTACAAAGTTGGGAGGGAGTCCTATCCTTTAGGAGAGTTCCAAGGGAGGTGGAAACTAATAACTAAAGGGAGGAGTCTGTGTTGTTTCTGTTAGCCACCTATAAAAATTTGTCATATCAAATGGTGGCTAAATATTCTTAGCCTTCAAGAAACAATTCATTTTCAAATTGTGAGTTCTTGATGTCTTATGATGATAATTATCCTTGGAATTAATATTCACTATTGTTTCATTATCAATCCTAAAATACCTACTGTTTACCAAAGGAAAAAAACTATTTTTCATCATTTCACTCCTCCTCTTACTCATAAACAACCCCATTTTCATCCTTATTCCCTTCATAAAATCCTTCTAAAAACCCTTCATTTAACCTTCAAAATCATCAAAACACCTCTTAAAACCTTATATCTCCCCTTTATTTGGTTTTAAATTCCATTCTCTGATCTATTGGAAACCTGTTTTGGCTTTAAAATCTCCTTGTTTTGGCCTAAAAACAGTCTTTTGCACTCCTAAGGCCTTAAGCCCCTTTCGGCCTTAAGCCCCAGTCCCTTTTTCCTTATATGACCCGGAGCCATGACTGTGCGCTAAGCCTCATCACTCCATCGCAATCGGAAATCGCAAATTCCCTTTATCCTTTCCCTTTTCCTCCTCTGATGTCGATCCCCTCATTTAATCTCAGTCGTCGAATCCACAAAAACCGACACCTAATATCTCATCGCACTCCACCCATAGCCCTCTGTCATCACACCCGTCGATTTTTTTATTGCCCAAATCCACCTCAGGCTGAAGGAAGGCGATATTTAGGGTAACATACTACCATGCTCAGCCTCGTAGCTAGCCCTACGAGGACAGGAGAGGGCTCTCTCCGGGTCAATCTCAACGAAAATATTTCAAAGGGGCTTTGAGATGACTGAAATGGAAAATGGATATTGATTTTAGGCTAGTAAATAAATATGAAAGAGTTAATTTAATGAATGACTGAATTTTCAGGGTTGTATGGGACAAAGGACAACATGAGCTGGGAAATTAAATCAAAGACATAGAGTATTTCGTGAGGCAGGATAGGCAGGAGGTTTAGCAATCAAATTTGAAATAAGATGGAGTGAAAAGACTGTTGAGAAGCTGAAAAGGGCATATTAAATGAATCCTTTTCAGACAGAAGAAGGTACACAGAATATGAATTCCTTTCCAAGGCAGAGCAATAAACTGGATTCTACCTTTCTTACTTAAAAAAAACATTCAACTGGAAATGTTTACGAATATAACGATAAAACATAACAAAATACACATGAAATAGAAAGAAGAGACATATGCTAAACTCATACCACATGAATCTCATGAATCAGAGCTGCATCATTTGATTAATTTCCTTGCCAAACTGTACAGTGAAGCGCTGAGTTTTTCTTCCACACTTTTCCCAGAACTCCGGCCCTTTACAAATGATTTACAATACAATAAATAAACTCAGAGGTGGGAAAACAGATCGATGAAAATAGGGAGTTGTTTCAACTGAACTTATGAATATAGAAAAAGAGCCATTCATCCGTTCTAAAGACAGAACAACGTTCCACTTGAATTTCTCTGATGACCAATTAAAAGGCAAAAACTGTAGCGTGGATCCCATGAAATCGTGACTGAGGACAAAATAGGAAATCCGTTCCTATCTCTCTGCTGTGGTAGATATTATTCGTTTTAATTTTGGCTTTCGGTCTTTGACTTTTCACTTTCCCTTTGTCGTTTGAATAAAAACTAACTTTTAATAAAAATGGTTTTGAACTAAACTTTCGCCTTTAATAAAGGGAAAAATGAACGATCCCAGCTACAATTTTGCTAAACTCAACAATGTCTCCTTCAATACCAGCGAACACATATCCATTTGCTTAAAATACCTTTTTCTTTGTAATAATGACAAGCCAGTCATGCAGTAACAATCTGCCCTCCTTCACACCTTGCTCCAAGGAAGCTGAAATTACCTTGTGAACCAGGTTAGAAAGTATAACTTTTGTATCAGCACTGTCATACATTTCATTAATATTTCTTGCTACTCCATACTGCAGTGTGCGTATTCTCAACCTCCGTTTAAGTGAATACTTTGGCCTGTCTTGACAATTTCTTCAAGCGGTACAATGATTGTATATTGAAATGCAAATTGCAAAACAGGGGGAGCATCTGAGTTCCTTCTAAAGCCATTGTTGTTCTCGAACTCAAAATCATAGGCATAAGTTGCATACGTATCACAACAGATGATATGTTGCACATTCTCATACTGTAGATCTGGGAAAAAGTGACCATGTGAACGACCAGGTCTAAATTCGAGTGATGTTCTTAGCCTCAATACACAAGCAAAAGCATATGGGTGACTCAACATTCGATATAAATCCTGGGGAAGTGTTGAATCATCAGCGCTTGAATATAAAAACAACGAACCACCACTTTCAATACTCAAAAACTTCAGTGAAGCCAAGTCTGTGTATTCATTCGTAACAGCAAATATATCAATGTAGACACCTGCTTGAAAAGCCATAGCAGCCAGATCCTTGTAAAATGGAGTCTGTTCTGGAAGCAATGCACGGTCTGCATCTTCACCCTTAATAATGCAAATGTATTTCCATACTCTGATCCTAGATAACTGATAAGAGCATCCATTGCAACATTTGGGGCATTTTCATTTTGATGTAACAACTTTTCAGACATGTCATTTCGCTCATATATAGTGATGATACGAGTAAAGAACATCGTGGAACATATTCCATACGCCTATCAAAGATTTCCATCCAGATTTCCTCGGCCTCTTCTATTCTTCGCTCTTTGGCTAGAGAATTCAATAACATGTAGTATAATTATATGATCATATTTCACCACCTTTTTTCTCACCAATTCTGGAAGCATTTTCACAAGATTTCCTCCACTACAGCATAGACAGTTATTACTAAACCTCACAACATCTCCAGCTTCGGTCATTTTGGAAGTAACTAAGGATCCATCGATAATTTTTTCACCAACATGGAGCGAGAAGAGCTAAGTGATTTGAATTTTTGTAGAGCAACGATAAAAATTTACATTGTCGGCCTTGTGCGCCACGTGCAAGCCCAACGCACTGCGCTCACTGTATGTGTCGCGCTCGTTGGAAAATACACAGTGGCAGGAGGCCCTGTGTGCCGCAACCTCCCAATGCGTCGCGCCTTCTCCCAATGCGCCACGCGCACTCCAAACACACAGTCTCAGCTTTAAACTCACAGTTTCGGCTTCTTCACAATTCACCTCGGTTTCTTTGATGTCTCTTGGTGCAAATGGATTGTTGGATCATAAAAAATTATATTTGTACCCATGACATTTGATTTTTGTTTTGAAAAAATCCAATGTTGTAGTGTTTTGAAACCTTTGACACTTTAGTGTTTGCTTTGATTTTTGAGCTGATGATGTCCTTTCTGTCTGTTCTTTTGCAGGGAATGGATGGTTGGAATTTCAAAAAAGGATCAGGGTGGTGCCTGAAACATTTCGTGACTAAAAACTATGAAAAATCACATATTTATTACAAAAAACCAATTTGATGATTTCTTCTTCAAAATAGAGTTTTGAAGAAGAATCATTTGATGATGAAATTTCTGGGATGAAAACTTATTCTGATCCTTCCTCTGGCCTGCTGGAATTATTAAACACTTTGAAGACTGAACCCTAGACCTAATGACGGAAAAACCCAAATAAATCTTTGCTGACCAAAAGACCATCCATGACTATGAAGGATTGTAAATTTAACTTTGATGAACTTTGAAGATCAGAAACGGACCAGCAGGTATATGACATGAGGAAAAATGATAGAGAAGACCCTTCCGTCAAATAATCTATGCTTCTTAACGGAATGCAACTGGACTGGAATGGATGAAACACCTAAAATGAAATGCAACAAAGAGTTTTTGATCTCTAACGGAGGTATGACTATACCGACTCTAACAGATTTAATCCTAACCATTGATCTCTCATATCGATCCTACGGCCAGCACTTAATTGCGCATCGTAAACTCAAACACCCCAGTGCTTTGGCCTCTTTTCTTATCTCTGATGTGATGTAATCCTTGCCGTTCATTCCGCCAGATTCGACGGTTCGCACTTCATCGCATCGCAAAAACATTTTCCTCTGTTTATTTTCCTCATTCCTGACATTATGGTCTAAACAAATCTAGACCATTGATCTCTGCAGATCAACGGCCGTCAGGCCTCATCCTTCTGCCATTGTGCATGCCTTACTTTTTCCCCTCTCAATTTCTCTGCCTCATCTTTAAATCTTGACTGCCCGATCATCAGATCCAACGTTCGGGACTTAACCCGATGAACCCCATTCTCCATTTAAACTCACCCACTACGTGACAAAGTGCTGACGCAACTATTGGTCCCACCATACATCCTCTGCACATCTTTGGATCGATCGCGCTCAACCCGCGCTGTTGGATCTGGAGCCTTCAATCCGATGGCCAAAACTCAATATCGCGTAATTTTTGGCCTCCCTTCCCAATGTGCTACTTCCGCGTGATATGGGCAGTTTTCATTTTCCACGTGTCAGACGCTGTATGGAATTGCATTCCAAAATCGAATACCACCTCCCCCCCCCCAAACGCTACGCGAAAACCATTAATGGTTTTCCGAAACCACTTAACCTCAAATTTGCACCATAATTCAATTTTTTTTCTGGTTAGTTGTTCTGCCAGGTTTCGACCCTTCTTCCGCTACAATTTCTCATCCTTAAGCACTCTATCACCTCCATTAAACCTCTGAACATAGTTTTACCACAAATCACAGGGTTTCTTAATGAATTTTTTGTGTTTTGCAGAGTTTTTAATGGTGTTTGCTCTGTGTATTTCCACGGTCATAGACAAGTGACAAATAAGGCTCGGAGTTATGATTCTGTGCCTTAAGCCACGAAGAAAGGAACCAGAAGGGTTTTGGGCTCTCAATTACATCGATGGATCGTGATCCTTGATCAATTAGATGAAACCCTCCAACTGACAGAAAGCCACCTGTGCCACTGAAATGGAGCAACAAAGTGTATCAGAACGAAAAATCAACGATAAATGGATTAATGCCTAAACCTGAAGATCAAGGCTTTTAATCCATGGGTTAAAAAGATAAAAAAGGTGTCAAAGAATGAAGACCCGAACATGAAGATTATGGCTTAATCAAACCTAAACACAGCTCAAGAACAAATTAAAGTGTTTTAAATTAAAACAGAGAAAAATATCAGTAAAGAAGCCTCCACTGCCACATCAGAGGAAAAAATATCCTCTTCAGCTACCAAAATGCCACCTACAGCCTCAATAAATCAAAATAAGGCATATTTATTGCCCAATCAGCGATATTTGTTTAAAGACGGCTAGAGTTATTGCTAGCCTGCCTAAAAGAGTTTTAAAGTCAAAAAAATCTGCCAAGTGGCTAAAAATTAAATGAAAACCAATTAATACATGGAAAAGATCAGAAATCTTCTCTATTGAGCTTCTCAAAGGCAAAGAAGCATTAACTTATATTAATTGAACTAGAAACCTTTTCTTTCATTCCACCTCCTCATTTCTTCTATAAATACTTCCGAAGAAGATGAGAAGTTGTTGGTTGGTTGTTGGACTTTGATGTAACACTTGCTGCTCGAAACTTTCTGCATGTAAATATTTCTCAGAGGCTGTTGAAGCTCTGTTTGTAATTAAAGAAGTTAGGCTGAGAAGAGAAGTTGTTGCTGTACTGAAACATTGGACTTGAAGTATGCAACTAGATTGACATCAATACACAAGCTGATTCATGGGATCTTCGTCTATACCATTGGTGATGTACCTCTCATTGTACTTGTTTTCCTTCTTATGTTTTCCATAAATATGTCCATTTTTCTCTGATAAAGAACAGCAAATATAGAGCTAGGATTTACCTTTAAAAGTACCCTACTCTCACTGATAAGCTTTATATTTATGTTTTCCTCCTTTGTGTATTTAAGAATGATTTAATACAGTCCAAACAGTCAAGGAATGTTGGTGAGCCCCTGTCTTACTGTCTGAACTTTAAACATTGTTCTTGAATGATATTTTCATTACATGCTGAGTAGAGTTAAACTAGAAAATTTTATGGTTTGCCTTGTCTTCTAGTTCTTTCTCCAAAGGTTTTTTGAAAGTTTCCCTAAGAGTATGCTGAAAGCAAGCCTAGATTTTAATGATATCTACTTGATCTTAAGCTACACTTTGTTTTTTCTTATATGTTTTCATCCTTTCTGAAAGTAGTCATGTGGATTACTGGATTGTTTGTCTGATAAGTTAGCTTTAATACAAGCTTGTCCAAAGAAGTCTATGGTTAGCCCTGTCCTTTTGCTGGTTTCAAACAGTTACTTAAAAAGGCTTTTCTTGTATGGAAATTTGATAAATCCTTGTTGAAATTATTGGCTTTTTCCACCTTCACAACACTTTAATGTTCCATTCCATCATTTAATCTAAAGGATCTTTTGATATAGATGACTTGCCCCATGGACCACTCTTGAAAACTGTTGTACAATTAAAACCTTTTATGACTCCATATCCCAATGGATTAAGTGTTGTTTCATACCTATCCTATTAGCTGAACCTTGTTTTTATTATTCACACCTTCACCCCTCTGAAACCCTTTCATTTTCAGAACTTTCCACTCAATTAAAGATCATACCCGACCAACCAAACAAACAAAAACCCTTGTTCTCAATAACTAGTCTAATATCATACCAAAACCTTAAAAGATAAATCAATCTTTGCACTTATAGAGAGATCCCTCTCTGGATTCAGGAGGGCTAGATCCTAGAATCCCAAAGTGGTTCATATGTAGGCTCTGAAGCGTTTGTATTTTCCAATCTTGCAAACTACGGAGACCTAACATTCTGGCGACTCCACTGGGGAGTCCTGAGTAAAATCCTTAAAACAAAACACTCAGTATTCAGTGCAGTATAAGTAGCTTTCTTCAAGCACTACCAAGCATAATGGTGATCATGATAGTACTTATTGAATTAGTGACAGACTAAGTAACCCTTAGGATTCTTATAGAGACTTATCAAACCTTGAAGGAATCAGCTAGCTAAGCCATAAGAGTAAACCCTCTTTGTCTCATCACCGTAGCTAAGTGTTGAAACAAATTTAGGACACTCTCATAACCCATAGGACTGAAAGAACTCAGAAAACCCAAAAATATTTTAGATTGGTATTCAGATCAATAAATGGTGGTGGACCATAAAACATTTTACCTCTAAAAAGCTAAAAATTTCCACCTAGTGACTCCACGATCCTAAACAAACCTAAAGACTCCACTGGGAAACCCATTACTATCATAACATCATATAAACGTAGTTAAGAAAACTTTAAAGATTAAAGTTTCCTTGCTAAAGATCAGTTAGCCTACTAAAGATTGTCATATTTGGTTAAAATTTTCTTATTATTGGGTATGAAAACATGGCATAGTGGCTTCTAGAAGAATCCATACTAGAGCCCATCCTGACCCAAATCCTCCTGAGATAGTTGATAATCCTGAAAGCATACTTAGGAAGTCTCCTAAGGCCAAAACTTCAACTATTGTTAGGTCACTCCATAGAGCTAATTATGTTCCTGAAAACCTTGAAGCTCTACAAGATTCACAAGTCGACTTAAAAAACCCATTCAGAACTAGGTCACTTGATGATATATATCAAACAAACTTTGAGCCTTCACCTTCATCCCAAGATAGTGGTGAAAACATTATTAGCAGAGAAACTACCCCACCTGATTTGCATTACCTTCATAATTTTGGTTTCTCTCATCCAAGATCTGCTCAAAAGTCTCTTGTTGGTCCATCCACATCTGTTCTCCATACACCCACTGTTCAAACCACCCCATTCCATCAACCCCCTCCACCTATAAACCCTCCATTTTTCCCACAACCTCCTATCATGGCAACATGGTATGCCCCCCTAGTCCTTCCTTTACCTTTAGTCAATCTGCCACAGGACTATCAGTCCAAGATACCAGTGTATAATGCCAGTGGTGCTACTACTACTTCACAACATGTGGACTAGATGAATGACTACTTTGATAGAAATGAGATAGATGAAGAAACTATCAAACTCATATTTTTTGCTCAAAGCTTAGGGGGGAGAAGCAAGAAAATGGTTCAAAGGCTTAACCCCTAATAGTATTAATGACATTCAAGCCTTTCATCAGTTATTTTTAAACAAATGAGAAGTTAGGAAAAACCCTCTCCAAATACTTTCAGACTACAATGCTTTCATACTACAACAATCTCAAAATAAACACTGGGGAAGGTGTCCAAAATTATTGCATTAGGTTCAATAGTGTTTATAATGCACTTCCCCCAAACTTGAAACCTCCACAAGGCTTAGCTTTAAATAAATTTCCTAAAGGATTTGATCCTGAAATGGCTTATCAGCTGAGACAGAGAAATCCTTTGACTTTAGAAGATATGCAGAAAGGAGCCTTAGCTGTGGAAGTAAATCTAATTGAGAAAAGAGCCAGGATGAGGAATGAAAAGAAAGTATCATTTAGGGAAGAATATTCACCCTCTACATCTAGCTCGAAAATGGAAGGGATGATGGAGGAAATGATGAAAAAGATGAGTATACTTGAGAGAGCACAATTTAGAGAAAACCAATCATCTCCCCAAAATATAAATCAATCTCAATATCAAAATCAAAATTTCAGGAGAAACCAACCTCAGAACAGGCCAAGAGACCCTGATCAGGAGATTATACCTCCTTTTCATCAAAACTATGTAAGTGAGGTTGAAGAAACAATTGAACAAACAAAGGAAGACGACATAAACATGTTGGGAGTAGACAATGATACTTTTGATGTTCCTCATAATAGGAAACAAGGTTTATATACACCCTATGATGATGGAAGAATGGAAGATGAAAATTACTATCAAGAACTAGAAAATGTCATCATAGAGACCCCAAAAGAATATGACCTTAGGAGTAAAAAGAATCAGGAAGCTCCCAAGAATAAAACCTCTGATAATTCTACAAAAAACAGCCATGTGAGCAAACCCAAAAACATTAAACAAAAAGATAAAACAGTGGTTGTAAATTCTAATCAAATCAAAGAGAAAGGCACTCAAATTAATGAAAAACAGAGTGCAAACCTTAGCAGCGTTAGTACTTCAGCTAGTGCTCCTATCAAAACCATTTTGACCAATGTAAATAGAGGAAATCAGCAAGCTGATTTTGTGGATAGAGTGGTGATTAACAAGGCTAAAGCAAACATTGTAAAAAATCATATGCCTTTTAGTTTGGAACAGGAAATTGCCAAGATTAAAATCTTTGTTCCCCTCACTAAATTAGTCACCCAAGATGTATATAGATCACAAATTTTTAAAGCTTTCAACACAGGAGAAAATAATGACACTTTCAACCTCAATGATGACCAACCAGAGCACTTATTTGGTCCAAATATTGAAGGAAGATACCAAGAAGGGCCAGTTCCTCCATTTTATGTTAGTTTGAAAATTCATGACAAAATTTTGCACAATGCTATGCATGATTCAGGGGCCTCTCATAACTTAATTCCCAAAGCAGTAATGGAGATTCTAGGCCTTGAAATCACCAGACCATACAAATATCTATACTCGTTCGACTCCAATAGAGTGAAATTTTTAGGTTTGATCAAAGACCTCTGTGTAAACTTAGCTCAAATACCAGCCAAGTGTTTAGTGATGGATATTGTAGTGGCTGATGTACCCCCAAATATAGTATGTTGTTATCAAGATCTTGGGGAGCTAATTTACAAGGAACAATGCATATGGATATGACATATGCTACCATCCCTATTTTCAATCAGACTAGAATACTTTATAGGGAATCTCACATGCAATACATGGTCAGTAGCCAAGAGACCAGAAAACTCTCCTCTTTATTATGTACATACAAACCTTGACTCATTTATTCTCTTCAATCATGAAACATTTAATGAGCAAGAAACCTTAATTGACATAGTGGCCATTTCTCACTGTAACTTAATGGCAGACATAGAAAAGGAGGAAGACAAGACAAAATTATCAAAACAGTTTTCCAAAACAGAAAATTACAGCGGACAAATCACAAGCCTAGAGCTACAAAATAGTCATCCATTGTTTGTCAACCTTGAGAGTCAAGAAAACAGTCCTCAACATAATGAATAACATGAGGAACTAAACCAATTTCAACTTAGTTTTGATTTACAAGAGCAATCTAAAAGCACATAAGATAAAGAGGAGGGTAGCCAAAATAGTAATTCTGAAAACATTCCTCTCTGGAAAATGAATTTTGATGGGTCTTGCACTAAGAATAATGTCGAGGCAGGCATATGGATACACAACACTGAGAACAATCATGCTGAAGGGCATTCCTACAGGTTAAGTTTTCAATGTAAAAATATCATAGCTAAGTACGAAGCCCTTCTTTTAGGCCTACATTTATTGAAGAAATTAGGGGCCAAAAAGATAAAAGTTCAGGGAGATTTAGAGTTGATTATTGGGCAAGTGAATGGGGAATATAGTGCCAAGCACCCTAGACTTAGAGCCTACAAAAATGATGTCATGGACTTATTAAAAACATTTGATGAATTCCAACTTATCTTTGTCCCAAGAAACCAAAATGTCCTTGTCAATGGTTTAGCCTTTGCTGCTAGAACTTGTCTAACACCTTATGAAACCAAACAATGCACCACCCAAGTCAAATTTAGACCAGCTGTCCCAGACAATGAAAAATACTGGCAAGTTTTTGAGGGAGATAAAAAAATAGAAGACTTCCTACAGTCCAGAAATGAATTTGAGCCACCAAGTTCAGATTCAAAGTATGACCAAGATTGTCTTATTGAAGAAAACTTACTTGATGAAGAAGTAAAGTCTCCAGAGATTGCTGATATAAATCTGTTATCTAATAAAATTGAACATACCATAGAAATTAGTGCAGATTTAGAAAAATAAGACTTAGAAATGCTACAATATAACACTCAAAGCTTGCCAAAGGGACTGGTCCCATTAGAAGAATTGTTTGATTTCAATGATGTTGCCAAAAAACCAAAACTGGAACCTATTGAAACTGAAGTAGAAGAATGTAACATAGGCAATGAACAAAAACCAAAAATGATCAAACTGTCTAAAACATTGCTAGCTCGCATCAAACTGAAATATATTGAGTTGTTTAGAGAATTTTCTGATGTATTTGCATGGAGTTACGAAGATCTAAAATCATATGACAGAGAGATAATTCAGCATAAGATACCCCTCAAAGAAAACCAGAAGCCCTATAGACAAGAATTGCGCAAAATAAACCTTATTCAGTTACCCCTGGTTGAGAAAGAAATTAAGAAAATGTATGATGCTAGAATTATAGGCCCTGTTAGATATTCAGATTGGGTATCTAATCTTGTGTCAGTTAGGAATAAAACAGGAGAAATAAGGCTTTGTATTGATTTTAGGAATTTAAACAGGGCCTCATTAAAGGACAACTATCCCTTACCCAAAATGGATCACATTTTACAAAAGGTAGTTGGTTCTAGAAGAATTTCTTTGCTAGATGGCTTCTCAGGTTACAATCAAATTCTGGTACATCCTGATGATCAAATCAAAACAGCCTTTACTACACCTTGGGGTACTTTTATGTATCAAAAAATGCCCTTTAGTTTAATGAATGTTGGTGCTACATTTCAAAGAGCCATGGATATTGCATTCTCAGAAGAATTAGGCCTCTTCATCATTATTTACCTTGATGACAACATTGTTTTTTCCAAAACAGATGAAGAACACCTAGAACACTTGAGAAAAGTCTTTGAAAAATGTAGAAAATTTGGGTTATCTTTAAATCCAAAGAAAACAATGTTTGGTCTCCAAGAAGGAAAACTACTTGGACACATCATATCAGAAGAGGGTATAAAGATAGACCCAAAGAGGATTAATGGTATATTGCAAATCAACCATCCTAGAAACATCAAGGAACCTCAATCTTTCATTGGGAAGATTAATTTCTTGAGAAGGTTCATACCCAATCTAGCTGAACTCCTTAGAAACATGACCAATATGCTTAAAAGAGAAGAGGGAGTTAAATGGACCTTAGAAGCAAAGAAATCGTTTGAACTGGTAAAACAAGCATTAACCAAAACACCAGTTCTCATTAGTCCTGATTTTACAAAGGATTTATTCATTTTTTTCATTTGCATCAGAACACACAGTGGTTGTTGTCCTATTACAGAAAAACTTGAAGGGACAAGGGAAGCCAATTGCATTCTTTAGTAAGGCATTGAGAGATGCACCTCTGAAGTACAATATCATGAAAAAACAAGTCTTTGCCTTATTCAAAGCCTTAAAAGACTTCAGATTTTACATTTTACATTCCCACATCATTGCATTTGTGCCAAATTCAGTTGTAAAAGACATCTTAACCCAGGACCCAGATGGAAAAAGAGGAAAGTGGATTGTTGTGATACTTGAATATGATTTATAAATCAAGCCCACTAAGCTCATAAAAGGCCAAGGACTAGCAAGATTAATGGCTGAGTCTAATTTTGAAGCTCTTGATATAAACATGTTAGATGCATTAGATGAACGGGAGGAGTTGTCAACTCCCATTGTAGAATATCATTTTCTGTTTTCATCTTGGTATGTTGATATTTTATATGTTTTGCTCAATTTAAATACACCTCCTGGTTTGTCTAAAACGAAGGAAAGATTTTTAAAGTTGAAAGCTGTTAATTACTGCATTTTGGATAAATGTCTATATTGGAAAAATGCCAGTGGATTATTGCTTAAATGTTTGCCTGAGAATGATGCAGAAAAGATCAAGCATGAATTACATGAAGGAGAATGTGGAGGCCACCTCTATTGGAAGACAACTGCCAATAAAATCCTTAGATCTGGTTACTATTGGCCCACCGTCTTTCAAGATGTCCACAAAATGATTATTTCCTGTCACAAATTCCAACTCTTTGAAGGCAAAAGAAAACTGCTTCCCTTACCCTTGCATCCAATCACTATTGAAGCCCCTTTTCAGCAGTGGGGTCTAGAATTCATTGGGGAAATACATCCAGCCTCATCTTCCCAACATAGATGGATCCTCACTGCAACAGACTACTTTACCAAATGGATAGAATCCATCCCTTCTCGGCAAGCCACTGACTCTGTCATCATAAAATTCCCTGAAAATCATATCCTATCTAGATTTGGTTGTCCTAGGAAGATTATCACTAACAATGCTGCTACATTTGGATCCAAAAATATGGTTGAATTCTGTCATAAATATCAGATTACATTGGGCCATTCTACTGCTTATTACCCACAAGGTAATGGGTTGGCAAAATCCTCAAACAAAATTTTGGTGAATATAATCAAAAATTTGTTGGAATACAATAAGAAATCATGGCACACAAAGCTAGTACATGCACTATGGGCTGATAGATTAGCACTTAAGGAATCAATTGGAATGTCACCCTACCAGCTAGTTTATGGAGTAGATGCAATTTTTCCAACCAGTGTAGGAGTGCCAGTCATGAAGCTGATCTAGGAAGTACAGTCTGAAGAAAATGATATGACAAGAAGAATCAATCAGACTATACATCTTCAACAAACCATAGAAGAAGTCTACAACAGATCTCTACACCAGCAAGAAAACATCAAGAAGTTGTTTGATAAAAGGACAAAGGCCAGTGATTTCAGCATTGGTGACAAAGTTTTGAAGTGGGATTCCAGGAGAGAATATAAGGGAAAACATGGCTAGGCCCTTATCTCATTCATTCTACTACTGGTAACAATGCTTATTTCTTACAGGAATTGAATGGAACTAAACTCTTTGGAATTCTTGTCAATGGCAGGATGCTCAAGCATTACTTTTGTCAAGAATCATGAGTTTCAAAGCTTTTTACTTTCCATTGTAAATTATCATTGTCTGAAAATTGCATTCAAAGTTAGAAAAATAAAAATACAAAAACAATAGAAAAGAGAAAAGAGGGCAGAATGAAAACAAGAAAGGTATAACCCCATACCAAAAAAGAGAAATATAATCTGAAAGTGTGCAAGCTTAAATGCCACTCCTAAAAACACATTTCTAGTTATTCATACAGACTAATCATGACTAATTATATTTTCAATTTACTGTTGATAGTTTAGTGAATTAGATCAGCCAAACAGCTTAATCTTGGCTTATCAGTAAGGTATATTAGGATAGAAAAGCAAAGGTTCAAACATGCTCAAATCCTGAACCTTTGAGATTGATGTAGAACTGGTTCTAAAAAGCTCAAAACTTGAACCAGATAAAAGAGGAAACAACTCAAACAAGACCAAAACCAGAGCTAAAGAAATAATGAAGGATGTTTTCAAATTTTCAAATCTTAAGCCTTCACAATTTTGTTTTAAATTGTCTGCAAATTTTAGTCTATGTGCAGCTTTTTTTATGTCATAGATCTGCAGCAAGTCAAATTGCTTAATCCTGGCTTGGCTGCTTTTAAATTTCCTGTTTTAGAATTTAGAGAATAAATATTTGTCAGATAGCCTAATCCTGACAGATAGTAGTTAGGTAGTGAAATTATGAGTTCAACTGCTTAATCTGAACTCATGGAGAAATAAGAGTAGACTTAGACTAGTTTTTTGTTTTCAATAAAAGAATAAATTGATTGATGAAAAGGTTTGCAAGTCCAAATGCACCTTCTGAAGAAAAAATGTTAGGAAGTAGGTTGTGTAGGTAGATGTTTGGGAAATATTTTTTTTCTAATATATCAAGTTCTAATAATTTTTGTTAGCAGCTGATAAAAAAGGATCATCAAAGTGCAAGGCATTGATCAGCTTCCAGAGTAAATTGTTTGAAGTTCTTTACACCTTCAAGAAGATGCCATCCCCATGTGGAGCCACTGTTAGCCACCTATAAAAATTTGTCATATCAAATGGTGGCTAAATATTTTTAGCTTTCAAGGAACAATTCATGTTCAAATTGTGAGTTCTTGAAGTCTTATGATGATAATTATCCTTGGAATTAATCTTCACTGTTGTTTCACTATCAATCCTAAAATACCTGTTGTTTACCAAAGGAAAAAATTGTTCAAAGAGGTTCTATTTTTCATCATTTCACTCCTCCTCTTACTCATAAAAAACCCCATTTTCATCCTTATTCCCTTCATAAAATCCTTCTAAAAACCCTTCATTTAACCTTCAAAATCATCAAAACACCTCTTAAAACTTTATATCTCCCCTTTATTTGGTTTTAAAATCCCTTCTCTCATCTATCGGAACCCTGTTTTGGCTTTAAAATCTCCTTGTTTTGGCCTAAAAACAGTCTTTTGCACTCCTAAGGCCTTAAGCCCCAGCCCCTTTTTCCTTATATGACGCGGAGCTGCCACCGAACACTAAGCCTCATCGCTCCATCGCAATCGGCAATCGCAAATTCCCTTTATCCTTTCCCTTTTCCTCCTCCGATGCCGATCCCCCGATTTAATCTCAGCCGTTAAATCCACAAGAACCGACGGCTAAGATCTCATCGTGCTCCACCCATAGCCTTCTGTCATCACACCCGCCGATTTAATCCTGACCGTTGATCTCTCATATCGACCCTATGGCCAGCACTTAATCGCGCATCGCAAACTCAAACACCCTGGTGCTTTGGCCTCTTTTCTTATCTCCAATGCGATGTAATCCCTGCCATTCATTCCGCCAGATCTGACGGCTCGTGCTTAATCACATCGCAAAAACCTTTTCCTCTCTTTATTTTCCTCATTCCTGATGTTATGGTCTAAGCAAATCTAGACCATTGATCTCTGTAGATCAAAGGTCGTCAGGCCTCATCCTTCCACCCTTGCGCATGCCTTACTTTTTCCCCTCTCAATTTCTCCGCCTCATCTTTAAATCTCGACCGCCCGATCATCAGATCCAACATTCGGGACTTAACCCGATGAACCCCATTCTCCATTTAAACTCACCCACTACGTGACAAAGTGCTAATGCAACTATTGGTCCCACCATACATCCTCTACACATTTTTGGATCGATCGCACTCAACCTGCGTCGTTGGATTTGGAGCCTTCAATCCGATGGCCAAAACACAATCTTGTGTAATTTTTGGCCTCCCTTTCCAGTGTGCTACTTCCGCGTGATATGGGCGGTTTTCATTTTCCACGTGTCAGACGCTATATGGAATCGCGTTCCAAAAGCGAATACCGCGTCCCCCCCAAACGTTGCGCGAAACCATTAATGGTTTTCCGAAACCACTTAACCTCAAATTCACGCCATAATTCAATTTTTTACCTAGTTATCTGTTCTGCTAGGTTTCGACCCTTCTTCCGCTGCATTTCCTCATCCTCAAGTGCTCTATCACTTCCATTAAACCTCTGAATGCAGTTTTACCACAAATCGCAGGGTTTCTTAATGAATTTTTTGTGTTTTGCAAGGTTTTTAATGGTGTTTTCTCTGTGTATTTCTACAGTCACAGAAAAGTGAAAAATAAGGCTCGGAGTGACGATTTTGTGCCTTAAGCCACGAAGAAAGGAACCAGCATGGTTTCGGGCTCTAAATTACATCGATGGATTGTGATCCTTGATCAATTAGATGAAACTCTCCAACTGACAGAAATCCACCTGTGCCACTAAAACAGGGCAAAAAAGTGTATCAGAATGAAAAATAAACGATAAAGGGATTAATGCCTAAACCTAAAGATCATGTTTTTTAATCCACGCGTTAAAAAGATTAAAAAGGGGTCAAAGAATGAAGACCCGAAGATGAAGATTATGGCTTAATCAAGCCTAAACACAGCTCAAGAACAAATTAAAGTATTTTAAATTAAAACAGAGAAAAATATCAGTAAAGAAGCCTCCACTGCCACATCAGAGGAAAAAATATCCTCTTCAGCTACCAAAGTTCCACCACCAGCTTCAATAAATCAAAACAAGTCATAGTTATTGCCTAGTCAGTGATATTTGTTTAAAGACAACCAGAGTTATTTCTGGCCTGCCTAAAAGAGTTTTAAAGTCAACAAAATCTGCCAAGTGGCTAAAAATTAAATGAAAGCCAATTAATACATGGAAAAGATCAGAAATCTTCTCTATTGAGCTTCTCAAAGACAGAGAAGCATTAACTTGTATTAATTGAACTAGAAACATTTTCTTTCATTCCACCTCCTCATTTCTTCTATAAATACTTCCGAAGAAGATGAGAAGTTGTTGGTTGGTTGTTGGACTTTGATGTAATACTTGTTGCTCGAAAATTTCTGCATGTAAATCATTCTCAGAGGCTGTTGAAGCTCTGTTTGTAATCAAAAAAGTTAGGCTGAGAAGAGAAGTTGTTGTTGTACTGAAACATTGGACTTGAAGTATGTAACTGGATTTACATTAATACACAATATGATTCATGGGATCCTATTCTATACCATTGGTGATTTACCTCTCATTGTACTTGTTTTCCTTCTTATGTTTTCCATAAATACGTCCATTTTCCTCTGATAAAGAACAGCAAATATAGAGCTAGGATTTACCTTTAAAAGTACCCTACTCTCACTGATAAGCTTTATATTTATGTTTTCCTCCTTTGTGTATTTAAGAATGATTTAATACAGTCCAAACAGTCAAGGAATGTTGGTGAGCCCCTATCTTACTGTCTGAACTTTAAACATTGTTCTTGAATGATATTTTCATTACATGCTGAGTAGATTTAAACTAGAAAAGTTTATGGTTTTCCTTGTCTTCTAGTTCTTTCTCCAAATGTTGTTTGAAAGTTTCCCTAAGAGTATGTTGAAAGCAAGCCTAGATTTTAATGATATCTTACTTGATCTTAAGCTACACTTTGTTTTTTCTTATCTGTTTTCATCCTTTCTGAAAGTAGTCATGTGGATTACTGGATTGTTTTTCTGATAAGTTAGCTTTAATACAAGCTTGTCCAAAGAATTCTATGGTTAGCCCTGTCCTTTGGCTGGTTTCAAACATTTACTTAAAAAGGCTTTTCTTGTATGGAAAGTTGATAAATCCTTGTTGAAATTATTGGCTTTTTCCACCTTCACAACACTTTAATGTTCCATTCCATCATTTAATCTAAAGGATCTTTTGATATAGATGACTTGCCCCATGGACCACTCTTGAAAACTGTTGTACAACTAAAACCTTTTATGACTCCATAGCCCAATGGATTAAGTGTTGTTTCATACCTATCCTATTATGTAAACCTTGTTTTGATTATTCACACCTTCACCCCTCTGAAACCCTTTCATTTTTAGGACTTTCCACTCAATTAAAGATCATACCCGACCAACCAAACAAAAAAAAACCCTTGTTCTCAATAACTAGCCTAATATCATACCAAAACCTTAAAAGATAAATCAATCTTTGCACTTATAAAGAGATCCCTCTATGGATTTAGTAGGGCTAGATCCTATAATCCCAAAGTGGTTCATATGTAGGCTCTGCAGCATTTGTATTTGCCAATCTTGCAAACTACGGAGACCTAACAGTTTCAGTTCAACCACTCCCAATGACTCATCCTCGAGGTGGTTGGAATGGAACCTCCACCTCTATTTTTAAAAAACATTCCATAAACAGCTTGGCACTAGGGTCTAACTGGCACAGAGTGCCAACTGGCACGGGCTTAGTGTTAAATTTCTCTGTCGGTGCGAGGGTGTAACTAGCTACTCCAACCAAGGAAAAAATAGGGATTTTTACAGCTCTGCTAAGGGAATTTTCAACAAGAAGAATGTTGATTTCATCAAAAGGGATGCAAGGATGGTATTTACAAAGCATGACATTGCTTATTGGTCACAGAAACGACCCTCCAATGTGCAAGTTGGGGATTGCAGGGACAGTGACAAAATTTTGTGTAACAGATGCCCCTTAAAGCATGAAGTCCGAGAGAGTGGGAGGGGTGAAATGATTTATGAGAATGCGTTCAAACCAAACACCGTTGTCGGAAGACTTGCAATTACAAATACAACTAATATCTGTGATACATTAATCATGTGGCATGGGCGCAGCCATCCATAATAGAGTATATAAAAACTAAGATCCAAGGTATAGACACAGCCATCCAGCAGGAAGGATCAATAAATAGACTTAGGTATGGTCGCAGCCATCCAATCAAGAGAGTCATGCAATAAGTCATATTAATCCAAAAAAGTCCACAGCTTGGAGTTTATCAGACAAAACCCAGGGTTTTGAACTCCATCTCGACCCAAACAAGTACAATTTTGAGCATGCGAATATATGAGCTGAAGTCGAACATGCAAGAAAATCGTTTGATTACCAGCCAATGATGAAAGTTGTTAACAGACACGAGAGAAACCACCAATGATGATGATGGCCCTCAAGGTACAAAAGGCACAATCTACGGAATTTGAATAATGATTTGACGTCGAACATCCGTAGAATCACTCAATCGAAGGCCAATGATGTGAACCTGTTGAAGCCTCAAAAATCGCTGCAACAACATGGGGGATGACCACCCGGTCCGGACCTTAAATCAGATCCTTTTCCATTTTGAATGGTGGTTCCGACTGGTTCAACTAGGCCCAGTTACCTTCTCTCAATCTCCAATGGCTTTAAAATATGACTTTCATTCACCAATGCAAAAGAGACATCAGATCAACCTTCTTGCTGATCAAGCAAGAAAGTGATCCTTAAGCTGATTTAGGGCTCAGCCAATCCACTACTAAAGTTTGCCTCTTTAGGAAGAGGACTTAAAAGAATGTAGAAATTAATCTAAATGCAAACTTATTCTAAGATGCAAGCAAAAGAAACTATCTTAATCCTATCTCAATTAGGCATATATAGATCTAACCCAACCAAGAGCAGGTATTTATAATATTGAGATTGAAATATGTCTTGTTTATAATGAATATCAAGTTAATGAAATAGTTCAATTAACTAACATTATGGATAGCAAAACACATCCTATTGAGACCTTTTAACTGAAATAATCAATCAACAACATTCAGGAAATAATTCACAAAATGGTATTGATCATTTAATCAGTAACTTGAATTATTAAACAATAATATGCGGAAGAAGTTCACAACATATCACTATTTATTAATCCAATACTAAAAGACAGATTTATGAGTAAATAGTTACTCAGAAATCAGAATTCAACCCATAAGAGCAGAGATAAATAACAACATAAAATAGAAGCAAATTACCCATACCGACAAAAGTGCACAAATATGTAAGTAAATTGACACCATTCCTATTATCATAAAATAAAACCAGCATTTAAAATAATAGTATTCGAAATACCAATTTATTGAATCCATTTCTCCAGCTCCGGTCTCTAATAGTCCTTTACAATGCCTAAGCTTCTGCTTTCAAAAGCAAAGCTACAATAGTGCAATCTCCGTTCATTATACATAACTCAGTATGTAAAAGAAAAACCTCAATAATCTCCAGATCTGAGATTCCACACCTCCCACCTACAACTCTAAATCCCTATTACAAAAGTGCTTTTAGAATTCCAGAATTGCAGAGGAGAGTAGCCTCTATTCCATTCTGCAATCTGCTATTTATAATATTTGCAAAGGAATTCTTGAGATGAAAGTTTGTTGAAGAAAATCTGCCCAATCACTTTTATTTTGCTCAAAAATTCTAATCTTTAAATTGTTGGAGCATTCTCATTTATTAAGATATTTTCTTCATATCTCTTCTACTGTTTCCCTGCAAAAAGAAATCAAAATGAATTAAAATGTAACAATAAAATCAAAATACCATTTCTGGCATTAAAACAAATCCAATCAAATTTAATTTAAATAAATCATTGAAAATAAAATATAAGCTCTCTATTGATGCCTAGGATAGTTTAATTGGCCAAATATAACATTGATGAGCGAATCTATAATTAGAAGAGGCTTGGACAAATGAAAATGCAGAAAATAAATCAGAAAATTGATTTTTCTTTAGAAATTCGGAGCTTGATTTTCTGCATGATTTTTGACCCAATTAATGACCAAATCTATTAGTGGAACTTCCTCAAAAATGTTCTCCTTGATTTTATCTTTCCAATGAGCCCTCCTGGACCTCATTTGGCCAAGTAAAACTCATTCTATGAGCTTCCAAAGTTGATGAGTCAAATTTGGCATAATTCTAGAAATTTTGTTGCTGGACTAAAAATCAGAATTTTTAATTAGAAATTTAATCCTAAATTAGATTCTAATTATCTAATAATTAATTCTAATTTAATTATTAACTAACTAATATATACAATTAATTATAATTAATTATCATCTAATTCAGAAATTAATTAAGTTACAAAATTAAATTAATATATAAACGATTTGAAAAAGTTAATTTAAATATGATTAATATTATAATTCAAATTATATTAAAATTATAATAAAAATTATAATTATAATATAAAAATATAAAAATTAATTTACAAACCATTGGAATCAATCCATACCCATAATCCATTAAACAAACCATTGAAATCAATCCACACTTTATTAATTCATCCATGTGAGTTTGTGGAGGGGTATGGTGAGTGGAGGTACGGGAGGCATAAGGGGTAAAACAAAAACTAATATTAAAAACTTTTAACACAACGCATATCGCCTTATCGCATATCGCAAGAACCTTGGATCGGGGTTTTTCAAATGTGCATGTTATCAAAATTGCGATGGATCCGAATTTGCGATCTGCGATGGATCCGAATTTGCGATCTGCGATCTGCGATGGATCTGAATTTTGCGATCTGCGATCTGCGATTCGAATTTACGATCTGCGATGAAATTCGAATTTGCGATATGCGATGTATTTTTTTTTTTTTTTTTAATGATGTTTAGTTTAGTTATGAAATTTTCTAAACTACAGCTACTCCGAAAATAAAAAGAATAAAAATAGCATTTTTAACCCAGACTAGAAAATGATGGGACTTCAAAGGAGTACCATTTTTAAACCAGTTGACCAAATGAGGCGAAACAAGCGTCAATGGGAGGCTTATAAAAAATCGATTTTAACAAAGCAATCAAAACAAGAATCCAAAGAAAATGAAAAATTAACAAAAGCGTAGGATAATCAACTAAAATAACAATCCTAAAAGGTGTTTAGCCAAAATTTTATAAAAAGGGTCCCCATTATTTGAAGTGAACAAGTCAAAAATGGGGGGGTTGTGTTTTACCACAACAGAACCTTGCATTGAATGCGAAAAACCTGCCATTAAGGCATGCAGACTCCAAGGTACTAGAAGGGAGTCTCTAGATCAAATTCTTGGATAATGAGCTAAAGTTGACAAGATGTGACTTGGTCAAAGGACGGCCATAATGTTTCCCACATCATCGACACGAGACAAAGGAACATGATGAAAGTGGATTAGCACCAACATGAGATCAGAGGAAGGTTTACAACTGCAGAGGCAAACTTCTCTTGAACATATCAATAGCACAACACTGGATTTGGTAGTATTTGACATCAAAGGATCTGAGGTCATGATGACATGGAAAAGAGCAGATGAGAGGTCAAAAGATATTACCCAAACCTATGGAGGCAAAAATGACGAAATGAGATGTCCCCAACCTGACAAAAATGCAGACAAGTTCCATGTTCAAGAGCGACATACTGCCAACATAACTAAAACTTGGTTCCATTTTCCCCACCATTTCTGGAAAGTACCCCAGTTACTTTTTAAAACAAGCTTGAAGGGGATATCATATTTTTGCATTGTAATTTTGTCCTTTGGACAAATCCAACCTAGTACATTTTACGAGCCCTAGGAAGGAGGAACTCGAATAACGTCATGGTGATGAAGTCCATTGTCATCAGGGTTTAACCAGTCTGACAAAGGAAGAAATCGACATCTTTTCATGTTTAGAGAGTTTGAAAAGAAGGCAGAAAAGAAAACTCTAGTAGTCCCTTTTCGTAGATAGTCTCACAGGTCCAAAAAGTTAGAAAACTGTGTCTGAGAGAACCTCTTAGTCGCGATAGGCTAAGGTATTCCTTTTTCGTAAGTAATCCATCCCAGCCCGAAAAAGGGTTAAACGTATACTGGGTAGATATCGTTTGCAACCATTTAACGAGTTCAAAACTACAAGAATCTCGGCAATATTTTCAATTTTAGAGAGTTAGGAAAGAGTTGAAAGATGACTCCAGTAGTGACTTTTTCATGTTTTTACCGAGTCTGAAAAAGTATAAAATATAACTCATTACTTCATCATTGTCGCATGAAAAACCTGTTGTTTCACAAGAGACATGTGTAAAACCCATTTCTCGAAATTAATATAATAAAATAATCAAAAAATGTGTCTTAAAACCTAATTAGGGTTGTGAAAAAGTTATAAAATACTAAAAATGCTAAAAATAATTACTTTTCACTTTTTTACCTCTTGTGGAGCAATAGTTACCCATTTCACTATGCAATCTTACGGCGACGATAACAGCCGATCTAGCAGACCAATCGCAAATCCGTCAGCTCCAGGTAAGAGCTAAGATCCCTCTCGTCATTTTAAGTCATTTCTTACTATCTGCAATTTTCAATTTCGAATTTTGGGGGAGGAAATGCAAAAATTAGGGCACGGTAGTTGGCGCGGGTTTCGGACACGGAGTCATGTCAACTGCCCGATTTTTTACACTATGGCATGCCCATTGGCGCGACTGTTTTGGAAACAGTTGCGCTAACGGCGCAAACAATTTTTAGGCAAAATTCTGATCAAATACCCCAATTATTCATAAATCTAAGGTTAAAAATTGACTAATACCACTCATGTGAATGTGTTTGTATGTAGAAAGAAGCAAAATGGTCATTGAATGGAAAGAACGAGGAGGTAATGAAGAAGATGAGCTAGCCATGGAAAATGAGAGAGTCATGGAAGCTCTCAGAAACTGTGGTCTAAAAAAATTCTTCCTAACACCATGTCTCTGAGCCCAACCAGAGTTATTACAGTATCTGGTCAGCATATGGGACGAAAATCAAGAGAAGTTCATCCTTCAAGATCAAGAACTTGAGATTGAAGTCTCTAATGGGTATTTCATCACAGGATTATCATGGAGGGGAGCAGCACCAATATTTACCAGCACCCGGCCTTGCATGGAAACCATGACCATGGTGATAGACAGGGTATGTCTAGGAGCACAGAAGGGATCAGGTAGTGGGAAATTTGATATTCAAACTATTCCAGATTTGACACTACGAGTGGTGCTACACACCATCACATGAGTTGTGGGGTCACAAGCACTGCACGAAGAAACAAAGACACAGTTGCTTCTTGCTATAGATTAATTGGCACCGAACATATACAATTGGGTAGAGGTCGTGACAATAAACATAAAGCGCCAGCTAACAAAATGCAAGAAGTAAAAATTGAAAGAATTTGGTTATGGATCTATTCGGGTATCGTTCTTCTTGGAACAACTACCCATTTCTCAGCAACAGGAGGTCATAGTCGTGACACCACCAGCGAGAGAACTATGGATGGCTCGATGGGCAGCTCTAATGCCAAGGGCGAGGGGCAGTCAACAGATGTCCTGGAGACTGAAATTCTTTGATTGGCTCTGCTAACAACTAATTTTCGTGGAGGACTGGCCCTACTCTGGTACAGATTTCATTGATGATCCAGAACTCCCACTCCCAGAGGGAGAAGATTGGGATGAATATTTGGGTGAGACTCATTTTTTTTAATTGTATGAGTATTATTATTTTTTATTTATGCATGTTCTGACATTAAATCCATGTAATTGTAGACGTTGGCCAGAGAGACCTACCGGCATGTCACCAATAGCGAGGCGAATCCCTCGCGATTTCGATCCTCAAGGCGAGGGTGGCGAGGAATATGAGATAGTGCGCAACCTGGAGGGGATCACATGAGGAGTACCAGATTATGCATGTTTTGACGATGTTCCTTGCGCCTACCAAAGACATACCATAAGGGTGCCCAGCTGAATTCACCGCTTGCTGAGGCGGCTAGTACGGGCAGTGACATGTTATCATGAGCACCATGCTGATTAGACACCTGGGTTTTATTTTATCTGCATATTTGAGATACATGATGTCTCAGGATGTAACAGAAACAAACATATATTTTTATAAGTTATGATGCACACAGCTACAAACATGTGATATATATATATATATATATATATATATATATATATATATATATATTTCCTTACATGGATATTTTACATATGATGATGCTTTTACAAATTACGCAAATTTCTATCTAATAATATGTTAGCCACTGTATCAGTTAATGTGTTCATTCGTCTAGGAATATGTTGATAGGTAATAAAATCAAAATGTCTTTCCAACAAACGAATATGTAAATACAATCTCAGAATGTGCGGATTTCTAAATAAATAATGATTATTGAGTTGCAGAACGACAAGTTGTGAATCTAGATTTACAAGCAATGTGCGTATGCCGAGGTCGATCGCCTCGGTTAATAGGTCAATGACATCATTATATTCAGCGACATTGTTTGTAGTTTTTCCTAGACAAATACCTTGCAGATCTATCAACTCACCAGCAAGATCATAAATTACCCAGGTTGTCGAAGACAAATACCTGGTACTGTGGGAAGCACCATCTGCGAAACCAACATAAGGGGTAATAAACATCTGCACAATAAGCAAGACCCAATAAGCAGGAAAATGCTCAAAAGCACACCAAACCGAAAACATGTACAAAAATGAAAACAACACCAATGTACACCTATTACGCATGAATGACTCATGCATAATATTTTTTAGATACAACCCACTTTTGGGTTGTTCAAGAGGATGAGCTTCGTAGTCAATTAGCTCATAGGCCCTATTTTGCAACACATGTTTAACGATGTAGGGCCCATGCCACATAGGTTGAAATTTTCCTTCCCCTAGCTTATCATGAGCTTGGTCATACAGGAGGAAGAGGTCTCCTTCAATGAAAGAAATAGGGGAAACTGACTGATCAAAATGAGCTTTGACCCGCTTTTTCTGTGCTTCAATAACGAGAGGAGCAAAGCGGCAGGTTTCATCCAGCCTTTCTAAATAAAGGAGATGCTCTTCTTCTGGCGAAGTATTCGGCAGTAATTCAACAGCCAACTTGAGCGAAGGTATTTCACATTCAATCAGGAGAGTAGCTTTCAGGCCATAAACCAATTGGAAAGGAGTGAACCAGGTTGAGTTCTTAATTGAGGTTCAGTATGCCCAAAGAGCCGAAAATAACATGAGATGTCAATTTGATTTGTGGATCCCAATCGTAATTTGAAGCATCGTGCCAAGAACTTTATTCACAGCTTCAACCTGGCCATTGGCTTGAATTTAGTATGGCGTTGAGTTGTCGTGACACAGACCCAACTTAGGAGTCAACTCCGCCACCATATAATGCCGAAAATGGGAACCATGATCGGTAACAGTGGCTTAAGGGACACCAAAACTAGCAATAATGCGATTTAATATGAACTAAGTAGATGTCTTACCGTCAGCGGCAAGTGTAGGCATTGCTTCAACCCATTTGGTGAAGTATTCCATGGCTACGATAATATAAGCATGCCCCCCGGCCGATTCATGGTTACACATCATAAAATCGATGCCCCACTTCGCAAAGGGACCTGTTAGTCATCAGTATTTTTCACTTGTTGGTGATGACTAGTTGTAACAGCGAAGTTTTCTAGCAGTTGATCTAAAAATTTGTCAAATTTGCCAGCTGGAAAACACCCATAAACATTTTTTTCCCTCCTACCTTTTCAATCCACCCATGACAAGATGAAACCTCATTATCGAGCCCTATTTAGCCTCAGCCATACTAGCTTGTCCATCAGCTCCAAAGAAAAGAATCCAAATCTATCCAAAGATGTCTCCCCTAAGTTAGGTAGTGGCGCTTTAGGCATTTCTCCCTTGGCAAACTATCCTAAAGCCAAAGAACCTCTATCTGCTACAGACCAGTCATAACAGACCTTCCCATTCTGCAAATAAAGTTGGTTACACCCTTAAGTCGCGCCACTAACAAGCCCTAAAGTCTCAGCAATGCACATGCCCTAGGTCAAACTAATATTAGGTGGTTTTACAAGTGTTTCAATGGATCTTTCAAGAGAAGAAGTGTACCATCATCCCAGAAGACAGTATTTGGCTCAACATGAGAAGACAGTTGCTTCTCATGTGATTTTGAGCCTGGGATGCAACTACAGGGCAGAGAGTTGTTTCATTAAGCTCCTGCGATCGCAGTCAAAGGTTAGTAAATTATGAATGACAAGAAGTGCTTTGAAAATACTAACCAAACTGCTTGTGATGTCTAAAGAGGCATAGAGATATTTGAAAAACAGAATTACATGTCTCAGAGAAGTGCCCTTCTTTACTATTACCAATTTTTCATTCTTCATTTGCTCAAGCATGAAAAGCCAGTGAAAGGAAAAATAACAATGTTAAAAGCCAATGAAATGACATCACTGAGAAAACCCCCTTCATTTTATAAGCAGAGGGTTGAGGACTGAGAAAACCTCCTTCATTTTATAAGAAGAGGGTTGAGGACTAAGAAAACCTCCTTCATTTTATAAGCAGAGGGTTGAAGACTGAGAAGGCCTCCTTCATCTATAAGCAGAGGGCCAGGGATAAAGTTTGTTTTTAAGTTTTTCACTAACTGAAAAGGAAAACTTTAGGTACAGTGGAAGACAATTGAAGGTTTCTGAATAAAAATAATGTTAAAGGTAGAGGCAAAGTAGTAATGCTTTTAGAAATTGTTTGCATAAGTTTCACTGCTATTGAAAAACAATGTGAAACTAATAGGTTGATTATCAATGAAGAAATATTGTTAAGTAGATGGCCAAAGGCGTCAGACAATCTTGGTCTCAAACTGACTTCTGCCATCAAGTATAAAGGAAACCACTATCAGTATGATCATCAAACATTATTCATTGGGTTGAAACAGAGGTTTAAAGGAAACCAGGCATTTGTCAAAGTAGGCATCCTTCATAAACAAAGTAAAGGGGCTCACCATACTTTGAGGATGAAAAGCTATTATTGCATATGGCAAAGATTCCAAAAGGGACAAATTTCCCATGTTCACATTTCAAACCTCAGTTCATCATCCCCTGTTTTATCTCCTTAAAGTTGAAGACTTGATTATTTTGTAAATCTAAGGTTAGTTAGTGACTTTGGTGATGGAGATCTTTTGTAAACAGGATTTTCACTTACAGTTTCAAATGAGTTTTTTCACCCACAGTCAAAAGAGAAGCTCAAAAAGCACCTTCCAGCTCAATCAGTTTCACAATGGGCATGACCACCTCCAAAGCATCAGGTGCAGACACTGTCAGCTTAAGTTTCAAAAGGGTAGAGCTACCTCTTTACAAAATGTCAAAGAAAACATCACATAACACAATTTTCTTTCTACAGGTGTCCTTTTTCAATGAGAAAAACACTAAATGATGTTGATATTCAAAAGGTGTTTCTCTTTCTATTCATAAAGACCTTTTTCAAACTTGTCAAAAGTGACAGCAAATGAGCAACACAAAGACAAAAGGTGGAAAAGGGATATGGAAATTGCAGCTAAGTTTTTCCCCTAGTGAAAAAGGCAGTATCATTCAAAAGGCACATCTACAGTCATTCACGTGGCTCGGAGCAGAATTTCATTCCACAGTACAAATATCAAAATGGAAACAATGTTTCATTCCTTAGTGAGAAACAGTGAAAGTTTTTTCTTAAAAAGGTTGCTTTACTTCAAAAAGGGGTCAGGCCTATGAAGGAAGTGGTTCTTGCCACTATGTCTTTTATTTGAAACAGAAAAGGAGTCTTGGTTATGTTTTAAAACAAGAGCCATGAGCTTCGTTTTTTCATTTCAACCCAAAGGTCTTTTCAAACGTTTTCAAACCTTCATAAAGCACTTCAAAGGGTTATTGATTTTTTTCAAATATAAGGAGTAGATTGACCGTTGTAAAGGCTATTTTGCAAATTCAAAGCACGAGCAATACTCCCCTAAGCTGCTCCCTGACCGAGACAAGGATTTCTTGAGAAAAAATAGCAGAGTTTGAATTTTTTTGACTGCGCGGCGCACCTGGAAAAACGCCCGGCGCATTCAGGAGTGATTTTACACAAAATCTGTATTATTGCGCGGCACAGCTGTAGGCGCCGGTCACGACTGCCCACCATCAACCCGACACCTTGTTTGCTGCGCGGCACTTACTTTTATAAATGTGCCGCACATATTTTAAATGATCAAAATGCCTCCAACAAGCTCTGAAAGCTGCTCAAGCTCTTCAACAAAGGGTGCCATCCGTCTTTAAGGTATTTTCATTTACCCCCTTGATATATTCGAGTTGCTAAATGGTGATGGAAAAAAATGAAACTCTTGGTATAAATCAAGGTGTGTTTTTGGATAAACAGTTTTACAGAGTTTGTTACGGTGGGCGGCTAGTAGAGTATTCACATTGATCTCAATAGACCTAAAAATACCCTCAAGACAGTGATAAAACCATAAACTATGTCAGCTATATGTAGTGGTGAAAACAGTGGTGAGGAGGGTTGAATTTTTTGTTTAAAATCTGAGATTGTTGTGGCTATGATTGCCCAAGATTGACATAATGAAAGTGGAGTGTTTATGTTGATGTCAAAAGGCCCAAGAAATGCCCTCAAAACAGTGCTAAAACATAAACCTGCAAGTCAAAATATACACAGTAGTAGAGGTTTTGTCAAATTGTTAGAGGTGCCCTAACTGTGATAGGGAAAAGCTAACCTCTGTCAACCAAGTGTATGGTGAAAACATTGTTAGAAGGTAAATAAGTGATTTTAATGAAAGCACAGTGATGGTGAGGTGACATCAATGAGCCTATGTTGTAAGCAGTAGTCTGAGTTTGAATGCCTTGTCACCTTCAAATAATGTCTCCTTTTGAATAAATGAAACACTGAGACTATTGCTACCTTCTTTTGGTCCCATAAAACAAATTGTGGTGAAAAATATTTTAACTCGGTCTAAAGGTGTTTTGTCTACCTGTGTATGTGAAACAGTGAAGTACAAGAGAAGTGTTTTGATTGGGAGGGGTGTTTGTTTTCTACAAGGTTGTCTTGCTTATACCAAAAGCACAAAAAAGATTTATGACCTTACCCAACACAGTGATCATTTGACTGTGTGTACCTTTTTGTTTGTCTGTGTGCTTGTTATTATAACTATTTTTTGATTGGCATACAAAGGAAGACAAGCAGTGATTTGGAAGGAGCAGAGAGCTGATATTAAAGAACCATTTCACACAACATTTGAGGCATTTCCATTGGTCAAACAGTGACTAACAAAGAGGATAGAGTTGTGTGCTTAAGAAGAAATTTCCACAGGATTTTTGAGGCAGCTTGGTGTTGCAGAGAGCATTCAAAACAAGATGCCTCCCAGGTAGGACAGTAGGAGTGGATTGCATAAGAGATTTCAGCCTGTTTCCACTGAAGAAGTGAATGCCCAGCCATCAGTCTTGTTCAATTTCCATGAGGTTGGGTGTTTAGATTTTTGTCAAAAAGTGCAAGAGGTGAAGAGCTTTTCTCCTTTGACACATCTTTGCACTTTGAGGTTTCAATAAAAGCATTTCCAACTGGCAGGCCTAGACTTCAAATTCTCTCCAAGGCCACTAAAATCCCTTATATTGGGGAGAAATGGTTTAAACAAAGCCACTTGGACTTAGAAGATTACAAGCCCTTTATAAAGCCCGAGCACAGAGATTCATGTCCTGCCATTTTCCCCTTCTCATATCTTTTGACTAGCTACACCCCTCTCATGAAGATCATCATGAAATAATTCACTTGTGAGGGAAGATTCTCCCGAGTCTATCCCTATCACATTCGACTGCTCATGCATTTCACTAGGGCCAAATTGCTAAATCTTCCTTTCTTCTTACATGGGAGCATTGAGAAAATGGCCTCCACTGTTCATAATAAGCCTCCTTCACAGTAAATAGCCCGCCTCTTCCATCACTCTCTCATCAAAGTCATCATTCTTCATCAGCTTGAAAAGAGGGAGGTCTCTTGGGATACTTTCATCACCCATCCGGATTTCTCCATTGTCCCTCTAGTTCATACATCCCCTACACCTCCTACTCACCATCCTTCGCCTTTTTCTAGCAGACCTATTCCCAAAAAGCTCAATTTTACCACAGAACAAACAAAGGAGACTGAAGAAGGAGAAGAGCATGACCATGATGAGGAAGAAGGACATGAGCAGGAAGAGGAAAGTGATGATGAGCAGCAGCAAGGGGATGAAGAAGAAAGTGCTAATGAGCAGCATCACAGTGACATAGAACAGTAAGGGCAGGAAGGTGATGAACAAGGGCAGCCAAAATATGCTAAACAGGGACAGCCACAACATGATACACAGCAGCTACATCAATATGACCAGAGGCAGCCTCAGGGTGATGAACAGCAGCCTCTTCAAGAGGAAAAGCAACCTCAAAAAGAAGAGGGGCAGCAGGATAAAAATTTGCAGCACAGTGAGGAGGAAATCCCTGAAAGGGAATTGCAAAATGACAGCCAAGGCACCCATAGAGAACTCCAAGACAGTGGCAAAAATGAGGGGCAAAGTGACAAGGGTAAAGAGCCCATGGAGCATGTGCTAGCTACCTCTCCTAGGAAAGGGGCTATGCTCTCTTCTCCGAAAGTCACCAAGCCTCGGACAGCAAAGAAAAGGGTGCCTAGAGTTGTAACTCCATGACTAGGGCCCTCCAAAGCAAGGGAAAATTTCCCAAGAAACCCATGGTCGAATTTCCCAAGAGGAAGAGTACTAGAAGAGCCACCCAAAGCAAAGGGAAGGACAAGGAAGAAAGCAGTCATGAACAGGAAAGGGAATTCGAAATCATCCAAATCCAAAGTGATGATAGTGATAATGAATCCCGAATCCTAGAAAACCTCTTGATCCATAGAGAAATCCAAATTGATGCCTTGAGGGTTGATCTTCATAGAGCTAGGAACTTCAATCACTTTTTGCAAGTCCAAAACAAGAAAATGAGTGTCCATATGGCTGTATATGAGACACGGGCCATCCGATACAAAAGGAGGCCTCCAAAGCACAGGTGAGATTGGAAGAACTCATGGATGAGTTCGAGGAAAGTGAAGGTGAAGATCAGCCTAGGCCAAAGAGGCCAAGAACCATGGGGCTTAAAAAGGCCCTTGAGAAACAAAAAGAAGAAGAAGATGCCCTTCTCCAATCTACCCCTCTCACTGCATTGTTCGAACAAGAGATAGAGAACAATCGGGAAGCATGGCTTGAGAGAGTTAATGATCACTTAGAGAAGAAATTGGAGAAGGCAAACAGTGACTTGGACCTTCAACGGAGGATGACCGGGCATTATAAAAAGCTAAATCGGTTTGCCCGACGGAAGTTGAAGGCTGCTCAAGAAAACCTCAAGGAGGCTAAAGGGAAGCGCTCGGCACAAAAATTGAGGAAAGATACCTCAAGGCTCCAAATTTTGGCCTCTGCTTCACAACATGTTGCTGAAAACCCTTCAGGGGCATGCTCGCCAAATTTTGGGAAAAATTCGACATTTTTTGGTTTTTTGTCATTTTTGGGTTTTTGGCCAAAACTCATGGGCATCGCCATTTCAGTTTGGGACATCATCAAAGGATGAAAATGGTATCATTGGATTCCATAATTTTAGGTTCACATACTCAGTGATTTTCATAGCAATTGAAGATCTTTTGCTCCCCCAAAATGGCGAAAAACACTCGCTTTTTCTACACTCTGCCCCGTTTATCAGCAAGGCTTATATTTTGGGTTTTTACACACAGGCCTGTTTTTAGAGAACTTCCTGTGGTCAGTTGGGATAAAACTAGACATTTTCAGAAAGTAGACACTTATATATTTCCAACGAGCTATCATTAGCCTCGTTTCGACACCGGGAAGGCCTCCAAAGGTTGCTGGCAAGTCAAGGGACCTTTTGCTGATGTATTTTTTGAGTATTTTTGTAAAAAATGAACCTTTCAAAATTGACTTTTCCTCCTGTGCGTTTAGCTATTTTTGGACATGATAAGCTATGAAAAGTCAATATATTTCCCTTTTTTAGCATTTTTGAGATATTTTATTAGATATTTTGTGCCTTGGGCTTTGCAAAGCCTCAAGGACAAAATGAGATATTTTGGATAGGCCAATGAGATTGAAAGTTGAACTAGGAGGTTTTCCTCACTTTGGCCTATATATTCCAAAGGATTTCATTGTAAACAAGGCTGAACTTGATGAATAGAAGCAATATATGGTCATATAAGCTTTGGAAGAAATACTTGTCTCATGTTTTTGTATAGTCTCTTGGATATTCTCGGATGATGAAAGAGGATTGTTGTTGGATTCCATGACCTGGTAGAATGGTATAGTGTCTCTCTCTCTTTTTTGTTTCCTATTTTTCATTCATAAATCCATGTTCTTGCTTGCTATAGGATAGTAGAGAACAAATTTGAAACATGCCCTTAGAGGCACCTCAAATTTCTTGTTTCTTCATAGCTTCCATGTTTTCTTCTTTCTTAGTCACATTAAAGAATTTTTTATTACTCTTTAATAAATTAATAATATTGTTTTCTTGTTTCATTCATGGTTTTATGCATGCTAAGTATGATTTACGGTATGCCCTGCTTACTCATGCTAGCCATAGCTCCATCTATGAAACTTCTCTTTGACTGATTAGATTGTCATTTTTTGAACCAAGGAGGTCTTGTTCTGATCTTGCCCTTTGCCTAAGACTATGCAATCTTGTTTTCAAAGTGCCCAATAGCTTTAAGTACTGTGTTTAGACATTCTGGCATAGTGATTTGAGTTTTTTTTTTTTCTTAAGTGTATTTCCCCAAAGTCTGGTAGCCATTTCCTAAAGTTAGAGAGTTATATATCTCTATGCATGGCTTGAATGTTTATTTCTATGCATTGATTAGCTTAAAGTTACATTTCTCATGATTAATGGTTTGCCCTACCATGTCTATGTCAGCTATTAAACTATTTATGCTTGAAATCCTTCGTTATTCACAAACTTGATGTCCATCTTACCCTATTTTTCCCAAAGATCCATTTTACCTTGAATCAAATCGGCCCTTTTACAACCTTGTATCATCATCTGAAAGCTTTCTTGACCTTTTCGACCCCATAGCCCAGTTGATCTCACATATTTTTACCTATCTTATATCTTTGATCACGTTCATCCCTCACAACCTAAAAATCAAAACCAAAAACCTACTTCATAACTAGCCTAAAATTAGAACACAATAAGCAAACACACAGATATCCCTTAAAAAATAGAGAAATCCCTCTCTGAGTCCAAGAAGGCTAGGTCCTTGGGCTCCAAAGATTGGTTTGATGTTACATTGTCATTTGGCTTGCCAATCGGCCAAATCACGGGACGCTAACATAATGGCGATCACGGTAGGACTTACTGAGTACATAACAGTCTAGCAAACTCTTGTATATTCATTAGTCTTTAAAACTTAAACAGGCAAGCAGTCTATAGAATCATTTAGAGTAAACTCTTTTTGTTATCGCCACCCTAGCAAAGTGATGAAACAGGTTTAGAATACTTTAATAAACCATAGGCTGCACATAAAACTCAGAAAAACCCCAAAAAACTCCCTTAGATTGGTTTTTTTTAGTACTGGTGGTGGACCATACCAATATCCCCTCAAAACAACTAAAGATCCACCTGGCAACTCCACTAGCCTCTAGTAGGCCTTACTACTTTGCTAAAATTTATAATACTATCCAATCGACCTATCCCACCGCTCACTAACATAATGGCGATCACGGTGGGACTTACTGAGTACATAATAGTCTAGCAAACTTTTGTAGGTTCATTAGTCTTTAAAACTTAAACAGGCAAGCAGTCCATAGAATCATTTAGAGTAAGCTCTTTTCGTTATTGCCACCCTAGAAAAGTGATGAAATAGGTTTCGAATACTTTAATAAACCATAGGCTGCACATAAAACTCAGAAAAACCCCAAAAAACTCCCTTAGATTGGTTTTTGTCAGTACTGGTGGTGGACCATACCAATATCCCCTCAAAACAACTAAAGATCCACCTGGCGACTCCACTAGCCTCCAGTAGGCCTTACTACTTTGCTAAAATTTAGAATACTATCCGATCGACCTATCCCACCGCTCACTAACATAATGGCGATTACGGTGGGACTTTAAGTCAAAACATCCTAGGTATCCCTCAGGAACTCTCAAAATCTCAGTCAAACTTAGAAGAGTAGAATCTGGTTGTCTCACCATCCTAAAAAAATGATGACTTAGCTGTAGGACACTCTTACAAACCTTAAGACTACATAAAGAACTCAATAAACCCCAAAACATTCCCAGATTGGTTTTTACCCTAGTTACTGGTGGTGGACCATAGCTACATCTTTACAAAAACAACCAAGTTCCACCTGGCGACTCCACTAGCCTCCAGTAGGCCTAAAAACTCCATAAAAGACCAAACAATTCATAAACCATACCTTTCTGCTAACTTATCCTCCCAAAAACTTAAGCTTAGGGTAGAAACTTTGTAATCAGTGACAAACTAAGTATAACTTAGTGATTCAGAAGACCTCACCTAAATATAGGAGATAAGCAGAAGTCTTCTTGCCAAGAGAACCATTAGCTTGTCCATGCAACCTAGCAAACTATTAAAACCAAGTGAATCACTCTTCTTTGCAAGTTTCCATCTCAAAATTTGTTATAAAACGTTTCCCCATAAGCATCTTTGATGGTGTTGGTGGTGGACCATATTTCTCATAAAAATCCACCTAGCGACTCCACTAGTCCATCCTTCTTCTTTTTTACCATCCTTCACATTAGTAAAACGCTAGAGAGGCCATTCATCTGAAACAATCACACATACTATCCTCTCTAAACTCTAGATTCGAAATCTGGCTTCACGAAGAATCAACACCAGATCTCATCCAGACCTAAATCCCCTATCATAGTAGATGACCCAGAGAAGATTCTGTGGCAAGCTTCTGAAACTGGAAATTTAGCTACTGATAGGTCCATCCGTAAAGCAAAATCAATACCTAAACATGTCACAGCCTTGTAGGATTCCCCCTTTGAATTAAAATCAGCAAAAACCCTTTTTAGAATAAAGTCACAAAGTAAAATAGACTTTGACGATCTTGATCCCCTAGATCTGCCACAGAGTCCTAGTAGAGAAGCCTCGCCTATTACACCTCCCGAATTTCGGCTTCTCCATCACTTTGGCTCCTACCATCCTAGATCTTCTCAACACTAGATCACTAGTCCAAGTACATCTGCCACACCCATCCAACCCACTACTATTCAAACCACCTCAGCTCATCCCACAAAACCCCATTTTGTACATCATCCATTAGCTCCCCTCATGGCAGCCTAGTATGCACCTTTGGTGTTGCCATAGCCTTTGGCTCCCTTACAAAATGACTATCAATCCAAAATCCCACACTTTACCGGAGTTGAGGCTACCACAACTCAACAACATGTAGATAGGATTAGCGATGTAGAAATTTGAATAACTGATATGTTATCCACCGAGATTCTCCTGATCACACATTATTTTATCTTCATGCACAATACAGAATCTTTTCTACCATTGATCATCACATGCGGAAATAAAATCAATTGCATGCACTCATTAAAGCCATAAAAAATTCACACATATGAACACAGTATGTAATGGGAAAGCTTAAAGCTGAAAACCCCCAACTATCTGTATATTATATATGTCATAGAGATCATGTAACAATCATCATACAAAGCTCCTCATAAGCTCTCAGTATAATCTCCACTTGCTACACACTAATCAGGCTTGATCTTGCAAATCCCATGCACCGATCTTTGCCAGCCTTTAGCCTACCTCTACTGTGCAATCCCTGCTGAAGAATGCCTCTTGATGAGAATTAATTACCCCAGCCTTTCTCACGCAGTCTTTATAGGCATCTCTACTAAGTGTTGGATGCAAACCATGCATCACTTATAGTCACAACTAATAGTCACACTTGCCCTTTCACCTATCTTTGCACTGGTCTCCACTGAAACTGTCCATGCACTGAAGTTAACTGATGTATTCTTTAGTTGATTAATGAGTTTATAATTAGTGAATTAATTAATAATTAATTCACACCACTCTCACTAATTGTATCAATCAATTAAAATAGATACAAATAGCTCAACTATGTTTAGATTAGTTAAACTAAACACAACTCCATTAACTTCCTCAATCAACTCCACCAAACTCTGTCACATGAGTTCTAACTGAAGTATCCATGCAATAGCTCCACATAACCCTTAGGAATAGAGTAATTCCTTCTGTCAGCTCTTGTGCCGCATCTGTGCACTTAACCGAAGTGCTCCAAGCGAATAAGATAATGTTTAGAGTCCAAATATTATTAAGAGCTAATAACATTCGACATATCTATTTTTAGACTGGAAATATAAAAATAGATTCCGCCCAATATGTCTAAAAATATAAATCTATCTATTTTTCCAACTTGACCAACCATCCATAAATAGCATCCTGCAACTTATAGAACATTATCCATATGTCTAAAAATAGACTTTGGGACAAAAAATCACCTCTGTGGCCCCCACCTATTTTAGGTGATCACTTTCCAACTAGGATTAGGAATGATGTTTCAGGATGCCTCCTTCATTATTTCTTGTTTCAATCTTCAACAAGTGATGCCTTTGAATACATGGAAATAGAAGACGAGACCATCAGAATGAGGATGTTCGCCCAAATCCTGGGCGGAGAACCCAATAAATGGTTTAAGAGCTTAACTCAAAATAGCATCCACAATCTTCCAGAACTCTACCAGAACTTCATAGACAAGTGGGAAATCCGAAAGAACCCCATTCAAATCCTGTCAGAGTATAACAATCTAAAACGGGAAAATGGGGAAAGTGTCTAGGGATACTGCACTAGGTTCAACAGTGTGTATAACGCCCTCCCACCTCACTTCAAACCCCCAGTTGGCTCAGCCTTGGAAAAATTCCTCGAGCGCTTTGACCCAGACATGACTTATCAACTAAGAGACAAGGACCCCCCTACCTTAGAGGAAATTCAAAAAGTAGCTATAAATGCAGAAGCCAACTTAGCCGAAAAGAGAGCTAAGATAAGAGCAGAAAAGGGAGTCACCCACCATGACAAATTTGCTCCTTCGGTATTTTCCTTAGATCCTAGAATAGATGGCTTGGTCAAATACATGACAAATATGTGGGAAAAAATGAGTGAAAAAGCACCTCTTAAGGACAACCAGCCAAACCCTCAAAATCGGAACCAGAACTTTAGAAGAGACCAGTCTCAAAATAAACCAAGGGGAAAAGACCAAAAAATCAGGCCATCCTTCGGTGAGAATTATTTTGATGAGGATGATAAGGATACTGAAACCATTGATGAAAATCATTTGAACCACATAGGTTCTGATAATGAGAGTGAGGTTTACCTCACAGCAGAAGAGCAAGAGTTCTTCTCTCCGAATCAGAACGAAACCAACTATGAAGATCCCGAAGATCCTGCCATAGATTTTCATAATGCCATTATAGAAGCTCACAGGCAGTATAACCTTAGAAGCAGAAAAAACCAAGACAACTCCAAGAAGGGTAGCCCTGACACTACTAAAACCTTTGATACCATCTTTAAAAAATCCATGGATAGCAACAAGATCGTCGTCCAGAAAATTGACCAAAACAAAGATAAAGCTATTCAAACAGGTCTTAGCTCAGATGCTCCTAGTACCTCCACAAAGACCCCCGAGATGGTTGTGTCAACCAAAGTCCCAAACCAGAGTCAGCAAATTAAGAACATAGAGAAAGTCATGTTCGAAAAAGCTGAAACAAATCTGTCCAAGCCACAAAATCCTTTTAGTTTTGAAGGGGAAATTTCCAAAATAAAAATAACTATACCCCTTACTGAGCTAATAATTGTAGATAGGTATAGATCTCAAATCTTCAAAGTTTTTGATATATGAAATGAGGTAGATACTTTAAATCTAACTGATGACAAACTCGAACTCTTATTCGGCCCCAAAATAGAAGGTGAATACCAAGAAGGAACTGTCTCTCCTTTCTATGTGAGCTTGAACATACGGGACAAGATATTACATAATGCCATGTTAGATTCTGGTGCCTCCCATAACCTCATGCCTAAACAAATCATGGAAAAACTGGGACTAGAGGTAACTCAACCTTACAAAAACCTGTACTCCTTTGACTCAAGTCAGGTCAAATGTTTAGGTCTAATAAATAACCTGTGTTTTGCTTTAACATAACTACCAGCAAAAAGCCTAGTCGTGGATGTAGTAGTGGCCGATATCCCTCCTAAGTATGCAATGCTACTATCAAGGGCATGGGCTGCCAAAATACAAGGTAACCTTCAAATGGATATGTCATTCGCTACCATCCCAGTTTTCAACCAGACTAGGAGATTATACCGAGAAAATCACATGAAATACATGGTTAGCAACCGGGATAAGCCAAACAACACTCCCATTTATTCCATTCATTCAAATTTAGATTCTTTTATCTTATACAATGAAAGTGATATAAACAAGAAGATAATAGAAAATGAAGAGGTTTTCAAACCATCAAAAACACATTTCCCATTACTAGATAAATAAATTGTTGACCAAAGCTCCAAGAAACCTGAAAAACAGCTTAGTATCATGTATGAAAAGGAAGCTCTTTGGAGTATAAGCTTTGATGGTTCTTGTGGCAAAACTGGTTCAGGGGCCGGCATCTGGATACACAATACTAATGAAGGTCATTCTTTCAGATTAAAATTCCAATGTACTAACAAAATTGCAGAATATGAGGCCCTTCTCCTTGGTTTGCACATACTTAAGGACTTAGGCGCCAAGAAAGTATCAGCCCAGGGAGATTCAGAAGTTTTAATCAGGCAAATAAAAGGTGAATATTCAGCAAAAAACCCAAGACTAAGAGAATACAGGAATGCAGCTTTAGACATCCTCAAAACCTTTGAGAAATATGAACTCACTTATATTCCTAGGATTCAAAATAGCCTAGAAAATGAGCTCGCCTTCGCTGCAAGCAATGGCCAAATACCATGTTTAAGTGAGCAATATAGTATTCGGGTCAAACATCGCCCTACAGTACCAGATAATACTGACCATTGGCAAATATTCAAAGATGATGATCAAATTGATGATTTCTTACAATCTAGGAATGAATTTGAAGTAACCAAAACAGACTTAGAAAATGAAGAAAAGAAATCCTGCCAAAATCAAGACCAAGAGCCAAATCCACCTTCTTGGACAAATCTAAACCTAGTAGACCATTCATATGGAACTGAGATATGAGAGGACATTGACCAAAGAAAACTTGAAGTCTTACACTGTGAAAATGACACCATACCTAGAGGGCTTGCACCTTTAGAGGAATTGTTTGATTTTAACGATGTGGCAAAAAAGCCAAAAATGGAATCTACTGAGGTCGACATAGAAGAATATAACATAGGAAGCTCGGAAGAGCCTAGAAATATCAAACTATCCAAAACCCTTCCACCTCACATAAAACAGAATTAAATCAAGTTGTTTAAAGAATTTAAAGATTTGTTTGCATGGGGATAACAAGATTTGAAATCATACGACACAAGCATCATTCAAAATAAGATCCCCCTCAAATAAAACCAGAAGCATTTCAAACAAAAGTTAAGAAGAACAAACCCAGTGTTACTACCTTTGGTTGAAAAGGAAATCAAAAATATGTATGATGTTGGGATAATAGTGTCCCTCAGGTACTCTGAGTGGGTCTCAAATCTAGTATCAGTTAGGAAAAATACTGGAGAAATCAGACTCTGTATTCGATTTCCGAAACCTAAATAGGGCCTGTTTGAAGGACAACTATCCCTTGCCCAAAATGGACCACATACTTCAAAAGGTAGTAGGTGCTAAAAGGATCTCACTACTTGATGGTTTTTCTGGTTATAACCAATTGCTTGTTTACCCCACTAATCAACACAAAATAGCTTTCACCACACCTTGGGGCTCTTTTATGTACGTTAAAATTCCCTTTGGATTGATGAATGCTGACGCCACATTCCAAAGAGCCATGGACATAGCCTTCTCAGAAGACATAGGTTATTTCATAGTCATATATCTTGACGATATTACGGTATATTCCAAATCAGATGAAGAACACCTGGTACACTTAAGAAAGGTTTTTAACAAATGTAGAAAATATGGTTTATCCCTAAACCCCAAGAAAACACTTTTCATTCTAGAAGAAGGAAAACTCCTAGGTCACATCATTTCGGAAGATGGAATAAAAATAGACCCCCAGAGAATCGAAGGTATATTGCAAATAAGTCACCCCAGAAACATAAAGGAGCTGCAATCCTTTATCGGAAAGATTAATTTCTTGAGAATATTCATCCCAAATCTTGTCGAACTTCTGAGAGATATCACAAATATGTTGAAAAAAGAGGTCGGGGTTAAATGGACTACAGAAGCCAAAAAATATTTTGAACTAGTTAAAAAGGCCCTGACTGAAACACCAGTATTGATAAGTCCTGATTTCACCAAATATTTTTACATTTTTTCATTTGCCTCAGAACATACAATAATTGTTGTGTTGTTGCAAAAAAACGCAGCAGGGAAAGAGCAACCCATTTCCTTTTTTAGCAAATCCCTGAGAGATGCTCCCTTGAAATATAACATCATGGAAAAACAGGGATTCGCGTTGGTAAAAGCACTGAAAGATTTCCGAGTTTACATCTTGCATTCTCATATCATCGCATGTGTTCCTAATATCGTCGTCAAAGACATACTAAACCAAGATCCCGATGGTAAAAGGGAAAAATGGATCGCTATCATCTTAGAATATGACTTAGAAATCCGACCTACAAAACTAGTTAAAGGGCAAGGACTTGCAAGACTAATGGCTTAAACCAACCTCCAAGCTTTAGATATAAATTTTGTTGATGCCTTAGAAGAACAGGAAGAATGCACAACCCCTCATGTTGAACAAGTATTTTTAAATTCACCTTGGTATGCAGATATTCTTTATGCATTATTTTATCTAAATGCTCCTCCAACTTTATCAAAGACAAAAGCAAGATTTCTTAAACAAAAGTATTTAAAGTTTTGAATTATAGATGGTCTTCTATATTGGAAAAATCCCACTGGTATGCTGCTTAAATGTTTGCTTGAATCTGATGCAGAGAAAATTATGCACGAAATGCATGAAGGAGAATGCGGAGGCCATCTCTACTGGAAAACTACAGTGAAAAAAATCCTTAGAGCCGGTTATTATTGACCTACCTTATTTCCTGACACTCAAAAACTAGTTATGACATGCCATAAGTGTCAAGTTTTTTATGGCAAGAAAAAGCTTTTACCTTTTCCCTTACACCCCATCATAGTCGAAGGACCCTTCCAGCAATGGGGTCTAGATTTTATTGGGGAAATTCACCCTTCCTCATCCGCTCAACATAAGTGGATCCTTACAGCCACTGATTACTTTACCAAATGGATAGAAGCCATACCTTCCAGGAATGCCACCGATTCAGTCATCATCAAGTTCCTAGAAACCAATATCCTATCTAGATTTGGTTGTCCTAGAAAGATCATTACAGATAATGCCGCTACCTTATCCTCCAAAAGAATGGTTGACTTATGTTACAAATATCACATTTCGTTAGGACATTCCACAGCTTATTACCCTCAACGTAATGGTTTAGCTGAGTCCTCTAACAAAAGCCTAGTTAACATCATAAAAAAACTTCTTGAACAAAATCAAAAGGCATGGCATGGAAAACTAGTACACGCACTATGGGCTGATAGACTAACCACCAAAAAATCCATAGGTATGTCTCCTTACCAACTAGTCTATGGCATAGATGCCATTTTCCCAACATCTTTAGGGGTTCCAGTAATAAAGCTATTGCAAGAAGTTCAAATAGAAGAAAATGACATGCAAAGGAGGGTAAATCAAACTATCCATTTACAGCAAACAAGATAAGAAGTTTACCAAAAGGCTCAGTTAGCGCAAGACAAAATAAAATAGATTTTTGACAGAAGGACTAAGGAAAATGATTTTCAGATTAGGGACAAAGTGTTAAAATGGGATTCTAGAAGAGAAGACAAAGGTAAACATGGCAAGTTTGAAAATTTATGGAAAGGGCCTTTCATCATCAGCTCAATCAGCGGAAACAATGCCTTTTTCCTGCAAGAACCTGATGGGACTGAAAATTTTGGAGGTCCTGTGAATGGCAGGACATTAAAGCATTATTTTTGTCAAGAGCTCCAATTTTAACACATTTTCAATCATTGTATATACCATTGTTTGAAAAATAGATAAAAACAGAAAATTCAAAAAAACAATAAAAAAATAGAAAAAGAGGGTGGTTTGAAAAATAGAAATAAGGCCCCATGTTCAAAAAATAGCCATTCAGAAAGCGCGCAAGTCTATATGCCACTACTAGTGCTCAAATGTCTTGTTCAGTTATCTAGCCTAATCATAGTTGAACATGTTTTAAATTTATCTGTTGATAAGTAAGTGAGTGGAAAATATGGTCAACATTGTGTAAGCTTGACTTATCAAAGAGAGTAGATTAGGAAAAGATACCGGTTCCATATGCTCAAAACAGAACCAAAGAGGGAAGCGGGGATGAAAAACAAATTGTGCATCCTAGCCCCGTTTTTCTAGATTTCATTTTTTGCAAAATAATATTTGTGTGCAGCTTGTCTTTCGTGTCGGAAGTACATGAAAAATCAGACTCTCTAACCCTGATTTGATCATTTTTCAATTTCATGTTTTAGATTAGAGAACAAAATCATGTCAAACAGCTTCACCTTGACAGTTGATCTAGCATAGGTAGAGTAATGAAGGAGTTCATCGGCAATACGAATAGTGGAGAATATAAGTGTAGAAATAGATAGGTTCATTTTTTCAAAAATATATGTACTATATATATATATATATATATATATATATATATATATATATATATATATATATATCAGGAGTGCTAGTGCAAATGCACCCCAGAAGGAAAAAATATTCAGAAAGATAATGGGGTAGGTAGAGACTCTCCGGTGGTATAATCATGTTTGTCGACTTTGAGAAATAGCATCAAGTAGAAATGAAATTTAAAGCACGATGGATGAAAATTGCTTTGGTCTTCACTATTAAAGATCTGAGAATTTTGAATATCACGAAAGAGGAGAACACCACATCTGATAGACACCTTATTAGTCATCAATATTTTTCACTTGTTGGTGATGACTAGTTGTAACAGCCAAGATTTCTAGCAGTTGATCTAAAAATTTGTCAAATTTTCCAGCTGGAAAACACCCATAAATATTTTTTTCCCTCCTACCTTTTCAATCCACCCATGACGAGATGAAACCTCATTATCAAGCCCTATTTAGCCTCAGCCATACTAGCTTGTCCATCAGCTCCAAAGAAAACAATCCAAATTTGTCCAAAGAAGTCTCCCCTAAGTTAGGTAGTGGCACTTTAGGTATTTCTCCCTTGGCAAACTATCCTAAAGCCAAAGAACCTCTATCTGCTATAGACCAGTCATAACAGACCTTCCCATTCTGCAAATAAAGTTGGTTACACCCTTAAGTCGCGCCACTAAAAAGCCCTAAAGTCTCAGCAATGCACATGCCCTAGGTAAAACTGATATTAGGTGGTTTTACAAGTGTTTCAATGGATCTTTCAAGAGAAAAAGTGTACCAGCATCCCAGAAGACAGTATTTGGCTCAACATGAGAAGACAGCTGCTTCTCATGTGATTTTGAGCCTGGGATGCAGCTACAAGGTAGAGATTTGTTTCATTAAGCTCCTGCGATCGCAGTCAAAGGTTAGTAAATTATGAATGACAAGAATTGCGTTGAAAATAATAACCAAAATACTTGTGATGTCTAAAGAGGCACAGAGATATTTGAAAAGCAGAATTACATGTCTCATAGAAGTGCCCTTCTTGACTATTACCAATTTTTCATTCTTCATTTGCTCAAGCATGAAAAGGCAGTGAAAGGAAAATTAACATTTTTAAAAGCCGATGAAATGGCATCACTGAGAAAACCTCCTTCATTTTACAAGCAGAGGGTTGAGGACTGAGAAAACCTCCTTCATTTTATAAGAAGAGGGTTGAGGACTGAGAAAACCTCCTTCATTTTATAAGCAGAGGGTTGAAGACTGAGAAGGCCTCCTTCATCTATAAGCAGAGGGCCAGGGATAAAGTTTGATTTTAAGTTTTTCACTAACAGAAAAGGAAAAATTTAGGTACAGTGGAAGACAATTGAAGGTTTCTGAATAAAAATGATGTTAAAGGCAGAGGCAAAGCAGTAATGCTTTTAAAAATTATTTGCATAAGTTTCACTGCTATTGAAATACAATGTGAAACTAATAGGTTGATTATCAATGAATAAATATTGTTAAGCAGTTGATCAAAGGAGTCAGACAATCTTGGTCTCAAACTAACTTCTGCCATCAATTATAAATGAAACCACTATCAGTATGATCATCAAACATTCTTCATTGGGTTGAAACAGAGGTTGAAAGGAAAACAGGCATTTGTCAAAGTAGGCATCCTTCATAAACAAAGTAAAGGGGCTCACCATTGTTTGAGGATGAAAAGCAAGTATTGCATATGGCAAAGATTCCAAAAGGGACAGCTTTCCCATGTTCACATTTCAAACCTCAGTTCATCATCCCCTGTTTTATCTCCTTAAAGTTGAAGACTGAATTATTTTGTAAATCTAAGGTTAGTTAGTGACTTTGGTGATGGAGATATTTTGTAAACAGGATTTTCACTTACAGTTTCAAATGAGTTATTTCACCCATAGTCAAAAGAGAAACTCAAACAGCACCTGCCAGCTCAATCAGTTTCACAATGGGCATGACCACCTCCAAAGCATCAGGAGCAGACACTGTCAGCTTAAGTTTCAAAAGGGTGAAGCTACCTCTTTACAAAATGTCAAAGAAAACATCACATAACACAATGTATCTTTCTACAGGTGTCCTTTTTCAATGAGAAAAACACTAAATGATGTTGACATTCAAAAGGTGTTGCTCTTTCTATTCATAAAGACCTTTTTCAAACTTGTCAAAAGTGACAGCAAATGAGCAACAGAAAGACAAGAGGTGGAAAGGGGATATGGAAATTGCAGCTAAGTTTTTCCCCCAGTGAAAAAGGCAGTATCATTCAAAAGGCACATCTACAGTCATTCACGTGGCTTGGAGCAGAATTTCATTCCATAGTACGGATATCAAAAGGGAAACAATGTTTCATTCCTTAGTGAGAAATAGTGAAAGTTTTTTCTTAAAAAGGTTGCTTTACTTCAAAAAGGGGTCAGGCCTATGAAGGAAGTGGTTCTTGCCACTATGTCTTTTATTTGAAATAGAAAAGGAGTCTCGGTTATGTTTTAAAAATAGAGCCATGAGCTTCATTTTTTCATTTCAACCCAAAGGTCTTTTCAAACGTTTTCAAACCTTCATAAAGCACTTCAAAGGGTTATTGATTTTTTTCAAATATAAGGAGTAGATTGATCATTGCAAAGGCTATTTTTCAAATTCAAAGCACGATCAATACTCCCCTAAGCTGCTCCCTGATCGAGACAAGGATTTCTTGAGAAAAAATCGCAGACTTTGAATTTTTTGGACTGCGCAGTGCGCCTGGAAAACGCGCGGTGTGTTCAGGAGTGATTTTAAATAGAAGTTGTATTGTTGCGCGGCGCGCCTGTAGGTGCTGGTCATGACTGCCCACCATCGAACCGACACCTTTTTTACTGCGCGGTGCTTACTCTTTTGAACATGCCGCGCATATTTTAAACGATCAAAACGCCTCCAACAAGCTTTGAAAGCTGTTCAAGCTCTTCAACAAAGGTTGTCATCTGTCTTTAAGGTATTTTCATTTACCCCCTTGATACATTCAAGCTGCTAAATGGTGATGGAAAAAAATTAAACTCTTGGTATAAATCAAGGTGTGTTTTTGGATAAACAGTTTGACAGAGTTTGTTACGGTGGGAGGCTAGTAGAGTATTCACATTGATCTCAACAGACCTAAAACTACCCTCAAGACAGTGATAAAACCATAAACTCTGTCAGCTATATGTAGTGGTGAAAACAGTGGTGAGGAGGGTTGAATTTTTTGTTTAAGATCCGAGATTTTTGTGGCTATGATTGCCCAAGATTGACATAATGAAAGTGGAGTGTTTATGTTTATGTCAAAAGGCCCAAAAACTGCCCTCAAAACAGTGCTAAAACATAAACCTGCAAGTCAAAATATACACAGTAGTAGAGGTTTTGTCAAATTGTTAGAGGTGCCCTAACTGTGATAGGGCAAAGCTAACCTCTGTCAGCCAAGTGTATGGTGAAAACATTGTTAGAAGGTAAAGCATTGGTTTTAATGAAAGCACAGTGATGGTGAGGTGACATCAATGAGCCTATGTTGAAAGAAGTAGTCTTAGTTCGAATGCCTTGTCACCTTCAAAGAATGTCTCCTTTTGAATAAGTGAAACAGTGAGACTATTGCTACCTTCTTTTGGTCCCATTAAACAAATTGTGGTGAAAAATCTTTTAACTCAGTCTAAAGGTGTTTTTTCTACCCGTGTATGTAAAACAGTGAAGTACAAGAGAAGTGTTTTGATTGGGAGGGGTGTTTGTTTTCTACAAGGCTATCTTACTTATACCAAAATCACAGAAAAGCTTTGTGACCTTACCCAACACAGTGATCATTTGACTGTGTGTACCTTTTTGTTTGTCTGTGTGCTTTTTATTATAACTATTTCTTGATTGGCATACAAAGGAAGACAAGTAGTGAGTTGGAAGGAGCAGAGAGCTGATATTAAAGAACCATTTCACACAGCATTTGAGGCATTTCCATTGGTCAAACAATGACTAACAAAGAGGACAGAGTTGTGTGCTTGAGAAGAACTTTCCACAGGATTTTTGAGGTAGCTTGGTGTTGCAGAGAGCATTCAAAACAAGATGCCTCCCAGGCAGGACAGTAGGAGTGGATTGCATAAGAGATTTGATCTTGTTTCCACTGAAGAAGTGAATGCCCACCCATCAGTCTTGTTCAATTTCCATGAGGTTGGGTGTTTAGATTTTTTTCAAAGAGTGCAAGAGGTGAAGAGATTTTATCCTTTGACACATCTTTGCACTTTGAGTTTTCAAGACAAGCATTTCCAGCTGGCAGGCCTAGACTTCAAATTCTCTCCAAGGTTCATATCCAAGGCCGCTAAAATCCCTTATATTGGGGAGAAGTGGTTTAAACAAAGCCACTTGGACTCAGAATATTAAAAGCCCTTTCTAAAGCCCGAACACAGAGATTCATGTCCTGCCATTTTCCCCTTCTCATATCTTTTGACTAGCTATGCCCCCCTCATGAAGATCATCATGAAATACCTCACTTGTGAGGGAATATTCTCCCGAGTCTATGCCTATCACATTCGACTTCTCATGCATTTCACTAGGGCCAAATTGCTAAATATTCCTTTCTTCTTACACGGGAGCATTGAGAAAATGGCCTCCACTATTCAGAAGAAGCCTCCTTCATAGCAAACAACCTGCCTCTTCCATCACTCTCTCATCAAAGTCATCATTCTTCATCAGCTTGAAAAGATGGAGGTCTCTTGGGACACTTTCATCACCCATCTGGATTTCTCCATTGTCCCTCCAGTTCATACATCCCCTACACCTCCTACTCACCATCCTTCGCCTTCTTCTAGTAGAACTATTCCCAAAAAGCTCAAGTTTACCATAGAACAAACAAAGGAGCCTGAAGAAGGAGAAGAGCATGACCATGATGAGGAAGAAGGACATGAGCAGGATGAGGAAAGTGATGATGAGCAGAAGCAAGGGGATGAAGAAGAAAGTGTTGATGAGCAGCATCACAGTGACATAGAACAGCAAGGGCAGGAAGGTGATGAATAGGGGCAGCCAAAAGATGCTGAATAGGGACAGACACAACATTATACACAGAAGCTACAGCAATATGAGTAGAGGCAGCCTCAGGGTGATGAACAGCAGCCTCTTCAATAGGAACAGCAACCTCAAGAAGAAGAGGGGCAGCAGGATAAAACATTGCGGCACAGTGAAGAGGACAGCCCTCAAAGGGAAGTGTGAAAGGACAGCCAAGGCACCCATAGAGAACTCCAAGACAGTGGAAAAAATGAGGGGCAAAGTGACAAGGGTAAAGAGCCCATGGAGCATGTGCTAGCTGCCTCTCCTAGGCAAGGGGCCATGTTCTCTTCTCCGAAAGTCGCCAAGCCTCGGACAGCAAAGAAAAGGGTGCCTAGATTTGTAACTCCAAATGTGACTAGGGCCCTCTGAAGCAAGGGAAAATTTCCCAAGAAACCCATGGTCGAATTTCCCAAGATGAAGAGTACTAGAAGAGCCACCCAAGGCAAAGGGAAGGACAAGGAAGTAAGCAGTCATGAACAGGAAATGGAATTCGACATCATCCAAATCCAAAGTGATGATAGTGATAATGAAGCCCAGATCCTAGAAAACCTCTTGATCCATAGAGAAAGCCAAATTGATGCCTTGAGGGTTGATCTTCATAGAGCTAGGAACTTCAATCACTTTTTGCAAGTCCAAAACAAGCAAATGAGTGTCCATATGGCTATATATGAGACACGGGCCATCCAATACAAAAAGGAGGCCTCCAAATCATAGGTGAGATTAGAAGAACTCATGGGTGAGTTCGAGGAAATTGAAGGTGAAGATCAGCCTAAGCGAAAGAGGCCAAGAACCATGGGGCTTAAAAAGGCCCTTGAGAAACAAAAAGAAGAAGAAGATGCCCTTCTCCAATCTACCCCTCTCACTGCATTGTTCGAACAAGACATAGAGAACAATCGGGAAGCATGGCTAGAGAGAGTTAATGATCACTTAGAGAAGAAATTGGAGAAGGAAAACAGGGACTTGGACCTTCAACGGAGGATGACCGGGCATTATAAAAAGCTAAATCGGTTTGCCTGACGAAAGTTGAAGGCTGCTCAAGAAAAACTCAAGGAGGCTAAAGGGAAGCGCCCAGCACAAAAATTGAGGAAAGACACCTCAAGGCTCCAAATTTTGGCCTCTACTTCACAACATGTTGCTGAAAACCCTTGAGGGGCATGCTCGCCAAATTTTGGGCGAAATTCGACATTTTTTGGTTTTTTGTCATTTTTGGGTTTTTGGCCAAAAATCATGGGCATCGCCATTTCAGTTTGGGACATCATCAAAGGATTAAAATGGTATCATTGGATGCCATAATTTCAGGAGCACATACTCAGTGATTTTTAGAACAATTGAAGATCTTTTTCTCCCCCAAAATGGCAAAAAACACTCGCTTTTTCTACACTCTGACCCGTTTATCAGCAAGGCTTATTTTTTGGGTTTTTACACACAGGCCTATTTTTAGAGGAATTCCATTGGTCAGTTGGGAGAAAACTAAACATTTTCATAAATTATACACTCAGAGATTTCCAACGAACTATCATGAGCCTCATTTCAACACCGGGAAGGCCTCAAAAGGTTGTCGGCAAGTCAAGGGACCTTTTGCTGATGTATTTTTTGAGTATTTTTGTAAAAATTGAACCTTTCAAAATTGAATTTTCGTCATGTGCGTTTAGAATTTTTGTACATTATAAGTTATGAAAATTCAATATATTTCCCTTTTTTAGCATTTTTGAGATATTTTATTAGATATTTTGTGCCTTGGGCCTTGCAAAGCCTCAAGGACAAAATGAGATATTTTGGATAGGCCAATGAGATTGCAAGTTGAACTAGGAGGTTTTCCTCACTTTGGGCTATATATTCCAAAGGCTTTCATTGTAAACAAGGCTGAACTTGATGAATAGAAGCAATATATGGTCATATAAGCTTTGGAATAAATACTTGTCTCATTTTTTTGGATAGTCTCTTGGATATTCTTGGATGATGAAAGAGGATTGTTGTTGGATTCCATGACTTGGTAGAATGGTATAGTGTCTCTCTCTCTGTTTTGTTTCCTATTTTTCATTCATAAGTCCATGTTATTTCTTGCTATAGGACAGTAGAGAACAAATTTGAGACATGCCCTTGGAGGCACCTCAAATTTCATGTTTCTTCATAGCTTCCATGTTTTCTTCTTTCTTAGTCACATTAAAGAATTCTTGATTTCTCTTTAATAACTTAAGAATATTGTTTGCTTGTTTCATTCATGGTTTTATGCATGCTAAGTATGATTTACGGTATGCCCTGCTTACTCATGGCTAGCCATAGCTCCATCTATGAAACTTCTCTTTGAATGATTAGATTGTCATTTTTTGAACCAAGGAGGTCTTTTTCTGATCTTTCCCTTTGCCTAAGACTATGCAATCTTGTTTTCAAAGTGCCCAATAGCTTGAAGTAATGTGTTTAGGCATTCTGGCATAGTGATTTGAGTTGTTTTTCTGTCTTAAGTGTATTTCCCCAAAGTCCGGTACCCATTTCCTAAAGTTAGAGAGTTATATATCTCTATGCATGGCTTGAATGTTTATTTCTATGCATTGATTAGCTTAAAGTTACATTTCTCATGATTAATGGTTTGCCCTACCATGTCTATGTCAGCTATTAAACTATTTATGCTTGAAATCCTTCTTTATTCACAAACTTGATGTCCATCTTACCCCATTTTTCTCAAATATCCATTTTACCTCGAATCAAATCGGCCCTTCAACAACCTTGTATCACCATCTGAAAGCTTTCTTGATGCAGGAAAACCATGCAAAACCCAGAATCTCTCCAATACTATGCATAATACAAAATGCATCTCAAATAATTGCCCAAATAACTTCCAAAGCTCGCGATTTTACACATTTTTGCGGAAGCTTTTATCTTAACAATCCTTACACTATGATTATCAAACATACAACCAACTCTCATATGCGGAAGCTCTTCTCCATTTACATATTTTTATGGTCTATGGAACCTTGCACAACTCAATTCATTCTCAAATGAAAACCTTTCCCAAAAGTCCTAGGAAAAGACTTTTAAAACCCAATGGTTTTGTTTAAACCCTCAGATTTTAACTAAGCCCAAGGCTTAATCCATCTCAACACAAAATTAAGATTAATCAAAATTCAAGACATATGAACATTATTCAATTCAACAACCTTCATGCCTTCTCAAACTTCAATACAATCTCAATTTAAAACTTCATGAAACCATCCTATTCTTTATGAATGCCCAAATGCCAAAAATTAACTTTGGTTTCGTTACTTATGTGCGCCCTTGCCTTTTTTTAAACAAACTTGACATGGTCTTAATCAAATCAACTCTTCACGGCAAACATCACCCTTTAAAGTAACATTTCGCCCAAATTACTAGTCTTTCAATCCTTGCAACGTACCCATTCTAGTCAACACAATACTAGATATGGCTACGGGGTTTAATGTATGTTTGGTAGTAAAATGTGTCTTACCTCCATGTAAGGTCCGCTGGCAAACATGACTGCGCGCTTCCATTTAGTTTGCAACGCCCTTCAATTCGACCATGCGTACTTTCTCTCAACCAACCAATAATGCAGGACCTCAGTGCTTATTCACTTCGGTATTCCATCCTTAAAACACGAAGATGCATCGATTTTTACTTCTACAAAGGTAATTCATCATCAGATGATTCTCAGCGCCCTCAATTCACACCTCTGCAATTGTTGTGGAATTGCAATTTCTATACACAGTCTTAAATGCCCAGCGTTCGATCTTTAATTCATTCATACAAATTTTTCAACGCTAAGACAGTAAAGATCGATCCCTCATCAATTTCATTATAGAAAAAAAAACATGGGAATCGATTCACAATTAGATCATCTGCTTCAACTGTTCTGCAAATAATTCCCGTTCTTCTACTTCAACACATCCCCATCGGCCTCTGCACAACACGCTGTCACAATTTGCCACGCTATTCATTTAAACTCCTTTACTTGCTACTGGAACCCAACAATTAAAATCTCTTTTAATTGAAATCCAAATAAAATAAACAGGGTTTAAAAACGACATCCCTACGCCTTCTCTCACGTCTGCAAACTTTTGTTCGATTCCAGATTGACCAGAATTAACTCCTTTGTGCGTCTTCAATTCATCGCTTCTGATTTATTCGGCCTCCACTGTTGGTTAATCCATAGATTTCATAATTCACTATGAACCTTCACTCATAAACCTGCTATCACACATTTTTATGGAAACATCGGTATTATGGAAACACAGTTTAATCATTTAAAATAAGACTCCCAAAACTTGAAGTAAGTCACCCAACTATCTACAGCTAAAAGTCGCTCTCTTCATTGTTTGATTTCTGCGCCAAACAGGAGGTTACAAACTTAAACACATCTACGTGGAAATTGTCCCAGATATCATTCAGGAAAACATCTTCGACTTCCAAATACAAGCCCGGTATTGCCATATACCGAATTGTCATATCAGAACTGAAAGTTCGATTTCCATCTTTCTCATGGGATAATCGATCTCACTCAGATTCATAAAATTGACTTTAAATCTATAATTGCATCAATAATTCATATGCACATTTTCATTTGAAACCTCAATTACAGAAATTGGTCAATCGATCAACACATATAACTTTGGGAAAACACCTTCATATAAACAAACCGAAATTACTTACAAACTCTTGTTTTTGGCCAGATATTCAAGATTCATGGCCCTTCAATTGCCGGAGGCTTACAACTTGACTGTCCAAACCTCAGCTCTCAATCACTCTATTCTTCCTGCCCTCTTTTTCCTTTGAGGCATATTAATTTATACAAATTTAATTGAACCAATTTTGGTTCACATCCCTTTAATCACTCAAAAAACCCCCAAATATCTCAACACCCCTCAAATCTAGATCTTTATCCCTAAAACCTTGAAACTAAATGTAACTTAGGCTTCATAATTATCTCTTAGATATCTCTCATCTAATTTCATGTTTTCCAGTTGTTTGGAAACATTTACAAATTCTCACATATAATTAATTAAAAATATAATTTAATCACTCAAAATCTCATTAATATTTACATAAAATTAATAATTTCTCAAAAACATGAGACCCCTAGTTTAAATAAAATACAAGGTATTTTCCCAAGTCTATGCTCCTGCATCAGACTCCCAAGGTTGAAAAATGATCATGATCTCCTGATCATGTGTTCCAAATCTTTGTCTGCCTGGATCCCACACTTTATTCTGCAACTTATCATCTATATCTGTTGTCATATGTTGCTTTTCTCCAGGTCTCCATATCTTATGCTATCTTGCTCCACTCGCTGCACTTTCACAATCTGTCTCTGTCTTCATTTTGCTACTGCTGTTGCTTCTCTTCCTTGCTAATATCTTCCTCTGAGATACTTTCATCATGATTCTTCTGATTAATTCAATTTCTCTTTCCAATAAATCTTCAGATTGTTGATTTCTTACCGCCTGTTGAGCTCTTACTTGCTCAGTTCTTACTTTCTCATTTCTTACTCCTATGCTTGTTTCTATTCTTCCTTGCTCAGTTTTTACTCGCTCCATTTGTACTGTTGCCTAATCATTCATGCCCTCTTGTCTTCAGAAACAGAAAACCTCTTCTCTTCCTTCTCCCATCAGCAAATTACTGGACGGGTACATTCTGTACTCTCTTCTTCTATCTTCATCACTCTGCATCTGCAATTCCCAATTCTGAAATTGAGATTCCTCCTGCACTGAATCTGGACTATTCAGCATCCTTTCCAGTAACGTAACGTCCTCATCCCATGGATTATAAATTTCCACGGAATTTTCTTCTTCCTTCATTTGACTGCTCAACTGAGTCAAATGCTCTTCAGCACCTGCAACAATACCTGCATTCACAAAACACTTGTTAAAACAAAAATCGTAAGGCATTAGTGCCTTTTCTCCCTTTGCCAGCACCTCAGTATGTTGTTCTGAATTTTCCATCTCCATCAGCACATCAGTATGTTGATCCAAACTTTTCAAAGAATTCTCTGTAGAATTCCCAAGACTATCAACTAGTCTTCCTTTCACATCATCTGTTTCCATGATATCTTTTTGCTTTCGTTCACTATATTGAACTCTTTCGTCTGCAATCTCTCTGTCATACTCTGAATTCTCCAACAAGTATTCCAACAATGCAATTTCTCTGTGGTATTGCTGAAGCATATTATCATCATGTATCATCCCTACATTCACACACAAGCTTTCAGTTTGTATATCAAAATGTTCAACAGTATCAACTATTACTTCCCCTATCAGTGCTTCAGACTGATTCTCTTCTTCAGCGTCCACAAGAACTTCCTCTTGTACTGCAAAATTTTCAAGTACAAACGCATCACTGCTTTCTTCTTCCGAGTATTTATCTTCTGAAAGATACTTTTTCCTACTTGTGACAGCTTCACAAGATTACGCATCCTCCTCTGTGAAACCTGTAATCACATCACAATTTTCAGCTACAAAAATACATGGTTTTACATTATCCAGCTGATCCGGATTTTCCCAATAACTCATCATCCACTCGAGCTTCTTCAGCTCTTCTGTTAACTGCATGTTTATCTATTGATCCCTCCTTACTTGTAGTCTCTGCCATGTCACTTTCTTGCTCATGGTCCAACCATGTCTCTGGTCTCTCACATTTTCCTGTAACAATTTCATCAATAACTCAAGATGAACTGCTATCTCAGCTTTCTCTCTCTCATACTTTTCATCAGTAAACTGCTGTCTTATGCCATTTTCCTTGGCATCTTCTTTCTCCCTCTTTCTATTGTGGCCTCTTTCTAAACCTCTGCTCTCTCCTTTATGACTTCCAGTAGTCATCTCCTTCGCCATGAGTTTCTCACCCATGAGTTTCACCAAGCCTCTACAACAGCAAACTCTCCTGCTGCCACTTACCTCACCAATCCCTTCCTCCGGATCTGGTCTTTTGGTAATCACCGGTCCTCTGCTGGAACCTTTCGAGCATTTCTCCACTGCTCCTTCAGGCTTCACTCATCTGCAACTTTATTCAACCTCTGTTGAATCTTCAGGTTCTACCACTCTCGCTTAGAATCCTTTGTTGGACTCCTTTATCACTGCTTTCCAGCTGTGATCTGCTTCTTCCCGCTGAGACTTTCTTCAATATCCCTGCAACCAATTTCCTCAAGCATAACTTTCAAACCAGAGTTCAATAATAATGATCATTAACTCACCTCCAAGATCCTGTTGATCATGACTTATCTTTCACTCGCACTACATATTTGTGCTGCAACCTTCATCAGTTTCAAAATCTGATATTCATTCATCACATGCAATTAACTCAATTTAATAAAAAAAAATTGAATCTTCACATAGAGCTATTCCGGCTTTGATACCAAAATGATGCAAGAAAACCCTGCAAAACCCAGAATCTCTCCAATACTATGCATAATACAATATGCATCTCAAATAATTGCCCAAATAACTTCCAAAGCTGGCGATTTTACACATTTTTGCGGAAGCTTTTATCTTAACAATCCTTACACTATGATTATCAAACATACAACCAATTCTCATATGTGGAAGCTCTTCTCCATTTGCATATTTTTATGGTCTATGGAACCTTGCACAACTCAATTCATTCTCAAATGAAAACCTTTCCCAAAAGTCCTAGGAAAAGACTTTTAAAACCCAATGGTTTTGTTTAGACACTCAACTTTTAATTAAGCCCAAGGCTTAATCCATCTCAACACAAAATTCAAATTAATCAAAATTCAAGACATATGAACATTATTCAATTCAACAACCTTCATGCCTTCTCAAACTTCAATACAATCTCAATTTAAAACTTCATGAAACCATCCTATTCTTTATGAATGCCCAAATGCAAAAAATTAACTTTGGTTCCGTTACTTATGTGCGCCCTTGCCTTTTTTTAAACAAACTTGACATGGTCTTAATCAAATCAACTCTTCACGACAAACATCACCCTTCAAAGTAACATTTGGCCCAAATTACTAGTCTTGTGATCCTTACAACGTACCCATTCCAGTCAACACAATACTAGATATGGCTACGGGGTTTAATGTATGTTTGGTAGTAAAATGTGTCTTACCTCCTGTTGAAGCCTAGAAAATCTCTGCTTCAAACATCGGGGAAAACCACCCGGTCGGGACCTTAAGACAGCTCCTTTTCCGTTTGGTATGGTGGCTCCGACTGGATTTAAAGGACCAGTTTCCTTATAACTAAATGGATTGGTTTGGATGGGTGGAAATGGGACTAAATTAACTGAAATAAAACTATCTAATTTAAACTAAATACTGGTAAAGAAATTCTAACACTAACCCGGGTAATTATTGTGAATACAACTTAATATTGTTCCAATTTAACAATAACCATGAAAATGTATTATTATTTAAATTGAAATGTGCAGAAACAAATAAAGATAACTCTGTTTAAGAAATTAAACAGAGTTGTATTAACATATTTCATTCATCATTGTATACCATCTATATACACTTATGAAAGATAACGTTTCAATTATACTCAGAAATGATATATAAAAGGAAGCCTTGTGAAAACAAATATATATAAATGATAGCAATTTTAAAGCGAATATCATAAGACAAAAGAAATCAACAGTGAAAGGATAGAAATACCTCATTCATCTTGAAGACTTTCAAATGCAATGTGATACTCTAATCCAATAACTCTGATGCAAAATCAAATTCCAAGGTACAGAAATGCAACACTTCAAAGATAATTCCGCATGAAAATCACCAGATGTGATCCTTTTTAAAAATATATAAGACAATGGAGTACATAAATGCAATCTCCAAGTCAAAAATATTAAGATCCAGGACCCTTCTCTAAATGCATGAGAAGGGTTTAAATACTACTTAGCTAAATCTAAAAATAGTCTTATTACAAAAATTAAGGATTTGGTTCAATGACCATCCTTTTCCTAGGCTAAAATACATTAAAATTAAAACTAAATCTATCTATCTATGAACTTGTTCTTTAAACTTGCAGGCATCTAGCATAGTTTTGAGAAGATGCGGTTGACCGACTTCAGAATTCAACTGTCCTGAAAAGACAGAGTCGGCAAGCGTAGGAGCAATCTTCTCCGTAGCATTGATGATACAATTGAGCGCACTGTGCTGACTGTGTGGCTTTACCAAGTACATCCAGTATGAGTCCCAATTCAATCTTGTCAGCCCTTGGATGGATTTTGCTCTTTCTTCTGCCTTTTGCCTCCATTCTGTTTGTAGTTGATTTGCCTGTGGGAGATATCCTGGAACAGTTTCTGGGATCAAATTAGCTTTGTGTAAATTTTCATTTACACAATCAGTGAGAGTGTTTGCCGCTGTAGCCGCCTCCTCTGCTGCCTTTTCTGCCCTTCTGATTTGTGCATCCCAGTTATTGAACAGTATTTCTTTATGGTTTTCATTAACAATGGGTGCACCAGCTTTTCTGCCTTCTTCTGTCTTTTGCCATGCCAGATAATCATTGATCTTTTCATTAATCAAATCATAATCATTTCGTAAATCTACGACATGATTTGTGATTTTATCGCTTTCTTGGCACAAAGAATTCCATTGCAAGATTTTTTGGCAGAAAACTTCCTCTTGTTGCAGTAGTTGATTGTTCAAAGAGATAGTTTCTAAAATGAATTCTGGAAGCTTAGGATCATCTTTATGCTGATCTTGGATAATCTGTATTTGTTTGTCTTTATCAGCCAAGCTTTTTTGATGTCCTATTTGCATTTCTTGAAGTTGTTGTTGTAACTCTTCAAGTTTCAAATGTGCTTCCTTATCGGCCTGTACCTGTTGCAATTGATGTTGTAGAACTTTTACCTGTTCTTCTTTTTCATTCAAAAAAAGTTGTATCTCAAATGCTTTGTCAATTGTTGCAGAAGCATAAGCTCCTGTCATTTGAGATAACTTAGTGAGATTATGAGTAGGTTCTGTGGCAGGATCTTTCCACAAACATCTACTTGTTCTGGTTCAGTAGCAATTGCACTTTCTAATTTTCTCTTTTTCCTCTGTATTTTCACTACTGCTTTGTATTTTGGGCTGTAGAATACATCTAGAGGAGGAATTTCCTCCACATTAAGTACAATTTCGGAGGATGGTGTGATTGGTATGTGCTCTGTTACTGCGACTGTGCTGCTTGTTCCTGTGTTCAAAACTTTGGTTGTCTGGACACGGGTCTGTACATTCTGTCCCTCTACATTAATCAATTGGTTGAAGTTTTCCCATTCTTTGTCTAATTCAATAATGATTGGTTGTTTTTGTACATTGGTTGGAGGAGGATTTCTCTGTTGAGAAGTCAAAATTTGCTGTTGAGCAAGTTCTTTTGATTGTGCAGAATCCTTAATGGATTCTTCCATTTTATCTTCCTTTTCATTAGACTTATTGGAATGTTCAGAATCTCTGTCAGATTTTGATTTAGATTTATCTGTGCTTGAACTGCCGTTAAGACTAACACTAGGAGTTTGCTCCCTTGCGGGCTCTAAGCGTAGATTGTCCAAAGGAATAGGAGTTAGTCTTCTTTCTCTGTAAAGTTTGAATTCCTGGAATTCCTCTGGAGATAACTGTGTTTGAGCTGAATTCAAAACTTCTTTAAATGAATTTCTTGCTTGGAACATATCATCAAAAAGATCCTGTTCCCCGGAAAATTCCCTTACTCTGATTGTATTGGTAAAACTCTTAACAATATCATCTGGGTCGAATAACCTTCTCGAAAATTTGAACAGCTGTAGACATGTAATGTTGCCTATCTCTTGGAATGCATGACCAATATCAAATAGTCAAAATGTTCCACATTTTACAGGAAATTGTGGCCAAATGCCTTTTTTCTTCTCTTTTAAATCTTTTGTTATACCTCCCTGGCCACAGGTCTGATAAGCAATTTCCCGAGCTACAAGTCTATCTGGAACATATATGGGTAAAGCATGGGGAGAAGCATAAATTCAAAAAACCCTAATATAAGTGAACAATTCTTCTCCAAACCATCTTGCGACGGGGAGAATATCTACCTCTGTTTCTTAGGATAACCTTGGGGCATCCTTATTATACAATGTTCTGTACAATGGCAGCATTATTCCATGACAAATTTGGTAAAAATGGGGGATAAACTTAGACTCCCATAGTTCTTTATGGTACGCATGAATGGGCAAAGGATCGTGGATAGTCCATTGCCAGCCCATCACAGGGAACTTAGAGATATAACAGATGGCGTCCATGACATAAGCAGAAAAATAAAAAGGCGGATAAACCCGCTGAGAAACATTTCGTTTGGACCGGTAGTGAAAAATAGCAGTGGTCAAATTATCAGATAGGATTTTGGCCCAGTCTACAATTGTAGAATTAACGGCCACATTCAACAAAGGAAGCCATTCGGGTAAGATCATATTTATGTCAGGCTTTCCAAAAAGCCTGCATAACATGGCAGCAGTGAAACAATAAGGAGAGGTAAGTGAACCCGTTTTGTACATACCTTGTTTGTTTTTCTTCAATGGTTCACTTCTTTTGGTCCACTCCTTTGTGCATTCTGCCAAATTTGCATGTTCTCTGGAAAATTCTTCCATAAATTGCTTGTTGTAAGTCGCCTGAGGTTCTGGCAACTTATACATTAATCTCAAATCTTCTGTGGTGAATGACCCGATTAGCTCTTCAGATGGAGTCCTAAATTGCCTGTCTGAAATATCGGTGCTGTCCAGCACCCATCTCACCATGTCTGTATATGGGAGAATCCTTGTCCTTGCCGCTATTCTATGCAGAAATGAGCAAGCCAGTTCTCTAAGGGTTGCCTCAGACGTATTACTGGAACCTGCTGTAGCTACAACTTTCATCACCACAGGATTTTATTCCTCTAACAGATTATACATTCCTTCCCAAGTGGATATACCGGCATCCTTATTACAAGCGGTGTCTGCATACAGCGAAGCCATTTCTCTGTTTTCAGAACTCTATCTCTTCTCCTTCTTACCCATAGTGTTTCGTGAAAGCTTTGTATAGACGTTTGCTCCTTCGTGCCTGCGTTTTACGAGTAAATGAGAGTAATGGCATAAGAAAGGTGATGAGACTGTTTTAAATGTGAAAGCGGATGAAATATAATATTTTAATCGTGAAACGACTTTCAATCCAAACACAATCTCATTTACCATCAATAATCAATCCAATCATTTAATTTAATCATTAAAGCGCATAACAGATTTGATATATGGGAAGATTGCCTTTGGACAACGCGCCTACATGAATCTGCGACATTGCGATCTGCGATTTGCTGCGCAATATCGCAATATCGCAATGTCGCAATATCGCAATATTGCAAAATGAAGCTGTCGCAGTTATGTAAAATAGCGCAAAAGCGGAAATTGTGCAATAGCGCAAAAGCGCACATCGCAAATCTCGCAAAAGCGCAAAATTGAAAATAGCGCAAAAGGTATTCATTAATCACTTCTGTTTTCTGCGCTATGTGATCTGCGACCAATACGTTTATTGTATAAGCTTTTGGGATCGCATTATCGCAAAAAGCGCAAAATCACATTTTCAGTTTTATAAAAGATATATACCATTTTGCTATGGATGCGCTATTTTGTTTAAAGAGAAATTTTATCATAATCTATCATAAAATTAAGTGTTTCTTAATGTTCTTTCTAAGGGATTTCTATAAGTTTATGATAGAAAGTTTTATTTGAAAAGGCAAACAAATCCTAATTGATTTTTTTGGGATTTTTTAACTAAGGGTCCCCATTTATTTAGTATTATTACTAATATTAAATAAAAAGGGGGGTTGTTGCTGGTCACAACACCTCCATGTAAGGTCCGCTGGCAAACATGACTGCGCGCTTCCATTTAGTATGCAACGCCCTTCAATTCGACCATGCGTACTTTCTCTCAACCAACCAATAACGCAGGACCTCAGCGCTTATTCACTTCAGGATTCCATCCTTAAAACACGAAGCTGCATCGATTTTTACTTCTACAAAGGTAATTCATGATCATATGATTCTCAGCACCCTCAATTCGCACCTCTACAATTGCTGTGGAATTGCAATTTCTATACACAGTCTTAAATGCCCAGCGTTCGATATTTAATTCATTCATACAAATTTTTCAGCGCTAAGACAGTAAAGATCGATCCCTCATCAATTTCATTATAGAAAAAAAAACATGGGAATCGATTCACAATTAGATCATCTGCTTAACCGTTCTGCAAATAATTCTCGTTATTCTGCTTCAACGCATCCCCATCGGCCTTTGCACAACACGCTGTCACAATTTTCCACGTTGCTCATTTAAACTCCTTTACTTGCCACTGGAACCCAACAATTAAAATCTCTTTTAATTGAATTCCAAATAAAATAAACAGGGTTTAAAAATGACAGCCCTACGCCTTCTCTCACGTCTGCAAAATTTTGTTCGATTCCAGATTGACCAGAATTAACTCCTTTGTGCGTCTTCGATTCATCGCTTCTGATTTTTTCGCTCTCCACTGTTGGTTAATCCGTAGATTTCATATTTCACTATGAACCTTTACTCACAAACCTGCTATCACACAGTTTTATGGAAACATCGGTATTATGGAAACACAGTTTAATCATTTAAAAGAAGACTCCCAAAACTTGAAGTAAGTCTCCCAACTATCTACAGCTAAAAGCTGCTCTCTTCATTGTTTGATTTCTGCGCCAAACAGGAGGTTACAAACTTAAACACATCTACGTGGAAATTGTCCCAGATATCATTCAGGAAAACACCTTCGACTTCTAAATACAAGCATGGTATTGCCATATACCGAATTGTCATATCAAAACTGAAATTTCGATTTCCATATTTCTCATGGGATAATCGATCTCACTCAGATTCATAAAATTGACTTGAAATCTATAATTGCATCAATAATTCATATGCACATTTTCATTTGAAACCTTAATTACAGCAATTGGTCAATCGATCAACACATATAACTTTGGGAAAACACCTTCATATAAACAAACCGAAATTACTTACAAACTCTTGTTTTTGGCCATATATTCAAGATTCATGGCCCTTCAATTTCTAGAGGCTTACAACTTGACTGTCCAAACCTCAGCTCTCAATCACTCTATTATTTCTGCCCTCTTTTGCCTTTGAGGCATATTAATTTATACAAATTTAATTGAACCAATTTTGGTTGACATCCCTTTAATCACTCAACAAACCCCCAAATATCTCAACACCCCTAAAATCTAGATCTTTATCCCTAAAACCTTGAAACTAAATGTAACTTAGGCTTCATAATTATCTCTTAGATATCTCTCATCTAATTTCATGTTTTCCAGTTGTTTGGAAACATTTACAAATTCTCACATATAATTAATTAAAAATATAATTTAATCACTCAAAATGTCATTAATATTTACATAAAATCAATAATTTCTCAAAAACATGATACCCCTAGTTTAAATAAAATACAAGGTATTTTCCCGAGTCTATGCTCCTGCATCATTTCTTAACCTTTTCGACCCTATAGCCCAGTTGATCTCACATATTTTTACCTATCTTATATCTTTGATCAGGTTCATCCCTCACAACCTAAAAACCGAAACCAAAAACCTACTTCATAACTAGCCTAAAATCAGAACACAATAAGCAAACACACAGATATCCCTTACACAAATAGAGAGAGTCCTCTCTGAGTCTAGGAAGGCTAGATCCTTGGGCTCCAAAGATTGGTTTGATGTTACACTGTCATTTGGCTTGCCAATCAGCCAAATCACGAGACCCTAACAGGACCAACGGTAATGATAGGATGAAGAGGAACGGGTGGCACGCGCAACTTGCGTTGATAAATATGGAAATCATGGCATTTACAAATTGCGACAATACAGTCTTTGAAAATAGAAGGCCAAAAAAAACCAGCACGAAGAATGTTCTATGCAGTATCATAACCAGACATGTCACCACACAGGCACCACTATGACAATCATTCAGAGCTTTCTCGGCTTCCTCGAGAGTCAAACATCGCCAAAGTATGGAATCGACTCCAATGCGATAGGGAGTATCTCCAACTATACGATAAGGTTGCGACTGATGGCAGATGTGTCAGCGGGCATCCTTCGTCAACTCAAATCTAAAATATGAATTCTGGAGATAGACGATGATATCACTGTACCACAGATCGTGGGTGCCAATCAACAAAAGCGAATCGTCTGGAATGGATTCCACGATGTAGGATAAATGTCGAAAAATTTCTTCATAGGACCATGCAAATACATCATGGAATTCATGAAAAGGGATAATATAGACTTGTACTTCATCAGAATAACAAGTAACCCCAATATGGATGTTCTCGACGATTCCTGATTTAATGGAAATGTCGACAGGCATCGTCTAAGTAATGTTACTCAAGTTACCTTCCGAAAAAAATTCATGGACCTTAACAGGTGTTTGAAGCGGAGGATAAAGAACCTGAGAGGAAAAATGCTCAAGACAGGTAGACATGGCCCCGAGACTTGGTAGAAACGAGGAACAATGATGACCATCGTCCCACGGTAGATCGTCGAGAGACAAGGTTTCCACGATAGCCTTATCGGAAGGAAACACTTCTTTTAAAGGATCCAGTGAATCAAAATCACCAAGCGAAGGGGATTGATAATAGATGTCAAGAGTCATGCTCGAAGGAGCAGAATAAGAGGACGGAGTGTCCGATGTAGTAATGAGTTCACAATAATCAATTTCAATTGGACTCAACGGCATCAAATCTTCGAATGAATCGATCTGTTCAGGAGAAGGGATAACCCAGGGGTCATCGGTGTGATAAATCATGTTAACCTAAACAGTATTTGGTGGTGGTAGATAGAAAACACCCATGAGGACAGGATCCTTGAAAATTCCTGGCCCTACGCTCTCATAGGGAGTAGGAATCTTATCCACATATGAAACATTTTTCTCGGAAGAAGAAGTGAAAAAAGACAATTTATCAACAATAATAATTTTTCCTTCGTGCGGGAATTTGAAAACACGAAAGAGAGTGGACGGAACACATATCATTGTGTGAGTCCAACTACGACCAAGGAGAAGGTTATAATTGAGTTTAGCATCAAAAAATTTGACCTCGACATTGACTATCTTCCCTTCTAATGTGATTGGTAAACTAGCAAGAACACCAAGAGGTTTAGACTCTCTTCCATCAAATGCTTCAAGGGCATTGGGTGAAGAAGTGAGAGCTAGAGAACCAATGGCTTTCCAACGAGTAGATGACATAACATAGGTGGGTGCACCCTCGTCCACGACTGCCCGGTGAATGTTCAAACCATTTATACCAACTTGAATGATGAGCGCAATTTGGTGTGGGAGTCGCAGGACGAAATTCTCTAAATTGAAAACAAGAAGTCTAGTGTCGGCAGGATCAACCCCACCTATCATAGATAGCAAAGCCTTCCATTGCAATGGACAACTCTATATTACTTCTAATGTAGACATCGCAGATGGTGCCTGAGCCAAATCTTCAACAATATTGTAATGTTGAGCGGCACGGGTGTTAGGATTGTACGAAGACTTACGAAGTATGCCTTTGGAAGGCGGCCGAACAACAGATTCGGCGCTAGGCTGTTCAATCGCAAGAGAGCCAGAAACAGGTGGAGGAGGAGGACGCGAACCAGAATAATCTTTCGATCGAGTAGCAATAGAAATGGGTATAGAATCGTTCATTATGAACACTTGCGAACCATATGGGGCAGAGGACTGAGGGTGCTCTACCATCTGGGTCTGCTAAGGGAAAGGTTCTTTAAGAACTGCCGAAGCTCCTTGGGTGCCTTTGAGAAATAGACTCACTTCAGACCATCAAGGACAGTCCTTGGTGAAGTGCTCATCATCACAAATCAAACAAGGATACTTCAGTTTGCGTTGAGAAATATCAGCAGAACGAGGTTTTGGAGAATCCTGTTTCGGGTTATCAGCTTTGGCCTTACCTTTACCCTTCTTTTTACTTATGGAAGTGTTATCTGTAGGATTGGCCTGAAAAACATTCATTTCTGTGGGTTTTCCAGAATTTGAAGTTGACTGAGAAGCTACATTATTAGAAGAAGTAGACTTCTACTTCCCAGAGTTAGATGAAGGAGACTTTTGAGAAGTCTGTGACACGAAACCAATAATACCATCAACGGATGGAGTCACTGGCGGTTTAGAAGTTCCAGGTTGAGGAGCATCAGGCAAGATATCATATAATGCACTAGAATAAGAGTACACAAGATCAAGGTACTGGGCATAAGCAATGGCTTATTCCTTGGTTACACATGCCCCCATAGCTATGTCTTTGGCAATTTGATTGAAAAAGGAGGTAGTGAAACAATGAGTCAGAAGCTGATCAGATATCTCAAATTTTATCACACGACGACAACGCCGCCACTCATGAATATGATCCGAGATATGAGTAGCTCGGTCTTGTTTCAATAAAGTGAGAAGATGCGTCCCGGTCTCATAGCAAATCGATAACTGAAAATGTGTAAGGAATGCCATGGCCAAAGAATTGAAATCATGGAAAACTCCAAGAGACAGCTCAATGTACCACTTTTTAGCGGCACCAGTAAGAGTTCGTTGGAAAAGACGGAGACGAATAGAATCATCAACCCAAGAGTTAGAAGAACACCATAAGTGGTAATTCATAACATGCGTTTGGGGGTCTTCACCAGGTTTACTCTCAAATTTAGGACAATCACCAGGAATCTTGGTCGGAACCAGAGGCCAATATGGATTATGAAGAATAGCGTCATTTGTCAACTTCGACACATCGGGTAATTCCAACGTAGCAAGAAATGGTAATTGAGTATTAAAAGTCATCGGAGGTCTTTGATAAGGACCTGTGTGTACATTCCACCCAGTCCGAGCAGGATTCTATCCCCATACATTCTATCCTGAAGGATTCGGATCATAGGGATTAGAAACAGGATAATTCGGTTGATACTAGGGTTAAGGACCAGGATATTGAGTTGAAGTAGACCACTAAGGTCCTCACTGAGTAGCATAAGGATTCTACTGCAGAATGTGAGTATGACTTTGAGGTTGTTGATACACAGGTTGATTTTGAGGGTACGGAATCTGGGGTGTGCTATATGCCGGTTGATATGAAGCTTGAGGGTAATAATCTCCCTGTGATTGTACAAGTTGACCTTGCGGAGCAGGTTAAGCAGGCTGTTGAGTAGGATAAACAGGTAAAACCGGCTTCGAAAACGAAGGAATCTGCTGTGGGCAGCTTGCAACGGCTACTAAGCTAGTTGAAATAGCTATTGAAATGGTTATTGATGGTCACCAGGTTGACCTTGTAGGAAAGGTTTGCCTAATGGTTGCGATGGCCCAGGTTGTCCCTAATGACTAGGTTGACCCGGAGAAAGACTATAGGATTTTCCTGGTTGCATAATATTTGGGCCATATTGAACGTGCAGCTATGATTTAGGTGCAACAGGTTGTCCCTGTGGTGGATAGACTTGCTGTTTGGTCAATTTAGTGTGTCCTAAATTGCTACATTTAATTTTTCAATCCGGGATTCGTAAGCTGACGAAGTGTGGTGCACTATATGTGCAAGATAACCTATCTCTTACTTTTTTGTCGTTTTTGGATTTTTGTGAAATTCTAAAAGACAAGTATGGAGACAAATATTCAAGACAACAATGTCTTTCTAATGATTTTCCAAACTTCAAAATAATTTTAAAAACACACAATGACAAAATTAATTCTTCAAAGAAAATGAAATTGCATCACTACTTTAGTCAAACAAACAATGAACTACTGATCATGAAACTCATTATTCTTGTTGTTGTTCAAACACAAAAGAAACTATGCTAAAAGAAATCCAAAAGTTGCAACAAAGTAAATCTAAATCAAATTACATCAACTTATCTTCTGATCCCTCATCATTAGTCCAGCTATGATTTTCGGAGGTAACCATAAACAACTTGAGTAACCCGAAATCTAACTTGCAGAAAATAAACTATTATCAAACTACACATTCATAATTCAATCCCTCACCATCAGTCCAGCTGTGGCTTTCGGAGGTAACTGAAGATGTCATGAGAAATTTAATATTTCTAACTTGCAGAAAGTAAACTAATATCAAACTACACATTCATAATTCAATCCCTCACCATCAGTCCAGCTGTGGCTTTCGAAGGTAACTGAAGATGTCATGAGCAATTTAATATTTCTAACTTGCAGAAAGTAAACTAATATCAAACTACACATTCATAATTCAATCCCTCACCATCAGTCCAGCTGTGGCTTTCGGAGGTAACTGAAGATGTCATGAGCAATTTAATATTTCTAAATCTAACTACTGAAACAAATGTGCAAGATTGAAATAAACAAAGCAGTACTGAAATTAAACAGAAACTAAGAAAAGTAAATTAGCAGCAGAACAATATTAATTCCATGTCATTAGTCAAAAAGTTATGCAAATGCCCGGGCTGCCTATTTATAACCTGAAACAAGAACATTGATCAGTTAACAATAACATAAAACATGAAAGATTATGGACAGAAGCAAGATGTAAAGCATGAAAGATTATAAACAGAAATGAAGCATATATACCATGAAAGATGCAATGTATAAACGTGTGAATGAATTATGGCACAATGAGCTTAAAGAAATAAAACAAGAACTATACAATAATGCACAAAACCTCAGTGTGTGCAGGGGCCCTCTGCACCAACCTCAGCAACAAACTTCAAGTACGAATTACGCTTGGAAACAGAGTCTTCTTATATATTAAAATGCATTCATAACAGAAAGGTGATATTACGGCACAGTGGCAACGTAATTACATTACAGAGCTATATGGAAGCTAATGGAGACTAAAAAAATAATAGAGACTAATCTAATTTGCGTATGCAAACGCATTATTTATAACAAAGGAAATATAACTAATTCCCTAAAGTTTATGCTGATAGAGAACACGTAAACCATTACGTCCAGAGATCTAGGATCATGGCCGCGTTGAGGAGTAAATCTATGAAGAGTGGATGTTTGAATTCGGCTTATGGAGCCATGTACAGGTGTTGATTTGTCTCCTGTAAGTTAGAAACGGCCATATACATCTCCACGTGACGAGAAACAGAGTCCTGTCACCGTGGGACTCTACAGTTGACTTCCACTTGGCCACCTTTGACCGTAGCCTCCTTAGGTGAATTTGCTCGAGCCAATAGGACACAATCCATGTCCACATCATTTCTGACTTGCCCATGTGGCTCGTTTTTCCTGAAGACACCTGTAACATAGAGTTTCACAAAATGGCTGCGGAAAGTTGCAGCAGCTGCGGAAAGTGGCAAGATTTCGCAACTAAATGAGCAAAATCTAAATCAAACAGCAGACACAAAAATATAGTTAAAAACCATTTTATATGCTCTTTTGCAATTAATATACAATGATATTGACAACTTGGGAGGTTCAGGTGAATGAAAAAGGTCTAGGAAGATGTATAAGAACAATGCAGATTTGAGACTCAACATACCCCCACTGTGAAGGTGTTGCATTTCCTCATGCAACCAAAATTTTGATAATACTTCTTCAGTTCATATGCCTTGACACTTCAGCCAGTACATCCAATCCTCTCCTCTTCTTCCTTTGTGCTGCCAACATCCTGGGCTTCTTCATTAAGCATCTAAATTTGATATTAACCAGTGCTCTGCTTAACTTCTGGCATTTATTTTTCAATTTCTTGTTCTTCTTCTGCCATATTCCCAGATGTAGCATGGTATTATCATGAATGATTTTTTCCAATTTGCTTTGTTCCTTCAATGTCTCATTTTCATTTTTAATGTGTTTATTTAAAAGCTCTAGCTCAAAGACTTCTTGTTTTAGTGATTGGACTAAATCATCTTGTACTATGTGAGGCTGAATGGACGAAGTACTGGGACCTGTAGCTGCTTTTTCTAAAGATTCTATATAATCATATACTTCTTGCTGCTTGGGGTCTATATCAGGTGTCATTTTTATTGGGATGTCCCCAAAATGCCGTGAAGGAGAGTTGTCTTCAAAATCTGGCTGAGAAGGGCTCACATCAACATCTGGCTGAGAATGGGATGGACTATGTTCAATGTCTGACTGAGAATGAAATGAACCAGGTTCACTAACTGACTGAGAGTGAGATGGACTATAGTCAGCTGGGTAATGTTCAGATGTTTCTTCTCCCAAATCGATAAAATGAGGTCCTTTCATTTGCGTTTTCCTCAATTTCCCCTTAAGTCCGGAACTTCTTCTCACACGCCGTGGACCACTGTCCTTTTGCTTTTGTTTTCCTTTCTCTTTCTTCTTGGCTATAGATAACTGTTCTTGAAGATGAACCAATCTTTCAGATAACACTTGATGATCTTCTTCTTCGGAAGAAGGGGTTTGATGTATAGCCTCAATACTTTTTCTCTCTTTTGGTGTTATTGGCTTTTTACCCTTGGTTTCTCTCTTCTTCCTTTTTGACAATCTCTCTTCCCTACTGGTTCTTTCAATTGCAGTAGTAGGAGTACTTTGAATTTCATCATTTGTTCTCTTTCTCCTACTCCTTCTTGATGTGTTACCTTCAGGAATTTCTTGAGTAGGAGTACTTTGAGTTTCATCATTTATTCCTTTTCTCCTACTCCTTCTTGATGTGCTACCTTCAGGAATTTCCTGAGGTTCCTCAAAGAAAGTTCTAATCAAAAATTGTTCCCATGTGTCTTTCTTCTCCTTTAACTCTTTTTCAATCAAAATTTTTACAAGACCGTGGTGATATAGATGTGGTTCTACATCTCCTCAATGTTTCTGAACAGTCACAGACATCTTCTTCAAACTATTTAATAGAAAATATGGGAGATTGAGAGTTTGATTATCTAGAAAATTCATCAGCAATCTGGTATGGTACATATACATGGACCCAAAACGGCCTTCACAGGTAATGAATTTTTGAACAACTAGCAGCAAAGTAGCCCATTCCTCTTTCAAAGCATGAATAGGAATTCCTCTTTTAAAAATAGTTATGTCCATACCTTGGTTTCGTAAGATTATTCTCCAGGCTTCATCACTAATGCTTTTATTCTTAAACCAACGCTCACCCTCTTGAGGAAGTTCCGTGGCAGTTGCTATAGATGCCTCGTTCACTGCAAACTTAAGGTCTCCAATCTCTACTTCCAGGCCATTGAACGACCTTGCAAATGCTTTTTTCACTTCTTTATGATAGCCTCTGAACTTTTGGATAAACCGCAGCCACTTTTCTTTCTTCAATATATCCCTGACTTGCGGATATCCCTCCATGAATTTAGGTCCTTCTGGTTCTTCTCTTAGCAATTTACCCATCCTTCTTTCTACTCTTCAAAAATTTGCCTGCGTGAGGGTTCAATGGAAGTAGAACAGCTGAATGCACAGAAATTAGCACAATGACTGTAGGTAGATATCAGAGAGTGGGTATACAGGCTGTAGCGTAACAGAGAATGAAATGGAGTGAGGCGGAACAGAGAGGGTTTTCGTGAGCACGGCAGAGATACGGCTGTGAGATTAACAGAACAATAGGAGGAGTATAACACATCCGGCAGTGTTTTGAAATTTGGTGGCTGCAAAATAAATGTAAGCATGTTTAAGCAACGGCTATGGATTTTATGCGGCTGAAAGAGCCCGTGGTCAAATCAACTACGTCTCATTGTCACCGGTGGAATATCCGAGTATGAGTGAAGATCGGGGGTTTAATTATGGAACCGTTTGAGAATGAATGCGGGAGGATCATATGGAGATCGTGAAAGGGTTACGGAATTTGTCAATATAATCATTGCACATAATGGATGGAACTTTTGGTTTAGAACTATATAAAAATGTGTTTTCAATGCTATTTGAAATGAATTTTTACTCATACCTTGGAATCTTTTCCTTTTTCCTTGGTCTTCAATTAGTTGCTCTTCATTGGTATCTTGAATGCTCCATGTCTTCATTTTTGGTCCTCATACCTGCATGTTATTTCATGATTATGGAAATAACATCTGGATGTACATTCTTTTGAAAACAGAGTGATAGCTACGGAATCTGCTTCTGGCTGCGGAAACTGGTGTCAGCTGCGGAAACAGATGTCAGCTACGGAAACTGACACAGCTATTATTTGGGTGAATGGAAATGAATGGATGACAAATGACTAGATGGAAATGGTCATGAAAAAGAATTTTATTGGTGAAAATGGAATGAAATAGATAAAATGAAGTGGAATGGAGTGAAATGAAGTGAAATGAAGTGGAATGAAGTGGAATGGAATGGAGTGGTTACAAAACTTATGAAATGAAAGAGGAAAAAAAAAAATTTGGAAAATATAGAGTGTCAGGTGCTCCTGATTTTCACCCTATATTTTATGTATAAGACTGCCAATCAGTGATTGGTTTTCAGGCTTATACAATTTTTTATTTTTATTTTTTATTTTTTTAATTGAAAGAACAAAAGCTAGGCTGGTGGAGAAGAAGAATTCTTCTGTACCAGCCTGATTGCAGAATTTTCTTGAAACATTTTGACAAAATCCTCTTTTGAGAGTGGCTTATGATAAACTTTCAATCCGTGGCCATTCACAATAAGAGGAGTTTGAAACTCATCAATGGTCTTGATTCTTACCGCTCCATTGCTAAAGATCTTGTCAATCTCATATGGCCCAAGCCAATGAGTCTGAAATTTTCCTTGAAAATATTTAAACTTGGAATCAAATAACTATGCCCAATCTCCTTCTTGAAACTTCTTCTCTTTGATGTACTTGCCATGCCATTTAGCTCTTTGATATTGAACTAGATCAGTTCTTAGAATTGCTTCTTGTCTGATCTCATCTAGCTCATTTAATTGCTCCATTCTATGCTTTTGGGCTTCTGATAAGTCCATCCCCAACTGAACTGCTATCTTGAAGGTCTTGACTTGGAACTCAATGGGGAGCAAGACTTCTTTCCCACAAACAAGTTCATAGGGAGAATGTCCTGTTGTATTTCTCCATGTAGTTCTTTAGGCCCACAAGGCTTCAGGAAGCCTTTCTGCCCAATCTCTTCTATGTAGATGAACAGTTTTGGTGATGATACTTTCAAGAACTTTGTTTGTGGACTCCACTTGACCATTTTCTTGCGGATGGTAAGGAGTAGATCTTTTGTGCTTGATTTTGTATTCTTCCATCAACTTCTCCACCAAGTTGGATGTGAATTGGCTCCCCTGATCTGTCACAATTTCTCTTGGAACACCAAAGTGAGTAAAAATATCCTCATAAAGAAAATGAACAACCGAATTTTCAGTAGCAGATACTAATGCTTTGGCTTCTACCCATTTAGTAACATAATCAGTACAAACCAATATATACTTCTTTTGCTTAGATGGTGGATTAATAGGTCCAATGAAATCTAAAGCCCATTTTTCAAAGGGTTCAATGAGTACCCGTGTTTGCAATGGCATTTCATTTGAAAGGGTAGGTTTCCCTACTCTTTGGCAGCTGTCACACCTTTTGACATATTGTTTTGCATCTTTAAAGAGGGAAGGCCAATAATATCCTAAAGAGAGGATTTTATAGGCCGTCCTTTTGTCTGCAAAGTGTCCGCCGCATGGTTCATCATGACATGCCTTAAGAATATCAGGCATTTCATCTTCCCCGACACATCTTCTGATCACAAGATCTGGCCCTGTTTTAAACAATTCGTTAGAAATCCATGAATATTTTGAACTCTCCTAAATAATTTTTCGTTTTTCACTTGGAAATAAATGTGAAGGTAGTTTCCCTGTAACCAAATAGTTAGCAATATCTGCATACCAAGGAGTTTTAATAGTTACCGCAAACAAGTATTCATCAGGAAACTTATCCTCTACAGGAGAATCTTCTTTAGTATTCTGAATCCTAGACAAGAAATCAGCTACTGTATTTTGTTTTCCCGGTCTATCCAACACAGTAATATTGAATTCTTGCAAAAGTAAAATCCATCTTGTCACTCTGCCATTAGTAACAGGTTTGTTCATTAAATATCTAATTGCAGAATGGTCAGTATGAATAAAAGTTTCATAGCCTGTTATGTAATGTCTAAACTTATTAATCGCATGAACAACAGCTAAGAACTCTTTTTCAGTCACAGTATAGTTCAACTCTGTGGGAGTCAAATTTTTACTGGTGTAATAAATGGCATAAGGAATTAAATCTTTTTGACCCAACACAACTCCAAGAGCTGTATCTGAAGCATCCGTAGAAATATGGAAAGGAAGTTTCCAATTTGGTCCTCTCAAGATAGGTGCTTCAGATATTTTTGTTTTCAAAGTTTCAAAAGCTGATTGACAATCAGGATCCCATTTAAATTCACAGTCTTTTGTAAGCAATTTGAAGAGTGGAGATGCTATTTAGTGAAGTTTTCTATAAATCTTCTATAGTAACCAGTAAATCCTAGAAAACTTCTAACATCTCTTTGACAATTTGGAATAGGCAACTTGGAGATGACTTCAACTTTTGATCTATCAACCCTAATTCCATCTCCTGAAATATGATGTCCTAAAACAATCCCTTCAGTAAACATCATAAAGCATTTTTCATGGCTTAATGAAAGGTTTGTTTCTTTACATCTTATAAGAACTTTTTCCACATTTTCTAATGCCTCTTCAAATGAATTACCATAAACTGTAAAATCATCCATATAAACCTCTACACAATCATGGATTAGATCAGAAAAAATTCCTAGTACTACGCTTTGGAATGTTGCAGGTGCATGACATAACCCAAAAGGAAGCACTCGATAGGCAAAAGTTCCCCATGGACAAGTAAATGTGGTCTTATCTTGATCTTCAGGTGCTACCTGAATTTGATTATAGCCACTAAAACTATCCAAAAATGAAAAGTACTTTTTACCTGCTAATGTATCTAATACCTGATCGATAAAATGAAAAGGAAAGTGATCCTTCAAAGTTGCTTTGTTCAATTCCCTGTAATCAATGCATACCCTCCATTTACCATTCTTTTTAGGTACTATAACCAAAGGAGAAACCCATCGGCTATCTGAAATAGGATAAATGAAGTTTACATTGAGAAGTTTTTGGAGCTCTTCTTTCACTATCTCCCTAAGATTTGGATTCATCCTTCTTTGAGGTTGTCTGATTGGTCTACTGTTTTCCTCAATATAGATATGATGGATGCAAGTCTAAGGATCAATACCTTTCATGTCAGTATACTCCCATGCAAATGCAGTAGAATGTTTTTGCAAGATTTTGATTAGTTCTTTTTGTTGTGACTTTTCCAAATGTTTGTTGATATTCAATGTTTTTCCTGGAAAAATCTCAATGGTAGAACTACCAAACTCTTCCATGGAGTAAAGAGACATTTGTCTTGATGATAAATATTCTATGTCAGATTCCAACTGAAATTGTGTGGGGTCATATTCTGAAGATGTCTCAAAATTTTCTAATGTGTTCAAAATTTGACTATCCTCACTGATTTCAGAAATGGTAAAGATAGGTTGTATAGTGTCCTCATCATCAACCCATTCATTGTCTCCTACTTCTGTGATTTCTTTTGCTGGAGGATACAAATTGAATTTCTTTGTCGAATTACTATTAGAAATGTACATGTCCCCAGATCTACAACTAATAAAAGCATCAGCTGTGGCTAGCCAAGGTCTTCCTAAGATAAGTGGGTGCCCTCCTAGATTACTTTTGGGAGTCAAAATCATAAAATCTACTGGATATTCCCAAGAATCTAAGGAGACCGAAATATCTTCTAATACACCATCTGGTTTAATAATTGATCGATCTGCAAGTTGCAGTAAAGTAGGTGTAAAAAGAAGGTTAGGAAGTTTTAGCTGGTCCATAGTCCGTCTACTCATAATGTTAATAGCAGCCCCTAAGTCAATCAATGTGTTTGGAATTTCTATCCCATTTATATGTGTCTTGACAATTGGACTTCCTGGATCTACATATTTCTGCATGGTAATTTTTCCCATCATGATATCTGCAATTTTTCCTACCAAGTGGATTATTCTTGTGTCTTTTAGTTTCCTTTCTGGTCTTTTGAAACTAAAATCCTTTATTGTTTTTGCTAGAATAGGAATCTCTCGAATGGCTTGTAACAAAGGAATCTTGATACAAACATTCTTCAATTCATCTAGAAAATCATAGTTAGGCAACAAGATTTGTTTTTCCACCCCCTTATCAATTTGTAGTCTTTCAGGAAAATGAGGTGTAGATGAAGATGCAGGTTGCTCAACTATAGGAGTTGTGGGTGTTAACTTTTCTTTTTCGTTTTGAATATTTGAGTTTTGAAGAGATGCTTCCTCAGAACCCTCATTGACTTTAAGAGAATCCTCCTCAGAGGTATCTTGCTCTTGAATATCTATAGAAGGTTTTTCTAAAACTCTACCAGATCTGAGTTGTACATCATTGAGAGGAACAATCATATAGGTAGGAAATTGTTTTCCTTCTACCATGTAAGTGTTCTAAGGATTTTTATTGTTAGGATTTGGCAATGGCTGAGCTGGAAGTTGATTTGTCTTTTGTTGGTATGGGAGCATGAGTTGAGGATTTGGATTTTGTTGAGAAGGTTTTTGTTGTGGAAATGGCAATGAAAGTTGTGGATTTGGGTTTGGAAGTTGTGGAGCTTGTTGATTTTGAAAAGATGGAGGATATTGATAAAATTGAGAAAATCTCCCATAAGGATTTTGCATTCCTTGTACCCATGGTTGATATGGATTTTGATGTTGAGGCCAAGGTTGTTGCCAAGGATTCCAATTTGGTGGGGTTTGAAGATTCATCGGGTTGTTAAACCCTTGAGTTTGTTGTCCCTGCCAAGGTCTTCTTGCAACAAAACAGAGAGATTCTACTGAATTTGGGTCTTCTTGAAAAACAGCTTTGAGTCCAGGAATTGAAGGACAATCCTTGATCTCATGATTCTCTGAGCAAATCATACATGTTTCTACAACTTTTTCATCCAAGGGACATTCCCTTAAAGCATGTTTCTTCCTGTTATTTTTGACAAATAGAAAAAGAGAGTTTTCTGCTTGTTTTGGATTTTAAGGGTTTCTAGTTGTTCACTAAGGCTCCCTAAGATATCAGTTTTGAATTCATCAAGCATGTTACCAATATCTGCCCTACTTACTGATCCAGTTGCAGATTTGTTAGCCCTAATAAGAGAAGGATCCCTAGGCCCTTTTCCTGTTTTAGATTTTCCTCTTGAGAGATGGACACATAGTTCTGTTATGTCACGAAGTGGAAGTTGAGAAATGTCTCCTTTCCCATCATGTTTAAAATATCTATCCATTCATCTCTAATGGCTTTTAATATGAGGGCTTTCAAGGTTTCATCATCTAAGTTGCTCATCTTTGCTCTTTTCAAGTTGTATTGAAATCTTTCAAGTAAGTCTTCCAAATTTTCATCTTCTTTTTGCATCATTTTGAATAACTCATCCTTGTGATTGGTGGGCATACAATAGTCCAAGTATCTATCCAAAAAATTTTGTTTCATATCATTCCAAGTCCTAATAGATTGAGTAGCTAATCCCATGAACCATTTCAAAGCAGCTCCCTTCAATGTTGAAGGAAACAGTTTGATTTTTTGAGAGTCTTCCATATAGTCATAAGTTTGGCACACAACTTCAAACTCAAACAGAAATGTTTCAGGATCCTCACTTCGCAATCCATAAAAGTTAGGAAGGACAGATGGTGAGATATTTTTCATCGTTGTATGAGTTTCCTCATCAACTATAGGGAATCCAAACAAGTTGTCTCCGTCCCTATTTCTTCCATTATTTCCTTCACCATTGTTGTCTCCATTGTTTTCTCCTCTTCTACCTCTACCTCCAAATCCATCTATTATTTCCTCTGCCATGATAGTTTCTTTAGAGTCCTTAAAGTCCTCTAGTTCTTCTATCAAGGGAGGATGAGAGGGAGTCTCTTCCTTTTCTAAATGAGATTTAGTAGGTGGTATAGGAGAATCCTCTAATTCAACTGCTCCTTGAATTCCAAAAATCTTAAGGCTAGGGGTAGATGGTGGTGAATCTGGTCTATGCCTTGAAGAAGATGGAGTTGTGAAAATCGAACTCTTGGCTTTAGCTATAAACCTTCCCCTAGAATCTCTTGCTCTATGCATGTCATTTTTTTTATATTTTTTTTATTTTTTTTTATTTTTTTTAAATTTGGGCTAATAATTCTGTTTCTGATCTTCCAGGTCACACTAGGTGCAAGAAGAGAGCATACTTAAGAAATTACTAAACCAATAACTCTCTTTTTTGATCCTCCAGATCACACTAGGTGCAAGAGGAGAGCATACTTCAAGAAGTTATCAAGTTTTCCCTTCTTTTATTATTATTTTTTTTTTTTTAAAGAAATTGGCTACCTAGTTACACTTCCCCGGCAACGGCGCCAAAATGTTTGGTCAATTTAATGTGTCCTAAATTGCTACATTTAATTTGTCAATCCGGGATTCGTAAGTTGACGAATTGTGGCGCACTATATGTGCAAGATAACCTATCTCTTACTTTTTTGTCGTTTTTGGATTTTTGTGAAATTATAAAAGACAAGTATGGAGACAAATATTCAAGACAACAATGTCTTTCTAATGATTTTCCAAACTTCAAAATAATTTTAAAAACACACAATGACAAAATTAATTCTTCAAAGAAAATGAAATTAAAGAAAATGAAATTGCATCACTACTCTAGTCAAACAAACAATGAACTACTGATCATGAAACTCATTATTCTTGCTGCTATTCAAACATAAAAGAAACTATGCTGAAAGAAATCCAAAAGTTGCAACATAGTAAATCTAAATCAAATTACATCAACTTATCTTCTGATCCCTCATCATTAGTCCAGTTATGATTTTCGGAGGTAACCATAAACAATTTGAGTAACTTGATATCTAACTTGCAGAAAGTAAACTAATATCAAACTACACATTCATAATTCAATCCCTCACCATCAGTCCAGCTGTGGCTTTCGGAGGTAACTAAAGATTTCATGAGAAATTTAATATTTCTAACTTGCAGAAAGTAAACTAATATCAAACTACACATTCATAATTCAATCCCTCACCATCAGTCCAGCTGTGGCTTTCAGAGGTAACTGAAGATGTCATGAGCAATTTAATATATCTAACTTGCAGAAAGTAAACTAATATCAAACTATACATTCATTCTTCAATCCCTCACCATCATTCCAGCTGTGGTTTTCGGAGGTAACTGAAAATGACATGAACAATTTGATATATCTAAATCTAACTATTGAAACAAATGTGCAAGATTGAAATAAACAAAGCAGTACTGAAATTAAACAGAAACTAAGAAAAGTAAATTAGCAGCAGAACAATATTAATTCCATGTCATTAGTCAAAAAGTTATGCAAATGCCCGGGCTGCCTATTTATAACCTGAAACAAGAACATTGATCAGTTAACAATAACATAAAACATGAAAGATTATGGACAGAAGCAAGATGTAAAGCATGAAAGATTATAAACAGAAATGAAGCATATATACCATGAAATATGCAATGTATAAACGTGTGAATGAATTATGGCACAATGAGCTTAAAGAAATAAAACAAGAACTATACAATAATGCACAAAACCTCAGTGTGTGCAGGGGCCCTCTGCACCAACCTCGGCAACAAACTTCAAGTACGAATTACACTTGGAAACAGAGTCTTCTTAGATATTAAAATGCAGTCATAACAGAAAGGTGATATTACGGCACAGTGGCAACGTAATTACATTACAGAGCTATCTGGAAGCTAATGGAGACTAAAAAACTAATAGAGACTAATCTAATATGCGTATGCAAACGCATTATTTATAACAAAGGAAATATAACTAATTCCCTAAAGTTTATGCTGATAGAGAACACGTAAACCATTACGTCCAGAGATCTAGGATCATGGCCGCGTTGAGGAGTAAATCTATGAAGAGTGGATGTTTGAATTCGACTTATGGAGCCATGTACAGGTGTTGATTTGTCTCCCACAATTCAGAAACGGCCATATAAATCTCCACGTGACGAGAAACAGAGTCCTGTCACCGTGGGACTCTACGGTTGACTTCCACTTGGCCACCTTTGACCGTAGCCTCCTTAGGTGAATTTGCTCGAGCCAATAGGACACAATCCATGTCCACATCATTTCTGACTTGCCCATGTGGATCGTTTTACCTGAAGACACCTGTAACATAGAGTTTCACAAAATGGTTGCGGAAAGTTGCAGCAGCTGCGGAAAGTGGCAAGATTCCGCAGCTAAATGAGAAAAATCTAAATCAAACAGCAGACACAAAAATATAGTTAAAAACCATTTTAGATGCTCTTTTGCAATTAATATACAATGATATTGACAACTTGGGAGGTTCAGGTGAATGAAAAAGGTCTAGGAAGATGTATAAGAACAATGCAGATTTGAGACTCAACACTTGCCCCCCAGAACCAAAATATGATCCGGGTTGATTCAGAGGTTGACATGAGAGACTAGAGGGTTGTCCGTGTTGGACCAAAGGTTTTCCTTGTAAAGGTTGGCCTTGTGGACCGTATGGTTTCCCCTGTGGACCAGAAGGAGGGCCCTGCTGAGCTAAAGGTTGTCCCAATAAGGGTTGTCCTTGGAAGCCAGAGGGTTGCGCAGGAAGAGTAGGTCCCAGATGAATAACAGTCTGATAAGGATCATAAACAGCCTGATAAGGATCAATAGGAGGCAAATAGACCAGATTACCATACGCATCATAATGGTGTGGATAGATATATACGAGATTACCAACAGCATCATAGTGATGGAATCGAGGATTAGCAGGAGCCTGACACTGCTCAGAACCCTGAGAACTCTGCTGCTGAATAGCCAACGGATATTCTTCAAAATTAAGACCACCAAGAATCACAGGAGGAGTGGAAACTGAACTAGAAGCCACACAAACCGTTAGTTGAACTAGAACAGATGTGACAGTAACTGATGAACCAGGAGTCTAAGGTGATAGCCCCAATGAAGGTAGGACTGAATTCGTCGGAGGAGTTACTGTACTAGATTTCGCAATGGAGGCAATGCCAGATATGACATAACTCAAGGATCTATATCCAAGCGGAAGTGAGACCGACGGTGTTGAATATTGGATGGAGGCACGAGAGAGATCTTCAGGAAAGAGTTGATATTCTCCTGTGGAAATAGGCATTCCTTCACTGCCAACAGAACTGGAGGAATCCATATCTGAGTCTACCGTAAGATCTTTGAAAATACTACGGGGACTAGGAGGTACCGCAGTAGCAACAAAAGGCGATCCAGATGTAAGAGGAGGAAATTCTCCTTCTTCCCCAAAACCAGACCAAGCACTTGAAGGAGGCCAATTGAACTCAACCAACTCGTTAAGCGGAGATCAAGTAGCAAGGGGTTGGATAAATGGTAGAATTGGCTGTGAAAACTCAGCAAACCTAGTGGACTAAGGGGTTTCAAAAGAAACGTCCGGAAAAGAACCACCACTAGGAGGCAGTGAAGACAATGAAACTGGAGTTTTTGCCACTTTGACCGTATATCATAACAGGAAGGAAAAGAGAGAACCAATCAAAGGTTCCAAGATCAAGAACCAAGGAAATAAATCGGACCAAGTAACAAACTTTTAATAGGTGTGTAATCGTAGGTGATTAATTTTATAACACTGAAACCAAAATCCATTGTTTCATGTTTTAAGAGTCGAGAAACAGACAAAAGATTACTCTAGTCACTTTCAATTTGAAACGAGCGTGAAAGGGCAAGTTCTCAATGATCTTTTACATATTTAAAGAGTCATGAAAATATTGAAATGACTACTCATGTATTATAAACAAGACGGTATACCAGGTTTCCGTGAACTGCCATATACACCTTAGTGATCAAATAAAGGAGAAATGACCAAGGACTTAACGTACGTGCAGGTAGTCTCCCCGAATGTTGTGTTCAGTGTATGATGGTTACAAGGCGGTAGACTCTGCTTCCTATGGATAAAGGATTGCAACCTAGAGGGGTCTCCCTTTATATACGCGACGGTACGGGGAGAACAAGTCCATACTAGCATTGTCTGAAGCCAAAAGGTGAGCGACAGCTACTAGGTTTTAAGACGCTGGAACACCTCTTTAGCGTAGCCCACTAGAAATTTTTCGTTAGGTTTCAATGTTTCCTTAGGTTAATTGAGTAAATTTTAAATTTGATCTTGGATTATGTTTCAATTTCCAGGCCCTATCGAATTTGGAGCTCAACTTCCTAAATGCAAGCTATATGCAAATGAACATCATTTCAATTCGATGAATGCTATTTATAAGAAGGATAGAAATATTTCAAACAAGCAAGCAAGGAAAATATGTGAAAAAACTTCTAATGCCCTTAATGCAATCAATCGAAAACGAAATTCTTTCCTAGATTGACAAATGCTAGTTATGTAAAGGAATGTTTCACTTTCGATGCAACAAAAGAATGAAAATATATTTTTTTGATTTTTCAATGAAATAAAGCACACAATGTACTAATTCAATGGAAAACAAAATAAACACAATGTAGGGTTTTGAAATTGAATGACTCAACCAAAGTGAAACAGACACAAAAACATGCAAGCTAGTGGAGCAAACTTTCAATCGAAAAAGAGAGTTTCCCAAAGTGACCCAAACAAGAAAAGTAATCGATGCTCAAAGTATTGAAGAAGAAGGATTAATCGAAAAAATGAAAAGACCGTTCAATCAGAAAAACAAAAGGATCAAGAAAAACTCAGTCTAATGACCCAAAAAGAGACTGATAACAATCAAAGAGACTTGTTCGCGAACAGAAGGCTCGATGTGCAAGAACACTTAGAAACCCTAAGGTCTTAAATGACACCGACAAGAAAATGGACAAACGACTAAAGGAAACGAGTCTACGGTAGTCAACATAGTCTCAAAGGATTAATGACACTCAAAAATAACCCAGAAGCAAGAACAAATGACCAAAACACTCATTAAGGAGGTCAAACCAAAACCTATAGGGGTTGGCGCGACTGTAAGGTTCTAATCCGTGTCATACAGAGGTTGGCGCGAGTGCTAAAACAGCAACCTTCACCAATCGACACGACTATCCAGACAAAAATTGTGCCAAGCTAGATGCCTATGGCAAAAAGAGGAAAAACTATAACCTAATGAGCAGAGGTCAACCTTGACACTCTGGAGCTGAACAGAGGATGGAAACTCAGCAAAAAAACCATAAAAAAGATAAATAACTAAACCAATAATCAAAACTGACCCAACAATATGAAATGACAAACTTGTACTGATCCCCAGCGGAGTCACCAATTTGTTATGAATCTAAATCCTCTCTGCGGACAGAGACGATCCCTCTAACCCTAAGGTGGGTCTAGTAACAAAAGGAAATTCTAAAGTGTTGCTTCCTAGTTAATGAATGAAAAAAATACATGGTAGATTAACCTACCTTGAATCCAACGCTGTCGTCATTATAGAAATAGTAGTGGCCTCTTTCTCCTGCCTTGGCAAATCACAATCTGTTCACTGTTACGCTCAGATACCTGCACATAAGACAAAGAACAAGAACAACATACGACAGAATAGTTTCACTCATAACTATTATCCAGTCAAAGAGGGCTAAACATATCACATCAAATAAACATCATAACACAATAGTGGAACCAAACAGTAGTCATGTATATAAGTGAATAGAAGGAAGAGTAAAACCGATGCTTTGACATCGCAGTCTCCTCCAGCGGGGTTCAGGTGAAGCGCATCTCAATTTTTTTTCAAGGAATTCAGACAGGATGAAGGTGTGGACTCAAGCTCTCTTAGAAGTCATTGACTCAAGCTTCCTCAACGCAATTCCTTGTTATTCTATCTTCTCTAGCAGCTCAACTATAGTATGTATAATTCTCCCAGTTCAACGAGCTTCTACTAAAAGAGATAGTTTCTTTTATAGAAGAAAAGGAGGAGGTTGGGATCCCTAAAAAGGTGGGAGGGAGTCCTATCCTTTAGGAGAGTTCCAAGGGAGGTGGAAACTACTAACTAAAGGGAGGAGTTCGTCGTTGTTTCAGTTCAACCACTCCCAATGACTCATCCTAGAGGTGGTTGGAATGGAACCTCCGCCTCTATTTTTTTTTTAAATTCCATAAACATCTTGGCATGGATGTCTAACTGGCATAGAGAGCCAACTGGCACGGGCTCAGTGTTAAATTTCTCTGTCGATGCGAGGGTGTAACTGGCTACTCGTGCCAAGGCAAAAATAGGGATTTTTACAGCTCTGCTCAGGGAATTGTCAACAAGAAGAATGTTTCTTTCATCAAAAGGGATGCAAGGATGGTATTTTCAAAGCATGACACTGCTTATTGGTCATGTTAGGGTCTCTGTAATTAGCAAGGTTGGAAAAAGTCCAACTATAGGGGTAACATCAAACCGCTTTGGGATTCAAGGATCTAGCCCTCCTGAATCTAGAGAAGGATCTCTCTGTAAATGAGTTTAAAGATGTGATCTTTATAGCCTAAAATGTGATATTAGGCTAGTTATGAAGAGCATGGGTTTTGCTTTGTTTTTTTTGGTTGGGCAAAGACATGATGAAGGTGAAGGCAGTTCAAAATGAAGGGTGAAGATGTCTGCAAGTGAAGGAATGATTTGGCTGATAGAAAAGGAAAAGATAGTTTTAACCCATTGGGCTATGGAGTCATAGGAGGATTTTAATTGGACAGAAAGGTTCAAGAAGGATCCATGGGGCAAGTCACTTATGTCAAAGGATCTCTTAAGGTGATTTATGGAGTGAAACAGATAGGAAGTGGAGAACAACACAAAATGAAGAACAGTGCATAGTCTAAGATCAAGTAAATGCTTTAAAACTATCTTGCTTTCAACATGTGCTTAGAGATACAAAACATACAAGAATTCTGTGATCAGGTAAGTACTTTTAAACTAACCTGCATTGAAGTACTTTGAATTTAGAGAAACAAAATATAAAAGCATTCTGAAATCAAGTAAGTGCTTTAAAACTATCCTGCTTTGAAGTAATTTCAGTCAAAAACATTCAAAAATAGTTAGAACAGCTTAAGATCAGGTGAGTACTTTGAAACCAATCTGCTTTCAGCATATTCTAAAGGAAAACATTGATGATCATCATAATGAGCAATCTAGATTAGGCAAGTGCTTTGAAACCAACCTGCTTTAATATACTCAGTATTAATAAGAGAAAAACATAGAAAATAAAGCTTTCAGTAAGAGTAGGGTACTATTGAGAGTAAGTCCTAGCTCTATGTTTGCTGTTCCTTATCATAGAAAATGAACAGAGTGAAAACTTAAAGAAAATAGCAATTGGCAGTGAGGAACACATCACCATTGACACAAATCAGGATCCCATAAATCAGCAGCTTGTATTTGATGTTCAAACCAGTTACAATCAGCAAGCCCAGAGGGTCTCTACCACTTCAAACTTCTCATATCAGCTAATTTATCTTCAAATTGCACACAGTGCATCAGTAGCTTCAAAAAACATTACATGCATTCATATGTCCACAGACCAACATTTGCTTATGTTCTACAGAGGTATTTATAGAGAAATGAGGAAGTGGGAGGATTTCCCAAGGGTCACATATCATTAATTATGTAATCATTTCTAACTCTACTCCATAACATCTGTTCCTACCTTTCGAGGCATAATGATCGAAAGATGTGCTTCTGAAATGTTCTTAATCTTCTAAAACGGTTCTGCCGACCATTAGAGATAAGATTCTTTGATTTGTATTAATTTTTCAGTTGTCTTCAGGTAAACACCTATTGTTCTGGTAATGAATGAACCTTCATTGATTTATGTGAGGCTGCAGGTGTCTTTAGGAGCTAGAGAGGGTTCAATTGGCCTTTGCTTATGGCATTGGAGGGTTTCTCAGCTCGACAGATGTCTTCGTCTTTCCCTAAAACACCTTTAATTTACTTGAGAACTTTGTTTTAGGTCTTCAATCTCCTATTTCTGGTGTGTTCTTTCTTCGACACTGATACTCTTTGATCGGTGCTCGATTAACTGTATTTTCTGGTGTGCAGGGCTGTACAGGGGTCGAATGGCATCAATGCCTCATGAATTCATTGATAAAATGCGAATTTAAAACCCTACAAGTGATTTTGTGGTGAATCTCAGGTGGGAGGATCGTCACCCTCGACCTGTGAATTTTTCTTCAGCATGGCGGAAAAAATCAATTAAAACCCTGCAAAAATACGAAAAACTATTAAAAAATCCTGGATATATAGGCTGATTGCTTCAGAAAGCATGTGGAGGGAGCATAGCCGTTGGATGGCATCATCCAGAAGTCAAGATTGATCGATAAAAGTCAAAGAGACGATGGAAGAAAAGTTTAAATCAAAACCGTCGATCGTGCAGAGATCGACGGTGGGAAACAGAGGCGAAAAATAACGTGGAGGAGTCGGTTTTGGAAAAAATCAGTTAAAAAACCTTTTTTTCGACAAAAAATAGTGTGTGGGGTTCAGGATGATCATGGGCCGTCAGATGAGATCAGCCCACACGATCAATGATGGAGATTGGGTACCAATAAACTTTATAAAATGCACCTGGACATCAAAAATCCAATTAAATCATGTTAAGTAAAGTTCCCCGGTCCGGAAATGTTGACTGGATGAGGAAAACACAGAGACCTGCCCAATAGAAATCTGTCACGTGGATGTTGATGTGGCACTGGTACCGTGCAATGGCGGAGAATGCAATCAAATCTGGACCGTCGATCTCAGGAGGAGATCGATGGTTGAGGACGCGTCGGAGGGCGACGTACGGTGGGCCAGGGGCACTGTTTGCCTACGTTAACTCCTGCACATCTTCGGGGAGCAACTACCGTCGGATGGAACACCCCAGATCGGATAGTGCACAAAAATATCACGTTGTATCTGTGGACGAACATTAACATGCGATGGGGGGCGGTTTTCAAATAGTGATGGTCCCACGCGTCAACCGTTGTATGGAATCGCTCCGAAATGAAAAATATCGCCAGCCCTCAGAAGGCGGTGCGATGGATACCATCAGTTTCTGCATAGTGTTTGGCGCGGCGGGGACCACCGACCACGATAGGTTCTGCACCGTCGATCAGCGAATCAGATCGACGGCAGAAATTAATCTGGAATTTTTCACCGACGAAAATTCAAAAAATAATTAAAAAACCCAAAGTTTCAGAAAAATCATAAGGTTTTTAATATTTTCGGGCGGGATAATATAAAATAAGGTTAGGCGCCCAAATGGCTCAGCGCCTGGTTCCAGCACCAGGGCGTATGGAAGGAAATGGTTAGAGACCTAGCCCAAGGGGGCTTAAACCCTTAATAATAAGAAAATGGATTTTTTCATAGATTTTCAAAGGTTTTTGAAGGGTTTTGGGCGTTTCGATAAGGCCAAAAGGATCTTTAAACCTTATGAAAGGGATTTTGATGAAGGGGAGATGGAAAAATTATGAGAACGAGGGATATTGATGGGGAACAAGAGAGTAAAAATGAAGGCTATTTTTTGAGTGGAGGGGAAAAAAGGGGATTTTGCAGCAGTCTTTCTCATGGAATTCAGCAGAATTTTCTGAGCTTGAAATGGGAACAGCAATGAAGATTGAAACAAGGATATGATGTCTTCCAGAGGCTTCAAGAGATACACTTTCTGCAATGAAACTGTTCCTTGAAGGCTAAACAATGTTTTGGCCACCTTTTGATAGAACAAATTTTATAGGTGGCCAACAAGTCACATAAATGACCCTCCAATGTGCGAGTTTGGGATTGCAGGGACAGTGACAAAATGTTGTGTAACACTAGGTTTTTCCCTTCTTGTCATTTGTTCTTTTTGTACATAATTCTCCCAATGGTTCCTTGTGCTCCCAATCCCATAGGTGTACATCCAACAAAGGAGAAATGGAAGGAAATTCCTTATCAATTTAAGGTATATATGGGTACCACTTTATTTATTTTTATTAGAACTGACCATATTCCACTTCTTTGGCTTTATTTTCAATGTATCTATGTTAAATGTGGACAGGTAAAAAATCACTATCCTTATTTGACATGGCTTATCAAGTTTTTGCATGTGGTGACACTGTATTTTCTGTAGATTCTTTCGAGTATATGATTGCCACCGACCTTGGATTGATGTCCTTATAGCTTCACAGGTCCTTATGCAAAACTGATAGCTATAAACATGTCACTATTTCTTTCTAGCTTCAACATTTGATTGATGACTATATTGCTTCAGGTATGTTTTCCTTGGATCTTTCAAACTTCATGACAGTGATCAAATATATATGAGATTGGTGACTACCACATGTACTCGGTCACCACAGGATCTTAACTTTGTAAGAAGAGTACAATACCAGTGTCACAAGGACACATATTTGAAGAAGATATGTATTGTATCACAAAGATAGAAATATCTATGCTTCAGAATTTTGACAAGTTTAGGATTCTTGACAGGGATCAACCGTATGCCCAGAAGAGGACCTTAATTAATTTGGATTATTGCTTCTTTTTGGAGTTTCCCTTTATCTGGATTGGTGCTTCTTTTAGTCATGTTTTATTCTTGGGAAGTGTGTCTTGCTACAACAGAAAGAAAATGGAGTCATGTTTTAATGACTAGTGCTGGGAAAAATACTAAGAGTGGGGGGTGAATCAGTATTTAGGACTTAATCAAAAAAAATTTACTTTTCCATTCACTAAAACCCATACGCTACTTTTCTGAAGCTAACTAGCGTATACACGCGGATATCCTTCATAAAACTCGCGTATACACAGAGATATTGTTATGCCATTAATTCTTCACTTATATCATTCCATCATTCATTCATTAGATGTTCAATAAATTGTAAACATGTGTAGTAAGAACAGAATAAATCATCACACATAAGCAACACACATGAAAACCAGGATTTTAAGTGGAAACCCAAGTCGGGAGAAAACCACCGCTGTCGTTGTCTCAGCCTTCGATATTTTATTATAGAGAAAACATCTTACAACATATGTGTTGGCGCAGCCTCCTACAAGCACGCAGGCACCCACCTGCGCTCGTTTACCAGCATCTCCTGGAAGGGAGCTACGACCCCCTGCTCTCGTTTATCAGCCTCTCCTGGAAGGGAGCTACGACCCCCTGATCTCGTTTACCAGCCTCGCCTGGAAGGGAGCTACATCCCCCTGACTGAAGGCTACAACCCTCAACACCACCATGGACCACGTTTCATCAATTTTCACACTGGATCCAAAAGCTTCCTTTAGAACACAACTTGCAGGCCACCTTTCATCATATTTTCAGACTGGACCCACTCCATACATTTGAGCTCAATCATACATCATCAACAGATAGCAGTAACACAGCAGAACAGATCAGAAATTTGATACTTCATACTTCAGCAAACCCTAATCTTCATACGCGCTTTCCTTTCACTGATCCTGCGTATATACGCACCTTCAACCATACAAACCCGCGTATACTTATGTACATATTACAGAGCTAATTTTACTTCCCATACGCGCTTTCTCTTCAGCAAACCCGCGTATATACGCGCTTACTCTGTGGCGAACTAGCGTATAGTTCTTCAGACATTTAGGTCATTGCAATTCTTCAGAACAGATACATCACTCAGATTTTACCCTTTTCTTCAGACAGATGTTCGCCTCATCTTAGATCTAATCATTCCATAAACAGATCTAGCAGATACAAATACATTCCAGATCTAGATTCCCTTCTTCATCATTTCTTCATTGGTGCATCATACATTCAGATCTTTCATTCAACTGTAACCCTTTCTATTCAGATATACTTCAGAGAGAAGTATTCATTCAAGCTCAGACTTCTTGCCCACATTTGCATAATGAATTTCTTCTCCTTATATAGGTTTACCCTTTATCAATACCATGAGCCAAAACCACATTACTTTCGATGGTATTCCTGGACGGGGTCACATAGACGAATCACTACTCAATACAATGGGTCAATACTATGGTGGTTACCCTTGGTTTTACATATTTAGAGCGCTTTTTCCCATACGCGACTTGGCACGTTATTTCCCGCGTGCATACGCTACTTTGTCTAGACAAATCCGCGTATTCCTTGAGACATACTCTTTTCATCATGTTCTAGAACATACTGACATTCCTTCCATCATTACCTTCTGTACTCATTGTATATACATCATATTTACATCATTTAACAAGTTCATCAAGACATATTCCATCAGGGACAACTTCATCAAGTAGGTTGCCATCATCTTCATCAAGTGGGTTGCCATCAAGGACAACACTCAGCATCATTTTGCCAACAATCTCCCCCTTTGGACTTGATGGCAACCACGATGGTGTTTGATCACCACAACAGATAGATACATTAAGAATACAATGACACCATGTCACTCTTGACACCATTCTTTCTCTTTATTCAAACACCATGTCACTCTCCCCCTTTGACATCAAGGGCAAAGGGCAGACCAAAACCAACACAAGGTTTTTTTTTTTTTTTTCTCCTCTTGTAGAAGGAAGCGTTCTGTAGATCTGATGTACACTAAAGTTACCATGCTCCCCCTGAGTTCATGCTGAACCTACAAACATATTTTTCAATGAAGTACATGACTCTATGACCTTCCTATCACCAATTACTCATACTTACATCAAAGATCCATCCAAGTGGATTTACATATGAGACTCAAATACCCAACCAAGTGGGTTTACACATCTCAACTCAACTACCCAACCAAGTGGGTTTACAAATTTGACTCAGCTACCCAACCAAGTGGGTTTAAAAATTTTGACAAGTCCTTACATGACTGAATATTACAATTTTACATCATGGGTCTCAACAAGACCTTTTTATCAAATTACAAGTATGACTTTTTATGACCAATACCAGAAAGACCTCATGAGAGATATCATATTTCAGAATCATCATAATGCCAACAATGCATTATACTCAGCAAGACTAGTGCTCCCCCTGAAAATGTGCATCCAAACATCCTTTCCATATGTCCAAGGCTCCTCGTTAGCTTGTGCAATCTGAATAATTTTAACAGCAAGTCATCAGAAACAATCTCTGCATGATCTGTCCGGATCTCTGAATCATAAGATATTCTTCATCAAATAAGCAATCCGGGCTCATCCATAATCTTCAACATAAGAAACCATGTATCATTTCATTAGCATGAGTGCAACTAGAATAATGCTAACAGTACAATCATTAGCAGTCAGACTGATGCTCCCCCTGAACCTCTGCTCTTGATCTTCAGCTGCCATCCAAATTCTCTTATCATCAATGCATACATGACTGTGTCTGCTGGAACTCGCGTGTATACGTGGCTTTAGTTCACTGAACCCGCGTATGGAAAGTGAATTATAGAAAATTTCACATTCCTCCATCTCCCCCTGAATTTGTCCTTCTTGTACCTGTCTTCTTCATGTCAGATGCTCTGTCAGCAATAATCATAACCAGATTTTCCAAATCAACAATGAGAATCATCATACATCGCTCCCCCTGTGACGATACATTACTAAGCTCCATAATGTATCTCACATCACTTCTGCAGTCATTAAGAGAAGTAAGCTTCAGAAGCCGATGACTGCAGTAGGGTCAATATTCCCTACGTTTCTGACCGGTCCTCCTTCTTTTTCAAAATTTTCTTGAACTTTCTAATTGTGTGCTGAAAATTGTCCACTTTCTCAGATCTGTTCAACCTGCATTCTTTTTCTACATGTCCATACTTGTTACAAGAATAACACCTCATGTGTCTAGAGAAATAAGCATAAGAATCATAATGAGTATTTCTAATCTTCCTTCTTTTGCAATCAGCTGCTTTATGTCCATACTTGTTACATGAAAAACAATATCAATTGAACAAACCAGAGTACCTTTCTATGTAGGATCTGTTTGTTTGTGGCTGAAACAATCTGCTTCTACAATTGGCTGCAACATGTCCATGATTATGATATTTAAAGCATTCAACATTATTGAATGATTTCCTTTGAGAATTCATGATTGTCGGTTGACCTTTTGCTTCTTTCAACACTTCAGGCTTTGCATTGATATCCTTCGAATCTTTAGCACTTCCTTGTGAACTAGATTCTCCTTTAACAGTTTCATGAAAACCAAGACCAAGTTTAACAGAAGGAGACCTTTGACTACTAAGAATATTGTCAAGAATCTTAGTACTATCTTGAAACCTCAAGAGTTTATCCTTTTCTTCTAATTTACCTTTGAGAATGTTTACCTCAACCTCCAATTTTTGGCATTGCTTCATTATGCTTTCTTCAACCCTTTTTCCTTCTTCTACTTGATCATTCAAATTTAAGATCTCTTCTTTCAACCCATTTTCTTGCTCTTCAAAGATTTGTAAAAGTTCTTCATTCTTCTTATTTGATTTTTCCAGATCTGTTTTGAGCGATATGATTTCTGCTTCACGTCCTTCCTTTTCAAATGATTGTAGAAGTTCTTCATTCTTCTTATTTGATGCTTCAAGGTCTGCTTTCAGAGAGATGATTTCTACTTGAAGTCTTTCATTGTGATTGGTTACTTTGTCCTGCAGTCTTTGATACATTTCTATCTATCCCTTCATTGTTTCTATCTGTTCATTCAATCTAGAGATCACATCCTTGAGGATAGATTCCCTCCTTTTAAATTGATCCCAAAAATTACTTTCATCATTGATCTTGAGATTTGCTTCTAGACTTATACTGTTACTTTCACTATCTTCATCATTGCATGCACAAGTGAGTGGATTACAAGAAAAACAATCAATACATGTTTCTTCTTCTTCATTTTCTGCTGCACATGTTTTCTGAGATATCTTCTTTTCTTGAGTAGCCTTCTTCTTTTGCTTCTTTTCCATGAGCACTAGCAGATCTTGGTCAGAATCTTCTTCATCTTCACTTGACATTTCATTATTATCTTCATTTGCATAATAACTCTTTCCCTTTTCAAATTGTTTATAAGGACATTTAGCAGCATAATTTCCCACTCTTCCACAATCAAAACATTTGAAGGGTAGCTTACCTTTGAATCTTCCAGTACCTGGTTGGAGTCTCCTTACCAAATTTGCTTCTTCTTCTTCTAATATATAACTTGATTCCTTGACAACTTCCTTTTCTTTTCCTTTTGCACATGCCTTAAAAGCAGCTTCTTTGATTTGAAAGGGACCTCCTTGTCTCATTTCATAAGCAGTCAGAATACCATGTAGTTGAACAATAGTAAGAGTTTGCAGATCTTGCCTTTCTTCAATAGTTGATACTTTTGACTCAAATTTTGAAGTCAAAGATCTTAAGACTTTTTCCACCAGAGTAGTATCGGTTATGGTTTCACCCAAACTTCTCATACGATTTACAATATCATCTAGACATAAAAAGAAACTGGCAATACTCTCATTACTATGCATCCTTAAATTTTCATATTCAATTCGGAGAGCTTGGAGTTTTGCACTTTTTACCTTTGTATCTCCTTCATAGCTCAGAATGATTTTGTCCCATATTTCTTTTGCTGAATTTAGCTGCATCACTTTAGCAAATTTTGGTTTATACATGCTTCCTAATAAGACATTGACGGCTTTGGCATTGATTTCATATTTCTTCCTTTCTGCTGCATCAGTAGGAATACTTGTCGAATACTGATAACCTCTTTCCACGATTGCCCATACTTCTGCACCAAGACTTTGCAGATATGCTTTTTTTCGTATCTTCCAGAACAACAGATTATTTCCATTGAATAGAGGTGGCCTTATAGACATTATCCCTTCATGACTTCCCATTGCGACGGATCTCCTTCAAGCGATCAAGCTTCTGCAGAAGGACCTGGCTTTGATACCAATTGTTGGGAAAAATACTGAGAGGGGGGGGTGAATCAGTATTTAGGACTTAATCAAAAAAATTTTACTTTTCCATTCACTAAAACCCATACGCTACTTTTCTGAAGCTAACTAGCGTATACACGCGGATATCCTTCATAAAACTCGCGTATACACAGAGATCTTGTTATGCCATTAATTCTTCACTTATATCATTCCATCATTCATTCATTAGATGTTCAATAAACTGTAAACATGTGCAGTAAGAATAGAATAAATCATCACACATGAAAACCAGGATTTTAGGTGGAAACCCAAGTCGGGAGAAAACCACCGCTGCCGTTGTCTCAGCCTTCAATATTTTATTATAGAGAAAACATCTTACAACATATGTGCTGGCGCAGCCTCCTACCAGCACGCAGGCACCCACCTGCGCTCGTTTACCAGCCTCTCCTGGAAGGGAGCTACGACCCCTTGCTCTCGTTTACCAGCCTCTCCTGGAAGGGAGCTATGACCCCCTGATCTCATTTACCAGCCTCACCTGGAAGGGAGCTACATCCCCCTGACTGAAGGCTACAACCCTCAGCACCACCATGGACCACGTTTCATCAATTTTTACACTGGATCCAAAAGCTTCCTTTAGAACACAACTTGCAGGCCACCTTTCATCATATTTTCATACTGGACCCACTCCATACATTTGAGCTCAATCATACATCATCAACAGATAGCAGTAACACAGTAGAACATATCAGACATTTGATACTTCATACTTCAGCAAACCCTAATCTTCATACGTGCTTTCCTTTCACTGATCCTGCGTATATACACGCCTTCGACCATACAAACCCACGTATACTTCTGTACATATTACAGAGCTAATTTTACTTCCCATACACGCTTTCTCTTCAGCAAACCCGCGTATATACGTGCTTACTCTACGGCGAACTAGCGTATAGTTCTTCAGACATTTAGGTCATTGTAATTCTTCAGAACAGATACATCACTCAGATTTTACCCTTTTCTTCAAATAGATGTTCGCCTCATCTCAGATCTAATCATTCCATAAACAGATCTAGCAGATACAAATACATTCCAGATCTAGATTCCCTTCTTCATCATTTCTTCATTGGTGCATCATACATTTAGATCTTTCATTCAACTGTAACCCTTTCTATTCAGATATACTTCAGAGAGAAGTATTCATTCAAGCTCAGACTTCTTGCCCACATTTTCATAATGAATTTCTTCTCCTTATATAGGTTTACCCTTTATCAATACCATGAGCCAAAACCACATTACTTTCGATGGTATTCCTGGACGGGGTCACATAGACGAATCATTACTCAATACAATGGGTCAATACTATGGTGGTTACCCCTGGTTTTACATATTTAGAGCGCTTTTGCCCATACGCGACTTGGCACATTATTTCTCGCGTGCATACGCTACTTTGTCTAGACAAATCCGTGTATTCCTTGAGACATACTGTTTTCATCATGTTCTAGCACACACTGACATTCCTTCCATCATTACCTTCTGTACTCATTGTATATACATCATATTTACATCATTTAACAAGTTCATCAAGACATATTCCATCAGGGACAACTTCATCAAGTAGGTTTCCATCATCTTCATCAAGTGGGTTGCCATCAAGGACAACACTCAGCATCATATTGCCAAAAACTAGGCAGTTTGCCTTGCTACAACAGCAAAGAAATGGGGTTGTGTTTTAATTACTGGGAAGTATATCTTGCTACAGTAACAAGGAAATGGCCATTGCTAAAATTCACATCTAGTGGCTCAACACTATTACCATCACTAACTTATTTCCCATTGACCACCAAAGTAGTGGACTTATCTAGCTTTGGTGTTTGTGTTAACCAACTGAAATTAGTTGTGCACTTTTCCTTTAAAATTTTGCAAAAGATAGTTGAGTCATGGAGTCTTTTACACTATAATGGTAGCATAAGACCAATTGGTATAATTTGTGTGATTATCATATATAGTTGGTATTTATATGAGATATTTCCATCGCTTGAGTGCATAACCATGCTAAGCACTATTACAAAGACATTCCATTCTTGATATGGTAAGATTCTTGGACATGTTAATTCCTTTGTGACTTGGCATTTCCATGGTGCTTTTGATGTTTATTTCACAAGGAAAGATTCATGGATGGTAGATCATAATAGGAATGTCAATTATGGGTACGCTCGGATATGAGATTAAGATTGTCATTTTATTGTTTTTGTTCTATCATAATACCTCTCTTGTATGTACTACAAGAGTAATCACCCTATTTAATGGTTTATAATTGGGTATACACTTGATGACCCTTCCCACATGCATCATGTATTAAATGAATGCAGGTATAGAAACGTATAGAGGCTTCCCTTTGAGGCCAAAAATAGAACTTCTTTAGAGGTAGAAGTATGAAATGATAGTTGTAGGTGTCATTTCCCTCTTTACAATCCTCTTGTGTTGACTCCCTTGGAGGAATTTTAGGAATAGCCTTCCAGTCTTGTAAATTCAACCAACGGGTTTCAAACCTATAGAACACATCTAATAGAACAATGTTGTGGTCCTTTTCATTGGGTTGAAAAATAAGTATAAGGATTGGTCTTATTCATGCATGCATAAATCTTGGATCCTTATGTTATCGCTGAGTAGGGTGCCATTGTAGGTAGATCAAACTTGAGGTGATAAAATAAGTTCTTTGACATATGAAAAAGTATCTAGCACCCATCAAGCACAACTGAATATCACAACCATCAAGTACTACCAAGTGACATATCACTAATGTCTGATACTCTTTTGAGTATCAGTTATTACCCTGGAGCAATGCCACATCGGACTATAGAAGGATTGCATTTATCAAACATTCTTTAGTCCAATATCGTTTCCATAACCATCTATCAGATTTGCAAAGTCTTATTTAGCACTATGATCTATATGAATAGAGAAAAGTACATCACATCACTATGATTTAACTTATAGGCTCAACCTAACTGGTAAATAATTTCTTTGGCATAAATGATTCTCTGAAATTACTACTCTCGGCCTTGTGGTGGAATTTAAATCAAACAAGAGATATTTTAGAATGATTTACATTTGTTTTGGCTTGTTAAACTTTCTTTCTTTAATCTTTCTTCTATCCAAAACACTCTTCAACCTCTTTGGTGAATGATATTCCTTTATTCGCAAACTGTGTGGCAAGGTATGCCACCTTCTTTGGCATGCTTGCAGGTTGTCATCTGCCAACAATCTAAAGGTATCTTCAAAATGAAGTTTTTCCTACTCCTATTTTTTTGTAAACAGTTGTCATTGGTCGATCTTATACTATAATCATTTGGTTAATATTGATAATGTGAGGGCCTTGTAGTTATTCCATGATCCACAAAGGTTATTAATCTCTTTTTCCATGATTCTTTTGATTTATTCTGCCATGGTCTCTTCACGGGTCATCCAGGAGGCTAAAGAAATAAATTTCACATCACCTGGCTGAGAGTTGGGGTCCCACACATTCATAGCAAGCAGTTTTAATTTATCCATATAAAATTCTGCCATCTTATCTCTATCTTGAATGTTACACCTAAGGAAAAAATCAATGAATATTTTGATGTTTTGGAAAGGAGGGGATCCTTGTTGGGCTAATACTCTAGTCTAAAATTGGCACCATTAGTATTTGATGAATAGAGAGTATGTTTTTAATGGATGTCTAGAGTGTGTCTACTAATTTGTCCAACCTTTCTTTTGATCATCCAAATACATTTCTTAAAAATTTGTTAGCCGCCTTATTGATGCCTGTTAAGCTGCCCCCAACAAGCCAATTTGTGAAGAAGGTAATGATCCCATCTCTATTAACCTAGACCTCAGAAACTTGATGGAAAGTGTCCATCCTCACAGGATGAGCATTGATATGTAAATTCATTGGGTTGCGTCATAGTCTGATTGTAGTAGATATATGGATCTCAGATTGTTGGGCTCCAAATATGTAGGGACAACTCTCTGTTTTTACACTTTGAAGAGGTGTATTTTGCTTTCTTGTTCATATCTGAAGAGATTAGGATTTAATATTTTGACCTTCAGAGATTTTTCATGACTTTAATTTCTTCAAGGACTATGACTATCCTCCTTATGCAAGGAATCTTGGTAACCCAACCATCTTATAGATCTCCCTACAAAACAAAGTCATTTTATCAAATTTGATTATAGAATAAAAGATACTTACTTGAAAAGTGAAGAGTCTTCAACTTGATTGCTTTAATGGTGTTTTAGAAAAGATGTATCAGTGCTCTCCTTTTGGATGATCTTCTTCAGGGATAAAGAAGTGGTTCTTGTTTCAATGAGAGGAAACTTGTCTTATAATATTTGAAGATAATGACAGTACCTTTAGTTTTAATAGCACTGAGATTGAATGGCTTTTTACCGAACTATGGTCTTCATCATATCACCAAATTGTATCTTGATGTATCTTTTGTTCGAATTATGTGTGCACTTAAAAACAATAGAGATACCATCGAGACATGGAGACTTTTGTTTCATAGCTTCAGTTACTGCAATTGCACCGAATCTGAAATGAGTTTTGAGTTGTATGTAAGTGATCCTAGTATGTATCCCCGAGAATGAAATTTCTGAACTGTGTTCTTAGGACTATAATTGATCTCTGAAAATTTTAGGGAATTCGATCTGTATTAACCCATCCAAACTATACCAAGAAAACTTCACTGTGTTATAGTGCTGAAATAGTGAGGATATTTCACTGTGATGTCGAAACTTTTCCCAGGTACTAAGCTTTAATTATCACTAAGATCTATAGTATAGAATGGCACCATACATTCTCTTTGAAGATATCTGAATTGTATTCGAACTCAGTGATTAGAAATTTGATGATTTTTGCTTTGGCACCCTTTAACTTGCTTAAATGTCATTCTTGAAAACTAATCCTTGAGTGTCTATTTTATTAGATGCCCTTCTTTAGCACAATAGCTCCGAAACCATGTTGAGAATTTGAAGGGGTTATAAATTCTCTTCTTGATAATTACTTGTGAGCTTGATTATGTCTTCTTAGTTAATTCTTCATCAAGTCAATTATCAAAGCACTTATAAAAATGTAGAGACGGAGTTGATTTTACTTATAACTGAATATTTTGTGATGAAGTTAGGAAGGTAAATCTTTGATTTACCTTCCTTTCTTTCTATTACCTTTAGATCACAGACTTGACCTTGACAAATTCTTACAATAAAGACTTTAGAACTCAATGATATCTGCACTTGTATCCTCCTGCACCCATCCGCAAATTGTTCTTTGCTAATCCGAAAATATGTTCTCGTGTTGTACCTATCCTTCCTATTTCTTCCGCAATGTTGTGCCCTTCAATCTGTATTAGCCCCTGTCCTTAGATCCGCACTTTATATGCTACCAAAAACCTTAGCTAGATCTGCAATAATTGCTCCATGTTCCACATTGTCTAACCTCAGTCTTGTCCGTCAAAAATTGTATGTATACCGCATCATATGTTGGGGTATTTATAGTTGTTCCAGCCAGATATTAAGTCGACCTTTCAGCAATCATGTAAGCCGACCTTAATACTGTTTGTAGGCTGACTTCATAACAACAAATAGGCTTATCTTCAACAATGAATAAGGGCAGTCTTGAAGGCCATTCTTCTGCAATGTCTTGGAGGATATTCTTCACACCATTTACATGACTCTTAATTACACTTATGTTCCTAATAGACATCAAGAAGAAGTCTATAGACATGTGCTAAGAATATTTCTCATGAAACCCATGAAGCAATTAAACCAAAAATACATTTTATTACTTTTGACTTCTTCTTTACATAAGCACATAATTACATGGTCATCATGAAGACCAATCTAGTTACACTTTTCAACATTGATCCCTTCAGTTTCTATCCAAGATCCCCTTAATGTTATCTACCTCTCTATTATCAACGATCTGGAAACTACTTGTAATGGAAAACGATTGATATACCCTAGGGTTAAACCCAGAAATTTATTTCGGAAATAATATATACTTTATAATAGTTGAAAAATGTCTATTTTTACCCCAGAAAAATGATGATAAATATTCCTGAAGATGCTTATAAAATATCACAATTAATTGTTGGCGTGATTTTTCCTATTATAAATGCTAAAAATGTTTATGTTTCTACATATTCAAATTATTGCAGCTTTAGCTGCAATATGATTGTTTATTCTTTGCTACTCTTGTGCATATTACTGTGTGTGTAATATGGATAGATTTTTCTTAAAAATAAATGTGGCATAAATTTGTCTTGACCTTGGCATGCAGGAACATCAAGATGCAAGCAAGCCAGTCCTAGAAGTTGAATGCAATGGTGTGACCTTCAAAATACCCAAGGATAGTAGAGTCTCAAAAAATTTGAAAGTTGCTGAGGTGTGATATTTTCCATTATTGCAGTTAGTATGAGGTCTGAAAATTCACTGAATTTATAGATAAGTGAATGTAGCATTGTTCTCAATTTTTGACCTTGAATTCTGTAGGATTATTGCAATTTTTCAAGTTGAGAGTTCTCTTTCGGTGGCAATAAAAAATATTTCCAGAAACAGAAGAAGATTAAAGTTACAAATAATCCAAAGATGAAGGTCAGTTACATGTTCCAGTGATGGAGACATCGTTTATGTATATTTGTTTGTTGAGCAAGTATTGAAGCATCTATTAACACGTAAGTACGATGGAAAAAATTGATTGAATCCTTCTCAACAATGGCAGGTACCTTCACATGCAGCTAGTCCCTTCCCATCATTAGCAAATAAGTATGAGACTTTTGACAAAAAAAGCAAGGGTGAAACTTCAAAATTATCGAAGATTGCCAAGGTAACATACACTTCCGAGTAAATATGTTCAACAATGAATATGCATAAAATTATTTCGTTTGTAATACTCAGTGAAGGTTGCCCCTGATAGAGGATATTACAAGTAGAGGAAGGTTCTCAACTTGGCATTACAAAGTGATTGCATCCATCTAGAATTCAAAGAATTAAAAAATTTTCTTGTCACTGCATTACAAATTGTTTAAATCCATCTAGAATTTGAAAAATAATAAATATTTCATTGCCACTTCTTTCCCCAGTTTCCATGGTGCTTTTGATGTTTATTTCACAAAGAAAGCTTCATGGATGGTAGATCATAATAGGAATTTCAATTATGTGTACACTCGGATATGAGATTAAGATTGTCATGTTATTGGTTTTGTTCTATCATATTACCTTTCTTATATGTACTACAAGAGTAATCACCCTATTTAATGGTTTATAATTGGGTATACACTTGATGACCCTTCCCAAATGCACCATGTATTAAATCAATGTAGGTATAGCAACGTATAGAGGCCTCCATTTGAGGCAAAAAATAGGACTTCTTTAGAGGTAGCAATATGAAATGATAGTTGCAGGTTTCATTTCCCTCTTTACAATCCTCTTGCATTGACTCCCTTGGAGGAATTTCAAGCATATCCTTCTCAATTCTCATAGTTAAGATTCTTTAAAAGTTAGACCAAAAATATCGATTGCATCATAGGTTGATAGAATATGTTTCCCTTAAGAGGCATTAAGGAAAATCAGACAAATACCACCATCTACCTACAATTCTCTTTGCCTTTTTTCTATTCTTTTGCCTTCCAACATGAATCTAAGGTGCTTTGTGCACCAACTGGTGGGCGGGTAAAATCATAGACTAGTTTGTCTATTACTTGAGATGTTTGCATTAGAATGTCATTTTTATAGAGGGATATCTAATAGGATTGGTAGAATTGGGTTCATCCTCCCCGCTGAGGATAAATATCCTTGTCTTGAGTTCAGTTTATGTTTTAGCTTATTGTATAATAACAGTGTCCAGTCTTTTTCCTTATGCTTCAAACTTGATTCTTAAGAGATAAATAGGATGGGACAATGGGATTTTTCCCTTCTCAATATGATGACAATCTTAAGAAAACAAATAATTTTGTCTCCCTCTTCCACAAGTGATGCAATACTTTTTCACATGTAAATTCAACCTTAGGATCTGAGCTCTTTCTCACAAATTTTTGATCTAATTTCTCAAAGATAATCCACGGGTTCTTGGCCCTTAGAGATACCTTTACCTCCATGCAAAAGAAAATTGCTTAATTTTCACAGAAATTACTTCATACTTTTGGTCTTATGCCTCAAAGATGAATCACAAAGACTTCGATCTTCTTAGTACAGGGATGGATCATAGATAATTTCGATCCTTTAGGAGATATGCTTCAAAATAATATTGTTTCTAATCTTAGTCCTTATTCATGGTCTTCTTTTCACTTTATTTTCTTATCTTCTACTTAATTTTGGACGAGTGAAGGATGAAATGGAGGAAAGTTCAACCTCTATTTATACTCATTCAAACCTATTGATCTATCATGTCTTTTTGAGGAGGCAAATATATCTTTAGTGGAGGAGCCAACCTATCTATGTTGGAGCTAACCCATATAGGTCTAAAATAGGCTTCAAATTTGGTTCTTTGATCTGGCTTATTCCATCCTTAAAAAATTGTAAGATAAAGTAAACCATTAGGTGGAAAAAAGTACCCAGTGAATTCATTTTCCATCACATTCCACATTTTTTATTTGTTGACATATGTGAGCTCCAAGCAATGTGTTGGTTTTTATAACAAACACTTTGATAAACACATGGTTATAGTGCATCCAAAATGTAATTTTATGTTTCAAAAACGTCTCTTTAAGTCCTTGTACAAATTTTCATTCAAAACAAGTTACAAATTTCCTTATTTTTACTTGATAATCCTTTTGTTTGGCATGTCAGGGGTGTTATGGTTCCATGCATAATGTTGGATCCAAGTGGAAACCTCATTGCAGGTAATATTTACTTCAACATATTATTCTATAGGTGGTATAGATTGCCTCCAAGATACTTAAAATAAGCTTCAATGGATTTATTCAGAAGTATTCAATGGTATGTTTGACATATTTTCCAATGTAACCCTGGTTCTAGTAGAAGCAAGGAGGAGGCAAAACAACATTGGAAGAATATCTGATCCAAGAATATATTTTGATGTTGCAAGTAGCAATGAATATCGTCAAAAATCCTCCAGGCATAATAACTTCAGAGGTGCATCAAGATAATCCTCATCTTCCAGGTATCAAACTATATTTTCTGATCTTTGTTACTCTTGTACAAATTTTTAGCACGTCGTGGAAAAATATTGTAGATCATATGAAATAGACATATGTAAGGGTCCCTATCAGTTCCCTAGAAGTAAATTTGCAGAAAGATACTCTAATGTGTTCATCAAAAAAAATCATGCTCCCTTATTCAAGTCTAGAATTGAAATATTATTTAAATGCCACAATGTTGGGAATATAGCTCGAGATTGCAGCTTCAATTGGGTTCATATAAAATCCAAAAAAAATTCAACCAGGCATGGAGAAATAATCACAAAATTTTGGAGAAGGAAGCATATTGAACGAGAAAAGGAACATTTTGTGATGCAACAAAACTAAAGGTCACCCAAAGGAGAGTGTGGTCAACTATGACATGACTCTGTCAGCCAACTCTTTTTATCCTCATTCCTTCTTTCCCCGTGGTCTTCTCTGTTGTTCACTTATTTGGGTTTATTTTTCAATTTTAGAGAAATTGATAAATAAAGACCATTCGCAACTTTCGCTATTACAGCGTTGAACTATATAAAGTTCACCCTCTTTTCGAATATATTTCTTTTAAATGGCCTTTGGTTATACCTCAAACTTTGTATTAAATAAACCAACAATTATAAACACGCGACTTTATGATAACCCGTCGCCTGGACCCCACATTATATATACAACCAATCAATGTGTGCGTCATACCTTAGGTTAAATGTCCTGCATCTTCGTTCAACAATCACCCTCTGATGCTCCTATGCCAGATCGACGGCCTACGTGCATTCCGCTCGGCGTCCAACGTTGATTTTTAACGCGCGAAATGGATACGGAAAGCGGTTTTCCCGCGGGGCCACTCTGCCACGCGTCGATTCTTCAATGGGATCTCTCCCCCCTCTAGGAATACCACTTATGGTTGAAAGGTGGTGCGGAATGGGGCAATCCATCTTCCCAAACCACTCATGGTTTCTTCGTACAGTGATTAACTACGGTTCACACCGGTTTGTGATCTCCTTTGTATACTTTGACTCAGGGTTTAGTCCCGGTTCTGGTCTTCAATTAACAATGAAACAAAGTTATCTCGTTATACGGGAATTTCGCCAATATTAATAGACTTCGCCTCCATACGGATTTCTTCATGGGAATTCAAAGACAGATAACAGAATATCAGTACACAACGCCTCACAATCAAACAAATTACCATGCAATTAACATTCCAAGGCAATTAGATAATCAACCAAGTAGAAATTCATTCAATTGGGGCAATCGACAATATATAGAGTTTATTGCAGGAATTTCTCTATTCTTCCTCTCCTCTCCTTTTGCATCCGAGGGAATTCATTTATATACATAAACATATGTCCTTTCGGTTCCTCTGCGAGGACCGTTATGGAAATTCAATAGCCTCATTACAATCATTTGAAAACTAAATAAGACAGATGGCTTTAATCTAAAGTTATTCGAATTCTACCTTTCTAACTACTCTAAATGAAACAATCAGCTGGGTATTGACACCTAGCTGTTACAATTCAACTGTTCTCGAACCCTCCTGGCGACAACATGTGGAAAAAATTCCTATATTGCTGGCTAGTGTCCAATGCCCCTGCATCAGACTCCCGAGGGCAATCCTCTTCATGGCTCCTGTCCATGAGCTCCTCCACTGATCTGCCTATCTTCTGCAACATTCCTTCAGTCATCCAAGTGGCATCCTCCTCTGGCTTATCCTTCCATTTGATCAAGTACTGGAAGTACTCTTGTCCTCTGGTCTTCCTGAATACTCTTTTGTCCAATATCTTCTCTGGTTGCAATGGTTGTGCTGGAGGTAGTTGTTCTTTCCACTCAACCTGCTCCTTGTCTGCTGATCCTTCTTCTGCACCATCATCTTCATACTTGTACAAATCTGCAACATTAAAAATGGGAAATATTCCAACATCAGGTGGCAATTCAATCTCATAAGCATTTGCAGAAAACTTCCTAAGTATCTTGCATAGCCCAATCTTTTTGAACTTAAACTTGTTGTACTGCTTCTTTGGGAATCTCTCCTTTCTCAAGTGTGCCAAAACCTGATCTCCTACTTCAAAATGAACTTCTATTCTACTCAAGTCTGCTATGTTTTTATATTTGATGATGCTGCCTTGTAATTTTTGTTTCACTTGTTCATGTATGGCCTAGATCTCTGAAGCAAATTCCTCACCATCTGCACTCCTTAACTCTGATCTTCCCAGATTTCTTAATTCTGATATTCCTCTGGGATGCATTCCATAAACAATATGAAATGGACTCTGCCCTATGCTTCTGTTTGGTGAATCATTATATGCATATTATGCCTGGGGAAAAATATGATCCCACTGCTTGGGATGCTCTCCTACAAGACTTCTCAACAAATTTCCCAGACTCCTATTCACTACCTCAGTTTGTCCATCAGTCTGAGGATGATAAGCTGAGCTGAAACTTAGTTTGGTACCAAGTTTCTTCCACAGTGTCCTCCAAAAGTGCCCCACAAATCTGGTGTCTCTGTCTGAAACAATACTCTTGGGCAACCCATGCAATCTAACAACTTCCTTGAAGAACAAGTTAGCAACATGGGTGGCATCACTAGTTTTGTAACATGGAATAAAATGTGCCATTTTGGAGAATCTGTCCACCACAACAAAGACCGCATCATTCCCTCTCTGAGTCTTGGGCAATCCTAGAACAAAATCCATACTCACCATGTCCCAAGGCCTGTCTGGAATAGGCAAGGGAGTGTACAATCCTGCATTCTGGCTCCTTCCTTTAGCATACTTGAAAATCTTGCAGTTCTTCACAAACTTATCCACCTATGTTCTCATCTTGGGCCAGAAATAAAAGTGACTCAGCTGCTCATAAGTCTTTTCAGTACCAAAGTGTCCAGCAAGTCCACCACTATGCTTTTCTTTGATCAAATTTTCTCTCATGGAACATTTTGGTATACACAGTTGGTTCTTTCTGAATAACAAGTCTTCCTGCAGAAAATAATCCAGCCACTGGCTTCTATCTGTTAAGACAGGGTTAATACATGCCTCAAATTCTTCTTTAAAATCAGAATATGTTTTATACAATTCTTTGAGAAAATCGAATCCTGCAACTTCAAAATTTGTCTCTTGAACAAGCAAATGTCTCCTACTCAAAGCAACAGCTACTTTATTGGCTTGGCCACTTATATGTTTCAAAAAAAAATTGAAACTTTGGAGATACTCAACCCATTTAGCATGCTTGTGTTTTAACTTGGGCTGTTGTACATTATACTGCAAAGCATGATTATCAGAATACAATACAAACTCCCTGGACATCAAATAATGTCTCCACTTCTTCAGTGCTTGAACAATTGCATAGAATTCCTTCTCATAAGAGGAATACTTTCTCCTGGTATCATTTAACTTCTCACTGAAATAGGCTATAGGCCTATCATCCTGACTCAAAGCAGCTCCATTGGCCTCCCCACTGGCATCACATTTTACTTGAAATGGTTTGGTGAAATCAGGCAGAATTAAAACAGGCTTCTCTGTTATCTTTTGCTTCAAAACTTTAAAATTTCTCTCTGCTTCAGCATTCCACTTAAATGGTTGTTTTCTCTTCTTTATGGTATCAATTATGGGTGCATTAATCTTGCTAAAGTTTCTTATAAACTTTCTATAAAAACTAGCAAGTCCATGGAAACTCCTTACCTCAAAGACATTTCTGGGTGAAGGCCACTCTATAATTGCCTTAACCTTTTCTGGGTCCATCTTCAATCCCTCTGCAGAAACAAAAAAACTCAAATACACCAACTCTTCCTTCATGAATGAGCATTTCTTCAAATTTATCAACAGTTTCTCTTGGTGCAGCTTCTTCAACACATGATTAAGATGCCTTAAATGTTCTTCTTTAGTTCTGCTGAAAACTAATATATCATCTAAATATACTATCACAAATTTCCCAATAAATTCTCTCAATAATTCATTCATAATTCTCATAAAAGTTCTTGGTGCATTTGACAACCCAAAATGCATTACCATCCATTCATACAATCCTTCATTTGTTTTAAAGGCAGTTTTCCACTCATCACCCTCTCTTATTCTAATCTAATGGTATCCACTCTTCAAATCTATCTTTGAGAAATACTTAGCACCCCTCAAATAGTCCATTAAGTCCTCAATCCTGGGCAAAGGGAATCTGTATATGATTGTGATCTTATTGATTGCTCTAGAATCAGTACACATCCTCCAGCCTCCATCCTTCTTTGGGCTCAAAACTGTTGGTACTACACATGGACTCGGACTTTCTCTAATTAGTCCCTTGTCCACCAATTCCTGTACTTGTCTCCTAATTTCTTTATTTTCCTTGGGAGTCATTCTGTAGGCTTCCTTATTTGGCAGATTTGAACCAGGGATAAAATCTATCTGATGGCTGATCTTTCTCACAGGTGGCAGCTCATCAGGTAAATCATCCACAACAATGTCACAGTAATTGTCTAACATCTCTTGTATTTCTACTGGTAAATTAGAAATATTTGTAGAAGTAAGGACTACTTTAGGTTTGCAAACTAAAGCAAAGCTTACCTCTTCTTCTTCTATCTGCTGCAGATATTCCTTCCCGCTCAACAACAAGGTCTTTGGATCAATTTCTTTGTTGGATGGCTCTCCTTCTTCCATGGGTATCAATGTATGATGTACCCCATCTTTAAATAACTTGTAAGTGTTCTTCTTGCCATCATGCACTGCTGCTCTGTCAAACTTCCAAGGTCTACCCAACAGTATATGACACACATCCATGGGCATTACATCACACAAAACTTTGTCCTTGTACCTGCCCATTTGCAGCTCTATCTCACACTGTTCTTTTACAACCAGCCGGTGCCCTTTGTGCAGCCAGGACACCCTGTAGGGAGTTGGATGCTCCCTTGTCTTCAGCTTCAACTTTTCTATTACCTCAGTGGAAACCAGATTGTCTGTGCTGCCACTATCAATGACTAGCTGGCAGCATTTCCCTTGGACTTTGCAAATGCTCCTAAACAAAGTCTTCCTTTGTGTAAGCTCAGTGGCCTCTTTGGATTGCTTCAACAGTACCTTATTTACCACCAAGGATTCTCCCCTCTCTGGAAGAATTTCTTCTTCAATTTCTGCCTCTTCTCCAGCCTGGGCAACAACAGCATTTCTTGGACCAGTACCCACATTTATAAACACGTAATAAACCAACAATTATAAACACGTGACTTTATGATAACCCGTCGCCTGGACCCCACATTATATATACAACCAATCAATGTGTGCCTCGTACCTTAGGTTAAATGTCCTGCATCTTCATTCAACAATCACCCTTCGATGCTCCTGCGCCAGATCGACGGCCTACGTCATTCCGCTCAGTGTCCAACGTCGATTTTTAACGCGCGAAATGGATACAGAAAGCGGTTTTCCCGCGAGGCCACTCTGCCACGCGTCGATTCTTCAATGGGATCACTCCCCCCTCCAGGAATACCACTTATGGTCGAAAGGTGGTGCGGAATGGGGCAATCCACCTTCCCAAACCACTCGTGGTTTCTTCGTACAGTGATTAACTACGGTTCACACCGGTTTGCGATCTCCTTTGTATACTTTGACTCAGGATTTAGTCCCGGTTCTAGTCTTCAATTAACAATGAAACAAAGTTATCTCGTTATACAGGAATTTCGCCAATATTAACAGACTTCGCCTCCATACGGATTTCTTCACGGGAATTCAAAGACAGAGAACGGAATATCAGTACACAACACCTCACAATCAAACGAATTACCACGCAATTAACATTCCAAGGTAATTAGATAATCAACCAAGTAGAAATTCATTCAATTGGGGCAATCGACAATACATAGAGATTATTGCAGGAATTTCTCTATTCTTCCTCTCCTCTCCTTTTGCATCCGAGGGAATTCATTTATATACATAAACATATGTCCTTTCGGTTCCCCTGCGAGGACCGTTATGGAAATTCAAGAGCCTCATTACAATCATTTGAAAACTAAATAAGACATATGGCTTTAATCTAAAGTTATTCGAATTCTACCTTTCTAACTACTCTAAATGAAACAATCAGCTAGGTATTGACACCTAGCTGTTACAATTCAACTGTTCTCGAACCCTCCTGGCCACAACATGTGGACAAAATTCCTACATTGCTGGCTAGTGTCCAATGCCCCTGCATCATTTTGAGTGCACCTTGCATGTTCAAGGCATTAATCCTTGCTTCTGATCAAATATGGGCATCATTGGTAGAAACCATGTTCCTCTAAGTTTTTGATGTTGAAGTTCTGCCTATTAGAGAGAGGGAGATCATTGACAGGGGCAACACAGGTCAAGTAATATTTGGTTAAATATTGTCTCAAAAAATGACTGGACTGTGCAAAAAGTTCAGAAGCAAGAAAAACTCCTATGAGTATCACTCAAGTCTAAATTCAACTACAAGAAAGAATATGATCTGACTCTCAAAGAGAATCATTAGATTATCTCCAACCTCATCCCAAATTTTATGATTCTCAACGGAATTTGTGTCATCAAATGTGATAATTGGAGGATTTGGGCATAGAAGGAAATTTGATGAGGCTTTGAGGCTCCTTCACTAATTGCAAGTTACAGGTGTGAACTGGATCTAGACACTATTTCCATATTTTTCAAGCATGTGCTAATTTGGTAGCTCTAGCGCAAGGAAAAGAGATCCATAAATATGTAGTTAATAAGAATATTTAGTTGGATTTTTTTGTGGGAAGTGGATTGGTAGATATTTATGCCAAATGTGGAGAAAGTGAGGATACATACTAGGTCTTTGATGAAATGTGTAATCCAGATGTGGTCTCCTGGAATGCGATGAGCATAGATGCATGGGTGTGGCAAGAAGGCCATCAAACTCTTCAAACAAATACAACTCTCCTACACAAAACTAGACAAGATCACCTTCATTGGTTTTATTTCTTCTTGCTATAATGCAGGCCTAGTGGACGATGGGTGGCATTAATTTGATTAAAGTAATAAATATTATGGTATGAAACATGTAGTGGAGCACTATTGTTCCATTATTGATCTTCTTGGCTATGTTGGGTGCTTGGACGAGGCACGATATTTTATTGATAAAATTCCTATAAAATATGATATTGTTATGTGAGGATCCTTGTTGGGTTCCTGTAGAATGCATGAAAAAAGAGAAGACTGCACCCATTTTTTTTCATATACGTTTTTTTTCATCAGTATTCTCATGCTTGCTATCCAACTACAACCGTCAGACTTGCGACAATGTCTGTTAGATGTCAGACTTCTGACAACGTCTGCAAGACGTCAGTAGAGTGATGACAAATCACAAACGTCGGAATAGCAACGGTTGTTGGACGAATTCTGAATATCGGATAGCGACGGTTGTTGGATGAATTTTGAACCGTCGAACTTGCGACAAATTCTGAAAGACTTCGGTAGAGCGACTAAAAGTCACAAACGTCGGACTTATGACATTATTTTCAAAACCTAAGAAATGTCGAACTAGCGACAGTTATGGCACATCGGACTAGCGAAGGCTATGGCACGTCGGAATAGTGACAGTGATGGAACATCGAAATAGCGACATTTGTGGAACATCGGAATAGCGATGGTCATGAAACGTCAGAATAGTGATGGTAATGGAACGTCGGACTAGTGACGATTTGGCTAGCATTGGAAGAGCGATGACCTTCTGGAAATGTTAGAACTGGTGTCTCTCTTCCGACACTTAACTGAAGTGTTGGAATTGTGACTCTAACGTAAACCACATTTTTCCCCACCCCAAACTGTCACTCTTGGGACGCCTATGGGTCGCAAGAGCGACATTTTGGCCGTCGGAAATTGGGCCAAATGTACTAGTGTCATCCTTAGGGGACTTCAAGTGCCTACTCAGGAGAGGTATATTGAGCAGAATTTACACCATCCAGCATTTGGACAATATTCAGCCATTATTCCCAGCGCAGTCTCCTTCAGGATTGTATTGTGTTGCAGGGTTGCAGTAGTGGAGGGTTGAGAAACCCAATCTCTGAGCTTGCTTTCCAATGGAAGGAGCAGCCTTTCATCTGGGATACTATTAAGGAGGATCCTTGAGCTTCATTTCATCATTTAGCATCAGGATAAGCTACTCCCATCATCTACAGCGTAGTTCCCTTTGGGAATTTCATTATTGTATTGATCATTTACAGTGGATGGCTTAGTGCCCTAGTTTGTGAGATATATTTCCAGTGAGGGGACCAACCCTTCACCTATTGAGTTGATTGGGTGTTATGTATCTTATAGATCATTCCTTAAGCCCCATTTCAGTATTCATTCCCAGGGAGTGCATAATTCAGTCAGCAAGGGTGCAGTGGGCAACTCAAAAAGGGCCGAAAATCCAAACTTAAAATCGGGCCAAACCATTTCTGGGTTTTTCTGGGTGTTTTTAGTAGAATTAGTGGTTTAAATCTTGGATCATTCTGAGCACACCAATAGCCTTCCACACATGGTTATTCTTATCATTAGTAGCAGCACAACATTTCCAGTGCTTGGTTTCTTTAGTGTATTTCAGCCATCTTGTGGCTTGAGTGCATTCCTTTTGGAGCATTATGTACTTTCATTGTTTTTTATGTATAATGACATGGCTCAATTGTTTCTACTAATGTTTTAATGTCTTGATGTTATATTCTGGCATTTATAGCATTTTATAGTGTTGTGCTTACATTTTCGTTATTGCTTAGATTGAAATGTTATAAATTTTCTATATTCCTGTATTTTCCATTTTGGAATATTACAGTGGTATCAGAGCATGATCTCTAGCTTAGCTTGTGGGAAATACATCTTATGAAATAAGAAGAAGAGATCCATAATGATGGAGGGAATGATTTTTGTCGCATTTCTTTTCATATCTATGAAGGACCTCTCCAAGGAGGTCAAGCAAATGAGAAGGGAGAGATGCAATGAGACCTCAAGAAGGTTTCAAGATGAGGAAGGTCCAAGCACTTCCTATCAGCAGCAGAAGAAATCGGTATTTCATATAGCTCCAAAGCAATCTACTATGTCCACTTTCTTTGAAGAGGAAGGTGAAAGGCATGGAGAAGGAGGAAACTTAGATCATGAGACTCTAAGTGATTATCTTGCCGAGTATAAATCTCAATCAAGGGCTTTCAAGGAGAATCTAACTCTCCAGCAATTCATTCAGATCAAAGAAGATAAGATACCCTGCAGCAACAGTAGAAGAAAAAGACACAATAGATTTCTATTGTCTACATTTGATGGGTCATCCACAAGCACAGCAAGATCTTGGAGGAAGAAGTTAGATGCATTCTTCCTGCTACATACAGTAGCAGAAAGAGAATTTGTTGAGATTACAGCACTGCACCTTGAGGGGGAAGCAAATATTTGGTGGTTCATCCATTTGAAACATGCAAGAGTGACTACTTATGCAGATTTTACTCAAAGGTTGATCAAGAAGTTTGATAAGAAGAAACCAGAGGTAGTTCCTATTGAGACATTTCCCAACATAAATGAGAAAGCACATGAGGAGCCAAGGGAATATTTTATTATTATCATTCCGGAAGAAGAGAAACTTCCACCACCACTTTCTGTAGGAGTACTTGCATCAGGAGAAGGAACACTTGCATCTTTGCAAGATGGTCTTGATCTCTTGACATTGAGAGTCCCATGCATTATCCAAGAGGTGCATGAGGAGGTGGATACATATTCCAGTGCTAGTGCAACAGTAGAGGAGCAGCCATCACCATCACCAACAGTTGGAGGAATCATTACACTGGTAGGAGGAAACCTTGTAGTTGTACAAGATGTTCCCAAGGATCATCTTAACCAAGGTATGCAAAAAATTCCACCCCATATTATTTTAGCACATCAGATGGAGAGTTGTGGGGGCATGCCATCGAGGCAATTACATGACCAAGGATCAAATCACACTGCTGATTTGGAGCAATAGACTATCACTGCGCAGAGGACCCTTGATTGGTTCAAGGAGGAGATATATAGTCATCCTAGTATCTCATTGATGAGTTGCACACAACACTTTGGGTTGGAGTGTAGAGTTTTGGAGGATAGGATGAGCATAATCCTAATCAATCCAATGCATAACTATGTGTTTAGCATTATGCATGATAATGGGATAGCAGATGCACCATCATGGAGATCAGCACCATTGTCACTGAGCAGCAGTGATGAGTTGGGGGCCAAAATATTATTAGAGCATTCCAATGACCATTCTACTTGTGTAACATTGGATAGGAAGATGGTTGATGTAATACATCTTATGATGGATAACATCTCCCATTATTATGATAGATCCTTCTTGATGAGCACTTCACAACTCAATGAGAAGCTTTTTCCTACAATGGAACCTTACATGTTCAACTTGGTCATTTATGAGTGGTTTATGTCGAGATCTCCAAGAGTTTTCACTTCAACATATAATGAAGTGCAAAGATAGTGATCAGATTTGGGAGGATGGTATTCTCCATGAGGTGGATACCAATTTGGAGCATGATAGGAGACACTCACAGTTGGATGGATGGGTGAGGATGATGAGCAAGGGGTTGGTAAGCCACTTGTAGATATATGACATAAGGCAGCAGGAGGCATGGCTGCACTGGCTAATCTTGAAAATTTTGGCCATCATGTGACATACTCTATGTCAAAGGGTGTGTCATGGTTTGGGGCATTTTATGACACCCATCTAATATGGCAACAGAGGATTTGGTTGCATGGGGAATTCTACAAGTCAACTATCATCATGTTACTCCATGACTTGTATGATGATGAAATGAGGAGGCATCAAGAGATATTTTTTCTTTGGTTGCTCTTGGGAGAGTATGGGTTGATTTTATCCCATACCATGCATGATGTTTCAGGAGTAGATGGTGGCACAATCATGGTGCAAAGGGGTTACTCCTTAGCCTTGGAGGATCAGGAGGTACGTCCGCATAGGAAGCAGTCTCCCATATATAGCAACATTCTGGTATGTGACTTTGGCATTGGGCATGTCAAAGAGGGAATTCATGAGATGACAGGAGCCTTATCACAAAGGCCAACAGCGTTATCACTTGGGAGTTGGAATCTATTGATGGAGTGTTCCAAGGATCACTTCATACATGAGGTACTTGATGGGAAAGTAGGAGATGAGAGATATAAAGAGGTGGATGGAGTCATATATTACCACGATATGATCTTCTTGACTTGGATCTCCAAGCACAAGAAGAAGGCTCTACATGCAGCACATGATTTATTCCCTTCCATTCACCAAGGTCTCATGGAGACATTTCAGACCATTATGGAGAGATTCTCATGGGAGGGCTCATCCATGGACCTCATTATCAGCTTACTCATATTACATGGTAAGGGTTGTTTTTTTGTTCTTATTGATCTTCTAACAAAGTATTTGCATTCTCTTGCCATTTATATATAGTGCATTGCTCCACAAGAGGGTAAGCCTCTATTTGGGCTTCATGGTCTTTCTAAGACCAACATCAGTGATGGAGATAGCCATTTATTGTATGGATTTGGGAAAGTATTGTGATATTCTTGGTATTCTCAGTTGATACACAATGACATTTACTACATTCTGGTAGATGAGAAAACATGCACAACTAACAGTGGTTGGGAGACAACTTGCCACATTATTATTAGAGGCAGCAGGTAGAAAAATTGTGGTGTGTCCACTTGGGAAACTATTGGTACCATCCAACATTTCATATGACACTCAGTATATTTCTCATTTGGATTCCATATTGTGATGATGTCCTATTCACTATATGTGGAATAGCTTGGGTAAGCAAGGTTCATAGAACCAAAGGGTGGGTCTTTGAGGATCCAGTTTCCCTTTTGCCTCTTAAGGGCAACATTATGGCAACCCAAAATCAGCAGCAGCTATACACATATCATAAGTGGATAGAGATACAGCGTGGGATAGACAATTTTTTCAATCATGTTTAGCCATACAACCCATCTACATTGCATGAGCAAGAGATGGAAGAGTTTTTCTATGTGTTACCACTTTGGAGGGTGATTCATTTTGTTCGGATGATAGTTTGGGGGTTGGAGCTTCTCATGGGGATTGAATTTCCCTATATATTTCATATTCCATGCCTCAAGAAGGCCTCTAGATAGCATATATTTTCCTCCATGGATATCCCACTTCTTCATGATGAGGTCCATTTGGGTTTATCACCAAAGGCTTACTTGTAAACTTGGGAGGAGCAACTAGGGGACAGATTGATGAGAGAGAATATTGTTTAGTGGAGGAGCTTATCAAATGAGGATGCTACAGGAGTAGGAGAGGATGCTTTGCAGTATCTATCCTTGAATTTTCTTGAGGACAAGCAACATTTGGGAGGGGAGGACTGTAATATTCCAAAATTAGCTTGCAGCTAATTGGAATATTAATTTTTTCTTTTGTCATTTAGATAGATGAATAAGTGGGTAGCGAGACCCATAAATCTATTTAGTAGGAATAAAACCACTTCTCATGTGAATGTGGATCATTTTATTAGTTGAATAAAGTACCTTGAGGTGTGAACAGGGGCTAAAGCATGTGGACAAGGTCAATGTTGACCAAATCAATAGCGATGTTATGGAGATAGTAGAGGATTAATGGAGGACAGCGCAGTCATTTAGGAGGATTGTATGCATGGGAGTAACTCCCTTAATGAGTGGGACCCAGGGAGAGGATGCTCAACAAGAATAAAAGGAAGAGGATGGCAGCCATAGAAGACATGATTTGGATTATTTATTTGTATTGGTCTTGTATGACTATTTGCACGCTTCAACTGCTTAGCTAAGATTGTTGTTTTGTTTAGCACAAGGGTGTTTTCAAGCGGAAATACCACCCTCATCCTCAGGGGACTTCGCGTGCCTACTTAGGAGAGGTATATTGAATAGAATTTCCACCATCCTTCATTTGGCCAATCTTCAGCTATTATTCCTAGTGCAGTCTCATTCAGGATTGTGTTGTGTTGCAGGGTTGCAGTCGTGGAGGGTTGAGAAACCCAATCTATAAGTTTTTTTTCCAGTGGAAACAGCAGCCTTTCATCTGGGAGGCTATTAAGGAGGATCCTTGAGCTTCATTTCATCATTTAGAATTATTCTAAGTTTCTACCATCATCTACAGCGCAGTTCCCTTCAAGAATTGCATTATTTTATTGAACAGTTAAAGTGGAGGGCTTAGTGCCCTAGTTTGTGAGATAGAGCCCTTCACCTATTGAGTTGATTGGGTTCTATTTTAGCTGATATATCATTCCTTCAGCCCCATATCATTATTCATTCCCAGGGAGTCCGTAAGTCAATCAACAGGGGTGCAGTGGGCAACTCAAAAAGGGCCGAAAATCCAAACTTAAAATCTGGCCAAGCCATTTTTGGGTTTTTCTGGGTTGTTTTAGTATAATCCATGGTTAAAATCTCGGATCATTCTGAGCACTCGAACAGCCTTCCGTACATGGTTATTATTCTCAGTAGCAACAGTTTCCAGCAGCAGTAGTACTAGCACAACATTTCCAGTGCTTGGTTTTTTTAGTGTATTTCAGCCATCTTGTGGCTTGAGTTCATTCCTTTTGAAGCACTGTGTACTTTCATTATTTTTTATGTATAATGATATGGCTCAAATGTTTCTATTAATGTTTTAATTTCTTGGTGTTATATTCTAGCATTTCCAGCATTTTACATTTTTGTGCTTACATTTTGGTTATTGCTTAGATTGAAATGTTATAAATGTTCTATATTCATGTCTTTTCCATTTTGGAATATTACAACATCTTCCCTGCAAGGCCATCCAGAACTTGATATATAAATGGCTAGGGGAAATGGTCCTTCTTAGTACCTTTGTTTAGTTCCCAGTAGTCAACACAGATTCACCATTTTCCATTCTTCTTTGGGACAAAGGTAAGAGGAGACACCCATTCACTATATGATATGGGATAGATGAAACCTACCTCCAATAATTTCTAGAGTTCTTCTTTCACTGTGTCCTTTAGATTTGGGTTCATCCTCCTTTACAGTTGGCACACAGTCTTGCATCCTTCTTTAATGTAGATGTGATGTGTGCACATTGAGGGATGCACCCCTTTCATGTTTTTGTAGTCCCAAGAAAATGCATCAAGTTTTTCTTTCAAGAGTTGGCATAGTTGCTCTTCTTCTTTGGTTGAGAGGGATGAGTTAATTTTTAGATATTTTGATGGACTAAATTCCACAGCCTTGGTGGTTTTAGAGTTTGAATCAACTACATGCAACTTTTTCCAAGGGTGTATTTTAGACTCTTTGACTAGGTCATCAAGTTTACTGTCACTGGGGGTATTGTTCTGAATGATGTGGTCAATGAGCTCATCCTCATCAGGTTTCCCTCATCTAAGGAAAACATCTATGGAAAAAATGGGGTAGGGTGTGGTGTTGTATACTTAATATTCTTGTTCTTCATCCTCCAATCACAAAGGTAGGCCATGGTTAATGGAATGTTGGGTAGGAGGATATAACACCAGTTGTTTAGACAAGGGCCCATACTTTATACTCATGTTTCTGGCCTGACAGCTGATATAAGCATCATAAGTGGCTAACCAAGGTCTTCCTAAAATGAGAGGATATCCATTAAACTTGGTTTTTGGCTAGAGCACCAGGAAATCTGTAGGGTACTCCGAATATTTGATTGAAACCATGACATCCTCAACAATTCCTTTCGGAGCTACTGTGGACCAATCTGTGAGTTGCAGAACCGTTGTGGTTTTCCTCAAATTCCCTTGGAGGTTTATTTTAAGCGTATTTTCCTTGGTCATTACATTGATATCAACCCCAAGATAAATCAGAGTATTGGGGACTATGACACCATCGATGTGTACATCTATTACTGGACTACTACGGTTTATGTACTTCGGGAAGATCACCCTTCCCAACATTAAGTTAGACAGTTGTCCCACTACATTGATGGTGGGGTATCTTTCTTCTTTCTCCCAGGTTTCTTAAATCACTTTTCCTTTATGAGCCTATTGTAAATAGGAACATCCTTAATGGCCTAGAGAAGGGGTATTTTCACACACAAATTTTTTAGTTCTCCCAGAAGTTCAGTCTCCTCTAGTTTGTGCTGACTAGAGTGGATCAAGCGCTAAGGAAAAGTAGGTTGTTGGATCTGAGTGTTACTCTCTTCCTTTTCCTCCTCAACCTCTGCAGGTCGATATGGAGGATTATTATCCGGGATTACCCTTCCTGGCCTGATATTGATCTCATGTATCTCCATAGCATAAGTTGGATAAAATGTCTCTCCATTGTAAACCTGATGTGCATGCTTGTTGTTCAAGTTTGGATTGGGCTGGGCAGGCATCTAAGGCAGCTTAGGTGGATCAGAATGGGTGAGATGAGGTTGAGTTTGGGGTAGAGGCAGCAAATCAAGTGGTTGATTATTTTTGGGCCTCCACCCTTGTGATGGGTTTCTCCACTGAGGTGGTTGAGGAACATGTTGCTAGAATGGTTGGTTCACAGGATGAGGGTGAAATGGAGGGTTGTAAGGCCAAGTATGAGGTGTAGGCCATAATGGAGGATTAGAGGTGTACCAAGACTGTATAGGTGCATTCTAATTGGTATTATAGTAGTAGTAAGGTGCACCTTGCATACCCTGCTGATATGACCGAGGCCCTTGAGGCCTTCTCTGATTTATGAAATAGAGTTGCTCGAGTCCTACTTCCCCATCTTGATATACATATTTGAGCCCAGGTAAGGAGGGAAAATTATCTGTGGCATGATTCTCTTCACATACTAAGCAAAGCTCTATGACATTTAGTGGGCATTCGTTCCGACGATGTTTTCTAGTACATTTAGGGAAGAAGATAGCCAATGCCATTTTTTCTTCCTCGTGCTTCCTCTTGATCTACATTATGTCCATTTGCAAAGAAAAGGTGTGTAGAATCTCACTTTTTAAGTCCTCCAACATATTTCCAATCTTATACTTGATGGAGGTGGAAGAGGAAGGGGTGTTGATCATGCTTTGGCTAGCTCTACCTTTCTTCCTAGCTGCCCTAGAGTGGTTCCTAAATATAGTTTTGAAGTCCTCATAAGGCAGCTGGTATAATATCCTCCTGATAGAATATTTAGGGTTTCTATCACCTCTTCCCTGGTCACTCATAGAAGTACCAGTTAAGTGATCCGGGATCAAGGGTTTTGTTGACTCTTTTATAGTTTAGCTGGAATATTTCTTTATAATATTCTAGGGATTCATTAGGTCCTTGAGTCATCCTAAATATTTCCTCTTTGGCTTCTTTGGATCTACAGTAGTCCTTGTATTTGTTGTTAAAGTAATCATGCATCTATGCCTAGGTAGTGATGGTGTTCCTAGGAAAACCCATGAACCAGCGCAAGCTTGCATCCTTGAGGGTGGATAGGAACAGTTTCAGCTTTTGGTCATCTAAGGCATAGTCATAGGTCATGTAGACAACAAAAAATTCTAACATCAAGGTGTCAATATGCTAAGAGGTAATTTTGTGGAAATGTAGAAGGGATGACGGACTAATGTTCTTCATCCTAGTTTCCCCATCTATTTCTCTGATGGGAAAGACTCCTTGGGTCCTAGTCTCAGCCATGGCTTGAATTGGTGAAGAAGGTTCCTCAAATGAAGCAAGTTCCTCTTCTTCTCCAATAGGTTCTTCAAATTTTTCAAGTGACTCACCTATGGTGTTTTCAACCTCACACTCATTGAATAAGAGTGAAGGGTGACTGTGTGGGGATGTGGGGGTTTTCGGTAAAAATTTGTCTTGGTTATCCCTACTCTTACGAGGCATGAAATTCAAATTGTTTTGTATTTTTCAATATTTTGGAAATGAATGTAAAATAAAAGCATAAAAGATTGCTAAAACAGAATCAAAGCATCTACTTAGACACCTCCCCGGTAACGGTGCTAAAAAGTGGTGAGCCTTGGTATTGCACCAAGAGTTCTGCAACTCCCAAAGGCTACTCTACTTTACTTTATCAACCTGGGGTTCGCACAAACTTGGAGGTGACAGTGCTCTATACACAATAGATGCATTCTACTCATACCATCCTCTTCTCAGTCCTATGATGGGGTGCTACTGCTAGGGTTGCTTTTAGGGAATGAAGTCTAACACACTTCTCAATGAAATCTAAGACTGGAAATAATTCATGATCATTACTCTATTAGCAAGAAACAAACAATTCTAGAGCATAAAGACTCATCTAGTTATTTTCAAGAAATGAAATCCACAATTGGGCTATTGGAAGAAATAGAGTTAAAATAAGTGGCATTCATAAAGTAAATTGCTGAATTGAACTTGTAGAAATGGAAACTAATCTAAGCACGCAGTGGGAAAAATGGCTGATTAAAATCTAGCTACTTCATGCTTGACTGCTATGCTTAAAAATGCATCTATTAATGAGCTAACTATGCTTGTAAATACTTTGTTTTGCAGCAAAAAGAGGAGGCACTGAGGTGGCTTAAGAAGGTATTTGACTCATGGTTTCAGAGCTGAATTTATCTTGGAGGTTGTGTCAGGTCTAGGTGAGGTGAAAGAGATATTTTGGGCTAAATAAGTGGTTGACTGGCACTGCTATAGGATCCACTATAGGATTTCTTGTAGTGCTACAGGATGTCCTGAAACGTTGCAGGAAATGGGGTGAGGGTAGTTTGAGGCCAGAAATGGTAAGCAAAGGTGTAGGAAAGGTGGAATGAAGGTGGAACTAGGTGGATGTAAAGTAGCAAACCATATGGCCAAGCTCAGAAATTCTTTCAAATCTCGTCTTGCACCCCCATGGTGGCTCTCGGTTTTGTGGTGAAGATCTTAAAAAACAGAGCTGAAGGTGATTTGGTTGAAAGATGGTTGGTGAAGGGTGGAAACTAAAGCTAATGATGTTGGTGGAGTCCTCCTCTTATTCTCTACTCAGACCTACAAGAAAACTACATATTCATGCATTTATTTTTGACAAATCTATGATGAGAATGGTGGAAAAGATGAGTTGAATTTAAGAAAACCTACCTATGTATTTGAAACAGAAAACTAAATCATCATTCACAACATGTTCATGGTATGCAACGCAACCTATCTATTATTTCCAAGAAATCATAAACTGAAAGCAATTTGGGCCTATGGTGATGATCTACCCTCCTCACGCTCCAATGAAAGAGGTGAGAGAGGGAGGCTTTAACACACATCTTTGGAGTTTTATATGCTATTGTACTATGACCTACAAGAGTCTAATTACAGTAACATTAAATGGAAGCAAACTAAACACAACAAGATGAAATGTAAGAAAACTAACTACAACACATGAAATAAACTAACTACAATGGCATGGAAAGAAAACACAAATACGTAAGAGAGACTCAGGCCAATGGATTGGGCCCAAACGCACAAGCTCAGCTCTCTAAAACTAAACCAGTGAAGGATAAACTCAATACTTAATTTATTGCATGACCAATCTCATTACATAGCATCTGAAAGTCACAAATATCTATTACAAGATCTAAGAGTGCTCTAGCTATATCCAAAAATTGAATCCTAATGAGCTCTTGCTTTTCCCATTTATCCTAAAGCGTAGCTACCAACAGCTCCCTAAAAAGTAGGTGATTTATCCCCTTGGACTTCGAGAGAAGTGGAGCTTTGATTCCCTTAATCTTCCACTTGCTTGGCTGCCTTTGATTTCGAGTTGTTGGAGGAGAATATAGAGGATACATTGGCTTCCTTTAGGAGTTAAGGAGGTGGTCAACCCCCCTATAATCATCCTTGTTGTCTACTTCAAGATTTGATTGCACAATCTTCAGCAAAAATGGAATATCTTCATGGTTATCTTTCATTTAAACCATATTAGGCATTTGAAGTATGATAACCCTTCATTCATCATCTACACTAAGAAACATATGACCATAATGTAATTAAATGTGAGAAAGAGAGACTAATAGGGCTAAAAAGGTGACAATTAACCCCTTAAAAGATACCTAAATATGGTTCTCATCACATTTACCATTTTTTCAAATATTTTAAATAGTATAAACATGAGGGATAAATAAAACTAGAGTATAGGTTCAAAATAGGCTTGTTTCAAAGGCATGACCCCAAAGGATTAGTCAATAAGCATGTTGAATAAGTATGCTTAAGTTGGCACTATTCTCACAAACCTAGAAAGAGAAGTTGTTTATAGAAAATGTTAAGGATTGTAAATAGGTTGTATGTAGGAGAACCTATCCCAAACATCACCACTTTCAAGTCACTCAAATATAAGAATAACTTGATTTAATAATCCAAGTAACAATGGCCAACAAAACCGAGGAGGCAAGGAAAGAGGAAGAGACACAATTGAATAAAGACGTAAAGGAAAGGGCATTCAAGCTTACTTGGAGAAGAGTCTTAAAACAATGGCAACTACAACACTAGGAAAAAAAAATTGAGGAAGAAACAAGAGGAGAAGGCTACTTAGGACATAATAGTTCAATATTTAATCAAGGCGGTAGAAGAGTATAGAATCAAGGATACCCTAGAGAAAAATAAGGAAAATCAGAAAAATACCTAGAATACAATACCAATAGATCCTAGTCAAATAGGGAATGCCATGGAAATGCTTATTGAGATTATAAAAAATGTCACTACAACTCTAGATAATGGAAAAAATAGTGAAAAAAATACCCAAGGCATACCACGATCACCTGGCACTCAACCTCGCTCAACAAGTAGAGGAATTGAATATTCCCTCCCAAGATCATACCTCTACCCAAGAGGAAATTTTGAAAGAGACCAAGCACTAGATAAAGTAAAAGTACTAATGTTGGAGCATATTCATACATTAAGAACTTGGAAAACATTGTGTCATAGCGAAAGCAGCCAATTCCCTAGACAGGTCGATATATTTTCAAATGTTTATTTTATTTCTTATGACCACAAGAGATAGTACATCATCAAAAGGAGATAATAAAATAAAAATAACCATAGACAATGGTATACTCTGCACCTTATAATAAGTTTTATTTGATGCTAAAAGATCCAAAATTACCAAGCCTGTTTTAGTTGGTCTAGAAATCTCTCATGACTCCCTAGATAAAGAAAAGGAAAGGGAAAAAGAATTGAAATATGCATGTGAGTATCTAGCATCACTCCATAACCAAGTGCAATAATATAAGGGAAATGGAGGCATATCTAATTTTGCGGAAGATCTAATGGAGGAACCTAAAAATTATAGAAAATATAAAGACAGTTTTGCAAAAAATATTAGACTTCCAGAAGGAAATGCTTCAATTTTCCAGTTGTGCACAAGGGACCCAAGTGTTGAACTAGCTGAAGTTTATTGCATAAATTTATAAGGCTAAGGGAGATGGGGATCATGGAACTCCCCTATTGCATAATTACATCATGGATAGAATGTGTGAAACCACAATATTTTTGGGTTGATTTGTCCAAAGAACCAGCCACGATCGCGAATGAATACTGGTCGTCATGTCAGAAACTTGGAGAGATTTCAATGAAACAAACACTAATATTAACTTACTATTTTTTGGCTCACCCAATGACTTTCAATCCATTGAGGAAATTTTGACAGAAATCAAGTTAATTTTTGACCAATGATAAGATGAAATTGGTCTAGTAAATCCAATTGAATGTGGGAATATCTAGGATTTTACCATAAATGATATTAGATCTACTCACAAACCAGAACAATTAATCCCAAAAATAAAAACTTAAACTTAAAAATGCACTGTCAGTAAAGAGAACCTAATCTTACCAATGGATCAAAACAATTTCCCTTATAATTAGAAATGTGAAGATATTTTTAAACAATGAGTCACGTTTGATATCAAAGAGACAAACCATAGGAAACTCAAATCACTAAAGTCACCTTAACTCAACTACTTTTTACTTTTTATCAAAATTCATTTCTACTGGAAGTGTTATTTTTAGCGAACATAGGGAAATAAACAGAATTTTTACCCTCTTTTCAAGGGAGGACTTTTAATGGAGAAATTTTGATTGTATTAAACTTTGAATAGTATGGAATTATTTTAAATATAAATTTAGAAGCTCCTCGTGGGACAGTGATATATTTAATATATTGTAGATAAATTATCTAGTGGATTGTTTTAATGTTATATTTTGGCTAGCTCAGAAGGTATTTCCAAGAGAGGAAAACCCACAGAAAAGTAGTTTGTTGGGAAATGTACCCAAAAGTGGGGTTTTGTATCCAAAGTGTCGGTTTAATACCTAAGAAAATAAAATGATTATTCATCCTAAGGGTTGATAACAGACAACCCTAATTCTAGAGGGTTCCTAAGTGACGTAAGGAAAGGGATAAATAGAGGAGGCCTAACATGAGGTCTCATACATCATGTGCAAGAGAGATGTGACCTCTCTTGTCCTAAGAGTTCCCTAGGAGGGTCAAGATCTACTCATGGAGGCTGATATATACTATTCTAATAAGGCCAATTCAACGGAGCAACTGTGGTGTGATGTTGGAGGGCTGAAGAACAATGTTGAGAGTTTATGTACTGGTCTAACGCTAATGTAGTAGATTTGTTTCATGTTCATGTAGGGTTTGAAGGAGGCCATTGTGAAGAATAGTTGAAGGAAGATTGAGGGAAAGGGTTTCCATGAAAAAATGTTAATCATAGCAACCATATTTTTGAAGGATAGCATTCAAGAAGAGTTACAGATCCTCAAGTATAGCTAGTCGCAATTAGAAGGGAGAAGTATATGGTTTGTGCTCTAAAATTTCGAGTGTATCCTTAAGCCGAGTGTTTATTTGAGATATATTTTTGAAGAATAGAAGGTTGAATATGTTTCTTCTATTTGGAATAGAAATATGGACATGTTTTCATTCAATAAAGGTATTTTTTGCACTATTATAGGAGTGTTAAAGCGTTATAAAAGGTAAGGCTAACCCTCAAGAAATACACAAGTAGGGTCAAGGATTATTAAGTAACAATTGAGCCATTGTGGAGGTCAACCAAGATGCCTTGAAGGTGACCATAGGCAAGGAAATTTTTTTGTTGCTTGGCCACAAGATGAAGGGTTTTATGAGGAGGTCTTAGGCCTAGAATAAGGGCATGAAAAGCCTTAGTACTTGTGGGAGACTAGCAAAGAAGCCTAGGAATGTTGTGCCAAAGCGAGTTTGGTTGTTGATTTTGTTATAAAGTTTATTCACAATTGAATTTGTGAGAAAAGTGTATTTCGAGGGTTAGTATGTAGTGGGTTGATGGAAAAATTCATTATGAGTAGCATACCTATCTTGAATAGCTAATTCTGCAAGATTTTTGAAAAAGAAAATCCCTTGTGAGAAATTGTTGGACAAAGTTCAGAAAGGAGACTAAAATTTGTGGTCAAAGGAAGCAAAGGATTTTCCAGGTGTCAAGGACAACAAGGAATGAAAATACTATATCAACAAGTGTTGGCTTGAGGGATCCTGACCCAGGTTCATAGTTAGCGCATAACCAACAAAACCCTCTTACTACTATCCCTTTCGACAGTGACCTACTTGTGCAGGCCAAAGTCTCACCCGAAGCAGTATAGGGGGCTGTTGGAACCAGGTTTCCACACCCTAATAGAGAATGAAATGAAGTGGTCACCTTGAGATCTGCTTTAACACACAGACTGACTTGCACACCAGAAACCCTAACCAGAGACCATACGTTAATTATCATCGGTTAAACCTGTGCTCGCACATATACAGTATATCCGCAATCCCTTTAATTGTTCTAATAATGTAATATGAAATGTTCACAGCAATAGGTCTAAGCAATTAGCATTCATGTCAACAATAAAAAAGGTACGCAACTGATCCAATCACAGATAATATAACTCTTATGCAGTAAATAGAAATCATACTTAGGAACAGATCATAAAAAAATTACAGATGTATTTGGTACACAGATTTATCAAAACATGCCTTTATTCATCAACAGTTCGCAAAAACCCTTACAATCCTTCATATCTACCCGCACACACAGCCAGTGAGGTCCGCACACAGCCGAACTAAGGTCTCTGCACACACAACCAGCAGGAGCCTTCTAGACACATACACTTACATAGATTCACTTTAGAGCTCAACCATTCATCAAAACATACATCACAACTTATCAAAAATTGGCTTATCCGACTCGATCTATAATTCTACTTATACCTTAGCATGTACTCATCCTAAGGTCCGAAAACCATGGTTTGAGACTCCTCGATTTACCCTTTAGCCCAATACAACTCATGAAGGGACTTTGACCCACCCCAAACCCCTTGACTATGCATTTCTTAGCGCACGACTCAAAACTACAAAAATTAAAATTAATTATTCTAAAAATGTGGTCCTAAGGTACCCTACTCCAACAGTCCCCCAACATAATCTTGTGACTCGTCCCGAGTCACAGAGGCATTGGGGTCTTCATCTTGGTCTTCATCTCCTCGATGGCGGTGGTGAAGGGCGCAATGACACCCGTGCTCTGATTAGCAACACTCCAAGCCGTATCCACCAACTTCTGAGAGGTAAGCCCCTCTGCTGCAAGACTGATACTTTGGTACGTCTGGCTCAGGTTCTTGACAGTAGCATCTAATTCATGTGATAGCTTCATTGCTTCATCTACCCATGGCTTCATGTGGGTGGTCAATATGTGCTTCTTCCTCTGCAAGTCTTCAACCTCATCGCACAGCACCTGGCTTGTCTGCAATCATGTCATTCTCTAAGCAGGCATAAGTTTGGGAAATGCCTGTTGCAGATCATCGAATGTCTTCTCCTTGGTGCACATTTCCTGCGATATTTTCTTGACAAGTTGATTGGTCTGTACCGAAATCCACAAGCCCATTGGGTCACCAAGAGAAGACCTATCCTTTGATTCTTGGCGCGGGGACGTGATCTGTCTAGGTGACGTCCGTGAATTCGAGGACGATCCCTTGGTCATGTTTCCCTTTCCTTTGGCAGGTGTGGACACAAATCCTTTCACTTTAGGCACAAATTCATGCATGTCATCGGAGCTTGGTTCAGTAGATTCCATATGCGGAACAGAGTGCTCCTCGAACTGCGCACTATCAACAGCGGGGTTAGTGGTCATCATTCTGGGTTTGAAAATAAACTCAGGGTTACTCACGTCAGATGTGGGGGTCTCATGGCCAGACATATATTTCACAGAGATAATTACATGGCGCAATTCACTCAAACAGGAAAGGAACGGAATGCAACTTGCTTCCTTACTTTTATAGGTGATCCATGGTAAAAACGGTCAGAACTTCATTAATGGCACATTATCCCTATGAAAACGGTCAAAAATCCTGTAATATCTCCTCATTAATGGCGAAAAATCACTCCATCCAATGGTAAAAACGAATTTTTACCCAGAGTTACTGTTCCAACGGCTATTTTTTCCTGTCGCACACTACCTTTGTGCTCCTGTAGCACCTTCCTGTGTATGTCCTTTGCGCAGCACAAAGACAAGTGGATTTTGTTTCTTCGGCCATATATTCATATGGTAGGCACAAGGTTATCCCTATATGGCTTCAGTTGGCTTCCATTGATGTACCCGAAAAGACTCTCCCACACAACGTGGCCAAGCGCACTGCACCTCCATTAGTGATCTCCTTCACAATATACAGCCCCAACCAATGCTTTTTGAACTTCCCTGGGTGGCAAGAAAACTGACTGCCATACAACAAAACCAGATCTTCTTCTTTAAATGCCTTTTGCCGGATGTGCCTATCATGCCAGGCCTTTTCATGCACCTTCTGCACTTGCTGATGAAAGTAAGCAATAAAGTGATCCTCCTCTAATTCAACCAATTGTGATAGACGTTCCTCCATGATGTCTGGTTCAGCCGTATTAGTGAATGTTGTGATGCGTAGGCTTGGGACGATGTATTCCATTGGCATGATTTCTTCTTGGCCATAAACCATCCTGAAGGGTGTTTTAATATTCAACTTCTTGCATGTGGTCCTATAAGCCCATAAAACAAAAGGGATGTGCACGTCCCAATCGTTCTGGTTTGCATTGCAGATCTTTGTGAGTGCATTCTCCAAGAATTTGTTGAAGGCTTACACCACACTATTTTTCTGACGGTGATATGGAGTACTCTTCTGGTGATGTATCTGAAATTCCTTTGTCAGAGCTTCAATGGTCTCATTAACAATTTGTGTACCCCGATCACTCATCAATATCTTAGGGCACCCAAATCTATTCAAGATATTTTTAAAAATAAATTGCGCAATAGTGTCTGCAGTACATTCTTTTACTGGCTTAGCTTATGCCTATCTGGTTACATAATCTGTTGCAGTGATGATATAGCGTGCCCCAGCCTTTTTCCCAGGAGGATTAATAGGTCCAACAAATTCTATGGCTAATTTATAAAAATCCTGCAGGGCCATGTGTGGTTGCAATGGAATTTCATCTCTGCGTGATGGCTTCCCTATTCTTTGGCATGCATCACAAGCTCGACAATATGCATGTACATCAATGTGCAGTGTGGGCCACCATAACCCAACACGCAGCACCTTCATAGTGATCTCCTGCCACTCCCCCGTGAGCTTTAGCCAATATGTCATGTCTTTCATGTTCCAAATCATACCTTCTTAATACTTCATTCGCTCCCAACTTGTACAGTTAACCAGCAATCAATGTAAAGTCAGTTGCGCGCGAAACCAACTCTTTCTTTTGTTGCACCGAGTATTCAACAGGCACACTACCAATAGTCATAAAGTGAATGATATCTACAAAGTGTTTATCAACCATTTTAATAGCAAAGATATGTGCATCATGTAGTCCCTCCTCTAGACTGGTCGGTTCCTCTCCATTCTCAATACATGTTAAGTGATTTGGTCTAGCATTCAATCTACCAGGCTTGAAAATGATTTCAAAATCATATTCCTGAAATAGAAACAACCATCTACAAATATCCCCCCCACAAAATAGGCTTATTGACCAGGTACTTCAAAGCAGAGTGGTCAGTGAACATCTTGAAGTTCCCTCCCAGCAGATAGTGCCTATATTTCTACAGAGTGTAGACCATAGCCAATCATTCCCTCTATGTTTTTGAATAGGTGTGCTCTGCATTAGAGAGCTTTCTACTTGTAAAGGAAATGGGGTGATCAATATCTCCTTCTCCTGGATGTGCTAAGACAGCTCTAAGTGCAATGTCAGATGCATCAACATGCACATGGAAGACCTTGGACCAGTCAGGGAATATTAAAATAGGTGCAGCAACCATCTTTTCCTTCAGAATCTCAAAGATCTTTTGGAATTATTCATCCCAAAAAAATGACACTTCTTTCTTCAGTGATTTCTCCATGGGTACAGTGATCAGATCATAGCCCTAAATAAATTTTCTATAATATCCCGTGTGTCCCAGAATAGATCATAGTTGTTTCTCATTGGTAGGGACCTCCAAGTTGATAATAACTACAATATTCGTTGGATCTACCATCAACCCTTGTTGACAAAAATTATGTCCTAACAATATTCCAAAAGGAACACAAAATATATCAAGTTAAGAGAGATCTGATGCTTCCTACAAGTTTCGAGCATCATGCACAGGTTGGGCACATGCTTCTTTACTAGTCCAAACACAGTCTAATCATCAAAGTACACTTCCAGAAACTTATGTATGAACTCCTTGAATACGGCTACTACTACGCAAGAATATAGCAGGTGCATTATTCAATCCAAAAGGCATGATTGTATATTGGAAGGATCCCCATTATGTTGCAAAAGTTGTGTTACTTCGGTCTTCTAGCGCAATCTTGATCTGATGATACCCTGAAAACCCATAAGTGAAATAATAGGCCTCTTGTCCTCCCACATTGTCCAATATCTAATCTGAAAATGGAGTAGGAAGGGATCATGCATGCATGTATCATTCAGTTTGTGCAGGTCCACAAAAATCCTTATTTCTCCCTTAGTCTTCTTTTCCTGAACAACCATCGGGCTCACCCAATCAGACTGTTCCATAGGTTCAATGATTCCTGCAGCAACCATTTTCTCCAATTCTTCCTTCACTTTCTTTTTATATTTTGGATTTAACCAGTATGGTCGCTGCTTGACAGGGTGCGCATCTAGTTTTAGAGTGATATTAATAACTCCCAAATCTCCAACAATTCCTTTGAGGTCAGAAAACTTCATGGGAAACAGGTCCTGATATTTTGTCAACAGCTCTGCAACCTTTCCCATTATGTCATCATCCCAATAATCTCATATTTTGGCCAGCTTGGGTTGTTCCTCTGTCCCAATGTTGACTTCCTTTAGTTTTAAAGGCTTAGTCACATCCACCATTCCTAACACATGCCCTGCAACTGCACGCTCCCCCTCAAATTCTAGGATATTGATATTTCTTGGGTCTTCCTCATTATCTTCTGTTATCACTCAGGTTTTCCTTGAAGTTGTGGAAAAGGAAAGTATACCCGAGGTAACCACAAACCAACCTTCAGATGCAGAATCTAGCCAATCTGCATCCAGAGAGGGCTCTCTCTTTATAATTTATCTTTGTTCTTAGAAGGTTTTAGGCTAGTTATAGATCTAAGAGTTTGTTTGAAAATGGTGGAATCTGCAAACTAGGGGCAAGGTTGAAGATTTTCAGTCCATTGGGCTATGGATTCAAAGGATGGCTTTACTGGATTCCTATTCTACACACAAGATGGCTTTGCAGGGCAAGATAGCCAAACAGAGAACAATCCTTAAAATTTAAAGTGGGTGGGATGATTTGAAGGGATGAAAGGCAGCTAAGAATCTTTCACCATGTTCAAAAGAAAGAAATGAGATGACTACAAACAAAGAGCAATGAAGAATTATTTATTATAGTAATCAAGAATGTTTAAATTAGCAAAGCAAGAGCATTTAAGAATTCGTGCTTATAACCAATTTAGAGGAAAACATTAAGAATAATCACATCTGAAATCAGAGTACAATTAAGTAAATTCTGATTCAATCCTTTATGTAAATTATTCAGAAATGGACATAATGATATTATAAACAGATATAAAACTTAAAACATAGGATAGAAACACTTATTGAACTGCAGTCCGACACATGAATCCTGCAAAAAGTCCTGAGCTTCAAATTGTCATCCAGTAAGCCACAAATAAATTTCTCCAAAATACTTTTTATTCCAAAAAGTTCAATGTCACAGCCAAATAATAGAATCCACCCAAAATACTTCCAAGAGTGAAGTATTTATACAAATTCTAAACTAAAATATCTTGAAAAAATATCAAGATTAGTTCACAAATCTCTCCAACTATTTTACATAAATAGAACTTAAGTAAAGGAAACTCAAACTAATTCATCTATTTGGCACTATTTTTTATGGATAGGTGATTACAAAGAGGATAATTTGAATTTGATCCAACTCTTAGTTGATGATGAGGCATCCAAGTCACTAACTGCTTCCTTTCTTTGTGCAATTCTGCTCCAACAATTCTGCAAATTTTGGGTCCAATGATACCTTTATATTTCTCAATCTGTAATATATATGTACAAAGTGAAAAAGGTTATTGTAGAAAAACATGTTTTTGAGATAAACCTCGTTCACTTTCCTAAAATGCCTCTCCAGCTGTGCACAATAGGCTCTGCAAAAAGATGTGTAAAACAGAGTTTTACAGAGTCTGAAAAATAGCCTCTAACGATGTGCATGTATCTCTCATTCTGAAATCACTGTGAAAAAAGTGAGATAGGTTTTTGTATATGGGCCCATTAGGACCAAAAACCTCCTTCCGTTTTTTAATATGTATTTCGTATTGGCCACAATATTCTCTGCAAAATGATGACTTAACAGGAATTTTCTGCAAAACGTGCTTTCCAACATTGTTTAATATTTCCAAAACCATAATGGCTGTTAGAAAAGTGAGAGAGGTTTTTGTAGATGGCCCTCTTAAGAACATAAACCTCCTTCAGGTTTTTAAAATTCATCTTGGATTGATCACAATAGTTTCTGCAAAACTATGACTAAAATATGCAATTTCTGCAAAAATGTTCCTTCTTGTTATGTTTTTTCATCTTTTTACTTTCTTGCTCTTTTGACTGTTTTACTTTCACTTTATACAAACCTCACTATTGGTGAAATTATTCTCATCTCTTTTTACCATTTTATTGCCTTTTGTATTTACTTTTACTGTTTACCTTTGACTGCTCTGTAACTTCATTTTAACTTTCACCCTGACTTTTACCTGATACACTTTAACCACTGATACTCTTTAGCTGTTATGTTTTCTAACCTATGTTTGAATAGATTTGATAAAAATCTTGGAGTAAACAAATCTTATGACTAGTATTAATACTGTTTATCCAAGGATTTGATCTTCTGATCACCTCTTCAGGGGACAACCGAGTAGATTTTTCAAGCAATTCCCCAATGGACAAGGGAGTGAGGTTTTGACCAGGTTCAAAATGGAGCATCATTCAAGGCTACAGGAAATCCCAATTTGGTTCTTGTGGAAAAATGGAAATTTCGGTTTTTAATGAAAAAATGGGCACAAAACAGGTTTGGGAATGTAATTGTGGTTTCGGGATTTGAGGAGTAGACTAATCAATCAATTCTGAACCTGTTTCAATGAAAGAAAAATGAAAACCAAGTTTTTACAGAGTTCAGAGGGAGTTTCTAGGGTAAATACCTGTTTTCTGAAGGAAAACCGTGTTTAACAGGTACTGATGGACGACGGATGGACGCTTGAATACTGGAATGATGGGGGTCTTCAGTAAATTTTGTTAATGGCAGTTTAACAATCGATTTTCAAATTTTCAGTGTGGAGGGCGCAATCGCTTTCAACAGACAGAATGATAGAAAATACGTGGAATCTTGTTTTATTTGCAAAGTCAACGGGAATTTTTTATTGTTTTCGAAAATGACGTCATCAGTGTACGGGAGGACATGTCACCGGGGTCGGGCGGTAAGCGGTAAATTCTGCACCGCTTTCGGGAGTTGGCGGTATTTTGTGGAATGGGAGCGATTCCATTCGGATATCAACACGTGGCGGGTGCACTGTTTCGAAACCACCGTGATCCCGCGCGCTAACGATCGGACAATGGATGGCTAGCGGAATTACAGCGGGCCGTTGATCCGGGAATGGGCGATCGGAGGGGTGATATGATGATAAGATGGTGGGGGATTTAACACGCTGGCCCAAAGTAATTAATGTTAATTTAACTATTCCGGGCGGCGTCTTATTGGCTGAGGGATTGGTTATTAATTAATCCGGGTGATTAATTAATCCCGTGGTTTAATGAGAGTTGGGGTTGCGGCGGACTTTGGTTTTATTTGTTTTTTCCGTTTAAAACATAAAACATACGTTTAAAACATTTTCAATATTGTTATTATATGGTAATAAATTAATGTAATTTATTATCCATAGGGGCAGGGATAGATTATAAAGATATATTTCTAACCAAAGGGCATTATAATAAGGGTTTTTATTTCAAATATATGGAATTAAATACTTTGGCTAGAAATCTATAATAAGAGGGTTTTGGGGATATTGTATAGGAGGAGTTATACATATAAGGAAAGGTGATTTGTATAAGGATTTAATATGTAAAGTTAAATGTTAATATGACAAAGGGACAATGGAAACTCAAAATACCTTACACAACTAGGAAAGTGGAGATTTCTGAAGTAAATTGTATCCTTTCAATTTCAACACTTAGATTCAGAACAGTAAGTAATTTTGAGGGGATTTTATGAAATATTACATGATTTTCCTAAGTAAAATGGGATTTTACTTAGGAAAATATTAAAAGTGAATGAGTGCAATGATGGATAACTTCAAGTACTAGGGGATTTTCAATTATTAGGTCGAGGGTCCGGTCCCTCCAAAAGTCAAGGAAATGCCTTGAGCCCCTTTAATCTTCAAATACCTTATCACTTTGGGGAAATTAGTAAAACTCTTAGGGATAAAGTGATGTGGGAAGTTAATGATTTTGACTTTGTTTTTTGTGAATTTTCCAATGTATTTTCTGCTTCAATACTTGTGATGAAAGTAAAGGATTAAACACATTTAGCAGCATCATTCATCACATGAAACTTTGCAACACCATCTACCTACCCTATCTACTTTACACTACCATTTTCTCTTCTTTATTAGGGTGCACTTAGACTGGCAAACCCTTATCAATCTTCTTTTCTTTTACAAGGCAAATCTATCTAAGTCTACCCTTATTACATCCAAGGGCTCAGATTAAACTGTTGAGCACCTTTTATTAACTCTACCTATCTATTTATCTGCCAAGATTAAACTGTTTGGTCAGATATTTATTCTCTATTCTATAACATGAAATTGAAATATGAATAAGTCAAGTTTAAACAGTTTGACCCTTCATAAATTGTGGCAAAGTTTGACAAGTTGCACACAATTACTTATTTACAAAAAAATGAAATAGTAGTGGCATTTGGATTTGCACACTTTCCTTGGTCTATTTTTTGCTTGGGGTTCATTTCTTTCACTTTTTTGACCATTTTATTCTTTTTACCCTTTGATTTTTCTTTTAGGGTATACCCTCTTTACATTTTTTAAATTTTTTGATTTTTTAAGAATATGGAACACCTTTGCACAAGAAAAAGGTTTGAACATATTGCATAGTTCAATAAGACAATCATGAAAAATGACACCTATTGGTATAGGAGTCTAACATCTTCCACTGACATATTTCTGCAGCTAACAATATCCTACATCTATGCTTCCCATGCTAGCGCATCACATTCTATCTAAGGCCGGGAATCATAAAATACAATTGCTTCTATATCTTGTAGGGATTCATCCAATCCCTATGATCCCCCGGTCATGCTGAAGGTTAAAAAAAAAAATTTACTCATTGTAACCCAATTAAGGGTCCCTCGATACAGCTACATATCCAAATACCATGCAATAGGAATTGGTCCCAACTTATGGACAAACATGTGAACCCATTCGGCCATGGGCTTCTTATCCCAAACCTCCATCCATGTAGCCAGGTGCTTGCATGGATCACCTCGGCCACCAATTATCTCAGTCGGTGGGGCAGTGGGTTACTCAAAGTGCAACCACATCATTCTATTTAATTCCTCCCAATCCTCAAATTTCCCTTTGTGTGTATCCCACCAACGTGTTGTAGTTGCGTGCATATCAAGATCAAGTGCCCAGAACCTTCACTCTTTCAGGACAGCCTTTTCCAATTTTTCCAAATATAATACAACACTACTAGAGCCATAAAATAGGGTAATTCCCATACCTCTGAAGAGATGCATCACAAATTTTTAGTGACTCTAAGGCAGCGCAGCGCAAAAACATCATGTAGAAGATTATGCCAGTTCTCCATTTCTCCATCTAAATTTGAGAAGCATGAGCTATCTTTTTCCCAATTCAAAATCCCATCAGTAGTAGGGTTGATCCAATCCTCATCTCATGTAGTAAGCTTGTAGATATGGTCGACATCATCTCCTTCGCGCACTTGTTCTATATATCTCTCCCCTTCTGTAAGATCCAAAGGTACTATAACCTGAGAACCATTGTTTTCAAAGATTGTACTCCTACACTTTAAGTTGATGATGCCCCCCATGTCGATGGCCCAATCCAACCCTAGCAATGCAGGGTAGGGCTCTACAGCATACACCATTTGTATTACTTCAAATTATGTGTGTACCTTTACTACATAAATGTCTACCAGAACCTGTGGGAGTCTCCCCAGTGGAACGATCTTCTATTGATTTTCCATGCACAGTTGGATGGTGGACCATTCCAAATTTGGTTCGCCCATATTCTTCCAGGTATTCTTGGGTAGGACATTCACATCAGATCCCAAGTCCAAAATGACCTAATCCATCTCATATTCCCCAATTTGCAAGGTCGTGCGCATCTCCTGACCAGTCCTCTTCTTATTCTTGTAGATCTTGTTTACATCATTTCTCTCGGTTCGAGGAAAATCCTTATCCGCGCAGCTATCTATCATAGTTTGAAGGTTGTATACTACTTTCTGGTTACGCAATAGCTTGATGCAGGCTTGCAAGAAAGGTTTTACTTCATCATCTATCTTCGCTTTTGTCATTTACTTGGATGTGGACGCACCTGCAGCAGAAAAATTATTTCTAGCTTCTACAAAACTATCCTTTTCCTTCTGCAAGTTGATTCCTTCCTTATTTTCAGAAGCATTCTTGATCCATGGCTTTGCATCATCCTTCTTTCCCTCATCTTCTTTAGTAGCAGCACCACTGTGTGTAATTATGTTTACACTCGAATCATCATCCCATAGCTCAACTCTAAGAATTTGTATATTCTGCATAGGTGTATTTTTTTGCTTCTCCTGCATTCTAGAAATAAAAACAGGACAATATTAAATAACATGATCAAACTTTCTACAATACCTGCAAGACTGTCACGCACGGTTCAAACAGTCGCGCACATAGTGTCCAGCGTCTCCACAGTTATAGCAAATTATTTGTCCTCTTCCACGACTTGCATCTCCACCTCTCTCTCCTCCCCTTTTCCTGGTTGGAGATCCACCATGCCTAGAGGGGGGTGCTGGTGAATATGGGTCAGCCTGCACTCTATAGAGGTTGGCATTGTCTATCATCAGATGAAAGGTGTGGCAGTGGTGCTCATCATGTCCAACCAAAGAGAAAAACTTACACCATTGCTGCTTTAGTTATAGTACATAACTTCATAATCGAGGGCCATAGTTTGTGTCATTTCGTCCATCCACTTGACAGTCGGCGCACCACAGTGTGGGAGTACCACTCAGTCCTGCAACATCCCTGGGTCGCAATGGATTTGGTCCTCTCGCTTGCATGTAATCTTGAAGCAAGGTACATTGATATTTTGTGTGACAGGAACCTTTACAATGTATGCACCATACATCTGCACCAACTTCTTTCCATTTTTCTATGCGCAGGTTATGAATTTCCAAGTGCATCTCTTCTAACTGATTTTGGATTTGTAGAGTTCCAAATTGGTCATCAGTTATGGGCGCAGCTTCCAGCTTCATAGCAACTTCAAGAGCCTCCACTTGAGAATCAATTTTCTATTGATTCAGAGGATTGCGCAGGTGTGGGAGGAGAAAATAAATAAACCATTCTCTATGCTACTTATCATCATAGCTAAATCCTCCATCACTGATGGTGCGCTTCAATAGTTGAACTGATTCCCAGACAGATTTGTTTGGTTCTTGTCAGATTTCTTTCAGCTTTGTTACACATTGTGAGGAGGAATTTGGTTTCCTAATCTGTTACTCCAAATATTTCTTGATCTCATCGATATTAGGTTCAGCGTTCTGAGCCAAATATCCCATAAACCAATCTAGCACACAAGCTTCAAATTCCATAGTTAGTTGTGCCCTTTTGACAGCATCAGTATTGAAATTTTGCGTAGTCCACATTGCATTTGCAACAAACAATAATCTCTCCATGTTATCATCACCCACACCCTTGAAGGTGGGTAGCCTCATATGTGCTGCCACATCGCCCCCCGGTGGTGGAGATGGTGGTGGAGTAGGAGATGAATTACCCCTACGTGAGTTCAACTGTGGGGTGGTGGAGGGCTACCTCCGACGTGCATAGCCTCCCCACTCTTTGTATCACTATTATGCGGGTTTCTCAGAGGGATGTATACAGGTCTGTCTCCTCTTTGGTTAACCCAAAAGTACTTTCCGTTGCGCATAGTGCTTTCAATTTCATTTGGGTTCATTCACTCGGTGTGACTGCATAGAATACCCTTTTCACACAATATCATCTTAATCATAAAAGGTAGAGAGCATAGGAACTTACCTCTGAGTCCTTTGAAAAACCTCCTTTCAGCTTCAGAATATGACACAAACTTATCTACTGCAAACTTTGTTACAAACCCTCCCAGAATATTGTCAACCCAATGGTCTACAGTGCGGGTGATGGAATTATCAGTCTGCTCTAACTGTTGGATCAGCTTAGGCATCCACTGAGTGATCTTATCATCCTTCTAACAGGTCTGAAACTTTAATAACCACTCCTGCAATTCATGTGCAAAGGTCACAAAGAAGATTTCGTGGACCTCTATTAAAATATACGTAGGTTCCCACTCTTCAGCAAACAACTTCTTACTTCTGTTCTCCTTGATGGATAATTCGTGTATCTTTTGTTCAAACCACTCTTCTAATTTAGTCTTATATGGCTGCCACAACATCTAATCTCTCTCAAAATGATTCTGGTCCTAGCAACGGAACAATTTTTTGGCTTGAGGGGTCCTAACCCAAGTTCAAAGTTAGCATGTAACCAATAAAACCCTCTTACTACTAGCCCTTTCGACAATGACCTGCTTGTGCAGGCCAAATTCTCACCCGAAGTAGTATGGGGGGTGTTGGAACTAGGTTTCCACACCCTGAGAGAGAACTAAAGGAAGTGGGATCCTTTATATTTTCTTTAACACAGATACTGACTTGCGCACCAGAAACCCTAACCAAAGACCCTACATTAATTATCAACGGTTAAACCTGTGTGTGTGCACAGCCATTATATCTTCAATCCATTTCACTATTCTAATAATTCAAACTTTAATGTTCACAGCAATAGATCTAAGCAATTAGCATTCATGTCAAGAGTAAAACAAGTACATAACCGATCGAGTCAGAGATAATATAAATCTTATGCAGTAAATGGAAATCATACATAGGAACAGATCATAAGAAAATTACAAATTAATTTGGTACACATAGTTATCAAAACATGTCTTTATTCAACAAATGTTCTTAAAAACCCTTACAGTCCTTCAGATCTACCCGCACACACAGCCAGCGGGGTCTGCACACAGCCGGACTAAGGTCTCTGCGCACACAACGAGCAGGAGCCTTCCAGACACAGATGCTTACACAGATTCACTTCAGAGCTCAACCATTCATCAAAACATAAATCACAAATTATCAAAAAATTTCTTATCCGACTCGATCTAGAATTCTACTTATAACTTAGCATGTGCTCATCCTAAGGTCCAAAAACCATGGTTTGAGACTCCTAGATTTACCCTTTAGCCCATTAAAACTCATGAAGGGACTTTGACCTGCCCCAAAGCCCCTTGATTGTGCATTTCTTAGTGTGCATGACTAAAAAATACAAAAATTAATATTAATTACTCCAAAAATTCAGTCCTAAGGGACCCTGCTCCAACAACAAGTAAGTCGTGTGTATTTATTTTTGTATCTTTTTGGGAAGATTACAAAACTAAAGAAGTAGATCGCAAACCATAGTTTTATTTACTATGTATGCTAGTTGTACTAGTGATCGATGGCCATGATCCCTAAAATGGGAGCCCCATGATTCTTTTATTGATGGATTAATAAAATAATCAAGCTTTGGGCTCAAATCACTATGTAATTAATTGACTTCACTGTTGAATAATTTATCTATGCAAAGTGGTTTTAAGTAAGGATTCATAGTGTGTTTGTGTGTGTTATTAGCCTCTCTCACAAAACAATAATAAATCGAAAAATAAATTAATTAATTAAATATTACAAGTTAGGAATTTGTGCCTAACTCTTGGGTTGTTCCTCTAAGATAGGAGTTAGTTTAGGTAGCTCCTATATTTGTGTGTGTTTGGTTGAGAAATTATCTCAACAAGGTGTTCAAGATAGCACGTACTATATTGAGACACTATCTCCTCATCTATTTAAATTGTAACACTAAATTCTTTTAATAATGAGAAAATATGTGAGGAAGCCATGAGGCTGAAGCCTTTTCCGCCAATATTTGGTGTCTGGTTTTTATGTGTGTTTTCTATAATTTGTCTGAGTTGATTTTCTTTTTAATATGTGGTATCAAAGCCATTAGTAATGCAGATGAGGTGAAGGTGGAGATTTCAACTCTGTATACTTTTGAGGAAAGAAATTGGTATGCAATCTATTAAAAAATTTTGAGAAAAGAAATTTAATTGTGATTTATTTCTAAAGTTTTTAAATCTGAATATGCGCCCTTTTCAAATGTCTTGAATCATGCATTATGGAATTTCTACATCCTAAATTCTGAATTTAGTATTTTAATACCATCTATTGTATTAATTACTTGTTCATTCCCTTCATATGTCTGAGTATGTGACCAATATTCAAACAAAATATTGGACTGTATGCTTGTTTAGGAGGATTTTGGATCTCGTGAAGATATAGTGTTCTGCGGTGTCTTTGATGGCCTTGGTCCAGATGGACATGTTTCTCTGCCTCCTCGTTGTGTGAAGTTTTTCTGAAGTTCGTGACCTCGCTTAGGACCTGCAGCAGCGCATCACCTTTTGAGGTTAAGCTCGGAGCAAGAAATAAAAGCACAAACAAACTTTTCCATTCTCTTATGCTCTCTAACAACCAAGGTTCATGTCAGATCTAGACGTTCAAATTCCTAGCGTCTATGATCGTTTTTCTAAAGCAACCAGGGTTTGAAAAGAGTAATTTTGGTGAGCGCTCCCTGCTCTCTGGCTAGCATGAGATTTTTGGTGAGAAGCCTGCAGTACCAAGCCACGTAGGGCCCGTCGTGAGTTACTTCTGCAAACGCAGGTGCAACATGCATGTGCAAACACAGTAGTTGCCGAGATCGAATACTGTGATGATATATAAGCCTTGTGTGCTCTCTCAATAATCACATGTTTGATACAGCACATCGACTTCCTTACCTTTGGAAGCCTTTCCAGATTTGGGAACTTCAAGTTCTGAGCATGCATCATTTTCCTCTGAGACATTAGCATATTATGGAGTAATGGAGCAAGAATTTGAAAGTATTATAGTTGTGATGATGGGGAATAAAAAAGTTGTAGTTGTTTTTATGACTGTGATGGGGTGGGATAGGTGGCATCGCATATGTTCACCGCCAACAGCAGGAGGAGCGTCGCAGTATGAGAGTAGGGCTCCTCAGAGATCAACAACAGTTTCTCAAATCCAACCAAAATCCACCCCAACAAGATTAGAACTTGCCAACTCCCCAATGTTCATTATAATACATTTGACATTACGATGGTAACTTACAACAGCTGCAAATCAAACGACAGTTACGTTGGATCAGAGGCTCCGGAATATGTTGTCATAATTGTACCAACATGGTAAACCATTGAGTAATTGTATGTTGTTATAAATGCATATGGTTTGTTCGGATATAAAATTAATACAGATTAGCACTTGAACCATGACAAGTCTTCTGTATTATATCTATAATACCACTTGAACCATGACAAATCTCACGAATTTCTGCGGAAAAAAAAAGAATATGAATTTTTGTAGTTGAGGTTGTTGATTGAGTGAACTACTGCATTGAACCAATGAACCGAGCTCTATCCTGTGTGAAAATTTGTGAATCCCCGTGGATCAGCGTTGAAGAGTTGTTTTTGGAGTGACCAGTAGCATTTTTAAGTTTGCTTTAAGGAGATTCACTCACCTTTTAAAGTGAATGTGAATTTTTCTTTTTATTTTTTAAATGGATTGAATGATCATCCAATAAAATATTTGTAAAAGTTGGGGTGCATTGATGATGGAAATATTTTGATAGTTTTAATTGAGAGAAGATGAGTTTGTTGGAGAGATAAGGTGTGAGAGGATTATTTGAGTGATTTTTTTTTTTTTTAATAAAGCTTTTGGAGTAATAAGTGGGAGGAGAGATAATGAGTGGAAAGAGTGTTCATGTTTTTTCTATTATGTATGATTTTCATGGAACTATCTTTTGAGATTGGAGATGACTTTATGAAATGGATATAAATGTAAGTGTCCAAAAATTCTAAGCAAAGAAAAAGGAAATGCGTGTCAAGGTAAGTTTTGACTCATTATTGGGGTATCTTCACTTCTAAGCCATCAAGTCTTTGGAAGACAAGTGCATTGGATAGAAGAATATTTTTCTTTTTTTTCATAAGGGTAAAGATTGTAATAACTTGTAACTTGGAGAAATAAGGTGAAATTATTGTTTTTGTAATTTTGGAGCAATAAGTGATCTTGTGGAGTGATAAGGATTCGCCTTTTTTGTAAATTTGGAGTGATCAAAAGAAAGCCCATTGTTGTAGGAGTTTGAGTCAGTTTTTGAATTCATTTTTCTTCCAAGAAGTTCTGAAACTTTGATTCCATGAAGATGTTGTGAAGTTGAACGATTATGTACTCCAAATTTTAATAAAGATATCATTTTTTGGTGATTGTGTCCTAGATCTACCCTAAATTGAATAAGGGGATCTTAGGTACACCATGTGTGTGTTTGTTGATGGTGCGTATTTTTATGGCTTCATGATTTTTCTTTTGATTTGTGTCTAGTTTTGACACATAAATTATTTCATTTAACACATACATAAAGTTCAATACAAGCAAGCACAACACATGTAATGAGGTAGCTGCAAGGAAGGATAATTAAGCTCAACACATGCATTTGCGTCACTACAACAAATAATCAAAGTTTTCAACATTGGCATTCTACCTCAACAAGCAAATTCACTCAATACAATCAAGTTCATGAATCTGGAAACTCCATTGTTTCAAAGCAAAGTCTACATCCACGTTCTTGCAAATACATTTAAGAACTTGTAATCAAATTCATTATTTTAAGTGAATCATTAAAAATTCATCGTTATTGAATTCTTAAAAGGACAAGTGAATTCATTGTTTTAAGTGAATCATTAAAATCGTTGTAAGCATTTTTGGGTGCATTTTCAACAATGTTCGACACCCTTTCTTTAAGCAAAATCAAGTGAGTGCACGAATTCTAAAGAAAACAAAGCAACAAGTTCACATCTCCTACAAGAAAGCATGATTATTCATTCAATAAATTTGCATCAAGTCAGTACAAAGTTCAAACCATCAAGTGATCCAGCATGAATTTCATTGCAGCAACCAAACAAGTTCAACTCTAACACCAATCAAGCAAGTTGAAATCTACAGCAAGCGAGCGTGAGTCCCAATAAAATTGAAACAAGAGAAACAAATTTCACCAAGCAAGAGATCCAGTGAATTCTGAAGCAAGCGAGCGTGATAGTGAGCCAGTACAAGCCAATGTGCTATTCAAGCCACAAAGCAAGCGAGCGTGAGTCTTCATACAAGTGAGCGTGAAGTAATCAAGCAAGTCAAGTGAGTGTTCAAAGTAAAGCAATCATCATCAAGCGAGTGTGAATACAAGAGTTCAAGCAAGAAAATTATACAACTCTAGGAAAGTGTTCCAAGCAAGCGCAGTAAGCAACAAATCAAGAAAGTGTGCCATTTAAGCCACATAGTAAGTGAGCCTGTCATTCAAGTAGCAAAATCAAGTGAAATGGTTCAAAGCATGACATCTACGACAAGAGAACATGAATTCAAGAGAGAAAGTTCAGATGGCGCAACACATTTAGTTGTTAAAAATTCTTCAAAATTTGATCCTCTCCAGTGATGAAGACATGGTGCACATCAGCAAAGAAACTCTTGCTGATCTTTCATGGCATATACAACAAAAAAATGAAACCATTGAGTATATTCAACTAGATTCGCACCTTCAAAGGAAAGAGTTGCAAGAAAAGGGTGATACTTTCAAGTCTTTGAACCATCCAGATGATAAGTCATTCATTCAAACAGCCTCAAGTGTCGAAGTTGTTCCAGTTCAAATTTCTTCCAAGCCCAACATCAAGCCCTGGGAAGAAATTCAAAATAAGAAGAATCGATGAGGCTTAGGATATGTCAATGATGACACCAACTTGCATATCCCAGATTATTCCAAGCCAATTAAGTTTTTCAGTGTAGGATTTCTTGCACAACTCACCTCAGCAAGTTCTAAGAAAGTTACAATCAACCAGCAATGCACGCAACCCAAAGTTGCAGCCAAACAGAATTGCACGCAACCTGAAGTTGAAGTCAAACCGAAATTTCCTCATTGTCAAAGAACTGGTCATATGGAAGATCATTGTTTTGATATCCATCCTTGTCGCCATTGTGGCAAGCCCAATCATTCCTCAGAAAAATGTTGCAACCAACAAAAATCAGCCAGATTAAAAATCAACTATGAATGGATTGATCCTTGCGAATGGTCATCCACGATCAAAAGATTGTCTCAGTTCTACAGCCGAATACAATCACACATAGTGCAGCCAACAGTGAAAAGAATATGGTACTCTCATGCAGTTGAACGGGGGAGTACACCAGTGTAAAACTCCTACACCTAAAGGGGGGGAGTTCAGGAAAACTTTCAAAGAAGTGTCTCTCCTTTCAGTTAACAAAGGGGGGAAAATGTCAATGAAATTGACGGTGGTTGTCATACTGAAAGTCTCAAAAAAACCAGCAAAAGCAGCCAGTGGGCAGCTTCAATAGCTAGTGGGCATCTTCAACAACTAGTGAGCATCAACAAATTCTCCAGTGGGCAGTCGACAGCAAAGAAGCAGTGAGCAATTTTCAATACAACAAAAGCAACAGAGAGTTGTTTTTTACATCATCAGCCAGTGGGTGTTGAACAAATTTTGTCAGTGGAAAAAGGATGTTGATTTCACGCAAAGGATATATGGATCCTTTTGCAACTTGGCATGTGATGGAGTTGTCAAGAAAAATTCAGATATGAATCAGACATAGAGCTGACTCATGGTCTCTTCAAATTGCAGTTTTTCAGCATCCAGCTTAGGCGGTTTTTCAGGCAATGTTTTTGAGGATCAACATGAGAACTTGGAAGATGGTTCCTCGTTCTTATTTTGGATTTATCATTGAAGGGGGGAATGTTAGCCTCTCTTCCAAAAACAAATAAATAAATTAAATATTACAAGTTAGGAATTTGTGCCTAACTCTTGGGTTGTTCCTATACGATAGGAGTTAGTTTAGATAGCTCATATATTTTTGTGTGTTTGGTTGAGAAATTATCTCAACAAGGTGTTCAAGATAGCACGTACTATCTTGAGACACTGTCTCCTCATTTATTTAAATTTTAACACTAAATTCTTTTAATAATGAGAAAATATGTGAGGAAGCCATGAGGTTGAAGCCTTTTCCGCCAATATTTGGTGTCTGGTTTTTATGTGTGTTTTCTGTAATTTGTTTGTGTTAATTTTTTTTTTAATACCAGATCTAGGGCCTTAGAAAAATTCAACATTCTATCATAGCTACTTTAAATAGCAAGTGGATCAGAGTGTGCACAAGAAGAAGAATGATCCAATGGAGGTTGTGTAGACTCAAAGGGATTCTAGCTTCAGAGGGAGTCTGCGAAGGATTTCCAGTTGCCATGTGGAATTTTGAGTCTTCAGTTTCTAATGAGATTTAAAAAATTTCAACTCATGCAAGGAAATTCACAAACCATGAGATAACATTCATGGTGATGCAAAATTCTTAGATCCTACGAGGACATGCATGGATCATGCTATAAAATTCATGTTTCATGTGAGGACATTCATGCATCATGCAAGACAAATATTGACCAAGTACAAATAATTCATGGCACATACAAAGACGGATATGGATATGCAAGGAAAGTCATGACTCATGCGAGGATGGTCATGAGCGTGCAAGGAAATTCATGGAGCATGTGAAGGAAATGAATTCCTCACTAAGATGGACTATTAGATTTTGGATAGCTTGAAAGGTATTTGTGAGAGAGGTCAACCCAAAAAAAGTAGTTTGTTGGGTGATTTACCCAAAAGTAGGGTTTTGGACCCAAAATGTGGGTTTAGGACCTAAAAAAATAAAACGATTATTTATCCTAAGGGTTGAGAAGCGAAAACCATAAGTCTATAGGGTTCCTAAGTGACCTAAGGAAAAGGATAAATAGAGGAGACCTAAGGTGAGGTCTCATACAACGTGTGCAAGAGAGATGTGACCTATATTGTGTTAAGAGTGCCCTTGTAGCCGCCTCACCCTATATTTACCCACCTTAACCTTCTCACCAGGGTAAACATGAGGTGAAAGTTACTATGCACAATCTGAATTCCAAGATTCACTTATGGAAAATGGGGTCCACATGTCCAGAACTGATTGCAAACACCTAGTGATACATGACTAAACTGTTTGTTGAAATTCAACAAGAAAATGCACCACATACTAGTGTGGGATTCCAAGTCACACATGAGTGAGGAATTCAGTGACACATTAGTGCTAATGTGGGCGACCAATTTTGAAATAAATTGGAAAATAAATTGTAATCTTATCTCATAACAACTTGTAATAGTTAAATAAGTGTGATAGACTTAGTTAGCTCAATAAGTTCAAGTTGAGGGTAAAAGATAATGCATGTAGAGTGATTATATTATTTGCAGTCGTAGCACTAGTTCTTATTGAATGATGAGCTAGTGGAAGGTCAAGTGAATTAAAATAGATCTAATTGACCGGTAGTGATCTACCAACTAACTGATGATTCACTATTAATAGTTGCATGCATGTCAATTCTGATGATGAACCAATTGCGACAAAGGTTAAAGGTAAGAAAAACTATCAGTTGTATTATTAGAGAATTTCCCAAGTGCAATTATAAAACCATAGGATGCCCATGATGGATTTCACAGCCAAGGAAGGTTGGAATTCCTATTTAATAGGAATTATTTTTCCTAGGGATTGCATGAGCAAGGTAGGTTGAAGGTAGGCAGGAAATTGGCTATGTATTGCTCCAATTTTACCTAGATCAGTGTGAAACAATTGATAGAGTGTATGAGGTTCTTGTGAGCACACATGCATTATATTTTTTCATGATTCCTTGGTTGATTATACAATAAATATGGAGGGGTTTTGAGCAGTTTCTTTTCCCATGAAAATATTGTGGTGTGCGATTGATTTACTTATTTCTCTTACTTGCATGTGATTGAACGATCATGATTTATATTCCGCAAATATTGTAGAAGGATTCAATATCTTATTTTAGTACATTACATGATTGGATTGAATCCATTGGTGTAATTCTACATGGTATCAAAGCGTCAGGAATCTAAAATAGATGAGAATAATTTGAGTTTGTGTTGAACAGTATTCAAATTTTCAAATACTTTCTTTGGAGTTATAAGTTGGTCAAGATGTATTTCAATGGCTTGAGACTCAAATATGAACTCAAGGAAAGTTCAAATTATATTGCATGGAAGAATAGGATGGAGGCAGTGTTGGAGGATAACAAGTTTAAGGAATTCATAGATACTGATATTCCCAAGCCCACAGTAGCAGATGCCCAACTTCTTGATGCATAGCAGAAGAAGGTATAAAAGGTGAGGAAGATTTTATTAGAGGGAGTTCTAGATCATATTTTCTCGAGTCTCCATGTAAAGGAAACTCCATATGCTATGTGGAAGGCCTTGATAGATCTATTTCAAAGCAACAGTGACCACAGAAAATTGGCACTCAAGCACAAGCTCAGGAAAATAAAAATGGAGAAGGGTGACACAATCTAGAAATACTTGACCAATTTCACCCAATGTCGGTATGATCTTGGAAGTATTGGGATTATTGTAGTTGATGATGGATTGGTGAGCCTAGCACTTCTAGGCCTTCCCAAGAGCTAGAATATTTACCGAGACTCGGTGAATGGGAGGGAGAAGTTACCAAATTGGGAGAGATTATGGTCAAATTTGGTACAAGAAGAGTTTCAGCGAAATACCAGGGATGGATCCTCATCCAAGATTGATGATGAGGAAAATTGTGCCTTGGATGGTAAGGAAAATAAGGGGAAGGGGAAGAAGTCCCATTCCAAATGTGAGACCGGAAAAAAAAAGGCAAGAAGCATGACATGTCAAAGGTGAAATTTTTTCACTGTCATGATCATGGAAACTATGCCACAAATTGTCCACCAAAGAAGAACAACAACAACAAGGCTCCAGGAGCTACAGCGCGTGAAGCTTTGGCCTCACAGTTTGAGTTTGAATTCTCTCTCATCGCATACATGGTGTCAATTTTCATGGGATCTATGTGGTACTTGGATAGTGGAGCATCTTTCCACATGACAGGAAAAAAAGAATTATTAGTAGCTTGGAGGAGAAGGATCTTCATATTCACATCAAGATGGGTAATGACGAGAGGTATAGCACTACCGGGATTGGTACAGTTACTTTCCAAAGAAATTCAAGTAAACCTTTAATATTAAAATATTTCATGCATGTACCAGGCTTGAAAAAAAATTTAGTTTCAATTTCTTTGTTGGAGGATCTTGGATATGATGTGGTTTTCAGTGAAGAAAAGGTGTTCCTTCGGTAGAACACCACAAGACGGGTAAAGAAGATTGGGGTTCATGTGAAGAACCTATAAAAACTTGAAGTAGATGGTTGCGCAGCATTGAGCAGTAAAGCATGGGAGGTGATGAGCTGGGATACAGGTGAGTCGTGGCATAGGATATTGGGCCATCTACACCATAGTGCTTTGAGGACCATGCAGCATATTTCTACAAGTATTCCAAATGGTACTCTTGTGCAAATAGACACATGCAAGGTATATACCATGGGGAAGTATACTAAAGCCACTTTTCATGAGAAGGAGAACTAAGCAGCGGAAATCCTTGAGAGATTTCACTCAGACGTGTGTGGACCATTCTCTACAACTTCCACAGAAAATCACGGGTATTATGTGATTTTTGTCGATGATTTTTCTAGAAAGTGTTGGATCTTCTTTTTGTAGAAGAAAGATCAGACGTTCTCCAAGTTTTTTGAGTTCAAATCACTATTAGAGAATGTTAGAGGGAAGAAAGTGAAGGCTCTAAGGAGAGACAATGGTGATGAGTATATCTCTAATGAATTCAAGAGCTTCTGCACCAAAGAAGGAATTTAGAGAGAATTTATTGCACCTCATAACCCACAATATAATGGGGTTGCAGAAAGAAAGAACATAACAATTGTGGGAGCATCACGAGCTATGTTACATGATCAGGTCCTATTGTTACATATGTGGGCAAAGGCATGCAACACATCGTTATTTGTGCAGAATCGTAGTCCTCATCTAATACTTGGCATGAGTACACCAAAGGAGGATTTTTCAGGTAAGAAACTGGATGTTTCATATTTTAAATTTTTTGGCTCATACGTCTATTTCAATGTGACCAAAGATGCTAGGAAGAAGCTAGAACCAACAGTAGAGGTTGGGATATTTTTCGGGTACACTGATACTCCCCACAACTATCAGGTGTATTTTTCGGCTAACAGGATGACAACTGTTAGGAGAGATTTTGAATTTGATGAGGAGAAAGCCATGCGATTGTGCCTTGAGAGGGAGCTTGACTTGCATGCAGATGAGGAACTCTTAGTTCGAAAGGATGAACCTCGAGATGTGGAACATCCATAAGAAGAGGATCATGGAGTGGTATAAACCACTCATGTAGATCCATCCACCAAAAATGGTAGGAAGCACACCAGAGAGGCTGAAATATTGATGCTAGATGCAACATAGCATGTAGGTGCACCTAGATAACAACGCAAGAAGAGAAGGTCCCCAGACATGTATACTGGATATGTGGCTCTTATGAGTGAGTTTATTTTGATAGAACCATCATCTTTTGAGGAAGAAGTGTAGCTGCCAACATGGGTTGATGCCATGGTTGAGGAGTATGACCCCATTATCAGAGACAATGCATGGGAAGTGGTACCAAGACCAGTGGGGAAGTCAGTGGTTGGATCTAGGTGGATCTATAGTTTGAGTTGGACTTTTCTCTCATCGCATGCATGGTGTCAATTGTCATGGGATCTATGTGGTACTTGGATAGTGGAGCATCTTTCCACATGACGGGAAAAAAAGAACTCTTTAGTATCATGGAGGAGAAGGATCTTCATATGCACATCAAGATGGGTGATGACGGGAGGTATAGCTATATCGGGATTGGTACAGTTACTTTCCAGAGACAGTCAAGTAAACCTTTAATATTAAAATATGGCACGCATGTACCAGGCTTGAAAAATAATTTAGTTTTAGTTTCTATGTTGGAGGATCTTAGATATGATGTGGTTTTCAGTGAAGGAAAGGTGTTCCTTCGTCACAAAGCCACAGGACATGTAAATAATATTGGGGTTCGTGTGAAGAACCTATATAAAATTGATGTATATGGTTGCGCAGCATTGAGCAGTAAAGCGTAGGAGGTGGTGAGCTGGGATACAGGTGAGTTATGGCACAGTATATTGGGCCATATACACCATAGTGGTTTTAGGATCATGCAACAGATTTCTACAGGTCTTCCAAATGGTACTCTTGCTCAGATAGACACATGCAAGGGATATACCATGGGGAAGTATACTAAAGCCACTTTTCATGATAAGGAGAACTGAGCAGCGTAAATCCTTGAGAGAGTTCACTCAGACATGTGTGGACCATTCTCTACAGCTTCCAGAGCAAAGCACAGGTATAATGTGATTTGTGTTGATGACTTTTCTAGAAAGTGTTGGATCTTCTTTCTGCAAAAGAAATATCTAACATTCTCCAAGTTTTGTGAGTTCAAAGCACTATTAGAGAAATACATAGGGAACAAAGTGAAGGCTCGAAGGAGCGACAATGGTGGTGAGTATATCTCTAATGAATTCAAGAACTTCTGCACCAAAGAAGGAATTCGAAGAGAATTTATTGCACCTCATAACCCACAATAGAATGGGGTTGCAGAAAGAAATAACATAACAATTGTGGGAGCATCACGAGCTATGTTACATGATCAGGGCCTATTATTACATATGTGGGTAGAGGCATGCAACACATTGGAATTTGTGCATAATCGTAGTCCTCGTCGGATACTTGGCATGAGTACACCAGAGGAGGATTTTTCAAGTAATAAACTGGATGTTTCATATTTTAAAATTTTTGGCTCGTATGTCTATTTCCATGTGACCAAAGATGCTAGGAAGAATCTAGAACCAATAGTGGAGGTTGGGATATTTTTGGGGTACACTGATACTCCCCACAACTATCGGGTGTATTTTTCAGCTAACAGGATGATAGCTGTTAGGAGAGTTTTTGAATTTAATGAGGAGAAAGCCATGCGATTGTCCCTTGATAGGGAGTTTGACTTGCATGTAGATGAGGAACTCTTAGTTCAAAAGGATGAACCTAAATATGTGTAGCATCCACAAGAAGAGGATCATGGAGTGGTAGAAACCACTCATGTAGAGCCATCCACCACTAGAAATGGTAGGAAGCACAACAGAGAGGCTGAAAGATTGATGCTAGATGCGACATAGCATGTAGGTGCACCTAGATCATAACGCAAGAAGAGAAGGTCCCCAGACATGTATACTAGATACATGACTCTTATGAGTGATTTTATTGTGACAGAACCATCCTCTTTTGAGGAAGCAGTGCAGTAGCAAACATGGGTTGATGCCATGGTTGAGGAGTATGACCCCATTATCATAGATAGTGCATGGGAAGTGGTACCAAGACCAGTGGGGAAGTCAGTGGTTGGATCCAGGTGCATATACAAGGTGAATCAAGCATCATATGGGAGTGTGTAGAAATACAAGGCTAGATTTGTGGCCCGAGGATTCTCACAGGTAGAAGGGATTGACTATGAGGATACTTTTGCACTGGTTGCAAACTACTCATCGATTGGATCCATCCTTGCACTCTCAACACAGATGGGGTGGAAGATACATCATATGGATGTAAAGACAACCTTTCTCAATGGATTTATTAAAAAAGAAGTGTACATTGAGCAGAGATAAGGTTTTGAGACCTTTGACGAGAAGTCGTATGTGTGAAAACTCAAGAGAGCACTATATGGGCTGAAGCAAGCACCTCGTGCTTGGTACACCAGGATCGACATCTATTTCACCAGGTTGGGCTTCACAAAGAGTGAATCAGATGTGAACCTATATAATATTGTGGTTGATGGTAAGATTTTGATTATTTTACTTTATATTGATGACCTTATAATTACAGGTGATGAGAAGCTCATAACTTCTTGCAAAGAGGATCAGAGTTTGAGATGAAGGGCATGGGGCTCTTGCATTATTTCCTTGGCTTTGAAATATGGAAAAAAGATGGGAAGCTATTTGTATTTCAGGGCAAGTATGCCAAGTATATTATGAGTAATTTCCACATGGATGGCAACAAACCCATGGAGACTCCTCTTGCAGCAAACTGGAGGGAGGATGCTACTTCAGGTGAGGTAGTGGATGCTACTGTTTACAGGCAACTTGTGGATTCACTTATGTATTTTGTGAACACGCGACGACACATATGCTACACAGTTAACCATCTTATTCAAGTTATGGTTAAGCCTACCAAGCTCTTTTGGAAGGCGGCGAAGCATGTGTTGAGATATATTAGGGGCACTATAGAGTATGGATTATGGTATAGAAGGACAGAGGAAGTGAAGCTTCAAGGCTTCATCGATTCAGATTGGGAAGGTATTCCATCGGACACGAAGAGCACATCAGGGGGTATCTTCAGCATAGGATCGGAAATAGTTTCTTGGTATAGTAGGAACAGAGATCATTTTCACTCAATTCAGTCGATTAGAGTACATTCTAGTTATTCATGCCACACGCAAGGCCATCTGGATGAGGAAGATACTTGTTGGATTTCTTGGTCATCAGATGGATCCGATGGTGATACATTGTGATAACCAGAGTTGCATAAAACTCTCGATTAATCTAGTGTTCTATGACAGGTCCAAGCATATTGACATCTGGTACCACCATCTCAGATATTGTGTTTAGAGGCATATTATGTTGTTTCAGTACATTCCCACGGAGGATCAGGATGCAAATATCTTGATGAAGGTTCTTGCGAAGAGAAAATTTGAATACCACAGAGACAATATCGAGGTAGCTAATAATCCCTTTCTTGTTGAGAGGGAGTGTTGAAATTCAACAAGAAAATTCACCACATACTGGTGTGGGATTCCAAGTCACACATGAGTGAGTGACACATTAGTGCTAATGTGGGCGACCAATTTTGAAATAAACTGGAAAATAAATTGTAATATTATCTCATAACAACTTGTAATAGTTAACTGGAAAAAACACTAAAAAAATATAACAAATGAGCTATGACCTAAGATTGTCTGACTATTGATTGATGAAAAGACCCTGAGATTTCACGCAGCGAGTTGATTTGGATGGCGAGCGCAAGGGTTTCAAAGTTCTTGGTCGGGGTAGCGAACACCGACACACAGACTAAATCATAGGTTGTGCCTCTCATCCATCACTTTGGAGGATAGATCTTAACCCACAACGATGTTCACAGCCAGACAGGTGAACACAAGGCTGAAGGGGTTTGCGCTTGTGGTTGGGCAGCACCTCCCACTGCCAACATGCAAAGTTTCGGCCCTGCAGATCTTGGCGCCTGGCGATCAAAAGAGCCATCGTTTTTCCCAACACCCAACCATGAAGCGTCTCTCGTCCATCGCTCTGGAGGACAGATCCTAATCTGTAATGATGTACACAACAGCAAGAGAGATGAACATAAGGTTGATGGGGTTTGCGCTGGTGTTTGCGCAACAGCTCCTACTGCTGACATGCAAAGTTTTGGCCCTACGAATCTAGGCACCTAGAGGAGCCATCGTTTTGCCTAACGCCCAACCATGAAAGTAGCTGGTACAGAGAAGGCCGGGGTTTTCCATGCTATTCAGATCAGAAAGGTTCTTGATCTCGATATGATGCCAAAGGAGGTCGTGATATCTAGCGTGAATTTTACCAGCGAGAAAGACGTTGATCGCCATGGCCTACCTCTACTCTTCAATGGTTCCTCGCCCCAGTGCGTAACCCTAGGACCTAGATGCCAAGGCTTTTATCTCACAAAGGAAAATGGTAAATGTGATAAGACGTACCAGTGCCCAGCCGTCATCGTAACTTGTTAACTGCCTCCCTTGACGGCATTGCTACTGTGTCCGCTCTTATCCCCCTCCTTTCTTCGAATTGATCTCTCTTCTCACCGGCAAAACCATGATTCTTTTTGGTTTGCTCATGTATCTAGTGAAGAACCCTCCGTACGCCCTTAAACACAAAGTTGGGGATTCCTTCTTCTTCGTTGATTTCGGAGGTAAACAACTAGAGGACCTCTTCCGCTCTCATTTTATAACATTAAAAAGATGCTTATGTGGTTTTAACCCTTTGTCCGCGAGGAGGGGTAGCTTCTGAGCAGCCCATCTTCCGTCAAGATTTCTTATAAGGATGTTTTCCATGCACTGTACCCTCCCAAGAAAGCTACACAACCCTGCGCTCTCCAAGCCATTTTTTATTAACAAATGGAGGACGTTCCGACCGTAGAAATTCTCTTATCCGGCACTTGATAACAAGTTTCAAATGTATGCAAAATTGGCCATTATTTTCCGATTTAATGGACTATGGCTTCACTTCAAACAGACCTCTACCAATGGATTCATTCCATTTTGACCAACAACAACAAGGTTATCTTCTTCTTGAAGGGTTTTTATAGTTTTGTTTGCTTTTAATTAAGACTATCAAAGCCTTAATAGGTGGTCCTGGTTTTGCAAAAGAAAGGCTATTCCTCACACCTCTCAACCCGTACTCGACCCTTGTACTCGCAATTCCATAAAAGCTCTATCGAATGTTTCTCCAAATCTACCTTCTCCTCTATGGCACTTCTCTGTCTTTCAAGGAATTGGAAACACCATGGGATGCTTTCTGGAAACGGATCCCTCCAAGGGGGAGACGGGCATATACACCTATAGCAAAATATGCGTTGAAATAGACATAAGTAAAGGCCTGCCCGATCAAATCAATCTCAAAGTTGGTGATTTCCATTGGACACAGACCTTGGACTATGAGAACGCAACTTTCTAATGCTGACATTGCCATCAAATAGGGCATCTTCACAACTCCTGCACTACGTTCCTCGCCCAAAAGAAGAGAAGCAATCACAAATAAAACTCTAAAAGCTAGAAACCCTATGAACCGCCTCCCATGGATGACTTTGAATCCTTTAGCTCGGATGAGGAGGAGATTAAAGTAGATGAGGAGGTTTCAAAGCAAGAAAATGATATGCCCTCAGTGGAACCTGGAGAGCCCAATGTTCCTTTGAGTGCTCAGAAATGATCTCATGAGTCCTCTTCCTCAGATTCAGATAAGGAGACTACTCCTCAGTCAAAAAAAAGTCTTCAAGTGGTTTTAGCCCATCTGCCCCAAGACAACTGGGTTCAAGTTTCAAAAAAGAAAGGAAAGAAATTGCGTATTGAGGATTCAACCTATTCTGGGTATATTCTTGTTATATGTCTCTTATGGCTCCCATGTTTGTCTTCTTGGATCTCTTTGTATCTCTCTTGGATACTTAGCGAGATCGAGGTTGATAGTTCATCATTTCTTACTTCCCTGCTATATATCCTCTCTTGACTGTAACTCCATTTTGTACCATATGCTTTTTAATATAATTAGTCTAATTTACAAAACAAAAAACAAAAAAAACTTGTAATAGTTAACTAAGTGTGATAGACTTAGTTAGATCAATAATTTCAAGTTGAGGGTCAAAGGTGAGGCATGTAGAGTGATTTTATTATTTACAGGGTCCAGTTGTAGTTGTAGCACTATTGTGGTGTGAGTGAAAATAGTTAACTCAAATTAATTGAGTTAAAATCAGTTTAACTAGTTCTAACTAAATGTTGAGCTAGTGGAAGGTCAAGTGAACTAAAATAGATTTAATTCATAGGTAGTGATCCACCAAGTTACTGGTGATTCACTATTAATAGTTGCATGCATGTCAAATCTGATGACAACCCATTTGAGACAAAGGTTAAAGGTAAGTAAACTATCAGTTGTATTATTAGTGAATTTCCTGAGTGCAATTATAAAGCCACAGGATGCCCATGATGGACTGTGCAGTCAAGGAAGGTTGGAATTCCTATTTAATAGGAACTATTTTTCCTAGGGATTGTGTGAGCAAGGTAGGCGGAAGGTAGGCAGGAAATTGGCTATGTATTGGTCCAATTTTGCCTAGATCAGTGTGAGACAATTGGTAGAGTGTATGAGGTTCTTTTGAGCACACATGCATTGTATTGTTTCATGATTCCTTGTTTGATTATACAATAAATATGGAGGGGTTTTGAGAAGTTTCTTTCCCCAAGAAAATCTTGTGTTGTGTGATTAATTTACTTCTTTCTCTTACTTGCATGTGATTGAGAGATCGTGATTTATATTCTGAAAATATTGTAGAAGGATTTAGTATCTTGTTTTAGTACATTACATGATCAGATTGAATCCATTGGTGTAATTTCTACACTATTTTCAACCTAACTTGACCCAACACTATTTATTTTCAACTTTGTTTCCTTAAATTTAACACAATCCCCTTTTTTAAGTAGTTTTTCAAAGTTCTAAACTTCGATGTTGTTTGAGGGGCCTAAACTACATTATGGGAAATGAGGAGACCGGAAAAGTTCCAAAATATATTTCGCACATTATTTGTCTCTACTTTCTTCATGGAGATATTTAAAATGAGGCATTATGGCAATCAAACCAAGATCCTATGCCAAAGTTACAACCTCTCGGGGAAGTTGGAGGTCCAAATTACTCATTTATACAAAACACTTTGTGTACATAGTACGTATAGATTATAAATACATATATGTTCACTAATTCAATAATCTCACCAGAGAATTATCAACAAGGCACAATGCTCTCTCAAGCTAGCTGCAACAACACTTATTAGCCCATGTATTCATGAACTACTCAATAACTTATCAAAACATGTTAAGAGCCATAAATAGAATACATCATACAAACAGCATATAAACATAATGGAAACCATGGCAAAACTTTTATTATGTCAGCATGATAACCAATACAAGTGCTCATAGATCACAAAAGTTAAATAACTCTTATTAACATATGCAAAATCCAACCAAGTCAGGTACTTCCACGTACCACCCAACCATAGATTGGGCTGAACCAAATCTCTCTTTCATCCAATCACACCCACACAATTTTCCAAGCTTGAATGTGGGATCTCTGGAATAAACCCAAACAAAACCAACTACGGCTTCCAATAGCCAAACCTATTGAAAATTCAACAAGAAATGTGTGTCTAATTTAATTTTCCCTTAATTAAATTAGACAATAAAATGTAATATTATCTCATAATCACTTGTAATAGTTTATTGAGTGTGATAAACTTAGTTAGCTCATGAATTTCAAGTTGAGGGTGGTTGGTGAGGCATGCAGAGTGATTCTATAGTTATGGAGTTCGAATAGCAATTATTGCATTAGTTTAATGCATGATAAATCAATTAACTCAATTTATTGAGTTAAAGTTGTTAGACTGTTGTAATTTACAGTATCACAAGGTGACTAAGTATCTCATACAGGAAAATTTTCATATTGTATTTTATTTTCAATATTTAAATTATTTCCAAAGAAAAATATGAAAAAGAAAATAAAAGAGGGTATAAAAGAGAAAAAGAAAGAAAAACCCCGAAAAGGAAGTAATACTAAAAGTGTTGCAAATAAAAATGCCACTACTTTTTAAATAGGCTTGTCTAATCACAGTTTTTTAAGCATGATTGTACAATTAAATCTTTATAACAGGAATAAAGATTAAATAACCACTTAATCTTGGCCAACCGCAGATAGGTAGAAATGAAATTGGTTCAATAGTTTAATTCGAACCAATGAGGGAGAAGGGATAGAGGTTAGGCGAGTTTCAAAGAACAATGATTTAGGGGTCTCAAGTCCAAATGCACCCTCCAAAAAGAAAAAAATGTTAGATCTATATTTTGGGTAGGTAGACATGCCGAAAGGAAAGAATAGGGAGAAGCATAAGATTTTTCAAATGTAAAAGTGCTTAAAGGTTTCATGTTTACTATGGTCGAAGAAGCAAATCAAAGAAACAAGGTGTGTTTTTATCCCAAAGTTTGGATAAAGGAGATATTTCAAATTTCAGAGGTTAGACTGCACATGAAGACTTTATGGCATATTTTATGTCAAGATGTATATCCTAAAGCCCCAGAAACAACATATTTTTCCTTTATCTCTCGAAACCTTATATTTTCCCCCTATCATAAGTCCTAACCTACACCCCGCAACATTAAATCTCTCCGACCCCATCATATCATCACTCGTCACATCAACGATTAACCATCCCCCATCTTCCCTACATCTCCACCCATCTCCTTTTTATCCGACGGCCCACACTGTTTTTCGGCCCCCTCCTCTACCTTTGAACGTTAACATCGGGGGAGGGGGGCTCTGAAATAAATGGTATTTTATACCGTCATTTCTGATACATGGCACTTACCACTAGCCCCCCCCCCCCACCTCTGAAAGCGGTTTCTGCCTCGCTTGAAACCACTGCACTCACCTAACCGCACTGCGACCGTTGCACCACATCACCTCCGCTCCCATTGAATAACCTTTGCATGGTGTCGTGCACCACATCTCCGCCTACCTGTCCCATCCATCCTATCCTACTTTTCCCCTCCATCCTATCCTACCTGTCCCCTCCATCCTATCAAATCCACTCCTGCTAAATACCCGTTGCACATTCAACTGGTTGGGTTGTTTTCTAACGGGCCCGCGCCAAGCCAACATCCACCCAATCACATGTTAAAACACCAATTCTATACTAGAGGAAAATTTTACCTTTTTTATTGAGTTCAAATTGATACAGGGAATCAAGTTTCAGGAAATTAATAGCGAAGATCAGTGAAGGAAAATTCAGTTCATCCACAGAAAATTCTCAGTGCTCTCCAAAGTCTGCTCACGGTTCCCCTGCTATTTTTCCCTCCCCATTCTAATCTAAGATTCCCCCTTTCTAAGCTCCCTTATTTTCTTACTCCCATTCTTCTCTGCACACAGTAAAATTTGTTACATTTTACAGAATGCCTCCAAAGCCAGATCAACATCCATTAAATCCTATGTTCTACCCTCAAGTGGACCTGGATCACCTGGATCTAGCTAATAGGAATTATAAAATCCATGAGACCAAGTCAGAATATGACCTATTCGATGTCTATTGTTGGCTCGAGGACAAATTATTGGATGAGGTTGATGGAATTGGCCTTTGGGAAACTAAATTTCCTTACTACATTTTCCCCAAAACCCATAGCTGCCCAAAATTCATTAGGAAGTGCCATGCCTTCTATAACATCAATCATATGACTGTAGTGACCCCAACAAGGGAAATCTTGTTTATCATCAATGCCCAATCAATCTAACAAATGATGCAGGCCCCCACCACTAAAGGAATCATTCCCTTTCTTATGAAGCTCTGAGAGAATTATATCAAAAGCTGGACTTTGCCAGCAGAGCTAAGACTTTGGAACTCTTCATGGCCACTAATGCCCCAATTCCTAAGAGAAACCTTCCATACCCTACATCCTCCTTCCCTGGTAGGACCCAGCAGATTGTTACTATCTTTTCCTATTTTATAGGACATCATACAAACCAATGGGTTGATGAAGCCATGATAGGATTCCTATCTATCCTTTCAGTAGAGTCTAAACCATAAACCATGTTTAATTTTTCCCAATTCCTTTTTGATGCCATCCATGACCAATTTTTGAAGTTTCATACAGAGGAGGTGTTCAAATACACCTATGTTGTGGTTTATATGTTTGTTTATTTTTAGTCCAACGGGTGCCAATTTGAGATGAAAAAGCTCAATGATGACTCCCAGCCTCAATATGTCATCTTTTGGACCACTCTATTAATGAAAGAATAGAAAAATTATACATACAAAGCTTTTGTTGATTCATTTGTGCACCCAGCCATCAGCACACTCAACAGTACAATAGAGCCAAGGGTGAATGAATAAATCAAGAAAACTATGTAGCTGACAGGTCAAGTGAGAACAGTAGATTGGTACTTTTACAAAAATTATATAGAGATCTGATTTTATGGGTGTGAGTTGGCCCCTACAAACTGCAAAATTTCCTTTCCATGAGGATCTTTGCATTGGATTATATAAGACAAATGATAAACGCAGATGAGCTTCATTTTGTCTCTGCAAAGAAGAAGTCCCAGTTCAAGATTAAAGCACAAATCGGCCCTTTAATTTGTAACAATAGAGTAGTAGGGGAGGAGGCCGATAATATGCTGAAGCAGATGAGTTTCAGTCACATTTTCACCTGGTCTTATGACCCTGTAGAGATCATCTCCAAGAAGAGGGTGAAAAACAAGTCAACACCTTATGTCCACACACACAAGCCTGAAATTGAACAATATGAAAATCAAGCAGAATGGATGGCCAACACACTACAAGAAGATGAAGAACAGGTGACTTCCATCTCAGGCATTCAAACCCCAACCCCAAAAGAAAGGAAGGTTACATAAGATGAAGAATACAAGGGGAAAGAGCCCTCTAGCAAATACTTCAAGCTAAAGTAGAGGAAGAGGGCCATAATTCATATGGATATATATCAAGGGGGTGAATTAGAGAAACAAACAATGATACACATCATAGAAACCCTGAGGTCATCTCCAGCAAGTGATCAAACAATGGCCTCCCATACATCTTCAACCACAATGTCGATTCAACAATAGGGGCTATAAACATCTACCTCCAGGCCTGCCATAGAAGGCCAAGAGAAATATGTCTATGACATATTTAGAGAGATAAATCTGAAGAATGATATGCTGAAGACCAACACCTACAACCAATTTTGGAAGAAGACATCAAGTTCACAAAGTACGTTGTTGTCGACCTTTGATACTGAGAAGGGGAGGATGAAAATGGAATTTCTCGAATCCCTAGTTCCACAGCCTCAAATAGCATAAGACTACAAGAATGCATCATTTGAATTCAGTGCCAAACACAGCCACCCTATTGATCAGATGGAGCTACACAAGAAGACCAGAGAGATGGTGGCCTCTACTTTGACAAGTACTTCCATGAGCTTGTCAAAACTTAAGGTATCTTTAGCTAATACTCAATCACAGCTTAATATGCAGAAAATTTATGCTATGGCTAAATTGTTGAGAATGGTTGAGGAGTATGAGGAGTATGACCCCATTATCATAGATAGTGCATGGGAAGTGGTACCAAGACCAGTGGGGAAGTCAGTGGTTGGATCCAGGTGCATATACAAGGTGAATCAAGCATCATATGGGAGTGTGTAGAAATACAAGGCTAGATTTGTGGCCCGAGGATTCTCACAGGTAGAAGGGATTGACTATGAGGATACTTTTGCACTGGTTGCAAAGTACTCATCGATTGGATCCATCCTTGCACTCTCAACACAGATGGGGTGGAAGATACATCATATGGATGTAAATACAACCTTTCTCAATGGATTTATTAAGGAAGAAGTGTACATTGAGCAGAGATAAGGTTTTGAGACCTTTGACGAGAAGTCGTATGTGTGAAAACTCAAGAGAGCACTATATGGGCTGAAGCAAGCACCTCGTGCTTGGTACACCAGGATCGACAGCTATTTCACCAGGTTGGGCTTCACAAAGAGTGAATCAGATGTGAACCTATATAATATTGTGGTTGATGGTAAGATTTTGATTATTTTACTTTATATTGATGACCTTATAATTACAGGTGATGAGAAGCTCATAACTTCTTGCAAAGAGGATCAGAGTTTGAGATGAAGGGCATGGGGCTCTTGCATTATTTCCTTGGCTTTGAAATATGGAAAAGAGATGGGAAGCTATTTGTATTTCAGGGCAAGTATGCCAAGTATATTATGAGGAATTTTCACATGGATGGAAACAAACCCATGGGGACTCATCTTGCAGCAAACTGGAGGGAGGATGCTACTTCAGGTGAGGTAGTGGATGCTACTGTTTACAGGCAACTTGTGGGTTCACTTATGTATTTTGTGAACACACGACGACACATATGCTGCACAGTTAACCATCTTATTCAAGTTATGGTTAAGCCTACCAAGCTCTTTTGGAAGGCGGAAAAGCATGTGTTGAGATATATTAGGGGCACTATAGAGTATGGATTATGGTATAGAAGGACAGAGGAAGTGAAGCTTCAAGGCTTCATCAATTCAGATTGGGAAGGTATTCCATCAAACACGAAGAGCACATCAGGGGGTATCTTCAGCATAGGATCGACAATATTTTCTTGGTACAATAGGAACAGAGATCATTTTCACTCAGTTCAGTCGATTAGAGTACATTCTAGTTATTCAGGCCACACGCAAGGCCATCTGGATGAGGAAGATACTTGTTGGATTTCTTGGTCATCAGATGGATCCGATGGTGATACATTGTGATAACCAAAGTTGCATAAAACTCTCGATTAATCTAGTGTTCTATGATAGGTCCAAGCATATTGACATCTAGTACCACCATCTCAGATATTGTGTTTAGAGGCATATTATGTTGTTTCAGTACATTCCCACGGAGTATCAGGGTGCAAATATCTTGATGAAGGTTCTTGCGAAGAGAAAATTTGAATACCACAGAGACAATATCGAGGTAGCTAATAATCTCTTTCTTGTTGAGAGGGAGTGTTGAAATTCAACAAGAAAATTCACCACATACTGGTGTGGGATTCCAAGTCACACATGAGTGAGTGGCACATTAGTGCTAATGTGGGCGACCAATTTTGAAATAAATTGGAAAATAAATTGTAATATTATCTCATAACAACTTGTAATAGTTAAATGGGAAAAACACTAAAAAAATATAACAAATGAACTATGACCTAAGATTGTCTGACTATTGATTGATGAAAAGACCCTGAGATTTCACGCAGCGAGTTGATTTGGATGGCGAGCGCAAGGGTTTCAAAGTTCTTGGTCGGGGTAGCGAACACCGACACACAGACTAAATCATAGGTTGTGCCTCTCATCCATCACTTTGGAGGATAGATCCTAACCCACAACGATGTTCACAGCCAGACAGGTGAACACAAGGCTGAAGGGGTTTGCGCTTGTGGTTGGGCAGCACCTCCCACTGCCAACATGCAAAGTTTCGGCCCTGCAGATCTTGGCGCCTGGCGATCAAAAGAGCCATCGTTTTTTCCAACACCCAACCATGAAGCGTCTCTCGTCCATCGCTCTGGAAGACAAATCCTAATATCTAATGATGTACACAACAGTAAGAGAGATGAACACAAGGTTGATGGGGTTTGCGCTGGTGTTTGTGCAACAGCTCCTACTGCTGACATGCAAAGTTTTGGCCCTGCGAATCTAGGCACCTAGAGGAGCCATCGTTTTGCCTAACGCCCAACCATGAAAGTAGCTGGTACAGAGAAGGCCGAGGTTTTCCATGCTATTCAGATCAGAAAGGTCCTTGATCTCGATATGATGCCAAAGGAGGTCGTGATATCTAGCGTGAATTTTACCAGCGAGAAAGACGTTGATCGCCATGGCCTACCCCTACTCTTCAATGGTTCCTCGCCCCAGTGCGTAACCCTAGGACCTAGATGCCAAGGCTTTTATCTCACAAAGGAAAATGGTAAATGTGATAAGGCAGCCTTGGGTACCAGCGGGCCATCAGGACTTGTTAATCTGGCCTCCCGGACGGGCATTGGCAGCCAGGGGTCCCCAAATATTTTATCCCCCTCCTTTCGAATTCAGATCTCTCTTCTCACTGGCAAAACCATGACTCTTTTGGTTTGCTCTACAGATCTAGTGAAGAACCTCTCGCACGCCCTTAAACACAGGTTGGGGATTCCTTCTTCCTTTCAGTGATTTCTCTTTGGAGGTAAACAACTAGAGGACTCTCTTCCGCTCTCATTTTATAACATTAAAAAGATGCTTATGTGGTTTTAACCCTTTGTCTGCGAGGAGGGGTAGTCGAGCAGCCATCTTCCGCTCAAGATTTCTCTTATAAGGATGTTGTCCATACACAGCCTCCCAAGAAAGCTACACAACCCTCTAAGGCTTCCAAGCCATTTTTTATTAACAAAATGGAGGACGTTCCCACTGTAGAAATTTCTCATCTGGCACTTGATAACAAGTTTCAAATGTATGCAAAATTGGCCATTATTTTCTGATTTAATGGACTATGGCTTCACTCAGCAGACCTCTACCAATGGATTCATTCCATTTTGACCAACAACAACAAGGTTATCTTCTTCTTGAAGGGTTTCTTTATAGTTTTGTTTGCTTTTAATTAAGACTATCAAAAAGCCTTAATAGGTGGTCCTTGGTTTTGGTAAAAGAAAGGCTATTCCTCACACCCTGGTTCCCAGACTTCGACCCTTCTACGGCATTCATTACCAAGCTTCCCATTTGGGTCAAGCTTCCAAATCTACCTTCTCCTCTATGGCACTTCTCTGTCTTTCAAGGAATTGGAAACACCATGGGATGCTTTCTGGAAACGGATCCCTCCAAGGGGGAGACGAGCATATACACCTATAGCAAAATATGCGTTGAAATAGACATAAGTAAAGGCCTGCCCGATCAAATCAATCTCAAAGTTGGTGATTTCCATTGGACACAGACCTTGGACTATGAGAACGCAACTTTCTAATGCTGACATTTCCATCAAATAGGGCATCTTCACAACTCCTGCACTACGTTCCTCGCCCAAAATAAGAGAAGCAATCACAAATAAAACTCTAAAAGCTAGAAACCCTATGAACCGCCTCCCATGGATGACTTTGAATCCTTTAGCTCAGATGAGGAGGAGATTAAAGTAGATGAGGAGGTTTCAAAGCAAGAAAATGATATGCCCTCAGTGGAACCTGGAGAGCCCAATGTTCCTTTGAGTGCTCAGAAATGATCTCATGAGTCCTCTTCCTCAGATTTAGATAAGGAGACTACTCCTCAGTCAAAAAAAAGTCTTCAAGTGGTTTTAGCCCATCCGCCCCAAGACAACTGGGTTCAAGTTTCAAAAAAGAAAGGAAAGAAATTGCGTATTGAGGATTCAACCTATTCTGGGTATATTCTTGTTATATGTCTCTTATGGCTCCCATGTTTGTCTTCTTGGATCTCTTTGTATCTCTCTTGGCTACTTAGCGAGATCGAGGTTGATAGTTCATCATTTCTGACTTCCCTGCTATATATCCTCTCTTGACTGTAACTCCATTTTGTACCATATTCTTTTTAATATAATTAGTCTAATTTACAAAACAAAAAACAAAAAAAACTTGTAATAGTTAACTAAGTGTGATAGACTTAGTTAGATCAATAATTTCAAGTTGAGGGTCAAAGGTGAGGCATGTAGAGTGATTTTATTATTTACAGGGTCCAGTTTTAGTTGTAGCACTATTTTGGTGTGAGTGAAAGCAGTTAACTCAAATTAATTGAGTTAAAATCAGTTTAACTAGTTCTAACTAAATGCTGAGCTAGTGGAAGGTCAAGTGAACTAAAATAGATTTAATTCATAGGTAGTGATCTACCAAGTTACTGGTGATTCACTATTAATAGTTGCATGCATGTCAAATCTGATGACAACCCATTTGAGACAAAGGTTAAAGGTAAGTAAACTATCAGTTGTATTATTAGTGAATTTCCTGAGTGCAATTATAAAGCCACAGGATGCCCATGATGGACTGTGCAGTCAAGGAAGGTTGGAATTCCTATTTAATAGGAACTATTTTTCCTAGGGATTGTGTGAGCAAGGTAGGCGGAAGGTAGGCAGGAAATTGGCTATGTATTGGTCCAATTTTGCCTAGATCAGTGTGAGACAATTGGTAGAGTGTATGAGGTTCTTTTGAGCACACATGCATTGTATTGTTTCATGATTCCTTGTTTGATTATACAATAAATATGGAGGGGTTTTGAGAAGTTTCTTTCCCCAATAAAATCTTGTGTTGTGTGATTAATTTACTTCTTTCTCTTACTTGCATGTGATTGAGAGATCGTGATTTATATTCTGAAAATATTGTAGAAGGATTTAGTATCTTGTTTTAGTACATTACATGATCAGATTGAATCCATTGGTGTAATTTCTACACTTTTTTCAACCTAACTTGACCCAACACTATTTATTTTCAACTTTGTTTCCTTAAATTTAACACAACTTTCTTTTTTTGGTAGTTTTTCAGGTTCTAAACTTCTGATGTTGTTTTGAGGGCCTAAACTACATTTTCATGGGAAATGGGGAGACCGGAAAAGTTCCAAAATATATTTCACACATTATTTGCTCAGCCTCTTCATGGAGATATTTGAAATGAGGCATTATGGTAGTAGAACGAAGATCCTATGCCAAAGTTACAACCTCGGGAAGTTGGAGGTCCAAATTACTCATTTATACAAACACCTTGTGTACATAGTATGTATAGATTATAAATACATATATGTTCACTAATTCAATAATCTCACCAGAGAATTATCAACAAGGCACAATGCTCTCTCAAGCTAGCTGCAACAACACTTATTAGCCCATGTATTCATGAACTACTCAATAACTTATCAAAACATGTTAAGAGCCATAAATAGAATACATCATACAACCAGCATATAAACATAATGGAAACCATGGCAAAACTTTTATTATGTCAGCATGATAACCAATACAAGTGCTCATAGATCACAAAAGTTAAATAACTCTTATTAACATATGCAAAATCCAACCAAGTCAGGTACTTCCACGTACCACCCAACCATAGATTGGGTTGAACCAAATCTCTCTTTCATCCAATCACACCCACACAATTTTCCAAGCATGAATGTGGGATCTCTGGAATAAACCCAAACAAAACCAACTACGGCTTCCAATAGCCAAACCTATTGAAAATTCAACAAGAAATGTGTGTCTAATTTAATTTTCCCTTAATTAAATTGGACAATAAAATGTAATATTATCTCATAATCACTTGTAATAGTTTATTGAGTGTGATAAACTTAGTTAGCTCATGAATTTCAAGTTGAGGGTGGTTGGTGAGGCATGCAGAGTGATTCTATAGTTATGGAGTTCGAATTGCAATTATTGCATTAGTTTAATGCATGATAAATCAATTAACTCAATTTATTGAGTTAAAGTTGTTAGACTGCTGTAATTTACAATATCACAAGGTGACTAAGTATCTCATACAGGAAAATTTTCATATTGTATTTTATTTTCAATATTTAAATTATTTCCAAAGAAAAATATGAAAAAGAAAATAAAAGAGGGTATAAAAGAGAAAAAGAAAGAAAAACCCCGAAAAGGAAGTAATACTAAAAGTGTTGCAAATAAAAATGCCACTACTTTTTAAATATGCTTGTTCAATCATGCAATTTAAGCATGATTGTACAATTTTGAATTTTTTTTTATAGGTTATAAAATGAAGATTGGCCAAACAGCCTAATCTTGGCCAATCAGTAGATAGGTAGAAATGAAATTGGTTCAATAGTTTAATCTGAACCAATGGTAGAAATAAGGGATAGAGGTTAGGTTAGAGTTTCAAATAACAATGATTTAGGGTCTGCAAGTCCAAATGCACCCTCCAAAAGAAAAAAAAATGTTAGATCTATATTTTGGGTAGGTAGACATGTCGAAAGGAAAGAATAGGGAGAAGCATAATATTTTTCATGTAAAAAGCAGTTTAAAGGTTTCATGTTTACTATGGTCGAAGAAGCAAATCAAAGAAACAAGGTGTGTTTTTATCCCAAAGTTTGGATAAAGGAGATATTTCAAATTTCAGAGGTTAGACTGCACATGAAGACTTTATGGCATATTTTATGTCAAGATGTATATCCTAAAGCCCCAGAAACAACATATTTTTCCTTTATCTCTCGAAAATTTATATTTCCCCCCTATCATAAGTCCTAACCTACACCCCGCAACATTAAATCTCTCCGACCCCATCATATCATCACTCGTCACATCAACGATTAACCATCCCCCATCTTCCCTACATCTCCACCCATCTCCTTTTTATCCGACGGCCCACACTGTTTTTCGGCCCCCTCCTCTGCCTTTGAACGTTAACATCAGGGGAGGGGGGGCTCTGAAATAAATGGTATTTTATACCGTGATTTCTGATACGTGGCGCTTACCACTAGCCCCCCCCCCCCCCCACCTCTGAAAGCGGTTTCTGCCTCGCTTGAAACCACTGCACTCACGTAACCGCACTGCGACCGTTGCACCAAATCACCTCCGCTCCCATTGAATAACCTTTGCATGGTGTCGTGCACCACATCTTCGCCTACCTGTCCCCTCCATCCTATCAAATCCACTTCCGCTAAATACCCGTTGCACATTCAACTGGTTGTGTTGTTTTCTAACGGGCCCGCGCCAAGCCAACGTCCACCCAATCACATGTTAAAACACCAATTCTGTACTAGAGGAAAATTTTACCTTTTTTATTGAGTTCAAATTGATACAGGGAATCGAGTTTCAGGAAATTAATAGCGAAGATCAGTGAAGGAAAATTCAGTTCATCCACAGAAAATTCTCAGTGCTCTCCAAAGTCTGCTCACGGTTCCCCTGCTATTTTTCCCTCCCCATTCTAATATAAGATTCCCCCTTTCTAAGCTCCCTTATTTTCTTACTCCCATTCTTCTCTGCACACAGTAAAATTTGTTACATTTTACAGAATGCCTCCAAAGCCAAATCAACATCCATTAAATCCTATGTTCTACCCTCAAGTGGACCCGGATCACCTGGATCTAGCTAATAGGAATTATAAAATCCATGAGACCAAGTCAGAATATGACCTATTCGATGTCTATTGTTGGCTCGAGGACAAATTATTGGATGAGGTTGATGGAATTGGCCTTTGGGAAACTAAATTTCCTTACTACATTTTCCCCAAAACCCATAGCTGCCCAAAATTCATTAGGAAGTGCCATGCCTTCTATAACATCAATCATATGATTGTAGTGACCCCAACAGGGGAAATCTTGTTTATCATCAATGCCCAATCAATCTAACAAATGATGCAGGCCCCCACCACTAAAGGAATCATTCCCTTTCTTATGAAGCTCTGAGAGAATTATATCAGAAGCTGGACTTTGCCAGCAGAGCTAAGACTTTGGAACTCTTCATGGCCACTAATGCCCCAATTCCTAAGAGAAACCCTCCATACCCTACATCCTCCTTCCCTGGTAGGACCCAGCAGATTGTTACTATCTTTTCCTATTTTATAGGACATCATACAAACCAATGGGTTGATGAAGCCATGATAGGATTCCTATCTATCCTTTCAGTAGAGTCTAAACCATCAACCATGTTTAATTTTTCCCAATTCCTTGTTGATGCCATCCATGACCAAATTTTGAATTTTCATACAGAGGAGGTGTTCAAATACACCTATGTTGTGGTTTATATGTTTGTTTATTTTTAGTCCAACGGGTGCCAATTTGAGATGAAAAAGCTCAATGATGACTCCCAGCCTCAATATGTCATCTTTTGGACCACTCTATTAATGAAAGAATAGAAAAATTATACATACAAAGCTTTTGTTGATTCATTTGTGCACCCAGCCATCAGCACACTCAACAGTACAATAGAGCCAAGGGTGAATGAATAAATCAAGAAAACTATGTAGCTGACAGGTCAAGTGAGAACAGTAGATTGGTACTTTTTCAAAAATTATATAGAGATCCGATTTTATGGGTGTGAGTTGGCCCCTACAAACTGCCAAAGTTCCTTTCCATGAGGATCTTTGCATTGGATTATATAAGACAAATGATAAACGCAGATGAGCTTCATTTTGTCTCTGCAAAGAAGAAGTCCCAGTTCAAGATTAAAGCACAAATCGGCCCTTTAATTCGTAACAATAGAGTAGTAGGGGAGGAGGCCGATAATATGCTAAAGTAGATGAGTTTCAGTCACATTTTCACCTGGTCTTATGACCCTGTAGATATCATCTCCAAGAAGAGGGTGAAAAACAAGTCAACACCATATGTCCACACACACAAGCCTGAAATTGAACAATATGAAAATCAAGCAGAATGGATGGCCAACACACTGCAAGAAGATGAAGAACAGGTGATTTCCACCTCAGGCATTCAAACCCCAACCCCAAAAGAAAGGAAGGTTACATAAGATGAAGAATACAAGGGGAAAGAGCCCTCTAGCAAATAATTCAAGCTAAAGTAGAGGAAGAGGGCCATAATTCATATGGATATATATCAAGGGGGTGAATTAGAGAAACAAACAATGATACACATCATAGAAACCCTGAGGTCATCTCCAGCAAGTGATCAAACAATGGCCTCCCATACATCTTCAACCAAAATGTCGATTCAGCAATAGGGGCTATAAACATCTACCTCCAGGCCTGCCATAGAAGGCCAAGAGAAATATGTCTATGACATATTTAGAGAGATAAATCTGAAGAATGATATGCTGAAGACCAACACCTACAACCAATTTTGGAAGAAGACATCAAGTTCACAAAGTACGTTGTTGTCGACCTTTGATACTGAGAAGGGGAGGATGAAAATGGAATTTCTAGAATCCCTAGTTCCACAGCCTCAAATAGCATAAGACTACAAGAATGCATCATTTGAATTCAGTGCCAAACACAGCCACCCTATTGATCAGATGGAGCTACACAAGAAGACCAGAGAGATGGTGGCCTCTACTTTGACAAGTACTGCCATGAGCTTGTCAAAACTTAAGGTATCTTTAGCTAATACTCAATCACAGCTTAATATGCAGAAAATTTATGCTATGGCTAAAGTGTCGAGAATCAAATATTTGGAGGATTTGGTATTGAATATTAGGTATGACCCAACTAGTGTTCAAGCGCTGGAGGAGATTTTGAAGAAAAAGAATGTTGATATAGTAGCCCTCAGGAAACAACTCAAAATGTTAGCAAGAGAAGACCCCTTGACAAAAGTCATTGAAGAAAATGAATCATAGAAGGCTGAGATGATGAACAGTCTACACAGATCAAGCAAATGGAGACAAAAATGGAGAAACTGTTGAAGTAGAAAGAAGAAGCAGCCCAAGTAGCACTCATCCCTTTGGAAGTTTGCATCAATTCCATCTGTTTTTCCAGCAACTATTGGGATCTCAAGTGGGACAGATTAGTTGTCCAAGGCCATGGAGAGTATGACCCTCCAAACACAAGACATCAAGAATTTGGAAGCATAGATTGGCATCTTGAGAGATCAGAAGGCAAGGTCTGAAACTACCCATGAAATATCCAGAAAACAGATTGAGAGATTAGAGAAGGCAGAAAGGGATTTCTCAGCTAGTAACATTTTGGGGAAAATTAAGCTGATCATCTGGGGTAGTATCATAGAGTCAGCTGATGAAATATGGCACTCCATCCATATAATTTTTTAGCATAAATAATCGATTGACAGGCGTCGGGTAGCCATTGAAAATACCAATCAGGAATTGGGAAATATGCCCACCACAACTCCCAAGATCATAAAGTTAGTGAATTCTAAACCAATTTTGAGCTTAAGGAACTGGATGTCATGAAATAACAGAGACTATACTAGAAGTAAAAATGGTCCTCACTAAGAGTAATTTGGTCAGACAACTGGAGGAGAAATGTCACAAATTGGACGTGGCAATTGGCAGGTTCTTCAACAGAATTGAGCCCTTAAGGGAAAAAGGGTTGCCTTCTCTGTATGTAATTAATGATAAACTCATCCAGAAGGAGATTATATCACCAAGCTCAGGGAGATTTCCAAAGACACCACCAATTTCTCCAACATTAAAGGAAACGTGACTGGGAAAGTTGTCCTGGAGCTCTTGGGCAATCAAATTTTCATCCAACATGAGCTGAGACATGTCTTCCTCGCCAGGCCCACATTCAGAAAATATACAGAGGTGGATGACGTTTATCGACAGGTTGTAGGGACAAATATTCCAAGTGAGAAAGAGTGGGAAAAGCAATGCATGTATCAGGATTGAATAACAGTGGGCACGTCAGCACAGCGATAGATCAGCTAAAGGTGCCAGCACCGCATCAAATTTAATGATCCAGCAAAGGCGGTCCGAAAGGTAGAGCCAGGTGTTAGCGCCATTTATCGTTGCCTCTTTGTGACCACCCCAGCTATTTTTGGGCTTAATTTTTAATTCATGAAGAGTTGTCGGAGTTAATACCGCAAGCAGTGCTTGTAATATGTATTTTGTCTTGGCCATTGCATGGCCACACTTGTCTAAATTTTCTTAGTTGTAATTAATAACATATTTCCAAATAGATAGGGCAATCGGTGTAGTTTGCAGTTAAATACTACATGTATTGGAAGTATCAAGGGTTGGACCCTGCATTGTAAGAACCTTATTTATTGGAGCACTGTAATTTTTTAAGCTGGGCATCAATAATAAGAGACCATTTACAGGATACTTGAGTTGTGTTATATGGCAATGTGTTTCCTCTCTGTCTTAAATCTTTCCATTGTTTTTCTTACCGTACATCTATTTATATTATTTTAAAGCTGAAATTTTAGATTAAGATTTGTTTTTGGAGAACCTTAATTATGTCTATGTTTACCATCTGAATGTTTTCTTCTGAAGTCTGGTAAGGGAATTCTTAACTTCTCTCTAATCATTACTAAACATTGTTATTCCATCCACTTCATAATTCATACTACCCTAAAGATCCAATTAGCATAGTTAGCTTTCCCTATGATGCTCTTGAAAAAGTTGATGCACCAATCCAGCCTTTCAAGACTCCATAGTCCAATGGATTAGTTTCAACAGATCTACTCATTCAACCAAAACAATCAATCAACACAACTAATTCCCACTATCAATGTAACTAACCTAACATCAGTATTCACAATATAATGTTAAATCATAAACAGAGAGAGCCCTCTCTGAGTCTAGGAGGGCCAGATCCTGGATTCAAAAGTGGTTTGACGTTGTCCTTTATAGTTTATTATTGTCAATATTATAAATTACAGAGCCACAACAAAATTCATTTGGACTAGTTGTAATTGTTTTCTGCACTAGTCATAGATCAAGTGAATTAAATAAATGTAATTCACATGAAGTGATATGCCATGCAAATGATTATTTACTATTAATAGTTGCATCCATGTCAGTTCCAATGGAGACAAAGTAGACATTTTCTTTGTTAACTATCAGTTGTATCATTAGTAGGCTGCCCGCATGCAGCAAGACATCCATTGGATTTCCCATGAGCATTGCGCAGTTGAGGAAGGTTGAAATTCCTAAATAATATGGATTTCATTCCACATGAATTGTGCAAGCAAGGCATGTTGATTAGAGGCAGGAAATTGGCTAAGTGTTGGTCGATTTTGTCTGGGTCAGTGTGAGACAGTTGTGAGAGTGAAGGAGACTCTTGTGAGAAGAGTGCATTGTAATTGTTTCATGATTCCATGGTGAATATACAATAGAAGATGGAGGGGTTTTGAGTAGAAATATTTCCCTCGGAAAATATCTGTGTTTTGGTTTGATTTTCTTCTTTCTTTACTTGTTGTGATTGGCGATCGTGTTTATTTTCCGCAATTTATTTGTAGCAAGATTCAGTATCTTTCTTTAGTACATTACTTGATCAGATTGAATCTATTGATATACATATGTTTGTATAATTTCCACATGGTATCAGAGCACAAGAAATCACTATAGTGGAGAAGAAATTGAGTTTGCGACTGAATAGAATTTGAATTTGAAAAAGTATCCTTGGTGCGACAGGCGGATCAAGATCGAAATGGCTTTCAATGGCTTGATATTGGAGTATGCACTCGAGTACAGCTCTAACTATATTGCGTGGAAAGACAGGATGGAGGCAGTACTAGACGATAATGGGTTGAAATAATTCATTGATAATGACATTCCCAAACCCACAGCAACAGATGCCACAAATCTTGATGCTTGGAAAAAGAAGGTTGCAAAGGCGAGGAGGATATTACTGAAGAGAGTACGAGACCACATTGTCTAAAGTCTCCATGGAAAATCGACACCATATGAAATGGGAAAATATTTGACAAATCTATTTCACAACAGCAGTGATCATAGAAAATTGGCACTGAAGGACAAGCTCAGGGAAATCAAAATGGAGAAAGGTGACACCATTCCAAAATATTTAACCAAATTTGTACAATGTCGAGATGAGCTTGAGAGTGTCGTAATTATTGTCGTGGATGCTGACTTGGTGAGCCTAGCTCTTCTAGGCCTTCCTAAGATTTGGCATAGTTATCAGGACTCTATCAATGGGAGGGAGAAGCTTCCTGATTGGGAATGACTTTGGTCGGATTTGGTATAATAAGAATTCAGGTGGAATACTAGGGATGGATCATCATCTAAGATAGATGATGAAGAAAAAATTTCTTTGGCTACTAAGGCGAAGAAGGGGAAATTAAATAAATCCTATTCTAAATCTGAGTCAGGCAAAGAAGGCAAGAAGCGCGACATGTTCAGAGTGAAGTGTTTTCAATATCACAAGCATGGACATTATGCCACTAATTTTCCACAAAAAAATAATAACAAGAAGGCTTCAGGATTTTCAACTGGTGAGGCTTTGGCCTCACAATTTGAGTTGTACTTCTCTCTCATTTCATGCATGGTGTCAAGTGCAATTGGATCAGTGTGTTACATGGATAGTGGTGCATCTTTCCACATGATGGGAGATGAAGAAATTTTTCAGTAGCTTGGAGGAGAAGGACCTCCAGATGCATATCGAAATGGGTGATGATGGGCGGTACAGTGCTACCGAGATTGGTACAGTTACCTTCCAGAGATAGTCAGGTAAACCCTTCTTATTAAAATATGTAATGCACGTACCAAGCTTGAAGAAAAATTTAGTTTCATTTTCAATGTTGGAGGATAGAGGCTATGATGTGGTTTTTATTGAAGGAAAATATTTCCTTTGACACAAAGCCACAAGAAAATCCAAGAATATTGGGATTTGTGTGAATAATCTCTATAAACTTGATGTAGATGGATGCGTAAGGTGAACAAAGTGGTGAGTCCAGATGAGGGTGAGTTATGGCACAAGAGATTGGGCCATCTACACCATGGAGCATGTTAGTCATCAGTAATTTTAACTATCTATAGATGACTAAATATTGGCACTATATTTCTAAAAAAAAAATTCCTTGAATATTTTTAGTTTCATAAATCTCACTGCCTTCATTATCCTTGTAGAAAATGTTTCACTCTTCCACTACCTTGGCATTCCATGGTCACCCCGCTACTCCTAAAGGACTTCTTATGTGCTTTTACCTACCTTTGTTAGCCTCCTTTCATGCTTATAAATTAATTGCCTCATTTTCCCCTATCCTTAATATACCTTCCTAAACACTTCCCATCACTCCTACCCCTCAAACTCATCATTTTTCTACAAAACCTTGCCTATTGCTACAATTTGACACTTTTCGAGACTAGGCCTGTGTTTTTCCCTTTTGTACCCCTTCCCCTCACTCAATACTTGAAATTACACTTTCCCCTACTCTCTAACATCTATCCCTATCCCCAAAAATTTCCCCAAGAATTTAGAAAACCCTTAACCCCTTCATTCCCCTCCCTCTATAAGGTAGTCCTAAATCCCCTATTTTGCCTACACCAAACCCTAATTAGCTTTTCCAACTAAGCTAGGGTTTGCTATGGAAAAGAGGCATAGGAGCAGAGGATCCATATGATAGGTCATATCACCAAGCATAAATCCATACCAAATCATAAACATAATGCCTCCATCATTTTCCAAGAATTCATTCAAAGAGTCAAGCCATTTATCACTCATAAGGCCAGTTTCGCTTCAAATTATGTTTCTGACCAAACAAAGATGAATTTAAAAAAAGTGAGAGATTTTTTTTCCATCATAGGTCCAAGAAGAAAAACCTCCTTCATATTTTACACATGTGTCATGGTTTTAGAGCAATGTCAAAAATATAGGTGTCACGGGAGAATTGTTTCACTTCTGGAGTGATCTTGGGAAAATCCGGTTTTCTCATAGATGGAGTGTCCAAATGACTTTCTTGATGGGTCAAATGATAACTATACTAGAATGTATTTCCAATGACCTATCATGAGCTAATTTTCGAGTTGAGGAAGGCCTCCAAAAGTTGTCTGCACCAGCACTCTGCATTTCTGCACCATCATTCAACACTTTTTGACAAGTCTTGGGAGAATCAAATTTTTATAGGTAAAATAAACTCCAATAAGAAAAAAAAAAAATGTTTATTTTGAAATTATACAGGATAATCTTTCCAACGAGCTATCATGGGCCCAATTTTGACACCGGGAAGGCCTCCAAATTCCCTCTGCAAAAAGGCATTGCGAGTTCAAGACGGCACTGCGCGTTCAAGGTCAGGAACTGCACCTTCAGACGAATTTCCTTTGTTAAAATGCACTACAATGTGTATTAAGAGGCATGCGCTACGCGTTCAGAGCTGCGTTGCACGTTCACCCAGAAAACCTGACAGACCACACCAAAAAACCAGCAAGCGCTATGCCTTTGGCCATGAAGGCCTCTTGAGCCTTCTAAGCATCCAATCAAGTCAAAAAACCCTCCAGATCTTTAACAAGGGCCCCTCAAGCCTTCTCAAGGGTAAAAACCATCACCTGCCCTCATTTTCAAAGTAATTCTAAAAATTTCTTTGGAAAATTAAGGGGGCCCTAAAGAGTCAAACCGTGAGTTTCAAACTTGAAAATACTGTTTACCATAAATCCATCTGTTAATAAAGACCATCATTAATGGACAGAGGGTTTACAATGTTGAAGGTTTTTCAGTCATATAAGCTTGCCTATGAATACACTTAATTCATTCACTTTGAAAAATACCATTCCATTATCCTCTTTCACCACAAATGCACATTTAGCCCTAGGGTTTCAACAAAGAAATTTTTTTTTCAAATGTCAGTAAGGATGCAGACAATAGTTCAAAGAACCTTGATGGAAGTGATGAAGACAGTGCAAAAACAGTGAAGAAGAGGGTAGTGAAGATGATGAGGCAGAGGTCAATAACAAAGATCAGTGAAGAGGAGGCAGTGAAAGAGAAGGCCAAGTGAAAATGATAAGGCAAAAACAAAGAGCATTGAAGCAGAAATGATGGTGAAAATAGCTCAGAAAGCCAAGAAATTAGTAAGGCAAATGTGAATGATAAATCAAGCAGTGAAGAGGAAGGCAATAAGGAGTTAGATTCAAAGGAGGAGCAAAATAGGGAAGAAATCAAACAAAGAAGGATATCAGCAGTAGGGCTAATGACAATGATAATCTTGGAAAAGTGAAAAAAGGCCATGAAGAAAGCAGTAAGGCTGCTAACAAACAGGCCTATGAAAAATATGATAAAACCAAGGAGGTCAAATAACAAAGAAAATCTTAAAAAAATGGTTCATCCATCCCATACTAGCACCCTAAACACAATGAGCAGCACAAATCCAAATTTTGGCAAGTTTTTGACATTTTTGGTTTTTTGACTGATATTGAGGGCCTAAAGTGCAGCACCCTTGGCGCTACACTTTTCCTACAGGCATCCATTGGAGGTAAATTTTACATTTTTGGATTCATCATCCCAAGGACATCAGGAATACCAAATTTTAGATCATTTGGAGCAGTTTTGGTCCTCCAAAAGGCCCAAAAACATGCCAATTTTCACCTTTCTGCCATGTTTTCAGGGTTGGCAATGCACCTTCAGAAGCCCTGGAAGATTTTATTTTTGAATAGGTTAATGGAGCCCAATCAAAAAACCAATGGCATTTTTGGAAATTAGACTCGACATGATTTCCAACAAGCCATCACGAAGCCAATTCTGACATCAGGAAGGCCTTCAAAAGTTGGCTTCAAGATGACTCAGTTTTCCTGTGCAAGCGTTGCGCCTTCAGACCTCTGAAGCTACTCCCTTGCAAAAAATTCAACAAATACACTGAAATATGTTTTCAACATTTTTTGGGCAAATCACTCCAGATTTGGTTGAGGAGTTATTGAGTTATCTTTCATTTATTGTAATATATATTATGTGCCTTGGGCCTTGCATGGCCTCTTTGGACATAAATGACATTTATGGTGTATTTATGGTTTCTATAAGCCTCTTAGGGTTTCCACCTCCTCATTTTCTGGTTAAATAGAGCATTGAGGCCTCAATGTAATTTTTGGATTTTTATTGAGAGTAATATACAGACTTTGAGATTGAAGAGAAATTGGCTTTGGTGCTTGGTGATGGCTTTGGAATGTGCATCTGTGGATTTAGCTCACTCTTAGGATTCATTAAGCTTGGTTATATGGTGATGTATTCCATATTTGTGTTTTTTTTCTTCAGTTATTCATTATTTTTATGGTTCATTTAGTCATAGGACAGAAATAGAGAATAGGATTTGCCTTCTTGGCACCCTACTTATGCCTGCTTCCTTGATTTCTATGTTTTCTTCTTCAAAGTTTTGCTAAAGAATCCTTGAATGCTCTTTAGTGTTACTAAGATTTTATGTTAAATTTATATTTATATGAAAGCAAGTCTTATATAATCCTTCACTACTCTCTTAGCTTACTTATCTATTTTTTTTAAGGTCTGCTTAGTATTGTTTGGTTGAAGAATCCTTTATTGCTCTTCAATTTTATTATGCTATCATCTTAGAATATTTTTGTTATTTATTATTTTTTTAAAGGATCATTGATTTCCCCTTAACATACTGTATTCACACCTCCATGTTCATTTCATTCTCTCTAGACCTACTTAGATCCATTTTTCCTTGTCAACTTTCCCTTTGAACTATCCTTGACTCATTTTTATACTTTTAAAAATCTTTGCAGACTCCATAGCCCAATGGATTGATCCTCTCTTACTCTACCTATTCTTCTTGATAACTTATCCAACCAAACAAATAAACAAGCAAACCCTAATCCATATAACTAGCCTAAAACCAAACTCTAAAATCAAACAAGTTAAATCCTTTACATAAGTATAGAGAGAGCCCTCTCTGAGTCTAGGAATGCTAGGTCCTAGGACTCCAAAGATTGGTTTGATGTTACCCTTGTCTTTTTGGTCATTTACAATCTGCCAAAACTACGGGAACCTAACAGAGCCTTGAAGGTCATGCAGCATATTTCTACAGGTCTTCCCAAGGTACCCTTGCAAAGTTAGACACATGCAAAGCATGTACCATGGAGAAGTATGAAAAGGCCACTTTTCATGAGAAGGAAAACCAAGCTTCGGAAATCCTTGATAGATTTCACTCAGAAGTGTGTGGAACATTCTCTACACAGCAAAGCACAGGTACTATGTGGATCTACTTCATGTAGAAGAAAGATCAGACGTTCTCAAAATTTCTTCAGTTCAAAGAATTGGTGGATAAAGATACAGGGAAGCATGTGAAGGCTCTTAGATTGACAAAGGTGGTGTGTACATCTCCAATGAATTCAAGAACTTCTGTAGCAAAGAATGAATTTAGAGAGAGTTGATTGTGCCTCATAACCCATAATAGAATGGGGTCGCAGAAATAAAGAACAGAACAATTGTGGGTGCAGCACGAGCGATGTTGCATGATCAAGCCTACCATTGCATCTATGGGTAGAGGCATGCAACACAGCGGTATTTTTTCAAAACCATAGTCCTCATCGGATACTTGGCATGAGTACACCAAAGGAGGATTTTTCTGGTAAGAAACCTGATGTTTCATATTTTAAACTTTTGGCTCATTTGTCTATGTGCATGTGACCAAAGATTCCAGGAAGAAGCTCTGACCAATAGCTGAGATTGGGATATTTTTGGGGTACATTGATACTCCCCACAACTATCGGGTGTATTTTCCAGATAGCAGGATGAATGTTGTGAGATGGGATATAAAATTTTATGAGAAGAAAGCCATGTGATTTTCCCTTAAGAGGGAGCTGGATTTGCATGCAGATGAGGAACTCTTGGTTCCAAAGAATGAACCTCAAGATGTGAAGCAACCACATGTGGAGGATCATGGAGTGGCAGAAAAAACTCATGCATATACATCCGACAGAAATGGTAGAATCCACACCACGAAAGCTAATAGATTGAGACTTGATGCGGTAGAGCATGTAGGAGCACCTACTTCATAGCGTAGACAGAGAAAGTCTCTAGACAGGCTTACTAGATACATGGATCTTATGAGAAAGTGTATTGTGACAAAACCATCCTCCTTTGAGGAAGCAGTGCAACAACCAATTTGGGTTGACGCTATGGTTGAGGAGTATGACTCCATCATCAAGAACAATGCATGGGAAGTTGTCCCAAGACCGGTCGGAAAATCAATGGTTGGATCTAGATGGATCTATAAGATGAAGCAAGTGGTAGATGGGAGTGTGGAGAAGTACAAGGGTAGATTTGTAGCCCAAGGATTCTCACAAGTTGAGGGGATTGACTATGAGGAGACTTTCGCACCAGTTAAGAGATACTCATCGATTAGATCTATCCTTGTACTCTCAGCACAAATGGGGTGGAAAATTACATCAGATGGATGTGAAAACTGTGTTTCTCAATGGAGTTATTGAGGAATAAGTGTACATAGAGCATCCATAAGGTTTTTAGATCTTTGATAGTGAGTCGCATGTGTGCCAACTCAAGAGAGCACTATATGGGCTGAAGCAAGCACCTTGTGCTTGGCACACTCGAATTGACAACTATTTCACCAGTTTGGGCTTCACCAAAAGTGAAGTTGATGCTAACTTGTACCAAATTGTGGTTGATGGTAAGATCTTGATTATCGTACTTTATGTTGATCATCTAATTTTGACAAGTGATGAGCAGCTGATAAATTTGTGCAAGGAGGATCTTGCAAGGGTGTTTGAAATGAAGGACATGGGACTCCTTCACTATTTCCTTGGTTTGGAAATATGGCAGCGGGATGGTGAGCTATTTTTTTCTCATGGAAAGCATGTCCAAGAGATTCTTAGTAAGTTTCACATGGGGAGTTGTAAACCCACAGAGACTCCTCTTCCAGGAAATTAGAAGAAAGAGGATACTACTTCATGAGAAGTAGTGGACGCTACAATACACAGGCAGCTAGTGGGTTCACTGATGTACTTAGTGAACACTATACTAGACATTTGCTATGCAATTAACCAGCTGAGTCAAGCTATGGTTAAGGTGACCAAGCTCTTTTTGAAGGCGGGGAAGCATGTCTTGAGGTATCTCAGGGGCACTACAGAGTATGGATTATGGTACAGATGGACAGAGGGAGTGAAGCTTCAAGGCTTCATGAATGCAGATTGGGCAGGAATTCCATCAGACAAAAAGAGCACATCAGGAGGGATCTATAGCATAGGATCGACAATAGTTTCTTGGTACAGCAGGAAGCAGTGATTTGTTGCACTCAGTTCAGTCGAGGCAGAGTACATGGCAGCAAGTCAGGCTGCATGTGAGGCCATCTGGATGAGAAATATCCTGGTTGGTTTTTTTGGTTCTCAAATGGATCCAACGGTGATACATTGTGATAACTAGAGTAGCATTAAACTCTCAGTTAATCAGGTATTCCATGATAGGTCCAAGCATATAAACATCTGGTACCACCATCTCAGAGATTGTGTTCAGAGGCGCATTATGTTACTTCAGTACATTCCCACGAAAGATCAGGATGTAAATATTATGACGAAGGCGCTCGCCAGGAGAAAATTTGAATACCATAGAGGGCAGGATCGGGGTGGTAGATAATCCCTTTCTTTTTGATAGGGAGTGTTGAAAATTCAACAAGAAATGTATGTCTAATTTAATTTTCCCTTAATTAAATTGGACAATAAAATGTAATCTTATCTCACAATCACTTGTAATAGTTAACTGAGTGTGATAAACTCATTTAGCTCATTAATTTCGAGTTGAGGGTGGTTGGTGAGGCATGCAACATGATTCTATTATTTATGGAGTTCGAATTTCAGTTTTTGCATTAGTTTAATGCATGAGAAATCAGCTAACTCAATTTATTGAGTTAAAGTTAGTTGGACTAAATGTAACTTTTTGTTGGAGTAGTAAGAGATCAAATGAATTAACTCATATTTAATTCACATGCGTTGATCTACCATGAAACTGATAATTTACTATTAATATATGCATGCATTCCAGTTCCAGTGGAGACCAAGTTGAGACAAAGGTTAAAGGGATGTTAACTATCAGTTGTATCATTAGTAGGCTACCCACATGCAGCAAGACATCCATTGGATTTTCTATGAGAATTTTGCAGTTTAGGAAGGCTGAAATTCATAAAGAATAGGGATTGCATTCCACATGAATTGCGCAAGCAAGGCATGCTGATTAGAGGAAGGAAATTGGCTAAGTGTTGGTCGATTTTGTCTGGGTCAGTGTGAGACAGTTGTGAGAGTGCAAGAGACTCTTATGAGAAGAGTGCATTGTAATTGTTTCATGATTCCATGGTGAATATACAATAGAAGATAGACGGGTTTTGAGCAGCAAGCTTTCCCTGGGAAAATATATGTGTTGTGGTTTGATTTGCTTCTTTCTTTACTTGTTGTGATTGGCGATCGTGTTTATTTTCCGCAATTGATTTGTAGAAGGATTTAGTATCTTTCTTTAGTACATTACGTGATCGGATTTAATCTATTGATATACATATGTTTGTATAATTTCTACATGGTATCAGAGCACAGGAAAGCACTATAGTGGAGAAGAAATTGAGTTTGTGACTGAATAGAATTCAAATTTGCAAAAGTATTCTTGGTGCGACAAGCGAATCAGGATCGAAATGGATTTCAATGGCTTGAGATTGGAGTATGCACTCGAGGGAAGTTCTAACTATATTGTGTAGAAATACAGGATGGAGGCATTATTGGAGGACAATGGGTTGAAAGAACTCATTGATAATGACATTCTCAAACCCACTGCAGCAAATGCCACAAATATTGATGCTTGGCAAAAGAATGTTGCAAAGGCGAGGAGGATCTTACTAGAGGGAGTACGAGACCACATTGTCTCAAGTCTCCATGGAAAAGCAACACCATATGCAATGTGGAAAGGTTTGACAGATTTTTTTCAGAGCAGCAGTGATCATATAAAACTGGCACTGAAGGATAAGCTCAGGAAAATCATAATGGAGAAAGGTAACACCATTCTAAAATATTTAACCAAATTTGTACAATGTCGAGATGAGCTTGGGAGTGTCAGAATTACTATCGCGAATGATGACTTGGTGAGCCTGGCTCTTCTAGGTATTCCCAAGAGTTGGCATATTTATCAGGACTTTGTCAATGGGAGGGAGAAGCTGCTAGTTTGGGAACGAATTTGGCTAGATTTGGTGCAAGAAGAATTCAGGCATAATATCAGGGATGGATCTTCATCTAAGACAGATGAAGAAGAAAATTGTGCTTTGGCTACTAAGGCGAAGAACGAAAAAGGAAAGAAATCCTATTCTAAATCTGAGTCCGACAAAGAAGGAAAGAAGCACGACATGTCCAGGGTGAAGTGTTTTCACTGTCACGAGCATGGACATTATGCCACTAATTGTCCACAAAGGAAGAAGAAAAAGAAGGCTTCAGGATCTGCAGCTGGTGAGGCTTTGGCCTCACAATTTGAGCTGGACTTCTTGCTCATTTCATGCATGGTGTCAAGTGGAATTGGATCAGTGTGATACTTGGATAGTGGTGCATCTTTCCACATGACGGGAGACAAAGAAATTTTCAGTAGCTTGCAGGAGAAGGACCTCCAGATGCATATCAAAATGGGTGATGATGGGTGGTACAATGCTACCAGGATTGGTGAAGTTACCTTCTAGAGACAGTCAGGTAAACCCTTCTTATTAAAATATGTAATTCATGTACCATTCTTGAAGAAAAATTTAGTTCCAGTCTCAATGTTGGAGGATGGAGGCTATGATGTGGTTTTTAGTGAAGGAAAATATTTCCTTTGACACAAAGTCGTAGGTCAAGCCAAGAAGATTTGGATTCATGTGAAGAATCTCTATAAACTTGATGTAGATGGATACATAGCATTGATGGGCAAGGCAGACAAAGTGGTGAGTGGGCATGAGGGTGAGTTATGGCACAGGATATTGGGCCATCTACACCACAGAGCCTTGAAAGTTATGCAACAAATTTCTACAGGTCTTCCCAAGGGTATTGTTGCGCAGTTAGACACGTGCAATGGATGTACCATGGGGAAGTATGAAAAGACTACTTTTCATGAGAAGGATAACCGAGCTTCAAAAATCCTTGAGAGAGTTCACTCAAACATGTGTAGACCATTCTCTACAAGTTCGACTGCAAAGCACAGGTACTATGTGATCTTTTTTGATGATTTTTCCAGAAAGTGTTGGATCTACTTCATGCATAAGAAAGATCAGACATTCTCAAAATTTCTTGAGTTCAAAGCACTAGTGGAGAAAGATACAGGGATTCATGTGAAGGCTATTAGGAGAAAAAATGGTGGTGATTACATCTCCAATGAATTCAAGAAATTTTGTAGCAAAGAATGAATTCATAGAGAGTTTATTGTGCCTCATAACCCACAACAGAATGGTGTCGCAGAAAGAAATAACAGAACAATTGTGGGTGCAGCACAAGCAATGTTGTATGATCATGGCCTACCATTGCATCTATGGACAGAGGCATACAACACAGCGGTATTTGTGCAAAACTGTAGTCCTCATCGGATACTTGGCATGAGTACACCAGAGGAGGCTTTTTCTGTTAAGAAACCTGATGTTTCATATTTTAAAATTTTTGGCTCATCTGTCTATGTGCATGTGACCAAATATTCCAAGAAGAAATTCAAACCAACAGCTATGATTGGGATATTTTTGGGGTACACTAATACTCCCCACAAATATCGGTTGTATTTTCCAAAAAGCAGTATGACTGTTGGGAGACGGGATATAAAATTTGATGAGGAGAAAGCCATGCAATTTTCCCTTGAGAGGGAGCTAGATTTTCATGCAGATGAGGAACTCTTGGTTCCAAAGAATGAACCTCAAGATGTGGAGCAGCCACATGTGGAGGTCATGGAGTGGCAGAAAACACTTATGCAGAGCCATCCGCCAGAAATGGTAAAAGGTGCACCACGTACGCTGATAGATTGAGACTTGATGCAATAGAGAATGTAGGAGAATATACTTTACTACGCAGACAAAGACAGTATCTAGACAGGTTTACTAGATACATGGCTCTTATGAGCAATTGTATTGTGACAGAACCATCCTCCTTTGAGGAAGAAGTGCATCAACAAATTTTGGTTGACTCTATGGTTGAGGAGTATGACTCCATCGTCAAGAATAGTGCATGGGAAGTTGTCCCAAGACTGGTCGGAAAATCAGTGGTTTGATCTAGATGGATCTATAAGGTGAAGCAGGTGGAAAATGGGAGTGTGGAGAAGTAAAAGGCTAGATTTGTAGCTCGGTGATTCTCACAAGTTGAGGGGATTGACTATGAGGAAAATTTTTCACCGATTGCGAGATACTCATCTATTAGATCTATCCTTGCACTCTCAACGCAGATGGGGTGGAAGATACATCAAATGGATGTGAAAACTATGTTTCTCAATGGATTTATTGAGGAAGAAGTGTACATAGAGCAGCAAGATTGTTTTGATATCTTTGACAGTGAGTCGCATGTGTGCCAACTCAAGAGACAATTGTATGCGCTGAAGCAAGCACCTCATGCTTGTTACACTCCGATTGACAGTTATTTCACCAGTTTGGGCTTCACCAAAAGTGAAGTTGATGCGAACCTGTACCAGATTGTGGTTGATGGTAAGCTCTTGATTATCATACTTTATGTTGATCATCTAATTTTGACAAGTGATGAGCAGCTGATAACTTCTTGTAAGGAGGATCTCAATGCAAGTATGCCAAAGAGATTCTGATTAAGTTTCACATGGAGAGTTGTAAACCCATGGAGACTCATCTACCAGGAAATTGGAGGAAAGAGGATACTACTTCAGGAGAAGTAGTGGATGCTACTGTATACTGGTAGCTAGTGGGTTCACTGATGTACTTAGTGAACACCAGACTAGACATTTTCTACGCAGTTAACCAGCTAAATCAAGCTATGGTTAAGACGACAAGCTCTTTTGGAAGGCGGGGAAGCATGTCTTGAGATATCTCAGGGGCACTACAGAGTATGGATTATGGTACAAACGGACAGAGGGAGTGATGCTTCAAGGCTTCACGGATGCAGATTGGGTAGGCAGTCCATCAGATAGAAAGAGCACATCAGGAGGGATCTTCAGCATAGGATTGACTACAGTTTCTTGGTACAGAAGGAAGCAGCGATTTGTGGCACTCATTTTATCCAAGGCATAGTACATGGCAGTAATTCAGGCTACATGTGAGGTCATCTGGATGAGAAATATCCTTGTTGGTTTGTTTGGTTCTCAGATGGATCTGACGGTGATACATTGTGATAATCAGAGCTCCATTAAACTCTCGTTTAATCCGATATTCCATGATAGGTCCAAGCATATAGACATCTGGTACCACCATCTCAGAGATTGTGTTCAGAGGCACATTATGTTACTTCAGTACTTTCCCACAAAAGATTAGGATGCAGATATTCTGATGAAGGCACTCTCCAGGAGAAAATTCGAATACCATAGAGGCAGGATTCGGTGGTAGATAATCCCTTTCTTGTTGAGAGGGAGTTTTGAAAAGTCAACAAGAAATTTGTGTCTAATTTAATTTTCCCTTAATTAAATTGGACATTAAAATGTAATATTATCTCAGAATCACTTGTAATAGTTAACTAAGTGTGGTAAACTCAGTTAGCTCATGAATTTCGAGTTGAGGGTGGTTGGTGAGGCATGTAGAATGATTCTATTAGTTATCGAGTTCGAATTTTAGTTAGGGAATTATTTTAATGCATGAGAAATCAGCTAACTCAATTTGTTGAGTTAAATTCAGTTGGACTAGTTGTAAATGATTGTTGCACTAGTGAGAGATCAAGTGAATTAAATCAGATTTAATTCACATGCAGTGATATGCCATGTAACTAATTATTTACTCTTAATAGTTGCATGCATGTTAGTTCCAGTGGAGACCCAATTGAGACAACAGTTAAAGGGATGTTAACAATCAGTTGTATCATTAGTAGGTTGCCCGCATGCAGCAAGACATCCATTGGATTACCCATGAGCATTGCGCATTTTAGGAAGGCTAAAATTCCTAAATAATAGGGATTTCATTCCACATGAATTGCGCAAGCAAGGCAGGTTGTTTAAAGGCAGCAAATTGGATAAGTGTTGGTCGATTTTTTCTGGGTCAGTGTGAGACAGTTGTGAGAGTGCGGGAGATTCTTGTGAGAAGAGTGCATTGTAATTGTTTCATGATTCCATGGTGAATATACAATAGAATATAGAGGGGTTTTTAGCAGAAAACTTTCCCCAAGAAAATATCTGTGTTGTAGTTTGATTTTCTTCTTTATTTACTTGTTGTGATAGATAATCGTGTTTATTTTCCACAATTTATGTGTATAAGGATTCAGTATCTTGCTTTATTAGATTGCTTGATTGGATTGAATCTATTGATATACATATGTTTGTATAATTTCTATAAAACCATCTCAACCCTCAACCACAGTGATTCCACCTGTATGGTTTGTAAATCACTAACTTCAACCATATGAGTCTCTACCCAAGTTTTATAGAGCTCCAGAAACTAGTAAATAAACCCACATCCTTCCATGGCTCCAGATCGTTTGTCTAACCCGGCTCTAGGGACTAGTAACTCAACCCACCAAGGGCTCTAGAGTGTTTTTCCAAACCTAGGCTCCAAGACTAGTATTTCAACCCAAGTTATTCCAGGGCTTCCAGAGCATTTCTTCCAACCCATAGCCATAAGGAACATGAGCACCAATCATAAAAACAATCAAGTGGAAAAACCCACAACACCAGGGTTATCCAAGAAATGGAAAGGCAAGGCTAAAACCATTGTCACTCAAGGAAAATATCCATGCTAATGACAGCACACATAACCATAAAATCACATGCCTATACCATGCATCCATAAATTAGAAAGGAAATCACAAATGAAACCTATTACCTGCAAAGCAATCCAGCTGTAATTTTTGATCCACTATTTCCTTGTGCTCCTTGCTTTTCTTTGCCTTCTTTCTCCAAATCCAAGGTATGACAAAGTGCACCGAAAATTCTCTAATTGTGCAAGAGTATCATAGAATGAGAGAATGAAAATGAGAGATCCAAATATAAACTGACAAAAAACTGTGAACTGATCCTTAGAATTATTTTATTATTTAGGCCTCTAGTTTCTTCATTTTCCTTCATTTTTCCTCTAATTTCCTTAGGAATAAAATTTGTGTCTCTTCGCCTTCCTTTTCTCATATTTTCCTTTATTTCATAAATAAAATGCCAATTTTTTCCTCTTTTCCTTTTCCAATACCTTTTCCAACGATCCAGTGAATCAGTAAAGTGCTCAAAATTAAAATTGTTCAAAAGTTCTCGAAACCAGTGCCAAAATGTAGATCTCATCGCCTTGTATCCAAAGAAAATTAAATCACTCAAAACTAATATAGTATGCTCTTGATATCATGTTCTGATCATTTACCTAAACATCTAAAAAATTTGTAGGTTGGATGCAGGACTACTAACTGAGCAGGGTGACTGGGCCGGTTGACTGGACGGGATGACTGGGCAAGTTGAATGTACCTCGTAGGCCAAAGGCAGGCTGCCAAGTGGCCTCATCTGATCGGTTTGATTTAGAAATTTTTGATTGGTTATGGTATATTTGCATTGTCCCAATGATTGGGTGCCACATGGCCCAATCATAGGCTGCCATGTGGCACCCTAGGGTTGTGAAAAAATTGGTTAAGGTCGAACTAGCCACGGGGAGGATCGAACATGGGACCTCCAAACAGACAGTGCAAAGCCTTACCACAACGCCAATGGTGGAAATTAATAGTCTATGGCGCAAATTTTAATTTAAAGTTTCAAAGTTTTATTTTTTGGGGACGAGGTCAGGGCTAAGCCCTAGTCCCCGGTCACCTTTCCAACCCAAGCGATCGCAGGAAGAAGGAAGCCGAGGGCTTGGGCTTAACCCCGGCCCAAAGTTCATGTACCCGCATAACCTAACCATGGCGCGAGAACAGGCTAGTATACGAACTGGTGCAGAGTATGGGGATAAACCCGGGTGTATGGGCACATGGCCCAATTTTTCCACGCACAGGGGTCACTATAAACTTAAATTAACCGACAAATTGCACCCGAAATGGCGGGAATCTCGCTAGCGTCGAGTGAAAAAATTCACTTGGAGGTTCTGGAAAAGGTGGATTCGTAGAACAGTTAGTAGGGGAGTCTTGTTTGTAGAGCAGTTAGCATCAAAACTTCTATAGAGGATAACTTCTTCATTTCTTAACCAAATTGAGCCCAACAAGAGCCCAGCTTGGGGTTTTTTTACTATTCTGAAGCCATTGGAGACATTTTTTTTCATTCTGAACACTGTAAATCCATTTAATCACAAATTTGAGCACTTAATGAAAGAGGCCCAACATTGGAATTTGGACCAGGAGATGTAGCCTAGGAGGGCTGAACTCCTTCATCATTTTTTTGTCTTGTGATACTATGTATGGTATTATTTTATTTTTTTTATGCTACAAACTGAGTTAAAAACCATTAATTTATGTGCTTTTTCAAATTGATTAATTTCCTAAAAGATATAAAATTTTACTTGCACCTTTCATAAAACCTTCAAGTTTACAAATACAGATCAATTTGGTATCAGAGATTTGGTTTTTTGAAGGCTTAATTTTGATGCAAGTTTTTCCTTATGCTTACAAGGTTGAAGCTCAAAAGACCAGAAGGAAAGCTTGTGGGAAAAAGTCCTCAAGCTAGTTCAAGGAGAGCACATTCACCCCCAAGTTTCACCTCAAGTGTCACCCAAAGCTTCACCTGTCATGGCACATGAAGGGGGCCCTGACATTATGTCTGAGGATGAGAGGAATTTCATCAAAGAATTCTTTGAAATTACTAAAACGGTGAAATTTCTTTATGAGGATAGTAACTCAAGGTTGCAAGGAGAGAGCTAAAATCCTCCAAAGGGAAATGGAGTGTAATATCCCAAAATAGGTATTTTCTACAACAAATAGAATATCTTAAGATATTCTAAAGTTGGAGATCCAACAATAGACTCATATTATGTGTTTAAAAGCACATAGGCCTCAAATGAGTGAAACAACAGCAAAAGAAGAATGCCTACACCTTCCCAAGTGGGGAAAATGCAAGAATTAGACTCTGGAAACGTTATTTCTGAAGATATGTGTTTTAACTGGGTGAAATAACTTTGATTTCCCTTAGCATATGTTTTTAGGTTTTCACATACAAAAGGGGATCAAAAATAAATCTCTTTTGATATGTTAAACAGACCTCCCGGCTACCTGACAGCTTAAGAATAGCCAAATCCCATGACTTGATTTATGTAGAAAAGACTGAAACATATATAGTGTTATTTTATGAGGGTTTCTACAGTGAAATAATGAAATAACATGGATCTTTAGTTACATGGAATAATATGCCAAGAAAACAGAGATCTGGCCTCCTTATTGCATTATAAAGCTAACCCGGCAAGGGTTTCATGAAACACATGTACAAGAAAGAGCAGATCTAAATATTCAACTCAGAAAATGCAGTCTTACTGCAACATTATAGAAATAGAGCTGAATAATACAAAGAGGGATGAGGATCCCTTCCTCTAGCTTTCTGGGAGAAGGGTTGGCCCTTCCCCTAGGAAACTAGCTCAAAAACAAGGGTCTTAACCCTGCTGCAGAAACTCTGCATAAAATGACGCAGTTCTTGCAAGGGACTACGCTGTAGGAGATGATAACCACTTTGGCCTACTGCCAAGATGTAAAATGTGCTCAGAAATCTTCCTAGCTGATTTCTCAAGAGGAGGAAAGCACCTTCTACTGAGAAACAGACCCAGAAGAGGTGTAAGAATCCTCCACTGCAACACCCTGCAACTCAGCAATATTCTGCTGCAGAAATAACATAGGAACTGAAGAATGATGCTTGGCCTTGAGCCTAGATGTGGATCAATATAGTACAATCTCTCCCAAGAGGCCTCTCAAGGGAAGAGGTGGGATTCCCGCCCGGGAACACCCAGTGCTACCTTGCTAAACAGCAAGGAGAAGCCAAGTCTAAACATACAAGATCAATAGATCGAAATGCCAAAGCATGAATAACAAAGGCATCCATCCTCTTCATATATAGCAAGCAAACCTCTCCTCATTGGGTCCCATTCACATGTGCCATCAAGCTCATGCAAGTTGTCCTCCACCAAAACTGCATTGTCCAAAGGAGATTCAATGTATCTAGACAGCTTAGTTGACTTGGTCAAAGTTGACTAAATCAACATGATCCCATCTCTGTTCACACCCAAAGGTGCTCAAATTAGCTGCTTATTCTTACCCATTTGCACATTAGGGTGTTATTGATCCTTATAAATAGGTTAATGGGCCTCCCTACCCAATTATTCATCCTCCTAGTGATAAAACAACTCTAATATTCCATTTAGCTTTGAGGCTAAAATTTTTGAATATTACAGTCCTCCCCTCCAAAATGTTGCTTGACCTCAAGCAACTGCATAAGAAGAGAAAAATTCTCCCCTCCTCTTCTTTTGGCCTCCTCATCGGAAATTCTCCACCACTGCTCAACATGATCTGCTACAAATTTGTCCTCCATTGTCTCCTCCCAAGCATGCAAAACCATATGGCTTACATCATAAGATGTAAGTGGAAACCTCCCTGTTGTCCAATGGCCTCCTTAAGGTAGGAGTGATGATGAACATGGGGATTATTATTTCCAATGAGTGACTCCCACACCCATGCTATCATCCAAATGAAATGAGCCAATCTAGTTAGCTCAAAAAGTTCCTCAACCCCCGGTTCATACAATGTGTTGGGGCTGCATGGAGAGATTGGATCCTCCCAACCAAGTGGTTTCTCTCTCCGTCTATGATAAGTGTGGGGTTGCTGCTGATCTTGAGCTGAAATATCATGACCTCCAAGAGTGGCCCAAGCTACCCCATCAAATAAATAAACCATGAAGTGCCTCCCCCAAAAACTCAAACTCTCCAAATGGCTTCTCCCATATGAAGAAGAGAGATGTAATTTAGCAATCATGGGCTGCCAATTGCTCCTCCAGAAACATGCATCATGCAAATTATGGAGAATCATCCTCCCAATGGGCATCTTTAACTCATATCCCACTCTCCAATCAAAGCTTCCCCTAAACATAGAGATATCAGCAATACATGGAAGCAAAAACCAATAGAAACAAGTTGTCTTATGACAACCGGAAAGTGGATCAAGGTCCCATACAAGGAACCAGCGCAATGCATTCCTTGCCTGCATCAAGTCAACCAAAAAAAAGTTCTTTTACAGCCATTTGTTTGCTGCCACAATCATTTTACAAGATATAAGCATGAAAGTACAAAAGGGTGTCAATGGTGCACACCAAAAATCATGTGGCTTTCCCACAAACCACCAATGAGATAGCTAATATCAATGCTACAAATGGCTGCAAGTACATTATTATACAATATGCAAGAAGGAAAAACTCTTCTTGATACATCATGCTGCTCATAAAAATACAAGAAGTACAAAACATAAGGTGAAATTGTACATTCTCCATTATGTACTTGAAGACTTGAGCTGAAATGGCTCAACTGAAAATGCACCTTTACTCCCAATGAGAAGGAAGATGGCTGTGACATCCTCTCCATCATCATCCGGGTTATGCATCTCTCCATATGCTGAATTATGTCTTGCTAAATGCCCTCCCAAATGAACTCCTCTGCCAAGGCAAGATATGCATCAAAATGCATGGAAAAGAAGTCCTCATGTGCTGCATGCAGCAGCTTCTCCTTGAGACTAGAATCTCTAGTCAAGAAGACTCTTCCATGTGAATAGATGACCATATCATCCACCATACACTCATCATCTCTACCCGAGTCATTGAGAATCATGCATGCACCAATATCCTTGGAGTACTCTACCAAGAGCTGAGATCTCCAGTAAGCATCAATCCTCCTCAGAGACAGCGCTGATGATCTGGCATGTGAAGCTCTCTCCATGCTGCTGCCTACTGCTTTGACATCCCACATGCCAAAGTTCTCCTCCAAACTCTTCACCTCTCCAAAATCCAAGAGCGATGAACCCAAATACAATATGTCTTTCATTAATGATAGATCTGGTGGCCTCCCTGGTGGAATGTCTTTATGTAGTGAGACATCAATGTCAAGAGAGGACTGTACATATGGTTGGGAAACCTTGCCCTTGATCTCACAATGAAATACAATCTGCCTCCTCTTTGCACTAGCTTTCTGAAATAGAGAAGGGTGTGTGCCTCTCATCACATGATGCTGCTCTTCCTCCCTACCTCCTCCTTCCAGCTGCAATCATGCTGCTCATTGATTGTGCTTGGACCTCCATGTATGAGATCCTGGGGACTTCCTTGCAAAGATGCAAGAATCCCTCTAGTGGGAAAAAGAGCTCCTCCTTCCTCTGCATGAGGTGCTAGATCAACTCTAGAAATACTAGCGTTGTTGCCCTTAGCCTCCTCAACGTGAGTGGGCAACCCTCCAATGATTGGATCCTATTTTGGGAAATGGATCTCTTTGCCTCCTTGTGCCAAAATACAAGATGACGGTCTTGCCTCCAACAAGGTATCATGCAAGATATCAGCCTCCTTCATGGTCCTCTGAAGTGATTTTGAGTCTATGGTATCTCCCATCACATGCAAGGGTTTTGTTTGTTTAGATGTGTTTTTTTCCTCCACATGTGTTTCAGAATTCCTCCTACCAAATCTTTCCATCAAAGTTCTAATGAACATTGCATAGGAATAAGTATTTGCATTCTTCAAAGTAAAGGACTCAAATAACCACCATGCATAGACCTTACCTCCAAAGTGCAGCGCTGCTACTCTGATGGCTTCATCTTCGGGAATTTGATGCTATTGTATAAAGGTGTTTAGCTCTTCCACCCAAGGCCTGGCTGAACAAGTAGGGGAACCATCAAAGATATATAGAAGAAATATATCCATATTATGATGTTTGTCCCTCCTCACCTTGACCTTGCAAAACTCCGAGAAAGTGACATGAGCTCTAAATTTCTGAGTTTGAGATTCATACTCATGCAAGAACCCACTAAGATTTCCCCTCTTAGGCATTCCTCCTTCTTCTCTTTCTCTTATGGCAAAAATGGCCATGTGACTGTGTTGTACATCATAGGGTGTGGCTGCATGCTCACACTCCCTATAAGAAAATCTAGAGTTTGGCTCAGTTTCAAACCCTCTTGGAGATCCTATACATATCTCCCTCCTTATCTTCCCAAATTCTTCATGAATGCTCTGTACAGATCTTGGAAGAAGCTTTGTAAGATTATCTTCCTTTTTCTCTCCACATAGTGGAGCCTTCATCTTCTCTATCCTTGACAGCATAATGGCTGAGATCCACAGGCTGAGCCAAGATTATGCTTTGATACCACTGTAATATCCCAAAATTGGGATTTTCTACAACAAATAGAATATCTTAAGATATTCTAAAGTTGGATATCCAAAAATATACTCATATGATGTGTTTAAAAACACATAGCCCTCAAATGAGTGAAACAGCAACGAAAGAAGAATGCCTACACCTTCCCAAGTGGGGAAAATGCAAGAATTAGACCCTGAAAACATTATTTCTGAATATCTCATTTTAAATGGGTGAAATAACATTGGGTTCCCTTAGCATATGCTGTTATTTTGTCACATACAAAATGGGATCAAAAATAAATCCCTTTTGATATGTTAAACAAACCTCCCAACTACCTGACAGCTTAAGAATAGCCAAATCCCATGACTTGAGTTATGCAGAAAAGAATGAAACATATACAGCGTTATTTTATGAGGGTTTCTATAGTGAAATAATGAAATAACATGGATCTAGAGTTACATGGAATAATATGCCAAGAAAACAGAGATTTGGCCTCCTTATTGCATTATAAAGCTAACCCGGCAAGGGCTTCATGAAACACATGTACAAGAAAGAGAAGATCTGAATATTCAGCTCAGAAAATGCAGTAGTATTGCAACATTACAGAAATATATCTGAATAATACAAATATGGATGAGGATCCCTTCCTCTATCTTTCCGGGAGAAGGGTTGGCCCTTCCCCTAGGAAACTAGCTCAAAAACAAGGGTATTAACCCTACTGCAGCAACTCTACATAAAATGACGCAGTTCCTACAAGGGAATGTGCTGTAGGAGATGAGAACCACTTTTTCCTACTTCCAAGATGTAAAATGTGCTCAGAAATCTTCCTGGTTGATTTCTCAAGAGGAGGAAAGCACCTTCTACTGAGAAACAGACTCGGAAGAGGTGTAAGAATCCTCCACTGCAACACCCTGCAACTCAGCAATATTCTGTTGTAGAAATAACGGTGGAACTAAATAATTATGCTTGGCCTTGAGCCTAGATGTGGAGAAATACAGGACAAGCTCTCCCAAGAGGCCTCTCAAGGGAAGAGGTGGGATTCCCGCCCGGGAACACCCAGTGCTACCTTGCTAAACAGCAAGGGGAAGCCAAGTCTAAACAGACAAGATCAATAGATCGAAATACCAAAGCATGAATAACAAAGGCCTCCATCCTCTTCATCTATAGCAATTGAACCTCTCCTCATTGGGTCCCATTCACATGTGCCATCAAGCTCATGCAAGTTGTCCTCCACCAAAACTGCGTTGTCCAAAGGAGATTCAATGTATCTAGACAGCTTAGTTGACTTGGTCAAAGTTGACTGAATCAACATGATCCCATCTTTGTTCACACCCAAGGGTGCTCAAATTAGCTGCTAATTCTTACCCATTTTCACATTAGGGTGTTATTGATCCTTCTAAAGAGGTTAATGGGTCTCCCTACCCAATTATTCATCCTCCTAGTGATAAAACAACTCTAATATTCAATTTAGCTTGGAGGCTAAAATTTTGGAATATTACATGGAAGAAATGGTGATAAAGATCCTCCAAAAGGGAATGGAGGCAATGGTGACAAACCACCACCTCTACCTCCACCTTTTCCTACACCTCCATCTTCACCCCCATCCTCTTCTATATCTACCCCTTTCACAAACACCTCCAATATCTCCAAAGGGACATGGTAAAAAACCTTTATTAAAGCTTGACATAAAATTTGAATTGCCTATGTATAATGGAGAGGTAAATTCTTAGAAATTGGATAATTGGGTTCATTTTCATATTGAAGTGTATTGCAAGATACAAAGAATCAAGGATGATGAGACCAAGATTTAGCTTGCTTATCTAAGGTTGGAAAGTGCAGCACTCATTTGGTGGGAGGCCAAAACTTAAGAAGCTCTCAAGAAAAGAGGTAAGATTACAACTTCTTGGAATGATTTTGTAGCTGCATTAAGACGACAGTTTTACCCATTAACATACATGCAAAAAGCTATAATGGGATGGAAAAACTTTATGCAAGCTAAGGGTGAGAGTGTGTAAAGTTATACCCAAGAGTTTATAAGAAGAGCTTTGATTTTGGGTGTATATTTATCCTCTCAAGACACTCTACTCAAATACATTGGAGGTTTATATAGTTATTTGAGACACAATTCTCATGTTTAACCTTACAAATCTGGATGAATTTTGTGTATATGAATCTCATTTAGAATCAAGAGGGAAGACTGTTCCCCAAGAGAATAGCAAGAATATATTCAAGAGTGGAGACAAAGGAAAGGGGAGATTAAAAGGAAAGGTGAAAAAGAATGCTTCCATCAAGAAAGAGGGAGAAAAACTCACTTGTAAACATTGTTCAAAATAAGGCCATAATGAATACCATTTTTGAAAACTTCATCCTGAGATGAGACCCAAAAAGTTTAACAACAAAGGAAAGAAAAAGACTTTTGCAACTACACAATATGATTTAGGATATGATTCCGGAGATGAAAAAATATCACAGCCATGGGATTGAAAGGTAAGGATTATATTGCAAGTACTAGTTCTTCTAGTAACCTCAATGAAACTAAAAATAATAAATAAATAATAGAGATTTTCCATATTAGATCCATCTCAAAACATAAAAAAACAGACACTTTGTTTGATATTGGATCACAAGCCAACCTGATTTTAGAAACCATTGTCAAGAAAATAAATTGGGAACCATTCCTCATTCTAAACCTTATCCTTTGGGTTGGGTATGTGATAATGCAAAATCTAAAGTGACAAGAAAATCCAAACTGAAATTCGTCATCACTGCAAACTTAATTGATGAGGTAGAACTTGATGTAGTTCCACTTGACATATGTGGTATTGTTTTGGGAATCCCATATCTTTACGATATAAAATCAATCTTTCATCGCCATGAGAACAAGTATCATTTGTTTAAAGATAGGATTGAGTATATTATTAGAGCACATCGCAAAAAATTAAATTTATCTCTTGTGAATGTTGGACAAATGAAGAGGCTTGTTAATGCTAGCAATAATTTTGTACTCTTGATGATCAAACCCAAAAATTATGTTAAGAATGAAGTCTTCCAAGGATGTGATGTAAAACTAAAATCTGATTTGATTGGGGTTGTTAACACATATGATAACATGTTTCAGTAACTAACACATATGATAAGATGTTTCATTACCTGATGGATTTCCTCCTAAAATAGGAATCCATCATGAGATACAATTGCAATAGGATGCTCCTCCAAACAATGGTATGTATCGAATGTCAGAGATGGAGAATGCAGAAATTAAGAAATAAATCCAAGAGTTACTTGATAAAGGGGTCATCAAATCAAGAACATCTCCATGCGTGTATCATATTGTTTTAGTGCAAAAAAAGGATGGAACATGGTGCATGTGTGTGGACTTTAGAGCCTTAAACAAAATCACGGTAAAGAACCGTTACCCTCTTCCTCGAATTGATGATCTACTTGATCAATTGAAAAATTTTGTTTATTTCACTAAGTTGGACTTGAGGAGTGGCTATAATTAGATTAGGATTGTTGAAGGATATATTTGTAAGACATCCTTCAAGACAAAGAAAGGTTTGTTCGAGTGGTTGGTTATGCCATTTTCGCTTTGTAATGCTCCTGCTACATTCATGAGAGTTACTAATGATGTTTGAAGGCCTTTTCTTGATGATTTTGTGATAGTCTACTTAGATGACATATTGATTTTTAGCAAGACTTGTGAAGAGCATGTCAAGCATGTTAGGCAAGTTCTAGATGTCTTAAAGAAAGAAAATTTATTTTTAAAGATGTCTAAATGTGAATTTGGGAAAACCTCTTTAGTATATTTGGGTTATATTGTTGGAGGGGGTGAGTTGAAGATAGATCCCTCAAAGGTCGAAGTCATTTTGAATTGGCCAAAACAAAAGAATGTAATAGAGGTTAAAAGCTTTCTGGGAGCAAACCAATATTGGAGAAATTTAATTTCTAACTTTTCATCCATTATAGCACCATTACATGCTTTGACATGTGTGAAACAGGTTTTTCAGTGGGGAGGCAAGCAGCAGAAAGACTTTGATGCATTGAAAGAGAGAATTAGTATAGCATCATTGTTTGTACTTCCATATTTGAAACAATCATTTGAGATACAAACCGATGCAAGTGACTATGCCATGGGAGCAGTCTTGATGCAACATGTTAATGCCATCTATTATCATTCTGAAACTTTTAATGGTGTAGTGATTAACTATCCTACATATGACAAAGAATTGTATGATTTGGTACAAAATGTGAAAAAATGAAAACATTACTTGACGGGTAAGGAATCTATCATTCACACTGACCATCAACCATTGCAATACTTCCAATCACAAACCAAGCTACAACAAGCAAGGAACTTCATATGGATGGGTTTCTTACAACAATTCCACTTGATGAAAAGGTATAAGAAAGTTATCTATAAAAAAGTTGTTGATATGCTATCTAGGCCAATTGTAAGTGCATCCATTATTCTTAAGCATAATTCTATCATGCATGAGAGCTACGTTGAGAAATATGCGTTAGATGAGGATTTGAAGGATGTATATGTAATTTTGTGTCAAGGTAACCAAGTAGAGGAATTAGATTATCATGTGCATGATAAATTTTTCTATCATCTTGGAAAGATATGTATTCCACGGGGAGAAAGAGTCAACATCATAAGGGAAGTGCATACTTCTCTTATTGTTGTCCATTTTGGTGTAGGCAAGACAATGGCACAATTATAGAGGTATTTTTATTAGCCTCGTATGAATGAAAGTGTGTCACGATATGTAAGAGGATGTATTTATGTGCTATCAGTAAGCCTAGCAATATAAATTTGGGATTGTATACTCCACTTCTTGTTCCTTCCCATCCTTGGCAAAGTGTTTCTATGGATTTTGTGGGAGGTCTACCTATGTCTAAGAAAGTTCATGATTATCTTTATGTAGTTATGGATTGTTTCAGAAAAATGTGTATTTTGATGCATTTTAAGAAGAAGGTTACAACTGAACAAACTGCACAGTTGTTCTTTCAAAATGTATTGTTGCATTTTGGGTTACCCACAGCCATTATTTCTGATCCTGATTCTTGATTTGTCGAGAAATTTTGGTCGAGTTTATGGGGACTTATGGATACCAAATTGAAAAATAGCACAGCATTCCATCTTCAAATCGATGACCAAACGGAAGTGGTGAACAAAATGGTAATACATCTTCTTCATGGTTATTGCAGCAAGCATCCTAAATTGTGGGATGAATATTTTCACTACATTTGGCATGCTTACAATTGGGCCAAGCATTCATCGACTCAAACATATCCATTTGAGGCATGCTTGGTATACTCACCAAAATATCCTCTAGATTTTATCCTTGGTAAAGATGTTTCTATTGATGGAAATAGTGACATAGATAAGGCCAAGTGATTCATTGAACAAGTTCAATTGGTGCATCAAATGGTTCAAGAATACTTGGAAAAGATTCAAGACAAGACATGATATGCATCATGTTGATCACAATTTTCAAGTGGGAGATGAAGTTTGGCTTCAAATTAGCAACGAAAGACTCTAAGGAGAAGGTAAAAAACTTAAACCAATAAGATATGGTCCATTCAATATTTTAGAAAAGATTGGTAATAATGACTTCTGGTTAGATTTTCCTCCATATATGCAAATCTATAGTTGTTAATGTTGAAAATTTAAGATTATATGAGCCTCCATCGATTGAAGATAAAGGAGAGAATGTTCAGATTCCTTCAATTGAATATTTGTCTCCTCAATATCTTGAAGGTATTGCAGCAAGATACTATTCTTGACAAAAGAACAAGAACTTCAAAACGAGGGAACGTGTAGTACCTTCCTATGGAGATCAAAGTTACAAATCCAAGCAAATCCAAATGGATTGAGATTGGAAGGGTGAGGGAATTGTACCCTCGCCTATTTTTTGACTAAAAATGATCTTTTGTAGGTCCAAAATCTTCCAATGGGGAGGAATGATCCAGTGGATCAGTAAAGTGCTCAAAATTCAAAGTGTTCAAAAGTGCTCTAAACTTGTGCCAAAACGTAGATCTCATTTCTCTAAATCCAACGCAACTTGAATCACTCAAAACCAATATGATATGCTCCCCATATCACGTTTTGATCGTTTTCCTAAACAGCTAAAACATTTGCAGGTTGGATGCAGGACTGTTGACTGGGAAAGGTGACTTGGAAATTTGATTTCACCTCGAAGGCCAATTGCAGGATTCCAAGTGGCCTCATCTGATTGGTTCTATTTGGCAAGTTTTTATTTTTTATGGTGGATTTGTGTTGGCCCAATGATTGGGTTCCACGTGGCCCAATCACAAGCTGCCACATGGAACCCTGGGGTTATGAAATATTTGGTTAAGGTCGAGCTAGCCACTGGGAGGATCGAACACAGGACCTCCAAACAAACAGTGCAAAGCCTTACTGCAATGCCAATGGTGGAACTTAATCATCTATGGCACAAAGTTTAATTTAAAGTTTCAAAGGTATATGTTTGGGGGATGGGGTCGGGGCTAAGCCCTACTCCCTGGTCACCTTTCCAACTCACGAGACCACAGCAAGAAGGGAGTCTAGGGCTCAGGCTTAACCCCGGCCCAAATTTCTGGTACCCACATAACCTAACCACGGCACGGGAAGAGGTTAATACACGAACCAGTGTGGAGTATAAGGATAACCTCGGCTGTATGGGCACGTGGCCCAATTTTTCCACGAACAGGTGTCACTATACATTTAAAGTAACTGGAAAATTTCACCCAAAATGGCTTGAATCTCGTCGATGTCGGGCCAAACATTCGCTTGGCGGTTCCAGAAAATGTGCAATCGTAGAATACTTATCAGGGGAGTCCATTTTGTAGAGCATTTAGCAGCAAAACTTCTCTAAAGCATAACTTCTTCAATTTTTGACCAAATTGAGCCCAAAAAGAGCCCATCCTAGGGTTTTTTATTGTTCTAAAGCCATTGGAGAATTATTTTTGCATTATGAGCATTCTAAATCCATGCAATCATAAATTTAAGAACTTAATGAAACAGGCCCAACACTGGAAGCTGGACTAGCAGATATAGCCCAGGAGGGGTGAACTCCTTCATCATTTTGTTGTCTTGTGGTACTTTGTATAGTATTATCGTCTCTATTTTTATGTTGAAAAATTATTTACAACCCATTAATTTATGTGCTTTTTAAAATTGATTAATTTCCTAAAAGACATAAAACTTTACTTGCACATTTCATATAGCCTTCAAGTTTACAAATACATATTAGCCAATTTCCATAGCCATTAATTAATCACAAGTGATTCCCATCACTATGTTTTTCCCAACATTCAACATGGAATATGTTCCCCATGACCTTCATCTTATCTTATTTACGTCGAAAATCAACCAGGGGTTGTTACAGCCCTAGGAGGGACAATATCTGCTTATGGAGATCGAGATCTAATGTTCTAAGTTTTAGTCAAAGGAGAAAAGGTGACACGATATTGGAGGGATGAAGAACAAGGCTAGGGGTTTAGGGCCTAGTCTAATGCCATTGTAGCATATTTTTTTCATGTTCCTGTAGGTTTTCAAGGATTTCATTGTGAACAATAGTTGAAGGATGGTCAAGGGCAAGGGTTTCCATGAAAATAGGTTAATCATAGCAACCATGTTTGTGAATCATAACATTCAAGAAGAGTCGCAGATCCTCAAGTATAGCCAACTGCATCTAGAAGGGAAGAAGTCTATGGTTCATGCTCTAGAAGCCCAAGTTTGTGCTCTAGCCGAGGGTTTGTTTGATATCTTTGTCTTAAGTATAGAAGGTCAAATATCGAAGTGCTACAAAAGGTGACATTAATCCTCATGCAATAAACAGGTGGGTCCGAGGTGTATTGAGTAGCAACTAATCCATTTTGGAGGTCATTTGAGATGCCTTAAAGGTGACCGTGGGCAGAGAAAGTGTTTTTTTTCTTGGCTACAAGAGGAAGGGTTTCCTGAGGAGGATGCAGACCTATAAGAATGGGTCGAAAATCCTCAATACTTGTGGGATACCAACAAATAATCCTATGACTCTTGTGTCAAAGAAAGTTTGGTTGTTGTGTTTATTCTAAAGTCTATTCAAAAACAAAGTTGTAAACAGAATGAATTTTGAGGTCTAGTATGCAATAGGTTGATGGAAAAATACATTATGAGTAACAAACCTATTTTGAGTGGTTGATTGCACAAGGTATTTGAAGAAGAAAATCCCTTGTGAATAGTTGTTGGATAGATATCAGAAAGGAGATTAATCTTTGTTGTCAAAGGAAGCAAAGGACCTGCCAGGTGTCAAGGACAACAATGACTGAAAGGATTGTATCAACAAGTCACATGCGTTTTTTCTTGTCCCTTTGTCGGAATATCACAAGCCCTAGTTTTGTATACTATGTATACTAGTTGAACTAGTGATTGAGGGTCATGATCCCTGGTATGGGAGCCCAATGATCCTTTTATTGGTGGTGTTATCCATGATAACAATTTGGTTTCTCTTAAGTTAATTAGGTTGAGTCACTTAGGGTTGAATCGGGTCTTTGAATTTTTAAATTTTCAAAAATGTACATATTTGGGGGTCTTAAAGGTCATCATTAAGGTGATAGGATTCAATGTCAAAAAAAAATCTAAAAAAATATCTCATGCATAAGTGAAATTGGTCATTTCATGTAAATTTGGCACTTATTCCAAATTTTGCGGCGAATTTAGTGTAAACTAGTTAGAATTCGCTACGAAACTGCCTAATCCTCTATTTTTCCAGCATTATGAAATTTTGGTCTTTTTGGGGCAGTCAACGCATGTAAGGAGGTATTTGAATCATCAAATGAGTATAAGAAATTTCATTGGGACATCTATTTAAGGAGTACAGCTCAGCAATCCACTTCACGTGGTTGACATGGCTGACAGCACATCATTTTTTCCACCTCACAAATAGACATATCATCATCAAATTCAGTGTATGAAGACCTTAAATCTAGTGTATCAGTTTTCCACCTCAACATGTCAGTTTGGTTCGATAAAAATGGTGCAAGAAAAGTTGAAGAAAAAAGGTCTAAAGATGATTGTGATGGAAGATGAGCCTGTTGCTTCGTGAAGGATGGTAAGTCACACATTTTTTACTAATTTTTGTCTTAAGATATCAAAACAAGGCATGTAGAGGACTGCAAAGATGTTTTTGGGGTTAGGAAGAAAAAATTGTGAGTTTTTGCTACGAACTCGCTATATAATTCTTTAAGGAAAAACTCCCTAAAAAATATCATAGTATGGTTAACTGAGGGCATTTATTTACCTCATTAGCCCCAAGGAAGACCCTCTGACAGTTAGAAAGGTAAAAGGTTATGCAAAAGGTGGATTTTGGATTTTGCTACGAAATGAGCGCTACGAAATTTCCTGTACATGATTGTTTTAGCAGTCATCATTGAGAGAACTTTTGAGGTCTAAAATGGGCCTCCTAAGAAAAATTTACAACCAAAATAAACTTTATAAGAACCAATAAGATTCAAGATGGTGATGTCAACCATGGGGGATGATTCACCCTTTTTGGGGTTAAAAAGTAAAAATATTAAAAAATAATAAAATAATAAAACTACTTTTTCAACTTGTATCCTTGAGGTTTAACTCAAATTTCGAGTGGGAGTACTCGTTGGATGCAAAATATAATACCTCATCCAAGGAGTACCCATGTCTTATACTTTTGATGGAATCTGCTACATGAAAAATGAGAAATATATGAAAAAACGTCATTGTAATCACATTTTTCCTGTATTTCTCATTTTTCGTGTAGTAGGGTCCATCAAAAATATGCAACATGGGTACTCCTTGGATGAGAAATCAAATTATGCATCCAAGTGTTCCCACTCAAAATTTGAGTAAACCTATAGGGAGATAAGTTGAGATAGTAGTTTTTTCTTTTTTCCCTCTAGAATTTGATGATGTAATATAATCTTATTTTATTATTTCCATTATTATTTTATAATTTCCTTAGGAGGCCCATTTTAGACCTCAAAAGTCCCCTAATTATTAAATTTCAATTTCTGACCAAATGAAAACTAATTTTGAAAATATGAAGGAGGTTTTTCTTCAAAACAAGCCCATCGACAAAAACCTCTCTCACTTTTTTCACATCCAGCAAGGTTTGGAAATTATACACTCATATTTGAGGCCTATTTTTCATAATTTTCACTAACCAGATTTGTGTAAAAAAATTAAAATTCGACTTGGAAGAGGTCCAACTCAACATCTACGTGGCATGATGACACATCAACAGTCCAGTACACTCATAAAATTAGTTGGTTTCATTTTATACGGGTTATTAAAGGGATTTATTGAACTATTTAATGAATGAAGAGTCCTTTTGTATTTTAACTCTGCCAAACAGAAAATATCCCTAGGAAGTCTCCAAGTGATGTAATCCTATTTGAAATAGGTCTCTTAGGTATGAATTCGAAGATAGCAAGGTGGAAAACCATTTGTATGAGACCTCACTCTATAAATGAGGGATTTTTGGAGTTTGAAAGAGTTGGAAGGTCATGAGAAGGCTATTATGTAATTTATGTCTATCAAGCTAATACACAGTTGTAGCAATTGTCTTTCAGACCTGAGATCTTTTGGAGCTTATATATTTGTGTCTTTCTATTTTATATACTGTTATCAGCTCCATGGTATCATGATTACTTGGAATTCATAGCTTTATGCTTCAACTTCCTGCATGTACTATGTTTTAGTTGTCAAAGTTATTTTATAATCTCAATTTCCTCAGCTTCCATTAATTGCATTTGTTTGTAATTGAAGTCCATTAGTTGACTCCATGTCCAATGGTAGCCTTCATACACTCTTCCACCTACAAAATCACTTAAACACACAAAAAGAGTTAGTTATATTCATTATAAGCTTGTTTCTTGAATATCTTACCTTTTTCTTGAGAGAGCTATCTCTAGTTGGAAGGGCTAACTTCCAACCCCAAGTGTTTGAAATAGTTACATCAAATTGACTGTCGAAAAACCCAATTAGGTGGATTAATAAAATAATCAAGATTTAGAATAAATCACTACGTAATTAATTGATTTCACTATTAAATATTTATACTGTGCAAATTTGTTGTAAGTTGAGGGTTCCTAGTGTGTTTGTGTGTGATTAGCCTCATATTATATCTAGGGCCTCAAGAAAAATCAACATCTACCAATATCTTGACCTATCTGACTTGTCTAGTATTTTTTCTTGATTTTGTTCTAATTATTCTTTATTATCATATGAAATTTGATTTAATGATTCATTAAACTTCCATAAATTTAATGTGTATGTCTCACATAAATCTCTTTTTCTTTAAGTTAATCAGATGATTTCCCCTAGCTCATTGTTATCTTCTAGTTGATTTGATTATGGATTTATCCTTTGAATTTAATTAATATTTCATAATATTGTATTGGTTCATCTCTCATATGGTGTACTCACTGAATAAAGAGTAACTTTTCTTAGAAATCCAATAACCCTCCCCCCCCCACCCCCAAGACCCCACCCAACCTCCACCCCAGAAAAGAGAGAAAAAGACAAAAAGGAGTAATTGAATCACCAAAAGAAAACCTTGAAAAGTTAAATCCCATCAAATAGGTAGGTAGACCTTTACCCCAAAGGATCATTCTGCTTCAAATAAGGAAGAGTCTAATTGGGCCTCTTCCTTGATTTTGATCCCTACTTTTGATTTGGGAATCCATTCCCTTCAACAGAATTGGAACTAGGAGGGCATGATGTATGGAAATTCATACAAACAACCCCCATAAAAACAACCCAAATCTTAAAGAATCTTAACATGAAATCTCCCATCCTATGATCAAGAAAAGTTTGGACACCACCCTCAAAATGCTCCCCGTGCAGCATCTAATGAAGAAGTTAAAGTATTCAAGTGATAACATAAGCTTATGCCAAGAAAATAGGCACACTTCGCGTGACATCGTTGCTTACTATAAGAAGGGAGTGTTGCAAGCACCATAGTATCCACATCCAAACGTACTCCAACACACATGGTCAAAGAATTAGTGAAATTAGTGTCGTTGAAATTAACCAACATTTTGGCCTTATCCCTAGCATTGTTACAAGTCCTACCATCAAGCCACTAGAGAACGTACACCCCAAAGAACAAGGTATTTTAGAACTAAGGTGATTCAGAGTTAGAATCAGATGGATTAGAACTATATATTTACAATATGGAACATGTCAATGATGCTAAACAACCCTTATTGGACAAATATGCCCTGGTGATGCATGGATCACTTCATAATTTACCTAGGAATCCTAAAAAAACTATTGGTTAACGATGACCCAAATAATTTTGGGTCCAGTGAATACCACATTAAGAAGTTTATCCTAGTGATAAGATTAATGAATGTCCAACATGAAGATGTTATGTGTCTCTTGTTCACTTATACTTTCAAGAATTAAACTTCTACATAGTATTTAATGTTAGGATATTCTAACACATAGGAAATAGTTAAGAATAACTTAGTCTAGTGTAGTGTTAGGATAAGTGTGTTTCTTTACTATGTACATTTGTAACTTATAATCTGACGGTCACAATTTGTAGTGATCTGACAGTTCACTCTCTCCTCGGTATTAACGACACTTGATCTATGGCTTAGCACTCGATTGGTCCATGATCTCTATTTAAAGAGCATGGAGGGTCATTTGTCCAGTAATCGTTTATGAGAGAAACATATGTAATCTTTCTTTTTATATTAATAAATTTCCTGAAGTGGCCGCGTTGGCTCAGGTCGTGGATTGTTTCCCTCTTCGACGGTTTTAACCACGTGATAATACTGGTGTACTGATTTGTGATCTGTTTGTGAGTGGTAACCTTTGGTTTTTGATCTAAGGAACTTACCCTGTAAATTCGTACATGGTATGAGAGCTATTTTGAGGACCGCATCCATTTTTGATCCAAATCCAAAGCCAGTTTGACTACATGCGACTGTTGTTTTGTAGATCTACTATTTTTGAACATTTTCGGGCCTAGAGAACTACTCTATTGTGTCCGGAGCGTTTTTTACAATGAAGAATGTCTTTCGTTTCATGTGAAAAAGTTTCTGATTGCCCAAGTTATGTCAGTGTAGATCTGGAGGTATAAAGTATATGTTTTGTATTTATATTTGTTAATAGTTCTGCTTATTCGGTTCCCTCTGTTTATTTCAATTTTTAGGTATTATTTATTTGACGGATCTATAACCTCTTCTTTGTGTACGCTATTTTCTCTGCACTATGTGCGATCTCGGCAAATCAGAAACAGGAAGAAGGGATTTTTTTGCTACGTATGCTCTTTCCCCGTGTCTTTGTGTGATCTCAGGAAATCAAAAATAGTGAAAAAATATATAGTTTCCAGCAAGGCTAACCGAAAATCTAAAATTTTCCCGTAAGGCTTGCATTTCTTCTTCTTATTTTCTCGTATTTTTTTGTTTTTTGTGCAGGAAAAAGCACGCACACCGAAGACTAAAAAAAAAACCTTCCTCATTTCAAACAATTACAGAATCCTTTTACTATATCACTTGGTGAGAAGTTAGTTTATGAGAATAGAGGTGTTGGGTTCAAGAATCTTTCTCAAGCTTCTTTTGTAAAAAGTTTTTTGTTAAAGGGGTGAGATTTTTTTTTTAAGTTGAAATTCATCATCAAATTTCAAACCATTCCCGTAACTATTCGGCATCTACAACTCAGTTTTTTCAAAAGGCATAACTTCTTCATCCAGAAGCTGTTTTTCGAGCCGTTTTTTTTACTGGGCCTAATTTTTCAAGATCTTTCCATTGGAGCAATTAGTTTCAGCTTTTTTCAGCTTCAGTTTTTTTTAAAATGGAATGTGCATGCCCGATTATTCTTAACAGCACCAATTATTTCCAATGACTACCTCACATGGTAGATCTACTTATAAGTAAAGGGCTTTATAGAATAGCCACACGACAAGAAACTAAACCTTTCGATGATGATAAAGTCGCTAAATGGGAAAATAAACAAGATCAAGCCTGAGGGTTGAGAGAAATGTCCATTGCTCAAGATCTTCGATTTCATATCCTTGAAATTGACACCCCTCATGAAGCCCTGGAAAAGCTAAATATTGTCTTTGGCATTCAAAATCAAATCAGGGCCGACCATCTTGAAAATGAGTTTCTTACTTTGGACCCTAATAATTTCTCCTCTATTGAAGATTTTTTGTCCAAATTCAAGACCCTTAGACTTCTTTTAGAAGGTTGTAACGTCAAAAAGGAAGATGGTAGCCTTATCTATTGCATTCATGCTAAGCTTGGCCCTATGTACTCTATTTTTTTCCACCTTCCATTCCACTAGAGAAGTCATCATTTCTTCAGGAACCACCTACAAGAACCCCTCTTTTGATGCATTTTGAGATTCTTTGATAAGAGAACAAGAAAAACTCTTACACCTTGGTCTTATCACTTCTATAAACACTTCTAAGAAAGCCTTAGCAGCCCAACAGCAATCATATCAAAATAATCCCAAGAAGCAGTATCCGAAAAAGTATGGTCCGAAACCAAACAAGGGTCCTAAGCAATTTCAGCCGCAAACTGAAAAATAAACTCACCAAAATGATAAGGAAAATAAAAACAAAGGGAAGAAGACAGATAGACATTGTGACTTTTGTAATCGTGATGTCCATATAGAGTCCAAATGTTTTAAGAAGATGGAAGCCTTAGAAACAGCAATGAAGAAGCACAACATCAATTTGGAGCACTCTTCACCTTCATCTTCATGAATGGCACTTTTTTCTTGTGGTTGTCAAGCATCAAGATCTTGTTATGCATTAAATGTATCTTCTTCTTCTCATTCTCATGAGTGGCTCGTTGATTCTAGAGCTTCTTACCACATGGCCAAAAATAAAGCCATTTTTTCTTGTTTAAATGATTGTAACGCCAAACATATTTATGTTGGTGATGATAGATCTCTTAGTGTTGTAGGATCTAGAACCATTCATCTAGATAATGGTCAATTTAATGATGTACTGTGTTCCTACCTTGTCATGCAACCTTCTCTCTATTTATCGAATTACTCATTCAGGTGAAGGAAAAATAGTAGAATTCTCACCTCATGATGTTGTAATCAAGGACCTCAAAGATCCTAGACATATTTTAGCTACTGGAATTGTTGATGATTCCACAAGGTTGTATAAGTTTGACAACTTTGGGTCATTGTGTCTTCCCTCCATTTTTGTTGCTCATAATGATGAAGTGAGCAAACTTTGGCATGAGCGATTTGGTCACTTAAACTATCGCTCCCTTAAAACTCTATGTAAAGAAAATATGGTGACAGGTCTTCCTATGGTATCTTGTCGAGATGGTGTTTTCTCCAGATGTGTACTTGGAAACATCATCGGGATAGTTTTGAAAAACGTGCCTCTTGGCACGCTTCAGCCCCTTTGCAGCTTGCGCACAGTGATTTATGTGGTCCACTTCCTGTTATCTCTTTCTCTGGTTGCAAGTACTTCTTAACTTTCATTGATGATTTTTCCAGACGCACTTGGGTATACTTCTTAAAACTCAAGAGTGAAGTTTTTAACATGTTCTTGGCCTTTAATGCCTTTGTTGAGAAACAATTTGGACATCAAATTCTCAAGTTAAGATTAGACAATGGAGGAGAATATGTTAAAAAAAAAATTATCGACTTCTACACTGAGCATGGCATTCAATTGCAGCACATTGTTCCATATACTCCACAAAAAAATGGTGTAGTTGAAAGGAAGAATCGCACCTTAAAAGAAATGGCTAATTGTATGCTTCAATCTAAAGGACTTAGTCTCAATTTTTGGGCAAAAGTAATTAACTGTGAAAATTACATAGTAAATCGCACTCCTACTAAAGTTTTAAAGAATATAACTCTAGAATAAGCTTGGAGCTCAACCAAACCAGATGTAAGTCACTTTCGTGTTTTTGGAAGTGATGCTTGGGCCCATATTCCAGATGTGAAACATAAAGCCTTAGAACCTAAGAGTGAAAATGCATTTTTGTTGGATCTTCTGAAGATGTCAAAGGATATAGACTTCTTCAACCAAAATCCAAAAATATAATCATTAGAATATATGTAAAATTTGATGAAAAAATATCAGTCCTCTGAGGTTTTTTAACCTCATTAATTATTTGTGTTTCTAAACATGGATCAGAAGAGTTTTTTCCCCTCCAGCTTAAACCCTCAAAGTTTGGGTGAAATTTATTGTCGAAATCTTAGATGAGTCCTGGTGTTTTTAGTTGAGTCAAATGTAAAAATGATTTGGGAATAATTTAAGCTAGTTGGCTTAATTATTTTATTACAAATCACTTGGTCTACTAGATCATATTGTGTCACAAATGGGTTATGTGTATTGAGGGTCTATCCAAACGTGTATCCCCCTTTGAGGGTTGAAGATGTAAAATATTAAGTATTAGAGGGTGGAAAAATAATTAAATCCCCTCGTATAAATTAATAAAAATTTTCTGACAAAATAAAATTAAATCCCAAGCCAGAAAATTAATTAATTAGAGTCAAGTTAGGTTGTCTTAAGAAAATTAATTCTCCAAGTGGAAAAATTCGTGTGTCTTAGAGGAATCATTTTTTAAAGGTCCTCCACCAAGGGAATATTGTATTTTTCAAGAAAATTTGGACCCTTGGACCTTCGTGTTTGAGTCAAAGTCAAATTTTTTAGGAAATTAGCTCAAAATATTTAATCTTAAGCTAATAAAATGGAATTAAATGTTAAATTGGAAAATTCATCAAAAATAAAAAATCAAGAGCCAAGATTAAAACATCTTTGAAGTGTTTATCAACGGACAAGATTATTTTGATAAGGATCAAAGAAACTAGCCGTTATTTTTCCACGTGGAGGATTTATCTATAAATTAGAGAGTCAGTTGAGTCTCTAGTCATCTTGATCTTTGGCTAGAATATTGCTATTAAAGCATTTTGTAAACTATTGTCCTGCTGGGAACTATTTTTTCTACTATAATAAAAGACTTTAGGGTGCAAATCGAGGTGTTCTTGTTCGTTGATTTGTGATATGTATTGACTACGGGCTTCCTATGTTGTGTTTTAAGTGATTATTTTGAGATAATACAGTGTTTGCAAGTACTCAATCCTTGGTCTCCAAGTTCACAGACTATGGGCAAGGATCATTTTGCTTGGATCCTTAGTTTTTATATGGTGGATAAAATCTTTGTTAGAGCTATAATGAGCATAAATTTTCTGAAGCACTACTTTCTCAAAATTTATTTAAAAACCCTTGTACTTTTGGAAAATAATTTTGTAATTTTAAATTGTAAATTGTAAATTATTTTTCTAAATTAGGTTGGGGTTGTTTAGATTTATTTTGTATATATTTGGGGTTTGGGTGTTGTATTTTTATTTTTGCAAGTTGGATCAAGGGATCAAGTGAAGGAAGAGCTAGATCTAGGCCCTTAAGGGTAAGAACTAGCTTCTTGAAAATTTTGCAGGGCTACCCACCGAAAAATTTTCACCAAAATTCAGATCCAGAAGAAGAAAAAAATTTTGAGACAAGGGTTTTCAGTTTTTGGCCTTCTCGGGACCAAATCTGGCCCCCTCCAAGCTCGGCGTAAAACTTCTCTTGGCCAACGTCATCCCCAAAGCCCCCTGCGTCACATTTTTAGGCCCTTTTAGGGTTGTTCATAGCCTTTAGGGGCCTCGGCCTTCGCTACTATGCCCTGCGTCAAGGGTTCTAAGCCTTTTTAGGCTAGCCATGGGCCCAAGAGGCCTCGGCCTACCTCCATTACCCTAGACCGCAACCTTCTAGGCTTGCCGTGGATTTTTTGGCCCTTAAGCCCCAACTTTTCAGCCCTTTTCCCCAGCATCTAGCCTCTGAGCCTCAGTATAGACCATTTGTGGCCTTCTCCAGCTTTGTTGAGCCCCAAACTACCTTTCCAGCGTCCTTATTCCCAAATGTTGGCCCTCCTTGGCCTAGTGTTGGCTCTCTTTAGTGATTTTCTGCCCTAACTTGACCTAAAATCCTCATCTGAAGTTTCTTGACTGAATACTTGGTGGTTTTGAAGGTTTTGAAGCTCAAAAATTCTATTTTTCATGTGGCTACTTGATCCCAAAGTTTCAGAGAATTATGACCAAGGGATCTACAAGGCCTTGGGCATAGGGTTTGACCTCTAAACCATATAAACCATGTGAAGTCTAGCCTCAAAAAGAAGTTTGAAATGACAGACTTAGGACACTTGCATTATTTCCTTGGTCTTCAAGTCTTGCAATCTGAATAAGGTATTACCCTCTCTCAATCCAAGTATGTCTGTGATCTTCTACACCACTTTCACATAGAAGACTGTAAGCCACCCTCTTCTCCCTTTCAGTCTGGAGTCAAACTTTCAGTCACTTATACTACCCCTGAAGTTGATGCTACCTTATACCATCAACTTGTTGGTAAACTTCTATATCTTACCCATACTCATCCTGACCTTTCCTTTGCGTTGATCTTGTCACTCGATTTATGCACCAACCTCGTGAAAGTCACTGGAAAGCAGCTAAAAGAATATTTCGATATATTTGAGGTACAGTTCAGTTCGGGATTCATTACAATGTAGGAGCGTCTTCATTGTTGATTGGTTTCACTAATTCTGATTGGGGTGGTGACACTGATGATTGAAAGTCTACTGCAGGATATGTATTCACACTTGGTTCAGGACCTATTACATGGTCTTATAAGAAACAAAGTGTCGTCTCTCTTTCTTCAGCAGAAGCAGAGTATCGTGGTGCAGTTGAAGCTAGCAAGGAAGCCATGTGGCTTCGTCAGATCCTGTCTGAATTTGGTCTTCATCAACAGCATCCAACTACACTTTGGTGTGATAATCAGAGTGCCATTCAGCTATGTAAAGATACAGTTCAGCGTCAACATATGAAACACATTGAGCTCCACATACACTTCCTTAGAAAGCTCATTCATGATCGTGTTCTTGAAGTGCAGTATTGTCCAACCAATGATCAATTAGCTGATATCTTTACAAATGCTCTCACAGAAGCGAAGTTTACCAAACTTCGATCCATGCTTGGAGTTTAGGAAAGTTATCATTAAGGGGGGGTAGGCTCTAATGCCTCCTTCCTTCTCCTCTTGTGTCACTTTTGTAAATCCTTCAATCCTATCCCAATTTGTTCTTAAGGGGGGATGTTAGGATATTTCGACACATAGGAAATAGGCTCCTTTTGTGTCACCCTTGTAAATCCTTCAGTCCTATCCCAAGTTGTTCTTAAGGGGGGATGTTAGGATATTCCGACACATAGGAAATAGTTTAGAATAACTTAGTCTAGTGTAGAGGTAGGTAAAGTGTGTTTCTTTACTATGTACATTTGTAACTTATAATCCGATGCTCACGATTTTTAGTGATCCGACTGTTTACTCTCTCCTCACTATTAACGACACTTAATCTATGGCTTAACACACAATTGGTCCATGATCTCTATTTAAAGAGCATGGAGGGTATTTTTCCTGTAACCGTTTATGAGATAGACATATGTAATCTTTCTTTTTATATTAATAAATTGCCTGAAGTGGTCGCGTTGGCTCAGGCCATGGACAGTTTCCCTCTTCGATGGTTTTAACCACGTGATAATATTCGTGTAATGATTTGTGATCTGTTTGTGAGCGGTGACCTTTGGTTTTTTATCTAAGGAACTTACCCTGTAAATTCCTACATTTAAACTTACATACTGGGTCCATCACTAACTAGGTTGAATTTCATAAGGCATTTTTGGACAAGTTTGGGAAAAAACCACCACGGGAGCACTTGTGGATGAGTTTTTTGCTTTGAGTGTGGAAACTAGGGAAAATTTTAAGGATAAGAAGTTGAAAAAGTATTACCATTTAGTTTAGACATGGTTAAAGACACATCTGCATGGATAAACCATAAGGCATAAGCCTTTCAAACTATCGTTTCAGATGAAACTTTTGGACAATGATTGGAACTCAATTCTAAATGTTTTTTTAATTGAAACATGAGTCAATGAAAAAGGTTCTCTCTTGCACTCAAGAGGGTGGATTACATTGATGAAGTCAAAATGGTTAGTGGTCAACAAAAACCACTAAATTAGTCAAAATCAAAATGGTTGGTGGTTGACCAATAATCTATCTACAATTTAGTCAATTCCAAATCAATCTCATCAAATCAACATAGTTTGGGAGTTCTAGAATGGAATATATATTTATCTCATTCCTCTTAAATTATTCATCGGGATATTTTTTGACATCTAATTGTGTCTAAAATTGACAAAGTGCTTGTTTATCCTATTTGTTCACTAATAGCTAAATTATGAGCCAATTCATTCACCAATTAACAAAAAATGTTATTTTATTCTATCCAAATGACTTAGTAAATTTTCAAGTAATCAAGGAATGATCAAATGTTGTAGTTGTTCACTTTGATAAATCCTAACATCTTTCATTTTTATTTTCAAATGAACCATTCAGCATCCATACTAGTATTTTTTCAAGAATATATTCATCAAATCTCAACTTAAAAGTTTCAAATTCAAGATTGAAGATGATACCAATTTATGCACTAGTTCATGTTTCCTTAATAGCATAATTATTCAAAATTGTGATTAAGGGGGTAAATATTAGATTGAGTCCCTAGACAGTCACAAGTCTAAGATATCCTTCTCATGAGTTGTCATATTTATCCACTGATGAGGTGTTTTCATTATCCATCAAAGAGTTTTCAGTGGGATCTATGTACCATAAATTAACATCATGGAATGGATATGTGTTGAGAATGGCTTAAAACCTTTTGCATCAAGTTATTGTGTCATGTTATTTTCTCTATAGTTCACCAAATCATCCATAGTGAAATATGTTCTAAGTTGATCATGAATCATATTTCTACCCACTCTGTAATCATATAAATGATATCCCTAAAACAACATTATCTATCCGTCATGGACAATATCAATGATTTTTTATGCCATTTGGTCCTTGCAACTCTCCTAGTTACTTCCAACAATGGATGAGCTCCATCTTTCATCCATTTTATGATTTAATTGTTGAATACATTGATGGTATATTAATTTTTAGTGCCTACATTGAAATGTGTGATATTTATCTTCAGCATTTCCATAATTTAGTGTTCAAACATGTAATTGTCCTCTTTGAGGGTAAAATTGTTTCTTTCACTCAAGAAATTTAATTTCTAATTAGAGAAATTAAGGATGGCACAATCACTCCACAATTACAAGTTCTTACACATCTCCCAATTTATTGATGCAACTCTATACAACAAGCAATTCCAATGATTCATTTTATGTGTTAATTATCTTGTTCCCTTCCTAGCGAATTTCAACAAGTATAGGCATATGTAGTTTCTCTATTTCTCCTAGGATTTTCTCTTCTTGAAAAACAAAGCGATGGTATAGAACGAGTTGTTCACTTTGTTAATGGCACATTAAATGAAACTTAGTTGAAAAGACATTCGATTGATAAAGAGATTGTTGTAGTCGTCAGAGTAATTAAATCATTTCAAGTTTACATCATGTTGGTGAGATTTGTTATTAGATCGTGAATTATAAAACAAATTAAAGGACTTATGACACACATGAATGACCCTACTATTGCAAAATAATAGTTATCCCAAACATTAGAAATTGGCCCAATATGACTCCAATTGTCTTGTGAACACATTTCAAGAACAAATTGTCTTGTTAATGCTCTCACACGAGAACTAACTAAAATTTGCACGCAATCAAAAGCTTCCAACCATTATTCTCCCTCTCTCATCTAATTAATTGGAATTAACTATATTGTAATATGAAATCATTTGTGTCTCTTAAAGTTATCCTAAAATAATCAAAAAAAAATTTTAGAACTTATCCCAAAAAATATTTGGTATTTAAATTCTTACGGATAATTATTGTAATGGTTCCTCCCATCCCCTTGGATTAATCTTAGATGAATGGAAGGTGTTACTTTTAATTAACCCCACCTCCATTGTCTCATCATGGAAATGGGGTTACAAAATTTATCATTTCCAAAAATTTAGCACAATTAACTTTGGATAGTATCGTTTTGTTTGGCTCGTCAAGAGATTTTCGGCGATATAATTTTTTCCTCAATCTGATGCCCGGATCAAAATTTATGCACATTTAAAGTTTAGGCCACATAACCTTACCACATCAACAAGTATCAACTACGCGGTGCCCACATGGCATGGCCACCTCACACAAGGTCCAAAATGGTGCCCACCATTTCATATTCCCAGAACGCCACCGCGCCCCTATCTCTCGACGTACTCCATCCTGAACTCCATAGTGCAATGTAAATATTTTCGCTCAATAACGGTGATAATCATCGTCTTGCGCCTTCCGTCTACCCATGAGTTTTATTAACTCTGTAACCCACCATGAAATGACACCACAAATTTCCTCCACGATTCTGAGCTTTGCGATGACGTGGCCCCAAACCATGTGTATCACCATGTCAATGTCGTATGGCATCCCCAAGCCAAGTGGCACCACAAACAGTACCATGTGTCACATGAGTGCCATGTCAATGTAACCTCCGCGTCACCTGCTCCTACTACGTCATGCTAATGTCAGGGTGACATCATCTTGCCATGTGGCATTCACCAAGGGCGTCATGTGTCATCCAAAACCAATCCTTTTAGTCATCCAACATATCATGTATGCATGCCACATGTCACGTTGTCAGTGTGTCATGTTAGCAACTTAGCCACATCACAAGTAAACATCATTTGTGTCCCACGTGGCATCTGCTACCTCAGCTTGAATAGGGGGTCCCACTAGGTTCTGCACCTCCATGCAAAGTGATGTGTTATGAATATAAATCATTAATAATAATAATGACTAGTATATTGAAGAGGCATGTCTCTTTCTAAGGACATGGCCCTCATTTGTAATCATATATGATATTTCTCCTGTACATTCAAATATTTATATATAAATATATTACTTGTCCTATTGTGGACATTTACATATTTCCTATATTCTTAATACTCCCATGTGTATATGAACCTTGTTCGTTACATTGGTATTAGAGTTTCGTTCACTGATCCTGGCCTTTGGCCATCAACCTTTGTCAAGCTCATTACCACTCAATTAAGGCTTTTAGTCATACAAAGATTTCTTGGAGGTTCTCCACTCTCGTTTACACTCAGGCTTGTGTCCATTTGAAAAACAAAAGCACAGATATATTAAAAAAAGGGGAAAAAGTAGTATACTCTTATACACTAAAAAAAAGATATATTCATTAAAAGTATATATTATTAAAAAAAAATGTATGTATGTATGTATATATGTATATATATATATATATATATATATATAAGAAAAAAGAGTCAAAGTGATTGGTCCTATAGCACGCAATTATAGCCGCCAGCGTCGTTAAGCTCCAATTGCACGTAGTCATAGCCACCACCGCCTACCCACGCGCAGTGACTGCAGCAAGTCGTAGCAATGCCCCTGTCCATCTACACAAAGCTGCACCATTCCACCTAACAACCCTTCCTCTTCGCCCCCCCTAACTCCTTATTTCCCTCATCGACCTCTAACATCCCAATTGCTCATGTCGGTAACTTCGTTCACCATTGTGTCATGTATACTACAAACCGACACCTCATCTCCCTTGCCACAATTGCGACACTTCTGGACTCGATCTACCACTAATCGATCCCTATCCCATGCCTAACATCATCTAGTTCTGGTACATAGTTTTATGAATAATTTTTATAATATAGTTAGCATATAACTAGTTTATAATTTATATATATTTTAGATAAATGTCTTTCGGATTAATCACATCATTAGGATTTGGTTAACGTTTCGAACCATCTAATGTGGTTCATCCTCAGGGCAAGGTGAAAAAACATGATTGATCTTAATGAATAAATAGTGAGGATGCATCATTGTCTGAAAATAGCCGTTAAAAACTAGTCGTTATTAGTAGGTTAGTTTAGAAAATTTAATTACAAGAGTTAATGAATAATATATTATTTTTATTGATTAAAAATCTTTATAAAATTATTAATATTATAATAGGGTAATAAAGGAAAACATTAATAAATAATTAAATAAAAGAGGGTTTTTTTAATTTATTTTGTAATTTATTTTAATAAAGTTTTTAAAAACCCTTATTAATATATCAAGAATATAAGTCATAAGATAATATAAAAGGTAAACCTAATTTAATAATAAATATTTAAATAAAAGAGGGTTTTTTAATATTATAATATGTTAATATAAATTATTATAATAGGGTACTAAAGGTAAACATAATTTAATAATAACTATATTTAAATAAAAATCAGCTCTCGCGGAGCATACGGAAAAATCATGTCACCATGTATGCATTGAGGACTCCAAAGTCATTGCTAGGGTTGATCACTTCCACCATAGGAAGCTAAGGCAAGTCATTGAGATTAAGAGGCGTGCTAAGAATCTCAATAGGGATGATGGATGGGAATTGAGTACCTAGTGTCCCAAAGTAAGTCCCAAAGTACCTAGTGTCTCCACTTGTTATGCAAGAGTCCAAAGTCCATAGTTGCTCTCCCTTCAACACCACAACTTCACCTTTCTCTAATGTCCCTCAGCTAGCTCCCAAGCCCCAGCTTACACCAAGCTCCTCACAGTGTTTTCCATGCGCTGGTAATGTATAGTCTTTCTCACTACAGCGCAACCATAATGCTTTGGTCTTCTTGTGCACTCTTCAGTGTGTCTGAGCTTGTTTTTCTCACCTATCTAAATACCCCTTGCAAGAATGTCTATTCTCCTCATAATGTCTTCCCTGGTTTCCTTGTGCATGTTGACCAGTGCCCCCATCCCACAAGTTTAACTCATCCTTTTCTCAAGCACCCAGCCAATTTTAATGCTTGTACAAGTTTTTGTATAATGCAATAGGGATATAGGTGGAGATAAATTGCAGCATTCAAAGTTTGGCTATTTCCCCAAACCATTCCCAAGCAGCTTCTCCCCCCAAGCTCTGAATTTGTGTCCTCTCTCTCAATCTAATCATTTTCATATTATCACAACTAAGTACACTTACACATGAAAAAATTTACAAGAAAGAGCAACCAAAAAGGGTTGTTACAATTATCCAATTGAAACCTTCCATGATAAAAATAGCTCTTGAATCTCTCCTTTTTATAATAAGCTCTTACAATGTAAAACCCTAAAGCTGACAAATTGGACTTTCATCCTCAATTACATCAATATGATAAGCAATAAGCAAAAGTGAAAACAAGAAAAGATACAATGGTTGCTAAATGTGTTGGTGGTCTCGAGGACAAATTAAAAGCATACACCAAACACAACCAAAAGCCCCAGTGAAAATTATGTAAATACCCAACAAAGTAGAAATCCAGAGAGAAATATATCCAACCTCTTCTCTATATCATGATTGCATTACTTTAAGAAGGATTGTTATGAATAACATTACCATGTTTTAAGACGCATTATTTTTTTAACCCAAGGAAGAACCACTAAGTTGATTTTGTTATAGTGTTATCTCAAAATGTATGGTAATATAAAAAGTGCATCAATGACTTTGTCATCATGCATGAACCTTCCTAGGAAAGAACTAAACCCCTAAAATACCGTATAAAACACTATTGTTCTACCACCAACAGAAATTGTGATACGCATTTTTTCTAAATTGCTTGAAGAAATGTGTCTAAGATTCAAGGTTGCATCACATAATATGAAAGTCCTTAAAGGGTTAACTATTTCACGAAAATAACCCAAGAGTTGCCCGCGACCTGATCTCTTTTTAAGGATCACCATTTGAGTAGGGACCCAAGGGGATTAATTACCTTTCCAACAATAGCCTAGTATTCTGCACCAGCATCTTCTCATTTTAAGGCTTACCAAATGGCGCAAGTACGACCAAATGATAGTACTCCAACCTCACTAGTGAATACAGTGCCATAAAACTTGGATACCTTTTATCATATGAACTTTTTATAATAGTATAATCTCATTCTACACAAACTATTCCTTTCTTCATATAAACTTTTTATAATTGTCACAATACGTTATAGCCTCATTCGACATGAACTCACTCTCTCTCTCCCTCTCTCACCATTGTGGTTCATTGGAAATTTTGAGAAGTCTAAGGTTACATCATATAACACAAACTTCCTTCAACACAGATATCAACATTCATCAACCAGTTAATACTCCAACAACCTCACAAATGAATGAAGTCTCTAATGAGTTGTTTCACATTTATAAACATAACACATTTTATATACAACCTCACAAATCAATGAAGTCTCTAATGAGTTGTTTCACATTTATAAACATAATTTACAAACATAACACATTTTATATGAGTTGGTCGTATTTAATATGTTATAATATAACCTCATTCTACACATGATTCATAATATAACCTCCCACTCTCCCCCTCTCATTCGCATTCTCAAATCAGTACTATATTTACTTTGGCAATTATATATACTCTAATGAAATGATTATGCATGTAATTTAATTATATATACTCTAATGAATCGATTATGCATGTAATTTATTAACAAAAAAAATGTATCTCATATATACAACAAATTGTATTTTTCAAATCGAATTAAAAATATAATTACATCAACATAATTGCACTTTTCCTAGGGGATGTTATCCCATGCCATTATGATTTTTGAGAAGTCATCGTCTGGAATAATTAATTAGAATGAACTAGTACACTCTTGCATGTTGTTCATTTAGCAACATGTAACAAAAAAACACTAAGCAAATCAAGTCATTATTCATGCAGCTTCATAACTTTATCTATTTTATTCACATAAGTGAAGTGAATACTATTATTAGAATATTTAACAATTTGATATATAAACACTTTGTAATTACAAAAGTTAACACAGTCATATCAACACCCACAAAATTCTCCATTCGCTTTTATTTTGCCAATGGCACGATGGCAAAACCTTATCAGGAGATTTTACCGAGTGCGTTGACTAGATTATACAAAACATCTTCACCTCGTTACTGTCTAAACATCGTATGCAAATCTACTTTTAATGATGTTTCATCTAGCAATTTTACTAGTCACCTATCAAAATTTTCAAAATCTTATAGTTTGTCTTCTCCAAGAGGTTGGATCATTAAAAATTCTAGGCTGCCACTCAAATAACCATGTCGTCACCAATCCCATTACAAATACCGAGTTATTCAGTAATAAATATCAATCTTTATACTCATCAATATACATTACTCTAGGTTAGAATTTTAGATACCCTAATGAAATAAAGATCTACTTGGTATCCAAAGCTGCAGGTCTAACAAAAAATTATTCATAAGAATGGTGCTCCAGCGTTCTACGACCTACAGGTTGCTTCTTGGATCAAACACGGTTTGGAATATTTATCATCCAAGACATTAGTGGAATTGGACAATGCAAAATTTCAAACAGTTGGACCATAGACATCATCATTTTTGGCATTCAAATTAATCCCATGAATTTATATTAGTGTAGATGAAGCAGGTGCAGTTATTTTTAACTCTGCAATAAGAGATCTTGTAAATACAATCTTTTTATTTTCCAACAAAATAATCACCAGTAAATGTTTACACAAAGTATGTGCTCATTAGGAATGGACTAATGAAGAAATAAAATTCATAGCACATACAAATATATAGGGATGAAATCAACAAGTGATCGCAACTAGTGAAGTAATCACTGGTAGCTTTCAGGAATTGAGGCCAAATACCTCAATATTACAAGTCCTGCAGCGCACAAAAAAAATTAGTGCCATAGAATGCAGCATATAAAAGATATTAAAGTCCCTTGAAAAAATTGCAAATAAAGATAAATACATAACTTCCAATTAATTTCCTGACAAATATCATGGCAACAATATGACTGCTTAGTACTGGTGTAATAATAACAGCTTGAAAATTTGTATGAATATGGGATGTTGTAAACATAATACACTATAGCTTCACGATAGAAAATAAAATGACAAAATTAGACTGTTACGATACCTTAAGATTACCGAAGATCTATCACATCATATCTTAAATTTGAATTTAGATAGACATGAGAACAATGTTCATATATTGGGCTACCATCCGGAGGTTCTTCATGAGGATGAAAGCCACGCTGCTGGCATTGTTTTATGACATCCACGCCTGCAGGATCTGATAAATGGAAAATACCATAGGTTCTGCAATGCCAAAACAATATTTGCTGACCATTAAAAAACACAAAATAAACTTGAAACCATACACAAAAAGAATCCAGTGATCATGCCCTCCATCAGAAACGAATACATACTTTGTTGTGTCTGTGGGAGCCATGACAATAGCAATAGCTTCAGGTAACATAACCTGTAAGAACCAAATAAAATCAATTCCAAATATCATTAATTTCATTATATACATCATAGGTAGCTTGCATAAAATAATTAACCAATTATTGCATCTTGATGGCATGACAGAAAGATGAAAATGATGGAACATCATCAAAAGATAGAAAATGTATAATGATGATGCAAAAAGTGAAATGTAGAGCGTCATTCAAGTTGGATGGAATATGTTGGATTCTGTTATCATTTATGAGTACAGTTATGCATGCCACTACATCCAAAGACTGACAGTCTTCTCATATGGTACTGGAATGCACTCGAGCAGATAGGGAATGCCCGCTAGAAAATAGTGTGAAGAACATAAAGCTGGCATTTTTGTTCACCTACAATTTGAAAATATACTTTCCCATTGACTACAAGAGTTTCCCACATCAAATAACATGAGTACAAACGTAGAAATAGCACTTGTCTGATTGTTCCACATACTACTAGACACAATTAAATATGAGACAAGTCAGTTGATATGGAAAATATGCATCCTGAGAAGTCAAATAAAGACACTTTCATTCTCCCAAACATTCAAAATTACAGAAAATTTAGTAAATCAAGTCCATCTAATACACAATGCCATGGCCCATCTGTCAAATCACTGCACTTCAATAATAGAAAAGAGAAAATCTCTACTAATAAAATGAACAGCATTTCTATTTATAATCTAATTCTTATTCATGCTCGTACCTGCCCTGAAAAGAAATATTTTCTATAATAATCCCACTTGCAAGTAGCACCTGATGAAAATCATCTGTAACATACAGTTCTAACTTGAGACCTCTAGCCCCTATTCAACTTATTGTTCTTTCATATAAGTGGTTCATATGCTTGTAGTTCCACTGCTTCTATCATGGGATAGACATAAACAATAATCTCATTTTCATTTTTCCGCATTCAAGTCACAAATTCCTTTTTATAATCAAGGGTGGGTTGCACCTCTCATTTTTACAGTTTCTTGTTTACATCTCATCATTTGTCGGACATTAATACATTTATCTTATCTTTGCTAGCTAGATGTTGGGTTTGTGTCATAAATCTCATCATTCTATCAAATCTACAGTTGGAAGAGCAGCTGTGAGAGTGAAAGAAAGGTAAGTGTTTGGGTTTACATTCAAGCAGTAGCCAAGGTCATCTCAACTGAAACAGGAGAAGATATCTCCAAACTAAAGTCAATGCATATGGCACCCTGTGCACGTGTCAAAGGCATGAATTTTCATGTTAATTTGGCAGCTCAGGGACAAATTCCCTCCTTTGGACAGCCTTCCTCATCAAGAAAGACCCCTACTAGCCCTTGGAAAAATTTAATTTGGTTAAGGAAAAATATTATTTCTAATGATGGAACCACGTGTGCACAAAAGTTCGGGTCGGCCTAAAGTCATAATTGGTCTCCAAACAAGCATATAAATACACATCAAGGCAACCTCATTTGGACATCACATAAACACATTTTTTTCTCTCTCCTCTTGTGATTGGTTTGTACAGGTCTGCAACCAAGAAGTCCAAGCTCACACGTGCGAAGGGAAGAAGGGCATTCTAAAATTTCTGTGTTGACTTTTGTTTGGGCAGTCGTTGACCAAGTTTGCCTTGCATTTTGACTCACTTTGACTTGGAAAATTTCGATCTTGGGAGGTCGAATTCTTTGGTGAAGAAAACGATTTTTCCTGGGCTGTTTGACTAGGGTTTACTGTGTTGCAAATGTAACTAGTTTCGGTCTTCATAATTGTTGTTGTAAATATTATGTAACAAACATAAGAAGAAAACGAAAAATTATTATTTAAAAGCATGGGTCTCATGTTCATTATTGATGGTCTTCTAGGTAAAATCATGTTCTTCGTGCTTCTAGGGTTTGTTAGGTCATAGGATTTATTGTCATGAGTCAAAAAAGTCAACATCATGATTATAAGACCCTTCCAGGCAAAATGTATCTAGAAAAATAATATATTGAGTCTAGAAGGTCCTGGAAACCTCAAAAACACAAGTCGGCCCTAGCAAAGACGAGTTGTCCTAGAGAAGGGTTATTCGACCTCTTAGAAAGGCTATATGTACTATACAGAGACACCTTCGACTGCATTTAAGGACAAAGAAAGAAGAGCGAAGGACAAGGATTTAAGAAGAAAACCCTAGCAAAGGAAAGAGGACAAGTTTTTGGGCATTTTCTCTCACACGCGTGAGTTTCTAGAGCAGCTGCAGGGGCAGAAATTCCTACAGTGACAGTAGGTCCGAAATTTTGTTGCATGGGAGTTGAAATTCTACGGTTGGTGCAGTTCTAGAAGGGTTTGTCTCTGGTTGGCTTGGTTTGACTTTGACCTAATTGGAAGGTCTCTTTGGAGGGCTAACTTGGTGCTTGGTGGAGGACTTGGTCTAGGGTTTGGATATTTGTTATCTCATTTGAAGCAAATTCTACAAGAAGAGAAGAGATTACTTGGGTTTTCCCCATGGAGGGGTTTTGCCCTGGGCTTGGAGCCTAATATTTTTGTCCATTGTCTTTACTATTTTGATCTTGATATTTGTTTGATGAAAAGATCTAATTAAGAAACACAATAAGATAAATAAAGTTCACAGGCAAGTATTAAGGAATAAGGAAAATCTCAATTAATAAGCTACCACATTGCACTTTCCAACATGGTATCAGAGCTAAGGTCAACAAGAAAAGGCAGTTGGAATGATTATCTTGTGGACACAAAGAAGGGTTTGCTTCTCAAGGGGAAGGAAAAAGAAGACCTATTGATCTAGAAGAAGGGTTACTATATCAAGCCTTCGTTGAAAAGGACTGCATCAAGCTCTCATCAAAGGAAAGCTTGAAGAGGAAGACTACAAGAAGGTTGTTGTTCTCTCTTGGGAAAAGATCTATTTGAAGGCTTATTAAAGACATCCTTGAAGGAAGCATCAAAGGATTTTGGTATCATCACTCTTGGAAGTTGTTATTGAAGTCTCCTTGAAGATATTGAAAGCCTCAAGATAGTTGGAGACATCATCATAGAAGAAAAGACTCTTGGTTATCAAGTACGTATCATATTGTTACTCTATGTCTGAATTTACAGCTCAAATGGGATCTTTCTGCAAGGAAAGAAATAAGCTCGTTGGCTCAACAAACTTCTTAGCATGGAAGAAAAGGATTGATCTGGCACTTACAGAACATGAAGTTATGGAATGTGTTCTTGGTGAAATTAATGAACCTAGCAAAGACAAGACTAAAGAACTAGCAAAATACAAGAAGGGGGAAGTAAGGGCACAAAGGATTATGTTGAGTCCATTAAGGATCAGTTGGTTCCATTTGTTGCAAATTTGAAGACTTCTAAAGCTATGTATGACAAGCTAGTGAATTTGTACTCTATAAGTACATTGGGGCAAAAGACGTCATTGAGAAATAAACTATATAAGATGAAGAAATTGAAGGATGAGGACATGGACTCCTTTCTAATGAAGATATCTCAAATAAGAGATCAATTGCAGGGACTTGGGGGGACAATTTATGAATTTGAAATGACCATGTGTGTACTAAATGCTTTGCCACCAGAATGGAGCAATTTTGCAACGAGCATCTACTCTAAGAAAGACTCAACTCCTTTTAATGAGTTGTGGGTTCAATGCATTTTGGAAAAGGATGACATTGAATCAGATGAACAATATCAAGCCTTCATTGCTAGAATAAAGACGTTGAAGAAAGGAAAGTTTGAAAAGTCCAAGAAGAAGCCTGATATGTCCAACGTTCAATGCTTTGGATGCAATGAATATGGACACTTTAAGAGGGATTGTCCAAACAAGCAGAACAAAAAAATGAAGGAAAGAAGCGAAGCTCACATAGCTAAAGAAATGGAAGAACCTAAAAAAAAGCAAAAGAAAGAAGATGTGAAGATATTTACTACTGAAGATGGCATACTCTTTGTTAGGTTCTTAGTGAAATTGGTCTTTCCTTTAGAATGGAATGCATTTTTATTTGCTTGGTTTTGTAAATGCATGGCATCATAGATAGAAATATGTGAGAAGTAGCATATTTGAATGAGTTGTTTTGTAGGAATCATCTAGTCCTTCAAGAATGAAAGTTTGGGACCATTTTGCATAATGTTCATCTATACATTGTCTAACATTATGTTAGAGGTAGTCATTTTGCTAAGGTGATCATTTAGATCCAATAAGAACCAACATTTTGGAAGGTTCTTCGAAGAAGCATTGTGACAAGAGAAGTATATATTCCATATAGTATGGAAACAATACTAAAGGATGAAGGAATGCAGTTGGTCAAGTTGCAATCTCTTAAGAAAATAAATCTATTTTTCTTTAATGTATAAGATGCAGATTCAATTAAGATTGAATAGATAGATGATTGTATGAAAGTATAGGAATGCATATTTGAAGTAACATTTTCCTGTGGGTAAGATTCATATGTACAAAATCTTGTAAAAGAAGGCAGTCATAGAAATATGCTAGGTTATATGATGCTTAAAGGAAGAATTTGACTTACTCTAGAATGAATCTAGACTCTCACTTTGATTATATAGAATAGTGACTAACATCCTGTATAATCTCCGCAACAAAAATTGTAACTTGATAATCAAGTTCAATCCTTGGGCACTTTGAAGAATGAAGGAAGACTCGTATGGAGATGCACCATGAGGATGTTGATTGTTTAATGAGAAGGTCAGCATGATGAGGTACGTCTTCTTGCACTAAAATTTTCAAAGTTCCAAGGGAGCGGAAGTGTCTATTTTTTCAACAAAGATCGGATCACCTATCAACAGTATGTGTCTCATGGTCACCGCATTTAGAAAGTTATATGATGTAAATTATCCTAGCCAGACCTTGAGAATATGTAACAACCTAGGTAAGCCTATGATTTTGGTGACGAATTTCATCCTCTGAGGTTTTTTAACCTCATTGATTATTTGTGTTTCTAAACATGGATCAGAAGAGTTTTTTCCCCTCCAGCTTAAACCCTCAAAGTTTGGGTGAAATTTATTGTCGAAATCTTAGATGAGTCCTAGTGTTTTTAGTCGAGTCAAATGTAAAAATGATTTGGGAATAATTTAAGCTAGTTGGCTTAATTATTTTATTACAAATCACTTGGTCTACTAGATCATATTGTGTCGCAAATGGGTTATGTGTATTGAGGGTCTATCCAAATGTGTATTCCCCCTTTGAGGGTTGAAGATGTAAAATATTAAGTATTAGAGGGTGGAAAAATAATTAAATCCCCTCATGTAAATTAATAAATTTTTCTGACAAAATAAAATTAAATCCTAAGCGAGAAAATTAATTAATTAGAGTCAAGTTAGGTTGTCTTAAGAAAATTAATTCTCCAAGTGGAAAAATTCGTGTGTCTTAGAGGAATCATTTTTTAAAGGTCCTCCACCAAGGGAATATTGTATTTTTCAAGAAAATTTGGACCCTTGGACCTTCGTGTTTGAGTCAAAGTCAAATTTTTTAGGAAATTAGCTCAAAATATTTAATCTTGAGCTAATAAAATGGAATTAAATGTTAAATTGGAAAATTCATCAAAAATAAAAAATCAAGAGCCAAGATTAAAACATCTTTGAAGTGTTTATCAACGGACAAGATTATTTTGATAAGGATCAAAGAAACTAGCCGTTATTTTTCCACGTGGAGGATTTATCTATAAATTAGAGAGTCAGTTGAGTCTCTAGTCATCTTGATCTTTGGCTAGAATATTGCTATTAAAGCATTTTGTAAACTATTGTCCTGCTGGGAACTATTTTTTCTGCTATAATAAAAGACTTTGGGGTGCAACTCGAGGTGTTCTTGTTCGTTGATTTGTGATATGTATTGACTATGGGCTTCCTATGTTGTGTTTTATGTGATTATTTTGAGATAATACAGTGTTTGCAAGTACTCAATCCTTGGTCTCCAAGTTCACAGACTATGGGCAAGGATCATTTTGCTTGGATCCTTAGTTTTTATATGGTGGATAAAATCTTTGTTAGAGCTATAATGAGCATAAATTTTCTGAAGCACTACTTTCTCAAAATTCATTTAAAAACCCTTGTATTTTTGGAAAATAATTTTGTAATTTTAAATTGTATATTGTAAATTATTTTTCTAAATTAGGTTGGGGTTTTTTAGATTTATTTTGTATATATTTGGGGTTTGGGTGTCGTATTTTTATTTTTGCAAGTTGGATAAAGGGATCAAGTGAAGGAAGAGCTAGATCTAGGCCCTTAAGGGTAAGAACTAGCTTCTTGAAAATTTTGCAGGGCTACCCACCGAAAAATTTTCACCAAAATTCAGATCCGAAAGAAGAAAAAAATTTTGAGACAAGGGTTTTCAGTTTTTGGCCTTCTCGGGACCAAATCTGGCCCCCTCCAAGCTCGGCGTAAAACTTCTCTTGGCCAACGTCATCCCCAAAGCCCCCCTGCGTCACATTTTTAGGCCCTTTTAGGGCTGGTCATAGCCTTTAGGGGCCTCGGCCTTCGCTACTATGCCCTGCGTCAAGGGTTCTAAGCCTTTTTAGGCTAGCCATGGGCCCAGGAGGCCTCGGCGTACCTCCATTACCCTAGACCGCAACCTTCTAGGCTTGCCGTGGATTTTTTGGCCCTTAAACCCCAACTTTTCAGCCCTTTTCCCCAGCGTCTAGCCTCTGAGCCTCAGTGTAGACCATTTGTGGCCTTCTCCAGCTTTGTTGAGCCCCAGACTACCTTTCCAACGTCCTTATTCCCAAATGTTGGCCCTCCTTGGCCTAGTGTTGGCTCTCTTTGGTGATTTTCTGCCCTAACTTGACCTAAAATCCTCATCTGAAGTTTCTTGACTGAATACTTGGTGGTTTTGAAGGTTTTGAAGCTCAAAAATTCTATTTTTCATGGGGCTACTTGATCCCAAAGTTTCAAAGAATTATGACCAAGGGATCTACAAGGCCTTGGGTGTAGGGTTTGACCTCTAAACCTAGTTTTATTTATGTTTTATTACATTAATTAAATCAATAAGAATTTAGGTCCACGAGGTCTTGGATAGACGGTGATTGGGTGCTCTATTAAGGCACTCCTTGATGTGAAGTCGTTGGTTCAATTCCCCACACGATTGGAGTGATATATTGGACATGTTGAAGATGTAGTCATGCCAAGCTTACAAAAAAAATCAGTAAGAATTTAGCCCTAAAATTACATTCTACATGGTCAAAATTGTTTAGATTTGCAAAATCTAAAGTAGTACTGGTGATTTGATTGTTGAGATCTAACACTTGTGTGGCTTACTCTAAGTTTGTAAAATTTCAAGAATTTAGCACCAAAAGCACTCCTATATTCAAGCTCTAGATCTGATCTTGTGATAAGTTGTTCTAATACTTGGAATTTAATTGGCATCTTTGTATTTGATATATAGTTGAAGTCTTTAACACTTGAATTAATCATTTGAGACATTTGGCATCTAAGTATTTCATTGGCTATCTTGAGTGGTGATTGATTTATCTTAAGTGGCATCAAACATTGTTGAAAATTTGGCATTTTACATTTTGAGGGAATTTGTTGAAATTTTGCACTTATCTTGTTTAAGATTGTGTCTCAATATTGTTAAGTACTCTTGCTATAAGATAATCCACAATAAGTACTTAAGTAACGCAGACAATATTAAGTCAAGATAATCTCACTCATAATTTCTTGCACAAGCATCCTAGATCTAGTTTGCATTAAGAATTTACCTCGTAGCATAAACTAAGTTGATAGAGATTTAGGGCCACTGATGCAGGGGCATTAGGCAAAAACAAATTCCATATGTTTTATTAGACTTAGGGGTTTTTGAGTTTTCAAGAGAGTAGACTTATGAAGTGAATTGAGTAGGTTTTAATTCATTTTGATTAAATGTAGAGAGAATTGTAACTGCCCTTGAATGATAAGAGGACAGGAGAGGTCGATTAGAATGTGAAGAGTCAGTTCAGAGCAGCTATGGAGTTAGGCTAAATTTAGGAAATCTAAAAATTTAGGAGTTTTGTTGAGCTGTAGAGGAGCGGAATCGATTCATTATTTTTCTTGTACAAATGTAAGCCTCAAAGGCATTAATAGACAGACCGGCATAAGAGCTGTAGAGCGGCGCAGACTAGGGAGGATAAAAAGCCATCGAATCGAAGATTTGGCCAGAATCAAGAAATGTTTTGTATTTGATTTCATGTTTATTTATGAAGGGACTTATTCTGAATTATGTGTATGATGAAGTTCTGTGTCCAGGATTGAAATGGTGAATCTGTGTGGAACATATGTGTATTCCTTTATTGAATAACTGTGTGAAGAATGTTGGGTTTCGGTGAATAAGCATACGATAAACTTTACAATAAATAAGGCTCTACATGTGAAGGGAGGATCGATTTTAATGTCGATTTGTGTTTTGAATCGAATGCAATAAAAGTTTGCATATGTTAGAGAAGGCACGCAGATTCGAACTATGATTATCTACCAGTGAATTCGAAACAATTATTCAAGTGGGAGATTGTGAAGGCGTTGTTGGAAAGAATACCCAAATTCGATGAGGATCAGAACTGTGGTAACATTGCAGAGTTCGAAGTCAAAGAAAGGAGCGTAAGTTCACAAGCGCAATTCGAATGGGCATGCGGAGATGGCCTGGTCGTGCTCGGACAATAGATGTAGAGAGGAAGCATTAACCGTGGATGAAACGCGAGTGGCGCAGTGGAAGAGTGCACGCAGAGAGGTAATCTCTGTTTGAAGTGAAGCGAAGAATGGAACCATAGTCTGGTTGGAACCCGAGTAGTTAAACGCCAAGGTGGTTTTTGAAAACCTTAAGTAGGTTTCGCATTGCAAATAAACGGTAAGCGGATTTCCTAAAAGAAATGCGATAGCGCTTGGCATAAGGCACGTGGCATAAGGCAGTTTTAAAACACTATCCATTTTGCAATTTATTTGCGTGTTAACCCTCGGTAGGAAAAAAAAATGCGAATGGTGTTTGATCTTGAGGGTGAGATATCAAGAGGCGTTCGCATCGTCGAGTTGCGAGGGAATTAACACAAGGTAAGAACGTTGGGCCCGTTGAGTTATTGTATTAATATTTGGGCATGAAACGATAAGGTATGGTTGATCGATGAAATATTGACCAATGAATAAAAGATTTAGTTGATTCATAGATTTCAAACGTGATATTGGTTAAAGGGTTCATATGAAATGAATGTGAATGCCGCGTTGTGGGGCCTAGCAATTATCAAGTAGGTAGTTGGGTTGGTTGGTATAATTCCGGGTGAGGTTTTGTTTGGATAGTAAATGGAAGAGCTTAGTGTATGCGGTGAGAGTTTATACTTTGGTCGAACCATAAGTTTGAAGGGTTCCACCATTTAAAATAATTTACCCAATTAAGAATAGAACTGGGCGAGCATTTTATATGCAAAAGAAGTGTGGAAACCATGAAAGAAAAAGATAGCTTCCGCGCATTTAATTGAGTTGCCCAGAAGTGAATTTGTTTGGGCTGAGAGCTGGAGATGCTTTGTTATACGAGTGTTAATGTGGGTTTAGGAAGAAGGCATGCCATCAGCGACCCTTTTTCAAACTAACTTGAGAGATTCAACTCTTCCTAGTAGTTAACACAGTGACCTTGCAGTCGTCAGGGCCACAGTCTTTGCAGTGCCGAAGGCACTGGGTGACTGGAGAACAAGGGGAGGTATCATTAATCTAGTCGTTGTTAGCTTCCCGTTGGCTTCCATTTCACAACTTACTTTGAGGATTGTTTTGTTGAAATTTGGTACCGGAGGACAGGTGCTTCCCTAAGGCTTTGATCTTTGGCCTAGGGAAAAGTGTCCAAAAGAATTTAATTTTTCTCCTAAAGTGATTATAAAGTTATAAAGTCAAATCTAATTTAAAAGTGACTTTAAGTGATAAAGTTACTAAAGTCTAATTTTAAAGTGACTTTAATAAAGTCAATGTAAAATTAGAAAGGAAAAGTGACTTTGGAAATAAATGACTAAGTGGGTCTTCATTAAAGTGGGGTGAATTAAAAAATAGAAAGTGAGATTTAAATGAGCATTTAATCTCAGCCCTAGATCTCAATCTATTTCAGCCATTGGATTTAGGGATTCCCCAAAAGTCACTTAGGGTTAGGATAAAGGAGGAAAAGGAGGAAAAGGTCATTCATTCTTTCATGAGCAGATTGAGAGAAGGAGAAGGAGAGAGCTGGAGATTTTTCCGAGCAGTGAGAAGGAGGAGGGCAGCAGCAGTGATATTCAGCAAATCCGTACAGCAAGAGCAGAGCACGAAGTTTGAGGCAAGAGGGCACAAATTTCGAGGGAGGAAAGACAGCATTTAATGCTGCACGTTTTTGAGGTCCGTACAGTAGTTTGAAGGCACGGAAATCGAGGTCCGTATAGCAGGAGAGAGAGTTGTTTTTTGAATCTGTACAACAGAAAAATCAGCGCTGAAATCGAGGACATACAGCATATTTAAGGCAATCGTACAGCACGTTTTTCGAGGCAGTCGTACAGCAGTTTTGACAGGCCGTACAGCACGTTTTTCGAGGTAGTCGTACAACACAGATTTCAATGCTATCCGTACAGCATTTAATGCTGGACTGTTTGCTGTAATTTCTGTTTTTGTGGGCATGGAAACCGAGGTGGAGTTTTGGCACGGTTTTCGAGATAAGTACAGTTTTTGAGGTCGCTGTAATTTTTGCTGTGTATATTTCTGTCTCACTGTAAAAAGCATTTTTCAGAAAAATAAAGAGAAGCTTTCAGACTGGTTTTCCCCAAGAGTTGTAGGGGGTTTTTCCAGGGTCACCTTGACCAAAAATATATGTTTCAAAATGTGTGAATGACTGTTTTATGTGTGCTGATATTTATTTCTGCATTTTCCGGCATTCTGTAATTTTTCCAGAATTTGTGTTTTCAGCAAAATTTATTTTCCAGCTTGTTAAATGTATGGATATGGGAAAGGGCATTTAACTATTTTGGAGTAATAAGGTGAAAACTAAAAACCGGGGTGGGAAATGAGAAATTTCTACATGATATCAGAGGTTGAGTGCTTAAGTGCAGTTTGGGACAGCAAGGAGAAAAATACAGCCTGCTGATTTTTCACTTAGAAAATTCCAGCACGCTGATTTTTTCACAAACAGCATTTTTACCTTTACTACAGCAGTGCTATTTTTCAGTTTTAGGACAGCAGGATGTCTTTGGGACTGAGGGTGGAGGATAGGTTGGATGGGCATTCCAACTACCGCATTTGGAAGGAGAGAATGCAGAGTATCTTTGAGGAGGCAGAAGTCTGGGACATTATGGTACATACCACACAGAACCCTGTGAATGTGCCTACTGATGCTACTCAGTTGGCAGCATATAATAAAAAGAACAACAAGGGTAAAAGGCTGATTCTAGACGGAATCAAAGACCATTGCATTCCTCATGTGAGAGGGAAGAGAAATGCTCATGAGATGTGGACGGCATTGTCCAATCTCTACCAGAGTACCAATGAGAACCGGAAGATGGTCCTGAAGGAGAAGATGAAGACCATTAAGATGGGCAATGATAGTGCAGCTGGATATCTCACAAAGATTACTAATGTGAGAGATGAGTTGGCAGCGATTGGAGAGGCCATTCCACCCACTGAGTTGGTGCGGATTGCAGTGAATGGCCTCCCCCGTTCATGGATGAACTTTTCTGATGGGGTTTGTGCACGTGAGACCCTTCCCACATGGGAGAGGTTTTGGGATGATTGCATTCAGACAGAGATCAGGAAAGGTCAGCTTGGGGCAGCCAAGCCAGTTGAGCAGGATGAGGATGTAGCACTGTTGGCAGGACGCAAGAAAGGCAAAGGGAAGAAGCAGGCTTCCACAAGCAATAGTGGGGGCAAAGGCAAAGGTAAAGGTAAACAGGATAACTCACAGAAGGACTATTCCAAAGTGAAGTGTTGGAATTGTCAGAAGATGGGACACTATGCAGTTGTGTGTCCGGAGAAGAAGAAGAAGAAGGGGAAGAACCAGAGCATGGCAGCTTCAGCGGAGGTTGAGGACTTTGCAGATCGCTTTGACCGGGAGTTTGGGTTCATTGCGTGTGAGTCTTCTAGTGCAGGATTATCTGCCATAGAGGTTCAGAGGGAGCATGCATTTCCCTCGATTAGCGGAGCATCTTCGGGTATCTGGTATGTGGGCAGTGGGGCTTCACGTCACATGACAGGAGTCCGTGAGTACTTCTCAGAGCTTTCAGAGAGTGGCACTGATGTAGAGGTAGTACTCGGTGATGACAGAGTTGTTAGAGCAGTCGGTGTGGGAACATTGACATTTCAGAGGGAGTCCAAACCTCCCTTGAAGGTGTCGGATGTTCTTTATGTGCCAGGGATGAGGAAGAACCTCATATCCGTCTCAGCTTTGGAGGACAGAGGATATGAGATACTATTCAGGGGAGGACAGGTGTTGATGTATCCCAGGGGCACTCCAGCTGATTCGGCTAGAGTGATAGGTGTACGCCATGCAAAGGTGTACAAGTTTGCATTTCAGTCCCTTTTGGCATTGAGCAGTAGTACCGACAGCAGAGCTAGCAGTTCTGAGCAGTGTGAGATTTGGCACCGCAGGATGGGGCACATGTATCATGGAGCCTTGAAGACTTTGCGGGAGATCACTACAGGTGTGCCAGATTTCAGTACTGATCACTTTGATACTTGCAGAGGATGTGCGATGGGCAAGTTTGCCAAATCCCCTTTTCCCAGCAGTGACAGCAGAGCGACTGGGATACTTGATTTGATTCATTCCAATGTGAGCGGTCGGATGTCTCATGTTTCCTTGGGTGGATATGAGTACTATGTGTTATTCATTGATGATCACTCCAGGAGGACCTGGATTTATTTCTTGAAGACCAAGAGTGAGGTCTTCAAGCGGTTTCAGGAGTTTAGAGCTCTTGTGGAGACACAGACAGGTCGGAAGATCAAGTCCCCGAGGTCGGACAATGGGGGAGAGTACACCCTTGGAGAGTTTGTTGACTATTGTGCGGAGGCAGGCATTAGGAGGGAGCTCACTGTTCCTTACAACCCCCAGCAGAACGGGGTTGCGGAGAGGAAGAACAGATCCATCGGAGGGGCTGCCAAAGCCATGTTACATGATCGGGGGTTGCCATTGTTTTTGTGGGCAGAGGCCTGCAACACAGCTGTTTACTTGCAGAACAGGAGTCCGCATCGTGCCTTGGGGCACATGACTCCGGAGGAGGCTTTTTCTGGGAAGAAGCCTGATATGGGTCATCTTCGTATCTTTGGGTGCATGACATACTCCTACATACCCAAGGAGAAGAGGACCAAACTAGAGCCCACCGTAGAGAAGGGTATCTTTGTGGGCTACAGTGAGACCTCCAAGGCCTTTCGGATTTACATTCCTGCACAGAGGAAAGTTGTTGTCAAGCGGGATGTGAAGTTCGAGGAGGACAGGGCCTTTAGGAGGTCACGGGAGTTAGAGTATCTGGATCAGCCAGACCCTCAGCAGCAGTTGAGTCAGTCACAGGGATCCAGTGGGCAGGGATCAGGAGGATCCGGAGGTACATCTATGACGATGTCAGGTCCATCAGTGGGGAGTGGCTCACCGAGTCAGAGAGGTGGTGCTACGGGCAGCATGCAGAGCAGTCCACAGAGCAGTTCACTGGGGAGTCCACTGATGGACAGTTCACACGGTACCTCAGTATCTACAGGTTCAGGTGCAGGCAGTAGGACAGCAGACAGACAGTCAGGAGTTCAGGCTCCTGATGTTGAGGAGGAAGAGTTTTATTCTCCAGCGGGAGAAGTGTGCTTAGGGAAGAGGAAGCCCAAGTGGCTTCAGGACACCTTGAGAGATGCCACATCTGTTGTTGAGCCTAAGAGGCCGGTCAGAGAGAGCAGACCACCTGAGAGGTTTTGTAGCTATATGGCAATGGCTACCAGCATCCTTGACTCTGAGCCTTCTAGCTATGAGGAGGCAGCTAGCCAGCAGGTCTGGAGAGAGGCCATGCGGGAGGAGTATTCTTCTATCATGAAGAATGATGTTTGGGAGGTGGTGCCGAGGCCTGAGGGCAAATCCGTGGTTACTTCCAGATGGCTTTACAAGGTAAAGCATGCTGCAGATGGCGGCATTGAGAAATTCAAAGCGAGGTTTGTGGCTAGAGGGTTCTCCCAGGTAGAGGGAGTTGATTATGAGGAGACCTTCGCTCCCGTGGCTCGATATACTTCGATTCGCTCCATTATATCGATAGCAGCAGAGATGGGTTGGAAGATCCACCGGATGGATGTGAAGACCGCATTTCTCAATGGCTTCATACAGGAGGAGGTGTACATTGACCCAGCTGTGGCTTTGAGGTGGTTGGAAGAGTCCCATGTGTGCCAAAACACATTTTGCGTACTTGCAGGGGACAAGGGGACATGGATTATGGTCTCGGACTACGCGTGGGATGGAGTGAGATTGGCGGTGTTACATTGACTTGACAAGTGTGCTGTGCTTCTCGATAGGAAGAGCACTTCGTGCAATCGTTTTGCCAGTTCCGGTGTGCTGGTGTCATGGTTCAGCCGAAAGCAGCAGTCAGTAGCATTGAGTTCAGCGGAAGCAGAGTATATTGCAGCCAGTCTAGCTAGTTGTGAGGCCATCTGGCTTCGCAAGATGTTGTTTGGCTTATTTGGTCAACCGTTGAGACCTTCAATGATTTACTGTGATAATCAGAGTTGCATTAAACTCACGGAGAATCCAGTATTTCATGACAGGTCAAAGCATATCGAGATCAAATATCATTTCATCAGAGACTATGTTCAGAAGGGAGCTGTGAAGCTTGAGTATATTCCCACTGATGAGCAGGTTGCAGATATTCTTACCAAAGCCTTACCACGGGGCAAGCATGTCTACTGCAGAGACAAGATGGGTGTGGTGAGGAACACCTTCCTCGGTAAGAGGGAGTGTTGAAATTTGGTACCAGAGGACAGGTGGTTCCCTAAGGCTTTGATCTTTGGCCTAGAGAAAAGTGTCCAAAAGAATTTAATTTTTCTCCTAAAGTGACTTTATAATTTTTATAAAGTCAAATCTAATTTAAAAGTGACTTTAAGTGACAAAGTTACTAAAGTCTAATTTTAAAGTGACTTTAATAAAGTCAATATAAAATTAGAAAGGAAAAGTGACTTTGGAAATAAAAGACTAAGTGGGTCTTTATTAAAGTGGGGTGAATTAAAAAATAGAAAGTGAGATTTAAATGAGCATTTAATCTCAACCCTAGATCTCAATCTATTTCAACCATTGGATTTAGGGATTCCCCAAAAGTCACTTAGGGTTAGGTTAAAGGAGGAAAAGGAGGAAAAGGTCATTCATTCTTTCATAAGCAGATTGAGGGAAGGAAAAGGAGAGAGATGGAGATTTTTCTGAGCAGTGAGAAGCAGGAGTGTAGCAGCAGTGATATTCAGCAAATCCGTACAGCAAGAGCAGAGCACGAAGTTTGAGGCAAGAGGGCACAAATTTTGAGGGAGGAAAGACAGCATTTAATGCTGCACGTTTTTGAGGTCCGTACAGCAGTTTGAAGACACAAGAATCAAGGTCCGTACAACAGGAGAGAGAGGGTTGTTTTTTCTGAATCCGTACAGAAATCGGCGTCGAAATCGAGGACGTACAGATGATGCGCCCGTACAAAGACGTTTTTTCGAGGCAATGTATTAACGCGATTTCAATGATGTCCGTACAGCATTTAATGCTGGACTGTTTGCTGTAATTTCTTTTTTTTGTGGGCACGGAAACCGAGGTGGAGTTTTGGCACGGTTTTCGAGATAAGTACGGTTTTTGAGGTTGCTGTAATTTTTGCTGTGTATATTTCTGTCTCACTGTAAAAAGCATTTTTCAGAAAAATAAAGAGAAGCTTTCAGACTGGTTTTCCCCAAGAGTTGTAGGGGGTTTTTCCAGGGTCACCTTGACCAAAAATATGTGTCAAAATGTGTGAATGACTGTTTTATGTGTACTGATATTTATTTCTGCATTTTCCAGCATTCTGTAATTTTTCCAGAATTTGTGTTTTCAGCAAAATTTATTTTCCAGCTTGTTAAATGTATGGATATGGGAAAGGGCATTTAACTATTTTGGAGTAATAAGGTGAAAACTGAAAACCGGGGTGGGAAATGAGAAATTTCTACATGTTTCTCAAAATAGTTAGGAAAAAGGTTACACTAAGACTAGGCATATAATTAAAATTTGCCAAGATCACTGCGTCTCACATAGGTCCTAGGACTTGCATATCATATAAGTTAGTCAATCATTTCAAGCAACGAATGTCCATCCGATAATTTGGTTCCAATTTATGATAAGCAAGAATTTGTGACTCCATTAAGGCACTTGTCTCATAATAAGAAATCTAATTTAATCAATAGTCTTGCCCAAATTTAACCAATTGGCTAGGCCACTCATCTGTGTCTCCCAAACAAGTTGGTTCCCAACTTTTTTCCCTTCACCTCACTCCATAGGGACTACCCCCCATATCCTGTTGTTGGGAGACAGCTAGAACGAAGTGGGCGTGGATCAGAGTGACAACCTTGTCTTGAGCGTTGTCACGATGCCTATACAATTTAGGCGACAACGCGTCTAATATTTATGTTATCAGTTATCTGGTTAACATATTGTTAACCTACCTAGAAAGATATTGGAGGAATATATGAAGGATGTTGAGACAAGCTCAACATATGATACATCGCAATTATGAAGTCGAGATGTCTCCATCTTGGATTTGAAAGATAGCAGTGCAAGAAGATAACCTAAAGGTCAAGATCTGTTAAATTTAGAAAACCATGGTATGTTCTATGCTTAATGCAATTTTACATCAATCTTTCTTATAGGCCCAATTCAAATTTAGCAATCACATAAACATGAAAGTAAAATGCTGATAGAACATAATAATAGATTAACAGAAGACAAGCCAAATAATATATTAGAATTTGTACTTCTTCCTTCTCCAGCAAATGAATAGATAAATGTTTGTTACAGCAGTCAACAAGATGCCCCAGCCAGCAAAGTCTTGAGTTGGTCAAACCAACTTCTCCAACAGCCAAATCAGCCTTCCACAAGTGTCACACATACACCTCAAATACAGTTCCAAAAGTCAATGCAAGTCAACCCAAACCGATCAACGCAAAAGTCAGCACTACAGTCAAAGGGTCTTCGGTCAAAGTCAACGTTCAGCCTCGATTTTTGTGCCTAGCAATACGACCTTCAAAAATTTAAATTTCTGCACAAAAAACGCAGTCAAAGTCCAAGCATTGACCCAAAGTCAATGTTGGTCAACGTTGTCCAGAAACCCTAAAAACAGTTCGAAAATTGCAGCAGCTTCTTCAGGTTCTGATTCGCACGTGTGAAGGAGGGAAGCCTCTCCTAGGCTATACGAACCAATCAGATCACAAGATGAATGTGTGTGATGAGTTGATGATGAAATGGACATCATCTCTCTCCAATTTATATCCATCAATGAGGGTGTGTGACACATATGTAGGGCTTGTGAGCCTACATTACAAATCTGGCTGACAATGCACATGTGTGGAAAATAAAATCAAAATATATATTCTGCTCATCCAAACAAGATGATCTTTAGACCAATCTTGCACCTCTCCGAAAGAGGAATCCAACAAAAATATAATCATCATCATATGAGCAGTGCAATAAGGAGTTTGGACCTAGTTGCCCAAAATTAACACTCCCTCTCATCTAGGGAGAACTCCATCTGTCCACATGTGCCACCCTGTCATCAGTACCATCATGTACTATCATCATCGTCATCATGTGTTCCTGCGTGATACTGCTGTAACATGCTTTGTCGGCTCAAGGGTAAACAAACGAGAGTGACTCACAAAGACAATACACTTTGCTGACTCGAAGTCAGCCTAGAGGGTAAAACCTCAATAGACTCAAAAAGAGTCACATACTAACCCGAAGTTAGTTTACTGACCAAAGTTAGTTTATTGACTCGAAGTCAGTTTAGCGGTAAGAACCTCATCAGACTCTATCCCAGATCAAGGTGTTGGACACAACCCATCCTAGACATAGAGAGTACGGAAATCTCTGATGCGTCCATCAGTCTTGCTATGGTCTCTATCCACATTTCCCACCTCATTGGCCAAATGAGAGGTACTTCCCATGAGTCTGAAACTCCATGGGTGGGATGCATGCGGGGCATAGATAAAAGAGAAGGTGAACCAACTCAACATCGTAGCGGTGGGGCAGAAGCACAACAAGGTTCGGCAAGCCTAGCCCCGTGTGTGCTTATAGCTCCAAGAAGTTATCCCCAAGCCCCCTAGAGCTCCTAGAGCTCATTGTCCAACTCAAGAAGGACCCTCACAATAGGGTCTTTCCACAATTCCAAGCTTCTCACGGAAGGTTGGGAACTTGACCTTCCCTAGGGGCTTCGTGAGAATATCTGCGACCTGCTCATCAGTTCCCATGTGATTGAGCCTTACGGTGCCTTGTTGTACCATATTCCGAATGAAGTTGTACCTAATATCAATATGCTTGGATCGATTATGGAACACAGGATTCTCAAAAAGACGAATCCCACTCTAGTTATCACAAAGGATAACGGTGGTATCTAGCACATGTCCAAACAACTCACTGAAGAGCTTTCTCAACCAAACAGCTTCACAACAGGCCATACTCGCTGCAATGTATTCAACCTCAGCAGTGCTCAAAGCCACCGACTTCTGCTTCCTGCTCATCCAAGATATCGAAGCAGAACCCAAGGTGAAGCAACATCCAGATGTGCTCTTACGATCCACCACACTGCCAGCCCAATCGGCATCAGTATATCCATGGAGTCTCAAACTCCAGGCAGTGTATCTCAGCCCATGGTTGATTGTGCCTCAAAGATATCTCAATAGACTCTTGGCACCAATATAGTGAATGTGATGAGGGTCAACCATATGTTGACTCAAAGTGTTCACTGTAAAACATACGTCCGGATAGGAGTTCACTAAGAACATCAGGGCCCCTACGAGTTGTTGATACTCGATGGGATTTCCCAGCTTGGGCCCAGCAGCGCTTCCACACAACTTCTTAAAGTTGAGTTCCATCGGTGTCGACACCGACTTATAGTCCACCATACCAAATCTCTACAATAGCTTCACGACATATTTTCCTTGAGAAAGGAAAATATCGCATGGCCTTTGCCAGACCTCCAAGCCTAGGGAATAGTGCATCAATCCGAGGTCTTTCATCTCAAACTTAGAAGCTAACTCCCTCTCACATTGATGAATGAGAGGGTCAGCACCTGTTAGGAAGAGGTCATCCACATAGAGAACCAGAATGAGAGGCCTTTCTTTATCAACCTTAAAATAAAGGTTCGAATCAGCATCACTTCGAGTGAAGCCCAGCTTCATCAAGTAGCTATCTATCCTCTCATACCAAGCCCTGGGGGCTTGCTTCAACCCATAGAGGGCTTTCTTCAACCTGCATACATAGGTGTCTCTATCTTGGACTTCGAACCCCAAAGGTTGCTCCACATAAACCTCTTCCTTTATTGAACCATGCAAAAAGGCAGTCTTCACAACCATCTGACGGAGACTCCATCATTGTGTTGCAGCAAGGGAAATAATAGATCAGATGGTGGTATAATGAGTGACATGTGAAAATATATCATCATAATCTATGCCTTCTTTTTGAGAAAAGCCTCGGGCAACATATCTTTCCTTGTACTTTTCAGCACTTCCATCAGCTCCATGCTTGATCTTGAATAGCCATTTCGAGGTGACAACAGATTTGTCCTCCGATCTCAGGACCACTTCCCAGACATCATTTTTCATAATGGACTCATATTCTTCGTGCATAGCATCCTTCCAAACTTGATGCTTTATGGCTTCTTCAAATGATCCAGGCTTAGATTGTACAATTGTACTCATGGCAGCTAGATACCCTTTGTACCTATTCGGCTTCTTGCTTTCACGGAATGTCGCCCTTGGGGCAATTGACCTAGAACATTCAATGCATAACATATATCAGGTATAGTATTCACCAAATACATCAATGAGCCAACCAACTAATGATAACATGTAGGATCACGAACGCTAGAATTTGAACTTTTCAATTTCTTTAAATTTGTGATCGTTGTTGTTGTCATAGGCTTGGAATCCATCATACTAAACATTTGTAGAGTCTTGATGATATACTTTCCTTGACCAATATAGATTTCTCTAGGTTTTTGCCAAACTTCAAAGCCCAAATAGTAATGCATAAGTCCTAGATCTTTCATTTCAAAATATGCTGCCAACATCTATTTGCATTCTTGAATTCTATGCTCCACACTTGCAATGAGTAAATCATCCACATATAATAGAATAATGGTTGGCTCATTCTTTACTACTTTGATGTAGAGATTTGGGTATGCAGAGCTTTTGACAAATCCAATCCTTAAAAGAAAGGCATCCATTCTAGCATACCAAGCTCTAGGTGCTTGTTTCAAGCCATATAGAGCTTTCTTCAACCTACAAACATGAGATTCCTTGCTATGTATCTCAAAACCTTCTAGTTGTTCGATCTACACTTCATTTATGGTTCCATTCAAGAAAGTTGTTTTGGCATCCATCCAGTAGATGTTCCATCCCATAGTTGATATTAAGGAAATCAAGGATCTAATAGTGTGTACCTAGTTGTAGGAGCAAATGTTTCTTCGTAGTCCACTAGTTTCTTTTGAGAGAAACCCCTTGCTACGAATCTTGCTTTGTATTTATCTATGCTCCCATCAACAGAATGTTTGATTTTGTAGATCCATTTAGAGGAGACAACAGACATGTCACTAGGTCTACGAACATTTTCCCAAACCCCATTCTTCATGATTGATTGATATTCTTCTTGCACAGCATTCTTCCATTCTTCATGATGAGTAGTTTGATCAAATGTGGTCAGTTCTGCTTCAATTAGTTTTGACATATAAGCTACATATTTGGAGTACCTCTTTGGTTTCGTACTTTGTCTAAAAATATATTTTGTTGCTCCATGTCCTTCTGCATCTTCAAGTGTAGCTTTTAACCAATTTGGCCTCTTCTTTACTTTCGGAATGATTGTAGGTTGAATAGGTTCACTTGGTTCTTCTTCTTCTTGATTTGTAGCGGTTTTGTCATGTTGCTCTTCTTCTTCATAGAGTGGGATATCTTCTTCGTCAGATTCAAGGGGAATATCTTTAGACTTCTTGTATGCAATATTTTCATCAAATAACGTTTCTGCTAACTTAAACTTTGTGACCTTCTTTTATGTAGATTCTATATGGCTTTGATGAAAGGCTATATCCAACAAAGATACCCTTTAAACTAGTAGAGTCCAACTTCTTTCTTTTATCTTTAGGAATGTGAATGTACGCAAAGCATCCAAAAACACGGAGATGATCTACATTGACTTCTTTCCTGACAATGCTTCTTCTATTTTGTATGTATATTGTTGTCATTGATGCTTCTCCCCATAAGAATTCTGGAAGGTCTTGATCAAATATCATGGTCCTGATGCATTCTTTAATAACCCAATTCTTCCTCTCTGCTACTCCATTTTGTTCGGGATTATAGGGAACTATGAGCTCCCTCTTAATACCTGCTTCCTTACAAAAGGTTATGAGTTCCTTAGATGTATATTCACCACCATTGTCAGATCTAAGAGTCTTTATCTTTCTTTCTGTCAATTTCTCCACTTCTGATTAGAAATCCTTGAATTTTTCAAAGACTTCATCCTTAGTTTTGAGAAGATAAATCTAAGTCTTGCTAGAATGATCATCAATAAAGATCACATAATATAAATGGCCTCCAAGAGATTTATCTACCATTGGTCCACACACATCGGAATGAATGAGGTCTAATACTTCTTTAAACCTTAGAGTCACTGCTTGAAAAAGGTTTCCAAGTATTCTTCCCCAAACCACATCCCTTACATACTCCTTCGTGATCCTCCTTCAATTTGGGGATTCCTTTCACCATTTTACTTAAAGAAGGCAATATTTTAAAATGAAGGTGCCCATATCCATCTGGTGGATCTTCCAACCCATCTCTATTGCTATCGATATGATGGAACAAATTGAAATATATCGAGCCACGGGAGCGAAGGTCTCCTCATAATCAACTCCCTCTACCTGGGAGAACCCTCTAACCACAAACCTTGCTTTGAATTTCTCAATGCTGCCATCTGCAGCATGCTTTACCTTGTAAAGCCAACTGGAAGTAACCACGGATTTGCCCTCAAGCCTCGGCACAACCTCCCAAACATCATTCTTCAGGATAGAAGAATACTCCTCCTGCATGGCCTCTCTCCAGACTTGTTGGCTAGCTACCTCCTCATAGCTAGAAGGCTCAAAGTCAATGATGTTGGTAACCATTGCCATATAGCTACAAAACCTATCAGGCGGTCTGCTCTCTCTGACCTGCCTCTTTGGCCCAGCAACAAATGTGGCCTCTCTCAAGGTATCCTGAAGCCACTTGAGCTTCCTCTTCCCTGAACACACTTCTCCCACTGGAGAATGAAACTCCTCCTCATCAAGAGCCTAAACTCCTGACTGTCTGTCTGTTTCCCTCCTACCTGAACCTGAACCTATAGACGCTGAAGTACCGTGTGAACTGTCCATCAGTGGACTCCCTAGTGAACTGCACTGCGGACTGCTCTGCATGTTGCCAGAAGCACCACCCCTCTAACTCTGTGAGCCACTGCTCACTGATGGCCCTGACACCGTAATCGATGTAACTCTGAATCCTCCTGATCCCTGTGCCTGACTAAGCTGCTCTTGAGGGTCTGTCTGATCCAGATACTCTAACTCCCGTGACCTCCTGAAGGCCTTGTCCTACTCGAACTTCACATCCCGCCTGACAACAACCCTCCTCTGTGCGGGAATATAAATTCGAAAGGCCTTCGAGGTCTCACTGTAGCCCACAAAGATACCTTTCTCTGCAGTGGGCTCTAGCTTGGTCCTCTTCTCCTTGGGTATGTAGGAGTATGCAATACACCCAAAGATACGAAGATGACCACCATCAGGCTTCTTCCCAGAAAAAGCCTCCTCCAGAGTCACATGCCCCAAGGCACGATGCGGACTCCTGCTCTGCAAATATACAGCAGTGTTGCAGGCCTCTGCCCACAAAAACAATGGTAACCCCTGATCATGTAGCATCGATTTGGCAGCCCCTCCGATGGATCTGTTCTTCCTCTCCGCAACCTCGTTCTGCTAGGGGTTGTAAGGAACAGTGAACTCCCTCCTAATGCCGGTCTCCGCACAATACTCAACAAACTCACCAAGGGTGTACTCTCCTCCATTGTCCGACCTCATGGACTTGATCTTCTGAACTGTCCGAGTCTCCACGAGAGCTCTGAAATCCTGAAACCGCTTGAAGACCTCACTCTTGGTCTTCAAGAAATAAATACAGGTCCTCCTGGAGTGATCATCAATGAATAAAACATAATACTCATATCCACTCAAGGAAACATGAGACATCCGACTGCTCACATCGGAATGAATCAAATCAAGTATCCCAGTCGATCTGCTGTCACTGCTGGGAAAAGGGGATTTGGCAAACTTGCCATCGCACATCCTCTGCATGTATCAAAGTGATCACTACTAAAATCTGGCACCCCTATAGTGATCTCCCGCAATGTCCTCAAGGCTCCATGATACATGTGCCCCATCTTGCGGTGCCAAATCTCGCACAGCTTTGAACTGCTAGCTCTGCTGCCGGTACTACTACTCAATGCCAAAAGGGGCTGAAATGCAAACTTGTACACCTTTGCATGGTGTACACCTATCACTCTCGCTGAATCCGCTGGAGCGCCCCTGGGATATATCAGCACCTGTCCTCCCCTGAACAATATCTCATACCCTCTGTCCTCCAATGCTAAGATGGATATGAGATTCTTCCTCATCCCTAACACATATAGAACATCTGACACCTTCAAGGGAGGTTTGGGTTCCCTATCAAATGTCAATGTCCCCACATCGACTGCTCTAACAACGCTCTCATCTCTGAGTACTACCTCTATATCAGTGCCACTCTCTAAAAGCTCTGAGAAGTACTCACGGACTCTTGGCATATGACGTGAAGCCCCACTGTCAACATACCAGATACCTGAGGATGCTCCGCTGGTAGAGGGAAATGCACACTCTCTCTCAACCTCCGTGGTAGGTGATCCTGCACTAGTGGACTCACAAGCAATAAACTCAAACTCCCGGTCAAAGGTATCCGTAAATTCCTCTATCACTGCTGATGCTGCCATGCTCTAGTTCTTCCCCTTCCTCGCTTACTTCAAGAGTCAAACCCCCTTCCCAGTTTCCCCAACTCTTCAACACATTCCTTTTTTGACATCAATTGTTAATGGAATTTGAGAGGGTTTTGTACTTTTTATAGGAATTATTTTGTAGTGGAGTGCGATATTGGAACTAATTCTTCTAACCCAACCTCAAGAGTAGGGGCTTGTTACCTCTCTCTCTTTCATCAGGAACCTCGTTTCTCATTTCCAAATATTTTGACACTCTTTAATAGTTAGAGGAATACCATCAAATTTATGGTTATCTACAGAAACAGAGGAACCTTGTCCCTTAGAATCAATATCCCCTAAGCCCTCAAGATCTGTAAATTGTCGTGGATATTCCACTAGACAGTTTGTCACAACATAATTAATAAATTTTATACTTAAAAATCCAAAATCCACACTATTATAGTTTTATTTCTCTTAAGATTTATATGTAAAACACCCCCTTAAGAATACCTCTAAATCCCCACTAAATTTACGAGTTTTCTCCGAGTTTGTCTTTGTGGTATTTCGTCAAACAATTTGGAGATACATGGTTGTAGGTGTGTTTTCTTATATTTTATTTAAACAATTTGCACACAGTACTAAATAGACACCATGAAAATGCTTCAAAACATGAACATATAATCCACATTAAACTCAAAAAAGTACATACCCATTAATGGACGCTTGCAACAGCAATAATATGAGACATATATGGGTGATTTTCAGCATACTTCATTAAACATTTGGCTGTGGATGACTGGTGTATTTGTCACTTAATATATCTCAGCTCCAGGCAAGATTCATTGAGGAACTCGTGTGGCCAACTAGCTGATTAACTCAACCCCTTAAGACTGGAAACTTGGCCTTATAGACTCTATGCACAAGCCTGATTTCTTTTTCACTAATCAGAAATTCTATCTCAGCGTCCAAGAGAGATCTCAATCTAGAGTAACTCAGCCTCCGAGATGAAAGTACTCAACCCTTGTCAACAGTCTGAAAGTGATGGTCTTAGTCTCTTTACGGAAAGGTCCTCAGCCCACAGAAATACAGTTGAAATCAGCCCACAAAGGTATGGCAGACTCAACCACAGTAGAAGGTGACCCAACCCACAAGAGAGGACTGAAATCGTCCCCTTTTTCTTTTTGTCTCAGCCCTTGTATCAGCTCGGCCCCTCTTATCAAACTCAGCCCTCTTGAACAGTCCCACTCAACCACTAACAGCAAAGATAGCTCAGCCCCTCAAGGGAGATAATCGACCAGCCAAAAAAGGGGTTATGGCTTCCCAACAGTAGCTCAAATTTGGCCCTCTCCCACAGGTACAACTCGGCCTGCAAAGAGAATATAGAATACCCAATAGTAGAATATAAAAATGTAAATTTATGTAGATGTTCTATGCTTGATGCAACTTTACTTTTCACTACAGCAATCACATAAACAATCAAGTAAAATGCTGATAGAACATACCAGTAGATCTATAGAAGACAAACCAGAAACAGAAAAATGTGGTGGTGCATTACGGCAGTCAACAGGATGCTTCAACCAGCAAAGTCTCCTTGGTCAGCCAACCCAGCATGTGTCACAACAGCCCTCAAAACAGCCACACGGTCAACTCAAAGTCAACCCTAGAAAAGTCAACGCAGAACAGCAGCAAGATAGTCAACGCAACTCGGTCTTCGGTCAACCTTTTGACCTCAGTTCTTGTGCCAATATGTACAACCTTCCAAAATCGAAGTCTCCACCAAAATCCAGCCTCTTTGGACCATGTGTTGACCAAAGTCAACGCTGGTCAAACTTGCGTGGAAACCCTAGCTGCAGCAGTTTTCCTCTTCGTCCTTCTTTCCCACGTGTGAACCGAAACTGCCTTCAAGAGCTCGAACCAATCAGAAGAGGAGAGATGATGAGTGAGGATGAGATGAGTGAAATGTCCTCCAACGTTGACTCTATTTATATCAATCACTGAGGGTGTGTGACACATTTGCTGGGGGTGTAAAACCTTAAGGCCGACCTGCACATATTTTGAAAGTATTAAAAATAAATTCAAAATAAATGTTATGCTCATCGGATCAAGATGATCTTTAGATCGATCTTGCACCTCTTCGAAAGAGGAACCCAATAAAAATATTGGTGTCTTCATCTGAGCATCACAACATGGAGTTTGGACCTAGTTGTCCAATTTTAACACTCCCTCTCAACTAGGGAGAACTCCATCCACCTGTGCAATCAAACATCGTGTGTCATCCTGCCGTAACTTGCTTTGTTGGCCTCTTTATTTCAGAACAAAAATGGGTCAATCACAAAGACATCATTCACCGGCTGACAGATTCAGCCCAAAGGTCCGAAACCTCTATCGGACTCACAAAAAATCTCATACCAACCCGAAGATGGTTTACCTAACCCGAAGTCAGTTGAAGATCCGAAACTTCACTATACTTTATCCCAAATCAAGTAGTTGGACCGTGCCATCCTAGATAGAGAGTATGGCAATCTCTGATGCGTCCATCAATCTTTGCTACTAGTCTCCAGCTTTTCCCACCTCATTGGCTGAATGAAAGGTACTTCCCATGAGTCCTAAACTCAATGGGTAGGATGTATACGGGGCACAGATAATGAGAGGTGAACCAACTCAATAATCGCGGTGGGGCCCAAGCACACCATCAAGGTTCAACAAGCCTAGCCCTGTGGTTGCTTATAGCTCCGAGAAGCTATCCCCAAAGCCCCCCAGAGCTCCCAGAGCTCATCGTCCAACAGGACCCACATCATAGGTCGTTCCACGATACCAAGACTCTCACGGAAGGTTAGGAACTTGACCTTCCCCAGGGGCTTTGTGAGAATATCCACGACCTGCTCATCAATTCCTATATGATCGAGGCTTACGGCGCCTCGTTGTACCATATCCCGGATAAAGTGGTACCTGATATCAATATGCTTGGATCGATCGTGGAACATTGGATTCTCGGACAAGCGAATCCCACTCTGGTTATCACAGAGTATCACGGTGGTATCTAGCACATGTCCGAACAACTCACTAACGAGCTTTCGCAACCAAACTGCTTCACAACAAGCCATACTCGCTGCAATGTATTCGGCCTCTGCAGTGCTCAAAGCCACCGACTTCTGCTTCCTGCTCATCCATGAGATCGAAGAAGAACCAAGATTAAAGCAGCATCCCGATGTGCTCTTACGATCCACCACACTGCCAACCCAATCGACATCAGTGTTCTTAGCCCATGGTTTATCGTGCCCCGAAGGTATCTCAGAAGATTCCTGGCACCAACCCCGTGAAAGTGATGAGGCTCAACCATCTGTTGACTCAAATTGTTCACTGCAAAACATATATCTGGACGAGTGTTCACTAAGAACATCAGGGCCCCTACGAGTTGACGATACTCAGTAGGATTAGACAATACAAGCCCAACAGCACTGCCACTCAACTTCTTGAAGTTGAGCTCCATTGGTGTCGACACAGACTTGCAGTCCACCATACCAAATATTTTCAGAAGCTTCACAATGTATTTTCCTTGAGAAAGGAAAATCTCACCAGGTCTCTGCCAGACCTCCAAGCCTAGGAAATAGTGCATCAGTCCTAGGTCCTTCATCTCGAACTCAGCAACGAGCTCCTCTTGCACTGATGAATGAGAGGGTCAGCACCTGTCAGGAAGAGGTCATCCACATACAGCACCAGAATGAGAGGCTTCCCTTTGACAACCTTGAAGTAAAGGTTCGGATCAGCATTAATTCAAGTGAAGCCCATCTTCATCAAGTAGCTATCTATCCTCTCGTACCATGCTCTTGGTGCTTGCTTTAGCCCATAGAGGGCTTTCTTCAACCTGCAGACATGGGCGTCCCGATCCTGGACTTCGAACCCCAAAGGTTGCTCCACATATACCTCTTCCTTTATCGCACCATGCAGAAATGCGGTCTTCACATCCATCTGATGAAGACTCCATCCTAGCGTAGCAGCAAGGGCTATAATAGATCGAATGGTGGTGTATCGGGCCACAGGTGCAAATATGTCATCATAATCTATGCCTTCCTTTTGAGAGAAGCCACGGGTAACGAATCTTGCCTTGAATTTTTCAGCATTTCCATCAGATCCATGCTTGATCTTGTAGAGCCATTTCGAGGTGACAACTGCTTTGTCCTTCGGTCTTAGAACCACATCCCAGACATCATTCTTCATAATGGACTCATACTCTTCGTGCATAGCATCCTTCCAAACTTGATGCTTTACCGCTTCCTCAAAGGATCCAGGCTCGAATTGTACAATAGTACTCATGGCTGCTAGACACCCTTGGTATCTACTCGTCTTCTTGCTTTCACGGAATGTCCCCCAGGGGCTGCATGTCCCTTAGCATCCTCGAGAGTGTCCCTGAGCCATGATGGTCTCTTTCCCAGTGAAGGAGGTGGATCAATCGGGTCCATCGGTCCTTCAACATCAGGCATTGTTTCATCCTTCGGTTCTTCTTGATTTCCAGGCCTTGCTTCATGATCTTCCTCTGATCTTGGGAGATTGACTACTTTCCTCACGGAAGTATCTTCGTCAAAGGTGACATCATGGCATATCTCCACTTCCCTTTGACTAGGCACATAGACTCTATAGGCCTTCAAAGTTTCACTATAGCCCACAAACATTCCTTTCTTCCCAGAAACATCCAACTTGCTTCTCTTTTTTTTTTGACACATGAAAGTAAACAGGACATCCAAAAACTCTAAAATGTGAGACGTCAGGTTTCTTACCAGAGAAAACCTCTTCGGGAGCTTTCTATTCTAGAGCAGAATGCGGGCATCGGTTTTGTATGTACACGGCAATGTTTGCAGCTTCTCCCCACAGAAACTTCGGTAGACCTTGGTCACATAGCATGGCACGGGCAGCTTCCGCAATGGTCCTGTTCTTTCGTTCAGCAATACCATTTTGCTCAGGAGTATAGACATTTGTGGTCTCCCTCTTAAAGCCAGCTTTTCTCCAAAAGTCCTTGAACTCGTTTGTCTCATATTCAGTGCCATTATCAGTTCTCAAAATCTTGATCTTCTTCCCTGTCATATTTTCCACCAAAGCTTTGAAGGTACGGAACCACATGAAAGCCTCATCCTTCTTCTTTAAGAAGTATATCCAAGTTTTGCGAGAGAAGTCATCTATGAACGTCATATAATATGAACATCCTCCTAAGGATGTTACAGGCAGCATACCAGATAGATCTGAATGGATCAATTGCAAGACATCAGATGTCTTTGTGACACTTGAGGGAAAAGGTGCCCTTGTATGCTTTGCTTCGGCACAACCCTTACATACACTTTCATGATTATTTGAAAACTCGGGCATTCCTGTCACCACCTTCCTTGCTTCGGGAAGGGCTTTGTAGTGAAGGTGTCCAAACCTTTGGTGCCACATTTCAATCTGTCGGATAGTATCACATGTCATTGCTCCTAGCGGACTTCCTCCAACCTGGTAGAGTGTATCAACTCTAAACCCAATCGTGATAGCTTCCTTGAAGCTCTTCTTCCACATGAGCACCTTTCCATCAGTGAATGCCACATTGAAACCTTTGTCTTCCATGGCTGATATAGACACAAGGTTCTTCTTCAAATTTGGTACATAGAGTACATCCTGCAAGTGGAGGACTTGACCTTGAGACAAGTGGAGGGTCACAGTCCCCGTCCCTTTTACGGGATATGTGGCATTATCTCCAAAGATAATTTCCAGATTAGTATCCTTCTCAACCATATCAGAGAGTGCTTCCTTGAACCCAGTGATGTGCCTTGAGGCACCACTATCTATCAACCAGACATCCATAGTGTCAAGTGGAGATGCAACAGAAAGGGTAGATACAAAAATGTATTCATTTCTTTTATCAACAACATGTGATTCCTCATACGTGGAGTTTCTTGACCTTTTGAAAGGTTGATCATTTCCGTCGGAGGGAGCCTTCCTCTTTCCCTTGGACCTGGTGTTCCTTTGATTGCCATTCCTCTGGTTGTTGTTGTTGTCATCACCATCGGAAGAATCCTTCTTGAAAGGACATTCTCTAGCATAGTGACCGGGCCTATGACAAGTGAAGCACTTGCCCTTCTTTCCTTGGGCCCTTTCTTTTCCTTTGTTCTTTGGGCCACCAAAGTTCTTCTTCCTAGAATGAGCAGCATATGCAGCATTTCCTTCATTTCCATACTCCTTCATTCTTGATTCTTCTTGAACGCATCTTGACAGTACTTCGTCAAAGTCAGTTATCACATTATTATTTAGAATGGTAGTGTTGAACACATGCCATTCGGATGAGAGCCCTCCAAGTGTGGTGAGTACCATCTCTCGATCAGCTATTGTCTCCCCAATAGCCATTAGATTGTTCCTGATTTCAATCAGCTTCAGAAAGTATGATTGGACAGACTCATCCCTGCCTTTCTTCAGATTCTTCAATTGATTCTTGAAGAATAGTACTTGATTCGTATTGTTGGCCTTGAACATGAGGATCAATTTATCATACATTTCTTAGGATGTGCCCAACTCAGAGATGTAGGCCACTAGGCTTTTATGAATGGATACCCTGATCATCAGCTTTGCTTTGATCTCCCCCTTCTTGTACTTTGTATTGATTCACCCCTCCTCTCAGTATTTCCAACAGAACCAAGTTCTATGCATTATAGCTCCTTCTAAAAACCATTGTAGAGTCCAAGTTGTTGATGGATTGGGAACACACCAAATGCAGAATTGAAAAACCAACGCTAGGACCAATCATGGATCATGTTTTGGAGGTGAAAAGTAGGTTTGAGGAGCTCTCTTTCAATCAAATTTATAGAGAGTTCAATCAAATCAGCTACCAGAAGAGGGTTTATTGATGCAATAAGGGATATTATCAGAACAAGGTCTCAGAAGAGGGACTCAAATTTCAAATGTGAAGGATCACTATAACGACGTTGGGGATGGATTGATATTTCACATAATTTTCACTATTGGTTAGCTTATCTTTTAAACATTCAAAGCATTAGACAAACATGAAACATCACCATATCAGTACACGAGATTTTTCTCAACAAGCTTTGATTATGTATGGTTTACATACAAATTTACCAGTTGAACTGGAAGGAAGTACAAGAGGGTTTTGCCAACAATGCTGGAAGAAAGCAAATGCTCCCTGAATGGGTTTGGGCTACCGTACCAGGGACAGTGGCCCAACTACAATTTGCTTGCCACAAGTCATTGCCTCGGATGTTGCTACCATTGCTGCACCACTATCCATTGTTGTCACCGTTATCGCTGCTGCACTACTATTCATTGTTGCTACCGCCTACTGCTGCACCATTATCCACCATTGCCACTGATATCACTGTTGCACTACTATTCACTGCTGCCACTGCCTACTGTTGCCTTTGCTACACTATTGCTCACTGCTGCACTGACTCGGTCACTTAGCCTCACAATGCTCTGCTCAAGTTAATCACAAGTAACACTGTCATAACTTAGCCTCACAATGCTCTGCTCAAGTTAATCACAAGTAACACTGTCATAAGCCATATAGCATTGACATACACCAATATCAGTGTCATGTAGATCAATTGTCATTGTCATACTAGATCACTGTTATGCCAAGGTTTATTGTCGTGTCAAAGACAACGCCATATACCAAGACACTGTCAAATTGATTCATCTGTTTTAGGTTACTGTCATACTGCCATATAAGTCACCATCATATCACTATCTCACTGTCTCACTGTCATTGCAACATAGACGTCATTGTCATGCCTTCAAAGGTAACTGCCATATGAGGTTACTACAAAGTTCACTGTCATCAAGAATTCTGTGGAGTGTCACCGTCATGCAACAAGTTCACTAGAACATTGTCACTATCAGATATATTACTGTTATGTTTCCAAGGTCAGAGATTACTGCCAAGTTCAATGTCATGTCACAGGTTACTACTGCATCACTGTCAAAGAGGCACTGGTACAACTTTTCTTTCAAAACTGTGTCACTGTAACTCAATAGAACTGTTGTACATCACAACTGTACTGCTGCAAAACGGATACAAGCATGATGGAAAGATCTGCAAGGCTACAAAAACACACTGCAACATCATATCAAACCGTATTACTTCTTAACTAAAAATGTCACATCTAGGTTCATAAGCAATCTCATGATTGCTACATAACAATTTCAAGACTATCATTGTTCAACCCTGGCATCATGCATCAAATATAGGCCTCTGATTCAACAAAATGACTGGCAAGAACAATGATTTCTATTTCCGAAACACATTCTTTACTTACAGAACCCTAGCCTCTTTTCACAGTAGCCATACAGTCTGCAGGTCACAAAACCTAGTCATGCCCTTCTGTTGTGGTCTAATTCGTCATAGGTGCTTGATGCCTTACATACACTGTTACCTTCTAAAGCTTTGAGATCCAACCAATGTGTCGAGTTACCATCACTAGCTAGGGCTTGAAGAACGACAGTAGGTCTGCAATCAGCTTAGGTATCAACGCCAGAGGTTAGGTCCTTATGCAAGTCACTCAAGTCAAACTTGGTCTGCTGTAGAGAAAGGCCAATCAAGGCCTTAGAGATAGCACTAAATTCCTGGTGTTCCTTACGCAGATAGATCCTGCAAAGACAAGCTTAACAGTACCAAAATGCCAAGCAAAAACAAATAAATCTCATGCTCCTTCGCTAGTCACAGAGGTAGATAAAATCCTTATGTTCAGGGTTTTGGACTCCAAGAAGGTCCGCAGGCCCAGAAGTATTTAAGCGGCTATACTGCATAGATTTAACTCTTCAAAGTTCAAACAATGTGGATTGACCTGCAAGCCTTGACAAAACAACCGTGCAACTTAAGCTTAGAAATCATAGCCACAAACTTGGTTTCTCCATTGATCTTTAAGATTGTATAGGAGCCGCAACATTTTCAGAAAGCCACTTTTATGATGCTAAACTTGCCCAACGAATTCTTCTTCAAACTATAGATATTTTTTCGGAATTTTGTTCAAGGTTTATCACTCCAATAGATGACAGTCCTCAAACAACACCTTCGTTGAACCTTAAATTAACCTTAAATGGACCGCAGTCATAGAACTCATGCCACTACACTTATCACAGTCTTTGGTCTTCCTTTTATAGTTAGATTTGTACCCAATAAGACGAGGTCTCCCCTTCTGAGAAATAGATACTATATGCTCAGAATTATGTCCCAATGGACTACCACAGAAATCAATAATGAAACCAAAGGTCCGCACTTCAAATTAGGGCTTAGAGACTGCTCGACGAATCCCAAAGAATACAAACCCTTGCACAGAAATCTCATCTCTTCTTCAAAGACTCCTCACTAGGCCGCAGATAATGAAGATCCCAAACACCATAAACAAAATAGTTTCCCATCGAAAACCAAACCAGTAGATATACAATAATACACAAGCTTTGACTGTTTCCAGAACTCCCCTTGCCACAAAACATTTCACAGAACTTGGATATGTTGCACAATTGAGAGAGAGGAGTCACTAATATATAGAGATGCCTTAGGCCGACCTAAGTTTGAAAGGGAAAACACAATTTTGAAATTCGAAATTTAGGCACAAATTGAAGCCGACCTTAGGAGGGAAAAATCTAATTGTGAATTCAATTTTAAATGGAGTTAAAAACCCCAAGCCAACTTAGGATTCCGAAATAATAAATTTAACCTTCTTAAATAAATACTTTTATGCCACCACATTATTTTAACCCCTCACTGCCACATCATTTACCTTTGTTGCCTAAGTCAATTTGAAGTGCCACTTCAGCAACCCTTGGGGCATTGGACCACTGGCTGGGGGCATGATCTTTGACACTCCACATATCATAAATTTCAGAATTTTTTTTGTGTAGTTCTTTTTATGCAATTTTCTCTAGTTGACATAGTTTTTTAGAATTCTTTGAGATATGCCCAAAGTACACACAATAGAATATATATAGATGAAGGTGGTTTATATGTGTCACATGTATTTTTCAGCCTGCTTAAAATTGAAATATATATATATATATATATATATATATATATATATATATATATATATATATATATATATCTGTGTGTGTGTGTGTCGAATTTTATGCCAAACTTTATCGGCAAAATTTTAGGTGCTGAACTTTATTCAAATTTCAAGGTCGTTGAACTCGAACACAAACACGAACGCGGTGACTTAGCCTATGATTGCAATCACTGAGAAGAACCAGTCACAACAATAAACAATGTCTGTGATTGCGATCACTGAGAAGATAGTCAATCACAACAAGAAGCAAAGAAGGGTTTGTGGATCTATTTCAATTTTTTCAAAAGAAAATATTATTATAAAGCTGAACCTTAGAAAAAATTTAAATATTATAATGTCGTACAGTCATGAATTCAAGTATAAGAGGTTTCCAAAAATTAGAGGAAACCATCCATGACATGACAGCAGAACCACACAAAAGAAAAAGGCTCAGATTGAGTGAACTGAGGTGACCAAAGGCAGATAGAACAATGGTCAAAAGCCTAGAGAGACAATTTAGTTCAGCAACGACAATCCAGCATATCTAGACATTGCACACACTAGAGTAAGGGAAGGCAATATTATGTCAACACCGATTAATACACATTTGAAAAGAAGAAAAGAGATTAGGCCCACTCAGCTAATTAGAAACCTAGTGTCTAACAGAGATTTCTAGACAAACCTTTAGGAGAGTTCTCACACAGCTGACCATAAAATTTGATAGATTATCTCCACATATACGGAAGCATAAGACAGTTAGCAGTCTGTGCCTAATAGAAAACGATACTGCAGGATCTACAGATATATTTCAGGTTTGAAGTATTAATTATGAAAATTGCAATTTCATTTGCATGTATGGAATTAAATTACTGGTTTAACCCTGTAGTTTGTGAAACATGGCAGGAAGGTAGGGAGATTAAGACTTCATGTTTTCTATTAGCTGATCAAAGAAGCCAACAGTGGCTTCCCCAATCGACACCAGTACTTGCAATAGTGGTTGGACCAGGTGCAAGACATGGGCCTCTTTGGTAGAATAGATACCCCTCACCCATGGCCTCTTAGTCACGGAGTTCCAGTTGGAATGTTGTTGACAACTCACTAGCCACATCACGATAAGCAGAAGCCAGTCAAAGAAAAATATCTGCTCAAAGTATTCAAAGCAAGGGTACAGAAGTTGGAATGCTCAATTTGATTGACTATTTAGGTGAAGCCAACAAGATTAAAATACCAATGTAAGGATTTGTGAGATTGATTATGGTCTAATATAGTTGGACGATTGTCTAGGTAGGTTTGGTAGAATTCTACTTCTACCTTCAAAATGAGGCTGATGATAGTCTAATACAACACCAATGAAGAGACCCAGATCTGGAATAGTTGTTGCCTTGTTACACAGAGAAAGATGGACCCATAGGCAGTCATGACATCTTAGAAGTCTATAGTTATTGTTGAGGCTTTGTATAGGGGGGTTAGACATGTCAGAGAAATTATTTTCTTGTTAAAGTGGGCTGTTGGAATATTAACAGTAACAGACTAAAAATATTTAGAAGTCACAATCGTTTTTTCAAGGAAAACCTCGCAAGGAAACACGAGGAATGTTTCTCCTTATTCATGGACAACATACCTAATAAACCCATTGGCATAGACTAGTGCGCCTCAAACGGGGGGATTCAAACCGAACACCTGCCAACATTGAAGTTAAAACTAGCCAAACACCCAACAACATTGAGAACAAGTTGTGCTCACCCCTTGGGCTATTTAGAAGTCGTAAGTATTTATATGATAATCACTTTACTTGTCAGTGACCAAGCCAACATAATATTTACATGCTGGATTTAGGGGTGAGGTGGTTAACCGTTAAACCACCATAACCACTTGGGGCCATTATAAACTGTGCAGAAACATGAAGTAATAGTGTGAAAGAGATGTATTGGCTGCAGTACTTATAACAAAATTATATTCTTTGTATTCTCTCCAAAACCGTGTCCTAAACTTTTACATCTATGCAATGCTGAGTAAAGTTTTTTTTTTACCATGGAATTTTCTATTAGAACTAACACTGAAGGGGCATGAAGCCCATGCTAATTCTATACAAATGAGAACAAAAATACAAGCGAGAGTTCTTGCTAAATAAAAACTATTGTTAACTGATTGGAAGCTATAAAACTAATAATTCCGCTCATAATGAAAAACATGATAAGGTTATAAGTCATGTGATTTTACCTGATATGAATAATGAGTGTGGAGATCAACTGATGACATAAAGCAAGTCTGCGAAGGATGCGTCTGCAATTTCAAAACAATTTTCTGTTAACTGATAAATAAATACAATTTTCCATAATTAAATGATGCCAGACAAATCATTAGAGTTACATCCATAAACTGTCGCACAGATTTCAGGAATTACCTAAGCATACTTCAGGATGTCAAAACAAGTTTCCACAAAAATTAAGAACAAAGTAAAAAGGATGTGTATGAAATATAGGTAAAAAATGAACTTAGTCGGGAAAAACATTTAAGGACAAGAAGAGGTAAAAACAACGGAAAATGTATGGGAAAATGAAAATACGCTTCCATGCAAAATGCCTCGTATTACCAAATGGTAAAAAATGAGTTCTACCCGCTCACAAGAAGTTTGTGAAGAGGTAAAGCTTACCAGCCAGTATCCAATATAATGTTTTAAATATCAGTTTCTGTTTCTGTTATGCTTTGTGGGCATTTGCACTGACCCTGCTACACATCATATTTTATGAGGTTCCACATTGTCATTTTAACCACTGATGGAGATTTGAAGCTGGTTCCTCGGAGCTTCCGGATAGACATGGATAGATTGTCTTCTTAGAACCCCTTCTCTTCATTGCAATTTATCACTTAATAGCTAAGTCACCGGATACTCCTAAAATGCCCTCGAATCCCTGAATCCCCGTACTGGATTCGGCCCCAATTCAAAGGATACGGCGTATCCGTACGGGGTACGGCGTATCCCGACCGTATCCCGTTCGGATACGCCGTATCCCGTAAAACCGGATACGGCCGGGCCCGCGGGTTCAAAAAAGCGTTGTTCTTTTTTATAAAGGGGGGCTTTTGCTCATTGGTTTTCACCAATTTCATTGTTTTTCACCAGTTGAGGAGGATTTTTCAGGAGAGGGCATCAAGCCTATGGCCCTAGTATTTATATGTGATTCATGGTAATGTTAAATTCTTAAAGTAATAAAAGGATGAAAATGAAGATTAAGGAAAATGTCACTTTTACTTAAATTTTTAACATTACCATGAAATGACTCAGGATGTTTGAGAGTGGTTCCGACCTCATTGGATTTCATATGGAGAAGGTAGAATTTTAGATCTCATTCAAAATCCAGCAGACTTATCAGTTTTTCAAGATTTCAAGATTGGGTATGGAACTCGTAAAGTAAAAGTGACATGTCTTCATGTTAAATTCAGGATTGGGTAAGCAGACTTATCAGTTTTTCTTGAAGTCATTACCCTGACTTAGGGTAATCCTGTCAGGGTAATTCAGGATTGGATTAAGAATTTAAGCAGACTTATCAGTTTTTCAGGATTTCAGGATTGGGTAATGTTAAATTCATATTAGGGTATGGAACTCGTATTTAATCAAGAGCAATGAGCACCAATCCCTCTATGTGCCTTGATGTTAGTGACATTGGTTGTCAAACTCCTCTATCATGACCCTACTAAAAATGTACCCATCACTCAAACAAAACCTTGACTATCTAAGATGATAGATAAATCTATGTTTAAATCAATGAATTAAGTATGAATTTGTGTAAAAAATATCTAATTTTTAATATATTAATACATATATATTTTTAAAATATATATATATTTTTAATAAAATAATATATAACGTATCGTATCCGAGAAGTATCCTGTTCCAAGGTCACCGTACCCGTATCCGATTCTTCGAATCCCGGTATCCCCGTATCCCCGTATCAGGTGACTTAGCTTAATACAGATCTATCCCCCCAAGGGGTGAGATGATGATGGTTAGGAGATCTATGATTCAAGATCATGGAAGTTTCCTAGTGACATTTGCATGATGGTGTGGTACGATATTGATGTCACTAGGAGGGGGTGTTCAATATGGTCCTCGTATGTCAGATGTGTGATGGGGAACACACTTGATGGTTGGATGAGTTAAAATATTTGTTATGTCCCTTTCTCTTATGATGTTTCTATTGTAGGATATCAATGTTCCCTTTATGATTTTCCTAGGTGAATTAACATTATAATATCGCGCTTGCTAGACATCACCTAAGGGGAACATGTTGAATGATGTTAGTACCCGCATTGATATGTTATTTTCTAAGTTTGAATTAGAAAAGGGGTGTTAGATTATGATTTGATGGTGTTTGATAGTGATCTAACCTTATCCTTGATTTTTTATGTAATAATACTTAGTGGTGGTACACTTTAGGTTGGAATTCATGTTCTGTTGTTGAAGAGTTTCGCTAGAGAGGACTTCAGTGCATTTACATGGTACAACACGTCATTAAAAGTGCACCCCTCGTTGGCACACATGTTCAGAGTTGCTTAATTTTTTAGGAACTAACTAAAGGGGGACTATTTTTATATTTTAGCTTTTGACCTTTGTGCACACATGTTGAAGTTGATTTAACTGTTCAATGGCTAAATTAATTGAGTAAAAGTAAAGTAAAGTAAATTTATTAATGTCCAACTGATGACCACAAAAGTAGGTCAATGGGACTGAAGAAAAGTGCAGTCAGTATGACTACAATGTGGGAGTGCAAGCGCATCTCCTTAAAAAAATGCTAAAACTAATATATACAGAGAAAGAAACCAGCGGTAGTGCAATCGCGACACATATATAAGAGACTGGTATAATACAAAACACTCAATAGTTTGCAGCACAATAGCTTGCTAAAAACGAATGAGTGAGATGGTAAGGTCTAGCAATGGAGCTAGAGATATTAGGGGCTCTTGAGGCTAATGACCAATGGTGAGGGAGGAAATTTGGGTACAGGTTCACTGTCGAAGTCCCCTAGGGCCAGCAATGGATCCTAGCATCCGAGGTCAAAAGAAAGAAACTTTGAATAGGTCTTTGGCCGCTCCTATGGGACTGGGAGGTAGTCGGGCATGTCAGGAGGTTTTGTTTTGGAACTGTCTGGAGTTAGTGCTCTGAGAACCTACGAACTAATGTATGGTTCGACATTGTCAAATTTGTCTCAATGATATCTGTGTATCTCCCTAATGGGGAGGCTAAGAAGAGACCCAAGATCTTGATTCTCACCCTTATAATGTCTGGAGCATTCCCAACATCTATTTGTCGCCCGTGGCCCTAGTCTGACGAATTCACATGAAAGTATGAGGTGATTGTCCCGGTCATCCCAGGGCAGGGCATGGTGTGTAGGTGCTGAGATTGAAAATTGCCCTAATGAAGAGTGTTAAGCATCATTAGTCCAACTACCTAAAGAAGGTAGATAGGGAGCTTCTCGAATCTCGATATAGGCAGTGATAGCATCATTTGATCTCATAGTATAGGGAGTATAGGGGGCACCTAAAAATGAGGTGTGTCTCTGTCTTTGTCTCTTGTAAATGACACAGTTGGCAAATCATATCCTGTTGTAGTATATGGTAGCCTGTCTCTATCTAGAATCTATGAGAACCAACATGGAATTGTCCCAGCCGGATCCTAAGCAAATGCATCCAATGTCAACGTGTAAGGGGGGTGAAATATGAAGCCATCCTGCAACTCCAACAAGTGCTCTAGGTAGAAGGACATCTTCGACACCAAAGCTCGTTAGGGGTGAGGTCCAAGTTGTGAAATTTTCAAGACTGAAAATTATTACTGCAATACTTGGTTTATTTCTCCTACTTATGAAATAAGTTATTTACAGATGCTTCAGTAAATTATGAAATAAACACATTTGCAAATCTTCACTTTAATCAAGAGCATAAGAACAGAAAGAAAATTGCACAAGTAGCACAATAGAAACAACCACATGAACACAGTTATTTTTGGACAATTGTCCCCGGGAAAAACCTAATGTGGGAAAACCGGTGCAGCAAATGAGGATTTTGTATTTATCTTCAAAAATGGAAAGCACATTTACAAGAGTCTGATGAGCAAAAAAAAATTAGCATACACCTAGCTGAATTTTCTAGAGCCTCTAGAAGAATTTTAGACCCTCGGGGTGACCTCCTTCACCCTCTACATCATCCAGCGTGAGAGCTCTGCGCAGTCTCTCCTTGGATTGCGTAACTCTGCGTGGAGGGGGTCTTGCTGCCGATCAGCTCAACCTTCCCGTCATTCTCCAAACTTCTGCTTCTCCAATAATTGAATCCTCCCTCCTCCTTCTGCTTTTGCAACCCTGCCTCTACAATCTCACCCACTGAAATCGAATTCTCTTACTTCAGAATCGATTTCCTTCGGGTACTAAGAATGTCCCCGGCTTAATTTCCAAATGGCCCTCAAGTCTCTTCTTATAGTCTTCTTGCTGATGAATCAACGACCAAGATTATATTGTTAATCAATAGCTCAGATTAAAAGATCACTTTATCTTCGTTTTCTAAAAGATTCACACTCTGCTCTATTAATACCCTTTAATTATTTAATTTCCCTAAGTTTAAACTTAGGGTTTGCATTAAAATAATTAATTATTTTAATAAAGTCATATCCGAGTGGAATTTCCACAAACTATTTATGGGTTCTCTAGATAACTATTGTCCAAGCCTCTCTACCAAAAATGAGACTTAGAACACTTCCCGATGCTATAAAAATCAACACTCCCTCTTAGCAAGGAAAGTGTTCAAGAAAGATACCACTGTAGACTTAGAACACTTCCCGATGCTGTAAAAATCAACACTCCCTCTTAGTGAGGAAAGTGTTCAAGAAAGATACCGCTGCACTACTCTGACTCTATAGCATCTGTTGTACTGATGTTGTCCTGGCTGCTGCCCCTCATCTCTGCGCTGCTGCCTCCTATATTGTCGCCTTGTGACACTGCCTCTGCCACGGCCTCATCCGTACTCCAGCTCCCTCCGTTTCTGAAGGCCAAGATTATATCGTTAATCAATGGCTCAGATTAAAAGATCACTTGATCTTCGTTTTCTAGAAGATTCACACTTTGCTCTATTAATACCCTTTAATTATTTAATTTCCCTAAGTTTAAACTTAGGGTTTGCATTAAAATAATTAATTATTTTAATAAAGTCATATCCGAGTGGAATTTCCACAAACGATTTCTGGGTTCTCTGGATAACTGTTGTCCAAGCCTCTCTACCAAAAATCAGACTTAGAACACTTCCCGATGCTATAAAAATCAACACTCCCTCTTAGTGAGGATAGTGTTCAAGAAAGATACCACTGCACTACTCTGACTCTATAGCATCTGCTGTGCTGATGTTGTCCTGGCTAATACCCCTCATCTCTGCGTTGTTGCCTCCTATACTGCCGCCTTGTGACATTGCCTCTGCCACTGCCTCATCCGTACTCCAGCTCCCTCCGTTTCTGAAGACCACCATTTCCTCTAATGGAAAGGGTTCTCGACCATCCCCATATTCTATCTGAAGTAAGTGAATTTAATCTTAGTCAAAGCCTTTGTGAGGATATCTGCCACCTGTTCTCCTATAGGAGTGTATCGCAACTGTATTACTCCTCTTTGAACATAGTCCCTGATGAAGTGGGCACCGAATGTCAATGTGTTTCAACCGATCATGAAACGCAGGATTTTCAGAGAGCTTAATGCAACTCAAATTATCGCACATATTCCCGGTCAGTTCCATCTGCTTCTTGAGCAAGTTCAAGAGTAACTTGCAGAGCCATATGGCCTCGCACAAAGCTATGCTTGCTGCCATGTACTCTGCCTCGGCTGAATTTAGTGCTACGGACTTCTATTTCCTGCTGCACCAGGAGGTCATTCCTGATCCGAGACTGAAACAGTACCCACTGGTACTTTTCCGATCCACTGTGCTTCTAGCCCAATCTACTTTTGTGAACCCACTCAACTGTACCTCATTGTCCTTGGTGTAATTCAACCCATACTCGACTATCCCTCTCAGATATCTGAGGACATGTTTGGCTGCTGCCTAGTGAGCCCTCCTTGGTTCCACCATGAACTAACTAAGGGTATTCACTGCATAACAGATGTTTGGTCTAGTATTGACCAGATACATCAATGATCCGATGAACTGCCTGTCCAAGGTGGGATCAGCCTCATCATCCTCCGTTGTGTCTATCTTCTTCCAGTTAGTAATCATTGGCGTGGCCATGGCTCTACAGTTTTCCATCTAAAATCTTTTCAAGATTTATGTCATGTATCTTCCTTGCCCTAAGAAGATTTCCCCTTTCTGCTGCCAGACTTCTAATCCAAGAAAATAGTGCATCTGCCCCAAATCCTTCATGTCAAATTCTCTAGCCAGATTCTCCTTGCAATCCATGATGAGCTTGGATGATCCGGTCAAGAACAGATCATCCACATATAGTACCAGAATAAGCAGCTCATCTCCTACTCTCGAGTGGTAGAGGTTGGGGTCTGCGTCACTCTTGACGAACCCCATCTTTTGCAAGTAGCTATCAATTCGCCCATGCCATGCCCTAGGGGTTTGTTTTGAAATCATATCCAAGTGGAATTTCCGCAAACGATTTCTGGGTTCTTTGGATAACTGTTGTCCAAGCCTCTCTAAAAAAAATGAGACTTAGAACACTTCCCGGTGCTATAAAAATCAGCACAAGTGACCTAAATGTACAAGCTATCGATATGCTCTCTAATGGCCTGGAGCAGTACCTATCGAGTCAACAAGAGATGGATGGACGCATCAAGGGGGAAACTGAATAGGGGAAGGCACTCTGGGGAGATAGTTAGAAACTAGAGAAGTCAAGAAGCCTCTAAAAACCAACCTCAAGCCCGTCCTGACGAGGGGAGATTTGAGGCAAGAGCCTTCGATGAGCAGAGAGCAAGATAGGAATACCTCTCTCTCCCAATGTCTAAGTCTTTGAAAGATCAAACCCCGTGAAGAAAAGAAACCAAGCGAAAAATGATCTCAAGGCGAAATGGGTGGACACCGAACTCTGTATGAAAAATGGGCTATGGAACTGTCCACATACGATGGATGGTGGGTGACGAGTCTGAGAAGAGGGTCTTGACACTCTCCAAGCTAGCCCAGTCTGTCTGCAACAAGCTCAATCCCCAAATTTCTAAGACATAAAGAACTATGGGTCTAAAAGTTGCCTCTAATAGCTTGCACACCCTTCCCTTTCACACTTTTTACTTGGACTCAATTGAAGCATTCTAGTAGAGCACTCCCTTCTTGGGCATAATTTCAAGGTATGCAATACATTATTCACTTCTTAGAGAATTTGGCACACTTCTCTAATGTTGAAGCTTACAGTAGCTTTGAAAGGTCTTCTGCATAGGCATGGTGTTTTAGCATGTGGAAGATGATTTATTACCTCTTAAGGTGCTTGCTTGGTGGAGTAATCAATTAATTATTGCGAACTATTGATTCATTTTCTAAGGATAAATAATTTAATTATTTAAGTGACTTATAAATTATCTCAACCATTGATCTCCAAGACTTTCTAGAAGGGAGATTAGGGGTAAGGATTTGGACTTAATGAAGATTATAAAAAAAGCCTAAAGAAGAGGTGAAACAAGTGAGAAAACACAAGAGAAAGCAATTTTCTCTAGCGTGAGTGGCTCAATAGACTGAAGCGCAAAGGAGAAAGACTACAGGAGGATTCGAGGGCATATCATGTTGGAAATACTGAGGGGGGGAGTGGGGGTGAATCAATATTTCTTTTCAATTGTTATTTTTACCACTTAGATCACTTATAATTAGGACACAGAATGAACAATAAGAATAAATACTTTTATTAGTCAGATATAACAATGACCTCAATCCTCTTCTTTACAATAAATCCAATACAATAATGTGTAGGGCTCCAGCCCTAGATGAAGACACCAATCTTCAATTCTACCAGGAACCAACTTGTACTTTGCCAAGCACCGACTTGGACTTCACGAGGTTCCGACCTCTAGGGCTCCAACCCTATCTTCCAAGGCTTCAACCTTGTCACTATGAGGCACCAACCTCTAGGGCTCCAACCCTATCTCTGGTACACGCTCCAACCTCGTCTTCTTGAGGACTCCTATCCTCTAGGGCTCCAACCCTATCTTCCAAGGCACCAACCTAGTCTCTATGAGGCTCCAACCCTCTGCTTCAATTCGTCAAGATAAGTTTGATGATTCTTCGTGGCTCCCAATATCTTCTGCAACGAGCCCTGACAATTTCTTCACCTTAAGCACTACCCTCAAATGATCTTTAAGGCACTTAGCTCATGAATGACAACTTGGTCCTCTCATGAAGGTGTCACCACTGCTCTTCATGTTAGCCAAACACTTTACCCAAGGTTACCTCATGACGGCTTTTCAACAATACATCATGTCCTCCAAAAATGCCTCCAAGTCAACTTCTCTGCAAGGGCTCAACAACTGCTGCACAATGATGTCTTCAACATGCTGATCCAAGACTGCTGCTACAAGGGTTCTTTAATAGATTTGTACACCAGAGATGCCTCAATAAAGATTTTAACAAGGCTGCTCTAATTTTACTTCAAGACCTGATCCTAGGTCTCCTTTAAAAAAGGCTTCAACCCTGCCTTAAGAAGGTTGTACATAAACTCTTCAGAGGCTGCTTCTTCTCAATTCTGGATCTTCAAAAACAAATTCAATTTTGTGCTTTCAACCTTCAATATAGTGCTTCCAGTTTACCAACCAAACCTACAAGGGATTCACTGTAATACAATTCAACAAGCTTCAATGGTGTTCTTGGTCTTGTATCCCACATAGAAATACAGTTCCTATAAGGGACAAAGATGCCCTTTATTCTGCCTCAGAATGTCCACTTTCACACTAACTTACAGGAGTATGCCACAGATCTGAGCACAACTCTAAAGTTGGCCACCAGACTTTAAGTTCTTCAAATGACTGCCTCAATGAGCTGCTCAATAAGATCTTCAAATTCTCTAAAAAGGATGTCTTCAAACCTGCTTCAACAAGAGTGTTATAGGGGCTTAGTCTTTCAAGGTCAACTCCAACTTTTCTTTGTCACGGCCTCGATGATGTTGCTCCAGGGATTGTTATACCACAGATTCGAGATGAATAGATGATCACAATTTAAATTTTTGGAGTCTTCACACAGGTCTGAAAATACAGAGGTCTGCAATTTGGGTGCAGCAGCAACAGGTCTAAAGTCTACACGAGATCAGTCCAAATGTCTCTTCACAACACGTCTGAATTTATTTCTTGCTCAGGTCCAAGTCTAATACAGTCACAGGTTCAAAGTGTAAGTCCAGTACAGAGCCTTAGCACAGATAGCCAGATAGCACTGTAATTACAGGTCTGTGGTAGATTTCATGTCCAAGGAATAAGCCTTTTGCTGGAGGTCCGAAGTCTAAGTACTGTTCCTTACTGCTCACAGGTTTGAGCACTTCCCACAGGTAAAGTCTACAGGGCTGTCTGAGATCCGCACTTCCTCAAAGCTATACCATGCTTGAATGATAATCTAACAGCAGAATTAACCAAACCAATATGTCCTCCTCAGCCTCCTCGGTGTCGTCTGTCTTCTTGACTGTATTCTTCACCGAAAATTATGCTTAGAATGAGGAGTCTGAACTCCTATTTATACTACTCTTGATCATAGACGAAAAGACACGTCTATTGGCCAAGGGATATGAGCTTACAAGTCGGCTTAGGTCGTCTAGCCTTAAAAATACTATATTCAAACTTGAAAATTCATTTTCTCACAGCCTATGAGGAGTTAGAAGGCGAGTGATAGCTCGTTAGAAAGGGAAAAATATCCTCTATAAGCTGGTGTCAATTTCAACCATCAATAAGGTCTTTTTCCTATCAATAAAATTAAATTTGTGAAACAGTCATCATGGCAGCCTATAATATTTTATGTCTTTGGCATTAAAGGTAAAGGCCTATAATATTTTATGTCTTTGGCATTAAAGGTAAAGGCCTATAATATTTTATGTCTTTGGCATTCAAGGTAAAGGTTCCTTCTTTAAGGCATCATTCAACAAGGCTAGGGCTCTTAGGACTTGTATCAACAAAGAATAGGGCTTCTTAGGTTTTGTATCAACAAAGGATAGGGTTTCATTAATGTATGTGAGGGTCTTCTTCATAGGCTTAGGGCTTCATTGTTCATGATGCATCATTAGTATTTTTCATGTATGTAGCATAGAGTTTCATACATACCTTTGGGGTATCATTCATGCATAGGATTAGGGTTAAGGCTTCTTAAATAAGAACAAGGACTAGGGCAACATGAGCATCTTCTAGAGCTTAGGGCATAAATGTACTTAGGTTTTTGTCATGTAACTAGGGCAACATCACGAAAGGGTTATCACAAGAATATTTTCCATCTCCAACAATGCCATATTGACATCAATGACAACTTTGACCAACATATCCAAGAGGTCGAGTTGCTCGAGATTGCAAAGCCGAGTTGCTTGAGGGAGGTGGATTTAATTGGAGAAGTTGATTTGTTGGAGGTCGAATTTCATGAGACGCAGTGGCAACTCATAGGGAAGGCATAGGGTTGATTTGCCATTTGATCATCAGGTTGAATTCCTTCAGACGTTGAATTCATCCAGTGGGGGTCGAGTTACAGGTTCCAACACTTGTAGTTTTCACAGTAATACTTTGTGGGTCAAAAACCCCGATTTTCCATATTAATTAATGAAAGGTTGCAGGGCACTTTGGTGTTGGGAAGACCGTGGCTAACTTGCAGAGGTATGTGTATTGGCCTAAGATGCAAGAGCAGGTAGCTAGGTTCATAAGAGGATGCATGCTTTGTCGTACCAGCAAGCCTCGCAATAGGAAACAGGACCTATATCATACCTTACATGTACCTACTCATCCTTGGGAAAGCATTTCCATGGGCTTTGTGGGAGGTTTATCGATAACCAGGAAGCGACATGACTACATGTTCATGGTAGTTGACAAGTTCAGCAAGATGTGTGTTATGATGCCCTATAAAAAGACCATCAACGGACAAGAAGCAATAACCTTGTTCTTTGGACAGGTCTGGGTGCACTTTCGCATACCAAGGAGCATCATTTCAGACAAGGATACAATATTTCTCAGTGCATTATAGACTACATTGTGGGAGAAGATGGATACAAAGTTGAAGAGATCTAGAGCATTCCATCCACAGACAGATGGGCGACAGAAGTAATCAACAAGACTTTGGTGCAGCTTCTGAGGGGATACAACCAGAAGCATCCGAAGACCTGGGATGAAAATCTGGTATATATACAGCATTCTTATAACAAAGCAGTCCACACCAAGGTTACTTGGGAGCGAGAGCGAAAGCGGGGAGCGAGAGCGGGAGTGAGAGCAAGAGCGAGAGCGAGAGCAGGAGCACCATTTTCAAAAGCTCCCGGTCAGGGAGCGTTTCGGGGAGCGGTTTTTTTAAATATATATATATATATATATATATATATATATATATATATATATTTTATATTTTGATGCATATATGTCAACAAAAGCATGTAGAATGATGAATTAGACATTAAAAATAATAATAATAAATAAATAAAATAAAAAATAAAAAATAAAAAATAAAAACATAGATTGAACCATATAACATCAATCACCTAGAAGTTATAATCTTCATCAACCACGTCCACAAGTTAGAAACATACAACATATTAACTCTTGAGTCTCATGACTCATCAATCTTAAAGTTTCAAGCTTTCAAAATTCAATATACAACATTTATCATCATTGATTCATTGATCACCATAGTTGTACTTGTAAGCTAAGTGTAACCATTACAACAAAGAATATTTAACATGAAATGAAATGTTATAAAATGAAACAACTTTCAACTTTCATGAAGCATCATATTCATAATTCATAATGACTTATAAACTTATAACTGCCAACTTCAAAGTTTCAAACTTCAAACTTAAATTGTCATATATTGTTTACAAAAAATATCTTCCATTAAATATGAAAGAGTCAAGTTTCAACAGTTATAAATAGTTAAAATTTACTAGAAAATAGAAGAGAATAGTAAACTGTAAATCTATTTTATCTATTGCTTGGCCTCTTGCCACAAGAAATGTCTAATTTATAAGCAGCTCGTGGTAATGGTGGTCTTCCAGCAGTCTCCTCACGGGAAGTACCATGACCATAACTAGAAGGCCCATGCCCTCCACGTGAGGATGTAGGTGGAGGTTGCATCAGCAAAGGAACAATAGTTGGAACTCGAACACTGGCACTACTACCGGATGGTGGGTATGGCAATGGCACGGCTGCTGCTGCTTCATCCTCATCTCTCAAAAATTTTACTTCCAAATCTTCCAGATGTATAGTGTCGCCCTCCAAATTATCATCCTCTGGGTTATTGTCCCAAACTTTATATGAGAGATTCTCATAAGCCCAATCACAATAATGACTCAACAACCTCAAGTTGTAGTGCACATAAACCAAGCTTTCTCTTCAGTTTTCGTTGAGTCTGTTTCTTCTCACATTATGGATAAAGTTGTAGTGGTACAATAATGGTACAATAACTTAACGAACATTATTTGGTGCAGACTACTATTATTTTTGGATGAGGGCGAATTGCCTTTGAGGGGCTAATGTCCATTTGTTGTAACAATGATCAACCATGGATTGATGAGAGATCTAACTACTACATTATTGTATTATTTGTTTGATTTATCATGGAGTTAGTTTGCCTTTATAATGAACCATGTTTTATTATGGACAGAGCAACATAAAGTTTCAAACTTCTTACTCCTGTTATTGTTAGGTTAGCCTACCATAAAAAAACCTACTTTTTGCTAGACTAACATAAACTCGAGTTCATGACAATTGCTAGGTATGGAGGTATGGAACCTCTACCCTTCCAAGGTAATTTTCTGTTATATAAATCAGCAAGCTAAGGTTAATTTGTGGGTTGCATAGCAGGCCCTGTTGCCTTACATTCTCACGCACTTGCCCTCTCTGATTTATACTCCCATGACTCCATTCGCCCAATGTGTGATTAAGCACTTGGAGTTTTGACCTTTATATTCCTAATCCACAGCACTCATTTATTCCACTTTTACTACAACCCTTTGTTTTTCTTAGGCTAACTCTTCACAAAATCACCTTGAGCCTCCACTCCATGGCTTAGCAACCATATCTTTGGGGATGTGCCACTTGAGTTAGAGAAGAGCCAACCAAAAGTGTGAAGAAGAGCTAGAATGGTGATAGTGGGCAGCCTTCCTAGGTGCACAAACCTAGCCCCTTATGCTTAGGCCTTTACATCATTTGAGAGTGCAAGATTTTGTTATAAAAGACCACACCTTATATACAGTCAGCAATCCATCTTGACCCAGGATCTAATAAGCAATGAGAGGGATCAAAAAGAAATGGAAACACAAACTTATCAGTACTTAAAAGATCTGGGGTTAACATGGATCTACACTGGTTTAGTTTGTTATTAGATATTTGATTATTACGATTATGGTTATTACTTTTTTTAATTTTTTATTTTTATGAACTTAAATATTTTCAGTTTAGTTTATTAGCATTACATATGTGACACATCTGCCTGGACTGTATATGCACAGCTGGAAATTAGCACTGCCGAAGACTGTAACAGACATTTACAATCTTGAAACTTATAAGAAATTAAAGACAAAACTACTTACATGAATCCATCCGAGAGGGAAAAGAGAACGCTTGTCTTGGACATCATATATCTCTTCCTCATTCATTGTCTGACACTGACCACAATAAAGAATTTGATAGATTTAATCAACTGTATTTCATATACAATGCAGAAAAAAAAATAATGCTCAAGTCAAACTCACTGAATCAGACGTTGATTCCTGCTTTGGGATAATAAGAGTTGTGACAAAAAATGTTCGCTTTTTCTGAAAAGGAAGTACAGAGTCTCAGTTTGTAACAATCATGTCCATAAAGTAAATCTTAATCAAATCCAAATGCATCTCCATCAGCACCGCCAACTTAATATCCACTTTTGAAGAAGAACTTAAAAACCTACAAGTGATCCTGCAAGAACACCGCATGTTTCCAAATTTTTTTGCGTATTGGACTTGGCAAGGTTCATGAACTCATCCATCATTTTAACTGACTGAAAATCACATTTCAATGGACACATTAGTATTGTACTTCTAAAATTGAATACAACTATGTTTTCCAAACTTTTTAAAAAAGTGGACATGCAACTTTGCATGGATTCAGAAGTATTGAAAGAGATCTGGCAACTGGAACCTTACAATTTGTACATTTTGAGGACTTTTAGACTTTGCCAGATCATCTTGTAACAATTTTGCAGGCCCAGGTCTAGGATCAGCCACATTCAAATGAGAAACATGTGTCAATGCGTCCAGTCCAGCAGGTAAGTTCTGTACAGGAGCAAGGACAGGCGGAGGAGAAGGTTGTCTCACGATATTTGGAACAATAGAAGTCTCAACGGAGCCATACGTGGAAAGAGATGACAACTCATTCACTTGAGGCGTTGAATTAGCTTCCAATGAAGGAAATAATTCTGGTCCAGTGCTTTGAGATGTTGACAAACTGCCTGCCTCTATTATTGGAAGATTATTTTGTCCAGTTTGTTCAAAGCTTTTCATAAACAGAGATCAGAAAATGAAACAAGTGTAAATCAGAATGAGCATAAAGAAAACTAAAGGTAGAAGAAATCTTTAGGACAAATATTTTCAACATGAAAACAAAGCTTCACAATAAAATTCAAGCTCTGCAAATTTGTTGATACTTCACACTCAGAGTTTGCATGGTCAAATTAATAACCTTACTCACTACTCTCTAAGGATAAAAGCTAAGAACCTAACCTTGGTATTTCAATTGGAGTCAAATCACCATGGCTGGGATACTGCACCTGCATCCAGTTGTGAGTTTGGAACAATTATTACATATACCCAATTACAACTTACTAGCCAAAAGAACCAGAATTGCAGAGCATTATAGTTAACATACCCTTGTACCAGTAATGGGTGCTTGCCATTGACCACGGAGTCCATTTGGTCCTAGCAAGGAGTGTTTTGATAATGTTTCTTCCTTTGGTGGAGGTATAGAAAAAGTTCTGTCCATCCACAATGCAGGAGGCATGGCTCAGAAGAAAAACTATATTCCTAAAACAGAAAATGCAGCAATAACTGCTCAACTGAACAGAGAACAGCTGAAAGATTAAATACATTACTAAAAGCAGTTCAATCTGCATGACTGCTCTGTTAGCCCTAAAATGGTCATCACAGTCTATAGAGTAATATAGTTATTTGCATGTACTACGAGTAACTTGTAATGACGTATTATAAAGGACATGTGATAATATCAGGCATTAGTTAATAAGTGTGCAAATTTGTGCTATGTGCATTATGTGTCAAGCACCTTAACTACTCGAAGACAGCATGATTGTATCTCTCACAGTTTATCAATTTTCTAGAATGGCCATCTTTATTCATTTCAACAGAATTGTTGGTGCACTGACAGCAACACAGTTCCAGCATGTCTGGAGACATTTTGGGTTTCCTTATTTATCATTTCTGATCAGGATTCTCAATTTCTCAGCCACTCTTGGCAGGTTTTGCAGAAATGATGGTTTGTCACCTGAATTTTCTACTTTTAAGAGAAATGAATAGTCAAACAAAGATTATTCAATATAATACCCTTCTGACTGCTCTTCAAATTTATCAAAGACTGATGACAAATTTCAAGAGCAGTCAGGACTCAGAAGGGTATTGTTAATATTAAATAACCTTTGTAATGCAAGCTGGTGACAACGAGGCTCCTCATTTGTCTACTGGCCAAAGTCCCGTTAAGGCCTGGTATGCTTTGCCCATGCACCTTGTGAGCCGTGGACAAGGTAATGTCTCTACTTTAATATTTGGTACTAAAGAGTTTCCAATTCTGGTTCATTGTTTGACTGTTGGAGAGGGGAAAAATGTCTTGCTTGCATGGCTGCTACATCATCTTGTTTTCTGAAGGATCAAATGCTGCCTGTACTCATTTTAATATTTAGACACCGCAAATTGCCCTAGCAAGAAATTGAATCCACCGACAAGATGTTTTTACAATATTGAGGTCATACCTGAGCGGTAAAAACCTTATACCCAGCAGACCAGTGACCTCTTCATTCCTGTGTGGTCATCCTTTCTCTGCCTGTGTATGAGTTGATGGAGTTTCTTGTTTTGTCCCATGTGCTAGTGTTAATTTTGGGCAACTAGGTCCAAACTCCATGTTGCACTGCTCATACGATGATGATTATATTTTTGTTGGATTCCTCTTTCGGAGAGGTGCAATATTGATCTAAAGATCATCGTGTTTGGATGAGCAGAACATATATTTTGATTTTATTTTCCACACATGTGCAAGGTTTGCCAGATTTGTAATGTAGGCTCACAAGCCCTACAGATGTGTCACACGCCCTCATTGATGGATATAAATTGGAGAGAGATGATGTCCATTTCATCATCAACTCAACACACACATTCATCTTGTGATCTTATTGGTTCGTACAGCCTAGGAGAGGCTTCCCTCTTTCACACATGTGAATCTGAATCTGAAGAAGCTGCTGCAATTTTTTGACTGTTTTTAGGGTTTCTGGACAGCATTGACTTTCGGTCAATGCTTGGACTTTGACTGCATTTTTTGGGCAGAAATTCTGATTTTTGAAGGCCGTACTACTGGGCACAAAAAATCGAGGCTGAACATTGAATTTGACCAAAGTCCCTTTGACTGAAGCATTGACTTCTGCATTGACCAGTTTGGGTTGACTTGCGTTGACTTTTGGAGCTGTCTTTGAGATGTGGGTGTGACACTTGTGGAAGGCTGATTTGGCTGTTGGAGAAGTTGATTTGACCAACTCAAGACTTTTCTGGCTGGGGCTTCTTGTTGACTGCTGTAACAAACATTTATCTATTCATTTGCTGGACAAGGAGAATTACAAATTCTGATATATTGTTTGGCTCGTCTTTTGTTGATCTATTATTTTGTTCTATCAGCATTTTACTTTCATGTTTATGTGTTTGCTAAATTGAATTGGGCCTATAAGAAAGATTGAAGTAAAACTGCATTAAGCATAAAACATACCATGGTTATCTAAATTTAACAGCTAGGGTGGTAATTCATGCCACATACTCCAATCTTGAATTTTGAAGTAGACCATTGAAAGCACGTGAATAGTCCACTGAGCTTAGTTTTATATCAAGCACGGTTTACATAATAAAGCCTTTTCTCAAATGTATTAATCCATACATGTCTTTTGTTTAGCTGCCAACTCCTATATGTGTGATTGAATTGGCAATCCAATTGAAGGGAGCTGAGTATAGATAGAGGACAGTTTCATATGAGATATGTCATTCCCTTGCAATAGCATGGTGTGCTAAATTCTAGTTATTGAAGAAAGCTTGATTCATGACACAACCATTACTTGGAAGAATATAAAGTTATAAACATATCAATGAGCATTTCCTTGTCTTGGTCCACTGAGCGGAGTTCTCAGTGTCCAAACAAGGCATAGTAAGCTGGTAGCATTGTTCATTTTGTCTGGAAACAAGTCTAATGAATATGCATTGTTATTTTAACATAACAGAGGTTGCTGGCAATAGAAGAAGAATAAATTGAACTCTTTACTGGTTATTGTTGGCTTATGGTACCAAACAGAGTATTCAAAACCGGAACCGGTGATTGAACCGGTCCACCTATCAAACTGGTTTTCAAACCAGAACCACAAAAACCAGACTGTTCAGATCTCAATGAAACGGTCTTTAAAAACACATGAAATAGTTAATTTTTAATGAAAAATATTAATTTTAAGATATACACCATGATTCGAAACCAACAGAGACAAAACATGCAAAGTTGCTCATCTATATACAATGTAAAGGTGAATATATCAAAATGGCACCGAGTGCAATACATATCAGCAATAAAATACATAATTAATTAGGCTCTAAATGGCCTCTAGAGTCCAAAAACAATGCTACAAGCTATGGGGCCACTGGCCGACAACAAGTCTATATATCAGTGATCAACATGATCACTCATCATGATCAAACTCATCACCACTACTAGACATGGGATCATCAACATGAGTTATATAGACATCATCTCCCTCAAAGACTGACTCCTCAGACTCTTCTGCAACCTCAGTAGTAGTAGTAGTAGCAACAACACTAAACATCAAAACTACAAATCACTGATCAACATGATCACTCTGAAACTTATCATTGATTCAACACTACTAGAAATGGGATCATAAACAAGAGCCACATAAACATCATCTAGCACAAAGTCTTCAGACATGGATTGCTCAACCTTACAATATGGTAGAAATTGAAAAAGTTTAACATGCCTAACCTATGATTTTGGTTTGAGTGAAGGGTTCATCTCCTCGACCTTGTAATATAGTAGAAAAATCTTAGCATGCCTAACCAATTATTTTCCTGAGTGAAGGATACATTTTTGATAAGGCCATGGTAGAGGAGTTTAACGAGCAATACCACCAACATCAACAAAGTTCAACAATCAATGCCACCAACATCAAGGTACTTAAAGGGCTTCATGCTCTTGATCAAATACCAATCTCGTACCTTCACGCATGACAAAATCAATTGGAAACATTTCAATCCCCTAAATCTTGAAATCCTGAAAACCATTGTCTATTGGATTTTGAGTGATATATCTAAAAGTTAAAACACTAGTTTCTCCATATGAAATCCAATGAGGTTGAAACCACTATCAAACATCCTGAGTCATTTCATGGTAATGTTAATGGAAACCCTAGCCCGTGCAGATCAAAAAACCGGTCTTTCTACCAGTACGGTGACCAGTCCCTCCACTCAATAAACCAGCCAGTTTGACCAGTTTTTGGTTTGAACCAACCAGTTTTGAATACAATAGTACCAAAACAATAACCAAGCCTTGAAGCCTTGCCTGAGCAGAGCCTTCATGTCCATAGAGTAACCAAAGAAGCATAGTCCCAGCCATGATCGTCTTGATAGATTCAGTTCAGTTGGATATCAACATGCAAAGGAGTTGCACCAGTGACCAAAGACAGTGTTCCCAGTGATAGAGTAATTGCAAATGATAAGAGTAATTGCAGAGTCCATAGAGTAATTGCAGAGTCTTGGTTTTTATTGGCTTGATTACTATTGTGTTGTTGACTGGTTGACAGGTTACACCAGAGAGCAGGCTATATCACTAATCCTAAAGAATCGTTGCACTCAGAACTAAACCAAGAACAGAGATCTCGACAACTTATAAAAACAAAGATCAATAAGTTAATTCAGCAAACCATCTGTGTTGGTGAAGCAAGTGGGCTATAAGCCCCTTGTTTATGAATCAATTGACAGGCAAAGATGTAAGCAACATTATCATAAATGGAAGCCTTTATGTTATGGTTCTTTTATCATCAAGCAGGTTATTGGGGAAAATGCTTTTCAACTTAATTTCCCAGCATAAGGAAGCATCCATAATGTTCAAAATGTAAGAAAGCTCAAGTTGTACAAAGTCCAAACTGACAATCTTCAGGAAGAAATTTGATTCATTCATTCACCAGGCAGTCCCTGACTTTCAACCTCCCCTCCCAGAAAACAAACTTCCATATGCACAAACTCAAACACAAACGAACAAACTTAATGGCTCTCTTTCTACAAACAGCAATCCCAGCATCTAAAAGACACAATGGGCACAATTCAAATATTAACATCTTGTGTGAGGGGTAGGCGAGCAGTAGAATTTAATGTTGAATGTCTTCTTTGAGGTTAGCTCTGAGTCATAAATAACATGTCATATTACAATTGTGTACTTCTATGAGTAATTCTAAACATACAGCAATACTAGGATGATAACCCTGAACTCTACTAGAGTTTCATTCTGAAGAGAGTTCCTTGTGTTTGGCAAATGTGAAAAATGAAGGTGAATGTAAATATATAAATAAATCTGTGCATGTGGAATGAGATGCACATTTTAAGGATCTTTTCAGATGATCCGCTGCATTATAGATGTACTTTTAGCTTCACAAATAGGCCACAATACTTACAGCTTGTTGAACCGATCTTCAATTCGGTTAGAGGATAGCCACCGATCCCTGCTAAGATCATTAGCCTTCCAAGAATTTTGCAATGTACCATTCGCTCCAATGCTCCCATGACCCTCCTGAACAATTTACTTGTTAAGGTCTGATGCTAGCACTCATGATACAGATGTCATTACTATAGCAAAACAAAATGGATAAAATAGCCATATGGGAAACCCAGCAAAATTGTACCTTCCCATTTTCATAGGTTAGAAAAACTTGGTTCCTGCGGGGAGGCCACTCCAAAGAAGCATCACTAGCTCCTCTGGAAGAGGATGAACTGGCGTATGTTTTGTTCAGTTCATCAACTTGTCGTTGCACCACTGGTTTTAGAGCTTCCAGCTCACTCACAACATTCAATAGTTTCTGTAAACAGTTATTTTATTTCGGTGAAAAGAAAGCTAAAATTAATTTATAAAAATAAAACGTAAAAAACTTCCAGACTCCAGTACATGTCTGACATGCAATGATGTGACAGCAGTATGAGATCCAACTGCGGTTCAAAAATGCAGACATGTCAATTTTTAATCAAAAAATAATAAATACCTTTCTGTACTCTGTCTTCTCCTTTGGATAGGATGTTTGATAGTCTTGATGATGTGGTATAGTTTCTGTGATTAAACTGTAAACAGAAAGTAAAGAAAAATGCCTCAGATAGTACTTATAATCAATGTTGCTAAACAGTGACTGAATGCTATGTTCCAAGTAACATACAAGAGATAGCTCATGATGTCATGAATGTAGCATTCCAAAGCCAACATATATTTGTTAGTGTAATTCTCGCAAAGATTAACAAGTGATGGATTCCTAGGGTTAGCTATCCTTGTATCTCAGGAACAGTGCACCAAATGACTAGTTGTGTGCAACATTAATTGAATTTACTTTTCATGGAAACAGTCAATGCATCATGACAGCCTATAATATCCAATATAAGATGCATTAATTTGGATTATAACAGCACATCATAGGCATCACAGCACACATACAATGACATGTATAACCAGACTTCTGTAGGGAGAAGAAAGCACGTGTTCACATTTTTGCCATTACAATGTCAAGCACAGTTTTAAACAAAGGAGTGAAATCTACCTTGAAAACCGCAGAAGTATAATGTACAAGTCAATAAGATTCTTCTCTTCCCTATATATGTTCGCCTGGACACAATTGACAACAATAAGTTAGCTAAAAAAATTAGAGGCACGTCAGGACACAATCAAACGGCATAACCTTGTAATGCTATTGGTAATGCTATTGCCACAGTTGCGATGCAAGCTTGGAGCAATGTAAAGCCAAAGATAAATGCAATAGTGTCATAGTTAGCATGTTCAGCTAGACCTGTCCAGACGAAGCCTCCTAACTTTTCCTAAAAAGAATGCAAGATCCGGGAAAAGCAAACCTAAATATTCTTCATAATCACAAGATCTGATTTTAGTAATGATATTATTGAGACTGGTAAAGCATAAGATGAATATGTTGGCACCGGTAATGACTAGGATCGTGTTTGAATGTTGTATATGATTAAATTTTCATTTTAACTCTTCCAAGCATATGACCTAGCCAGCGGATTATGTTATATTTATCTCTCTTGTAAGTTTTGTGAATTACTCTAATGTCAAATTTATCAATTTTTTAAAATTAATTGAATTTCTGAGTAATATGTTCTCCATATTTTGGAACATTTATCTGAACTTATCCAGCTTTACTCGAGCGTCGATATCCCCAAACTCCCGCCTCGAGAACCTACCAAATTTTTCAAGCCTGTAAACTGTGATCTGGGCAGACAAAATGGATCCCTCTGTGGCGTAAATAAAAGATAAGAACATTACAATTCCGATCTCTGTGAACTGAAAGGACCCTGTAATGTGCATCTCGACATGGCATTAAGGATTTATATTACCTATGTCCGTCTGCAATTTAGACAGCTTTGAAATTGCAATTGCTGGTCAAATTTTGACACGTAATAACCACCACACCAAATCAATTTTTGAAAAAATCCAAAATGTAACCCTGAGAATAAAAAGGAGATATTTTGCTTCTCGCGGACCAACAGAATTTCGAGTTATGAAATTAAATACCCTAAAATTCAAAGATTCTGCATGGAATTGAGTTGATATTTAGCTAAACATAACCAGAGGAGCTAGGGCATGAAGTAAGATCCATAGCCCATGGTCAATTACCAAATTCGTATTATGTCTTGCCGAAAGAAAACAATTGCAGGCGTAAATTAGATTATGTGCATTACCTGTTTGAGCATATTATCAGCAATCCGGTAGTAATATCTGAGGGACATGCGATTGTCGACATCGACTTTCTGGGTGCTGGCGGCTATACTCAACATTTTGGAAGGCGCCCTCATCTTCATGTTCTCAGGGGCACGCGAAGGCGATCATGTCATCTGGTGTAATGAAGAAATCGATGAACGGGCGTATGTATTAGCCTTCTCTTCTCGTGTCTCTTCTCGGCATATTTTATACGAGCATGAAAATGTTGTCATCTGTCGAGGAAAATTAAGTCATTGTTACTCAACCCCATTTGAGGGGTTTTTAATCAAAGTCAGGCATTGCAACGCCTCTCGGGTTTCGCAGTAAATACTTTTGGGTCCTGCATATTTATTTATTATACTGTTTTTAATTATTGGCATTATTGCTGCATTGATATAACTTTTTTATGGGCATTGTGTGCATTAAAAGTTTTACTTATTTGAAAATTGACATGCAAGTTTTTGGACTTCAGATTTACTGCGAGATTTATTTTTATTATATTTGGCTGGTTTATGTAGTTTATATTTAGATAGATATGTATGGGTTATTAAATCTGTTACCCGTGCTTTAGCCTAGTATGGTTGTAATGTCTTGTCATAAATATTTTGATTAAAATAAAATAAAAATTATTTTATGTTAAAATATAAATTTTATATTATTATTTGTTTTTATAATTTGTGTTCAGTAGTTATTATTGTAAATTTGAAATAAAAAATTTTATTCTATTTGGCTAGTTTATGTAGTTTATATTTAGATAGATATGTATGGGTTATTAAATCAGTTATCCGTGTTTTAGCCTAGTAAAGTTGTAATGTCTTGTCATAAATATTTTGATTAAAATAAAATAAAAATTATTTTATGTTAAAATATAAATTTTATATTATTATTTGTTTTTATAATTTTTGTTCAGTAGTTATTATGGTAAATTTGAAATAAAAATTCTACATTATTTTTTCGATCAGGGTGCGAGATAGCAAATGCATCTTGTCGAGATTTGCACCATGTGTAAGATTAATGATGAAGAGGCCAGAGCGCGGCTTTTGCCCACAGCCCTTGCATGCTTGCCAATGAAGGTCGGGTGGTAATGCATATGCTATCAATTAATAGCAATGCAACGGGTTAGAGTGATATATCCCTCCAGATGGTAAGGGTTCACATCTCTATGTTCTCAACCGTTTGGTGCTTGGTTTTTGTAATTCGTGGTGGTCTAGTGCTCCTGGTTAGCTCATGTCTGTTTGGGAGGAAGGCTCTGCAGGTTGGTTTCCCTGACGCAGTTGGTTTCCATAGTCTAATGTCATCATCCGTCGAGTACGTAATTTATTTTAACCCTCCTCATCGCTCGCTCTCTACAACTTGTTTTATTGTCTCTCGGATCTTAAGGGTAAAGTTTCATAATATGGTATTTGCAAGGAAATGGAACCTATGTTGTGAATATGGAAAGCTTCTGTAGGATTGTACTCTGTTTTGTCTACTTTTTACGTGATTGTATATGTTCTCTTTGGCATTTTATTATCTCGCATGGGCATGTACTACATTTATCTGATCTGGAGTTATATGGACATTGCATGCTTGTCCTTTTGTGTTGGATACTTAATTGAATCGATGTTTCTGAGAGTGGGAAGGATTCATAATCTCTTGTGTTTGGTTCATTTTGTCTTACTTTCGTGTCTAACTCAAATCGGGCTCGGGGAGTCAGTGTGTGTTACCCTCTTCCTTGGGTGGCAAACCTGTCTTGTCTCACCTCTGTGTTTGGTCTCAAACGGGCTCGGGGAGCCGGGGTACAATGTTTCATGCCGTGGATGGCAGACTCATTCAACTCCTAGGTTATTTGACAAGTTCAAGTCTAACGTTAGTTATACAATGCCTTTATGTTGTGATAATTTTTCAGGTCCTCACGACCATTGTAACTATTGAGACCCCAAGTGGATAGGTTTCCCCAGGTTCGTGGTCTATCCAATGTGTCTCAAGGTTTCCGTCATCTCCATTGTTTGCCTGAGAATCATCATGGCTCGCCCAACCTCCGGTGCCAATTCTTCGGGCAAAGGAGGCCATGGTCAGGGAAGGAAAGCGAGGAAGTGGGGAGGCAATGGCTAAGCCGAGGCCTGCCAGCCGCGAGGTCGTGGTCGTAAACCAACTTTTTATCTTATCCAAGATACATCCCATGCATATGAGACAGGTACTCCAGCTCAAGTTCGAGAGTTAATTTCAAATTGGGAAGCAGATCTTAATCAACGTGCAGAAGTAGAGTTTTAGTTGGAAGATTGGCGCGACCTAATTCCTGACCTGGGTAATTCCAGAGGCCGCACTACTCAGTATAAGCAAATTGTTCACCTCTATTGGTTGATAAAAAACTTTGTGGTCCAGGCTATAATGAACCCTCCAGCTGGCTTCATTAAATCTGATCATGGATTCCAAGAAATCTAGAACAAATCTCAACTTATATAGTTCCAAATTTAGCAGCAGAACGTACGTCTCAGCCGCATTGAAAAACACATTTCGTGTCTTTCTCGGTCTGAATTACCAAGTTCAAGTGCGAAGGACCCAGCTCCAATGGAGTCCTCTCATGAATAGCAGTATGCTTGCCTCTAGTTGCAATCATTTTTGTTTAATTTTCTATATATGTTGGCTAGGATTTTATGTTATAGTTATTTAGTGTGTAAATGGTTTCAAGACATTCAGTCTTATAAGGCACTATTAGACTAACTCAAGCTATACAGTTTATGGATGGCTTATAATGTTATTCGGTGGCCAACAGACCCGGTTTCCCAATTGGTAGGTTGAGGCCACTAAACTCTTTGATTATGGTTGTAACCTGCTTTTACTAAAAATTAATAAATGAAAATGTCGTGCCAAGCTTACAAAAATAAAATAAAAATCTATGTTATTATTTTTTTAATTAATTTTTCTTGGGTAGTTAAAATAATCTTGACAGATTCGATCCATCTGCGCTTGGTAGATCCCGAGTTAAGATGGATCTAGGTTGGTAGTTATTTGTTAGTAGTCATAGGCTTGTCTAGATTAAGTCATACATATGTAAGTATAAACAAAGTGAATTTGTGAAAGTATTATATTGTTTATTTTTATTATATTATATTTTTTTTTTTTATTAATTATATCTATTTTTATAAATAAATTTTGAAGTGCATTATGAATGATGTGCATGTTTTGTTGGACATCCATGTTTGATATTTTGAACAAGGATCCATGTTAAGAGGTAAAAGGTCATTAATTCCATTCTTATTTGGTGATGTTACATGTTTATTACATTTATGTTTGTAATAAAAAAAAAATAGAATAATTGTCATTAGTGTAGGTATCTTGTCAAATATTGTGGTTTTTAGTGGTATCCATGGGTAAAAATATAACAGCCATCGTCAAAAATCCATGTAATAAAGGTAAAATAAGACCATGGTCATGGGACATGTGTTCGTAGCTTATTGTTGGGCAAAAACATAGTGATGGGGATCACTTGTGATTAATTAATGGCTATGGAAATTGGCAAAGGCTTTGGAAAGACAAAGTGGCATTTATTGGCATTTTATTTATGAAATAATGGAAAATAGGAGAAAAAGAATGTGAAAGGTCACAAGTTGCATGAGAAGAGAAATGAAGAAAAATAATGAAAAATTGAAGAAAATAGAGGCCTCATTAATAAAAAGGCTTATGAGGAATAGTTCATGGCTTTTGATTAGTTATGTTTTGGAGCTCTCATTTTCTCTCTCTCTCTCTCTCATACTCTTGGACACATATTTTTCTTGGAGCACTCTTGGAGGAGTGTGCATACTTGGGATTTGGAGCAAGAAGGCAAAGGAAGAGCATGAAAGCACAACAAGACATCGGGATCAGCAACTATAGTGAGTTTTGCTTGCAAGTACCGAGTTGCATTTATGATTTACTTGCTAGTTTGGCATGCACGTGGTTTCCTGATTATGATTTGTCATTGGCATGGAGGATTGCATGAATTGACAGTGGTTTTTCCTAGTATTTCCATTTCCTGGATAGCCATGGTGTTGCAGGTTTTACTTTTGTTTTCTGGTTGGTTCTCATGTTCCCATGGTTATGGGTTGAGTTATTAGTTCCTGGAAGCCTTGGTTGGACAAACGCTCTTGAAGCCCTGTTGTTATCACCAAAAATTGATCATCTAACTATTTCTAACTAGATGGATCGAAGTTCACCATGTAAGACCAGTTTCACCATACTAAAATTGCTTTCACTATAAGAAATACATTTTTTTTGCACACAAGTTCAGTTATGTTGTATTATCTGAAAAGGTGGAGGAGAAGAAATTCCTCATTACAAAATCACCCCAATCAGTTTACAAGATGGATTTATCTGTTGGGGAAGCATTACTCCATGAGTGCTATTGTTGCTGTTATTTTTGTCTATCCTTTTTGAAGTAAATACTATTACACTTGTGCTATATTGCCGGACAAACTGATATAAGAGAAGAATACATTTGACTTTCATTTTTTTTATTTTATTTTAAACTAGATTGTCTCCTATTATGCTGGAAGAAAGCATGGAAAACTTGAAGATATGGAGGATCATTTATTCACAGCATTCTCGCTATCTCTGTATCTACTTCCATGATCCAGAGAGGTGGATCCTTGTTTTGAATTTTTGTTGAGAGCTTCCCACAGAAATTTAAGAGACTCTTCCAAGTGATTGCATTGGTTTTGGACCTTCATTACATCTTTGGTGCATGTATCCCATTGTGCACGAAGGATGGCCATCTCTGCTTTAGTGCGAACTTTGTCTTGCTAGATTTGACTCCTCAAATTTTCTATCACCACTCTGTGGGATTTACAAAAGGCACAAGGGTGCTTTTTGTATTCTGATGTATCCATTTTCTTGGGGAGGTAGTGAAGAATTGCATTGCTTCCTTTTCTGTTGACTGTAGATAACGTTGTTTTTCCTTTGAGCACTTTGTTGCCTTCTTTGTGAGTGTTGCTTTGTTTTTTTATGATAGCACTTATGCCTTCTTTGTAGAGGAAAAAAATGATCTCACAGATTAGAAATAACAAGTTAACAGAGACTGTTAGGGGATTGGAAGGTCGCCCCAAATGAGGGAAAGAAAAGGGAAAGAAGGGGAGGAAGAAGAGGGAGGAGAGAGTGAGGGGAGCGCTTTGTAAACGCAAGGGAGGAAAGAGCTACCCAACACTAAGAGATTGAGAACGCAAATACGAACATAGGCTTGATAGAGGAGTCGGGATAGAAGGAGGGGGCGTTAAGGGGTCGAGAGGAATGAAAGGAGGATGCGAACTTGAAATTGAAGGATTTGTTGTGATATTTCTAACCAGATCATGGTTATTATAAGGGAGGATAGGGACAACACTTCGATGAGAAGTCATGAGAGAGTGTAAGAGGATTAGGGTGAGGGTACTATGAAACAAGATGCTGGAAATATTTGGGGGATCGCGCATGACAGATTTAGTGGGATTGGAATGAGTGTAGACAGAGAATAAAATTGTGACTTGGATGCAATTTTGTTGTCCTATGTAAGGATGGGAATGCATCAAGAAAAGGGAAGTAGGAGAAAACATCATGGTATAGGGAGGTGGGTTGTGATTCCGTCAATTTTGACATGGCCAACAATTCTTTGAACTCCCTCATTGGCTTGGGAATCTGCCTACCTGTTGTTTGCTCAAGGATATGATAGAAATTGACCACTCCTATCTGCTTTGCTAGATTCTTGGCTCTGTACAGCATTTGACTGAGAGCTACGTTTTTTGGAAGAGTCCCAGTCACCATTGTTTGTATGATGAGAGAGGAGTCTCCAAAAATGGTTGCATTGTTGATTTTTCTGTCCCTTAGAATCTTAAGGCATAGAAGTAAACCACAAGCCTTTGCTTTATTGTTTGACATTTGTCCTAATCCCCAACTGTAGTATATCTGGCTTGATTTGTCTTTGTGGATAATGAGACCTCCTAATCCTGCTTTGCCCAGATTTTTCTTTGATGCTCCATCAAAGAAAAGGCAGGCCCTATTGAGAGAATATATCCAACTCTGAAACTCTGCCTCAGTCTTTCTTATTTTCCAGATTTGTTGAACCTTTGTATTTTTTGGCAAGTGACTAATGTTGATCTTGTTAAAGGCAAAACTGATCCAACTTCTCTCATCATGTTGTAGTTGGGCGATATCTCTTATGAATATAATTCATAACAAATATAATAAATATAGTTATTAATAGTTAAATAGGGATTATGTAAGTAATCATTAAGTTAGTGAAAGGGCATGTCTAAAAGACATGCCCATTAATGAAAAGCCACCTGCATAGGTATATAAGCAAGGCCTCATTGTAACATTTTATCATCGTCTTTTATACATTTTATATATAACATATTATTATTACAATACCTCTTGTGTATTTTACGATTAATTCAACAAGCCTACAACTTTGTTGCTCCATTTGGTATCAGAGGAGCGATCTTCTCACCTGGAAGGAAGCACCTATGCCATTGTTGGGTGCCTTCAGCTGTTACATGCGATGCCTCAAATCACTGTCGCTCGATGTCTTCATCAATGACAATGAACGATTTCAACAAAAAGTTGATCGAACTTGAGAGTAAGATCAATAATAATTCCGATAAATTCACTAAAAGATTAACCAATCTTGAGGATAAGGTTACAGGAAATTCTGACAACATTTAAAAACTTCAAGACACAACAAATCGGATAGAAAGACAAATTTGGCTAAACCATAGAGAGGCCACAAACAATCATAACAAAGCAATGCAGAAGATAAACGCCATTTTGGACAAGATTAATCTGACGTAAAAACCAATATTCCTGAATATTGAACATAGTCAACAGAACAATTCAGATGATAATCATGAAGAGTCACTACATTCTGAAGAAGATTGGGTTATGGAAATTCCAACTTATGAGAATGAAGGTGATCTTAAAAATAAAAATGAGCCCACTAGTCAGGAAACTGTTGAAGAAACAGAAAAAGATGACGCTGATCTTGATAGGGATGAAGATATTGATGTTGATGAAATAAGAACCCCTCAAGGAAACAAGAATGAAACTGAAAATCAAAGTGGATATATGTTAACTGAAGGGGAAGAATTTCTTGACCAAAATGACATACCAAGCTTAAGAGAGAATGTTAAGGAGGAGAGAAGAGGGCAGGAAATGGAGTAAACAAGAAGAGCAGAAGTAGACAGACTACACGCCATCATGCAGGCGGTAGAGCAGGCTTGCAGTGCAATATAGTTGCATATCAATCCAGCAGCAGTAGAGACCACCCTTTTAGACTTCCAACGATCTCCTCATCCATACCAAGCATGCCAGTTTATTCTTGAACATTTACATATGGCTAATGCACGATTTCACGCTACAGCGGCAATTCAAGAAGCGGCATTACGAGAGTGGGGGTTCCTTTCAATCAATGAGAAGAGTGGTTTGCGGATGTATTATCTGCAGTATGAAATGGCCCATGCTAATGCTCTGGAAGGCTATGTTCAAGTCAAGGTTGTTGCAGTTGCAGCTGTATTAACGAAGAGAACCTGATGCAGGAGCATCGGGATTAGCCAACAATGTGAAGATTTGTTCACATGTTGTGGCTAAACAGGGTGAAATTCACTGACTGTTGGTCAAATTCAGTTTTACTGAGGAGGTTGGACTTCTCAAATAGTTTATTATTGCAATAAATGTGAGATTGTCTTATTTTAGATTTAGGGATAAGAGTTGTTAGTTTAGGTGTGCATGAGAAGCTACGAAATTGGAGATTGCTGTTAAATCTTTAAAAAAAATAGGAGATTGCTTTAGCCATTTTTAGAGAAATTAGGTAATAATAAAAGGAAGAAAATGTTGATGAGCAAAGATTAGAGAGGCTTTGAGTGGAGCGAGGGCTCAGAGTGTGGGTAGAATTGTGTTTTTTTTAACAGTGTGTAACAGTGGTCATTTCCTCGTATAATTTGGCTTAAAGCGAGACTCTGCTCTACTGTTTGCTGTGAATAAAATTAATGTTGTATGACTCTTTATATAACTAGCCCGTGAAGCTTGAACACTTAAAATTCCTGCGATTAAAGCAAACCTGACATTGTTGAGTCCGTGAGCGAAAGTTTGTTAACACAGAGAATTGGCGCAGGAAAAACACTTAGTGGAACCTTTGCGCGGATTTAAAAAATATATTGGTTGATTATATGAGTTATGGGGTCCGTGTAACATCACATCGGGGCCGGAGAGGCATTCCATATCGCATCAAATAACAATAGACCTGGACGCGAAATGTTATAAACTGGTTTGAAGTGGGATCGGATCCGGTGGTCATCGCAAAGACTACGGGAGGCGACTTTGAACCATAGCGATTTCCGACTTCCGATTAACTTCGCATCGGAGTTGTGGAAGCTGCGATGGTTGAGTAATGACATCAATCACTGCGATTTGCAATCGCCGATTGATATCGCATCGGAGCACATTGGAGTGTGGAGCGCATTGGAGTATGGAGATTGGTATCACATCGGAGTTATGAAGATGCATCGCATTGTTTTAATTAAAAGTCACATTACAACTATCGATATTGCGAATAGAATTGGAACCGTTCGATCAACCAGATCCATGGCGCGGAATACACACAAATCTCTGTTTATAAAAGGCGTTTAACACCGCTTTTGAACAGATTAAAAGTGTATATCATGAAGGAAAGGATTAAAAGAATATTTTTGAATCATATAAAAGGGTTTCGGTTCTGATAGGATCAAAGGGTGAGTGAAGAGCGAAAGGTCCATTGTGGACTTGTTCGAATCCATTGCTGCCGCTGCGTCAATTTTTGGTATCAGAGCAGAAGAAAGGGGTGTTTGCAGCAAAGATGCCACCAAGAAGGGGAATTGGTCGAGGAAGACCAGAACCAAATGCAATTTTTTTAGAAGAAGTGCGGAATTTGCGTGCACGAATGGAGACAATGGAGACAGCCCAAAGAAGAGCGCCTGATGATGGTGCCGAGAGTTCTTCAGAAGAATCTGATGCAGATGTGGAAGAAGTAGAAGAAGAAAATGAAACTGCCAAAGTCCTTAAAATGCTGGCAAAAGTTGGAAACAAACCCAAGATGGAGATTCCTATGTATGAAGGGAGTCTGAATGCGGAGGAGCTTATGGATTGGATCAGATCCATAGATCAGTACTTTGACTATGAAGAGATTGAGGAGAATAAGAGAGTGAAGTTTGCAGTCACTAGATTGAAAGGTCATGCAGCCATCTGGTGGGACGAGGTACAGACATCAAGAACGAGGAAAGGGAAATCTAAGATCAAGCAATGGGACAAAATGGTAAGTAAAATGAAAGCCAAGTTTTTGCCTAAAGACTATCATTTGAATCTTTTTAAGCAAATGCAAAATCTGAAGCAGAAAGGAATGTTTGTTAAGGAGTATACAGAAGAATTCTATAGATTAAGTATCAGAACAGGGCATGTAGAAGATGATTTGGAAAAAACAGCTAGATATGTAAACGGGTTAAGGTATGAAATACAAGATGAGACTAGCCTATTAAGTCTGAAAACCGTTGAGGATGCCTATCAAGCAAGTCTGAAGGCAGAAGAGAAAATCTTGAGGAGACAGAGTCAAAGGAATAGAGGAAAAATCTCAACGAGAGGAAGAGGAACTGCCAAATCTAGAGGAACACAGCATCAGCATGAAACAGGAAGTTCAAGTGGCAGATCACCACAGAGGGGTGAATCTAGTAGAGGAATATTCGCGCCCAGAGGAAGAGGGCGAGGAAGAGATGTTAGGTGTTATACTTGTGGAGAATGGGGACACATGTCGTGGGACTATCCTCATAACAAATCAGCAAGCCAAAGGGGTGTAAATGTGACAGAGGCAGAGCCAGAACCACCTCGACTTGTGGAGAAAGAGGAACCACCTGAAGAAGGTGAATCACTACTGCTTATAAGAACTTTGCTTAGATCATAAAAGGAGGTTGGAGAACCTGCGCAAAGGAAGAACTTGTTCGGAACTACATGTAAATCAAAGGGTAAGTGCTGTAAGGTTATAATTGAAAGTGGGAGTAATGACAATCTTGTGTCCACAGAGATGGTGGAAAATCTTGGGTTAGCAAGGACGACACATCCTGCACCTTACAAAGTATCTTGGCTACAGAAGGGCCATCAAGTTATTGTGATAGAGCAATGTAATGTGGAAATGCAGATCGGCACATACAAAGACGTGATTCTATGTGACATAATGCCCATGGATGTATGTCATGTATTATTGGGGAGACCATGGCAATTTGACCGGAAAGCGATTCATGATGGGAGAAGGAACACATATACCATAGAGAAGGACAGAATTAAACACACGCTGTTGCCAGTGAAGAATGATGTTGATAAAGGACTGCCTGAAAATAGTATTATGTTGATAAGTGGTAAAGAACTGCTACAGGAGGTCGATAAAAGCGAGGAGTTGCATTTCGCTATCGTAGGGAGGCCCCAGGTAATATTAACCTCTACAAATTTAAACGATTTGCCTGAAGAAATTCAAGCTGTGTTAAATAATTTTATGGATATCATCGTGGATGAATTACCGAATGAATTACCACCGATTAGAAGTGTAAGCCACCATATCGACTTAATACCAGGAGCAAGTCTACCCAATAAAGCTGCATATAGACTAACTCCCCAGGAAAACACAGAGATTGCAAGGCAAGTACAGGAACTGATGAACAAAGGGCTGATTCGTGAGAGTCTGAGCCCGTGTGCTGTGCCAACGGTACTTAGTCCAAAGAAGGGAGGAGAATGGCGCATGTGCACCGATTCCAGAGCTATCAATAAGATAACAGTCAGGTACAGATTTCCTTTGCCCATAATGGATGATTTAATGGACTGTTTAAGTGGATCCAGGTACTTTACTAAGATAGATTTGAAAAGCGGGTATCATCAGATCAAAATTCGGGAAGGCGATGAATGGAAAACGGCTTTCAAAACGAATAGTGGACTATATGAGTGGTTAGTGATGACTTTTGGGCTCACTAATGCACCCAGTACATTCATGAGACTAATGAACGAGGTCTTGAAGGAGTATGCAGGTAAATTTGTCGTTGTTTACCTTGATGATATTTTGGTTTTTAGCAAAAGTAAAAAGGAGCATTTAGAAAATCTGAAGTTAGTTCTGAAAACTCTACAGAAGGAAAAACTACTAATCAATTTGAAGAAGTGTAGTTTCATGAAAGAAGAGTTGGTGTACCTAGGATTTGTGATTTCCAAAGAAGGCTTAAAAATGGATCCGGAGAAGTTACAAGCAATCAGGAACTGGCCTACTCCCAGAAGTGTATTTGAGGTGAGAAGTTTTCATGGACTTGCTAGTTTTTACCGAAAATTTATAAAAGCGTTTAGTCAAGTTTGTGCACCAATCCTGGAGACAATCAAGGAGGTCAACCAGCCATTTCGATGGACAGAAGCAGCGGACAGGAACTTTAATCTGCTGAAAAAGAAGATAACACAAAAGCCAATTCTAGCATTGCCTAATTTTGAGAAAGTCTTCCAAGTAGAAATCGATGCAAGTGGAGTAGTAGTTGGTGCGGTACTGAGTCAAGAGCAAAGACGGATAGCATATTTCAGCAAGAAACTAAATGATGTGAAAAAGAAATATTCTTCTTATGATAAAGAGTTTTACGCTATTGTGCAGGCATTGAAAAAGTGGAGGCATTACTTACTGCCAAAGGAATTCATCTTATATTCAGACAATCACGCTTTACAGTTTATTAATAACTAGCCAAAGCTAAATCATAAGCATGCCAAATGGGTGGAATTTCTGCAAAGTTTCACTTTTGTAATAAAGCATAAAATTGGTAAGTCTAATAAAGTAGTAGATGCATTGAGAAGGGTAAGTTTTCTTTTGCAAGAGTTTAAAGTGGGTGTTGTAGGTTTTGAAGAAATGATGGAAATGTACAAGGATGATGAGGATTTTAGAGACATCTACACAACAGTTCAGAATCCAGTGAGCCATAATAGAAGTCAATGGATGGACTACCTTATTCAAGGAGGCCTGTTATTTAAAAGCAACAAGTTATGTATTCCTAAATGTTCCATGAGGGAGAACATAATTAAGGAGAAGCACAGTGGAGGGTTATTTGGTCATTTTGGACAAGATAAAACCTTCGCTCAGGTGAATGCTTTTTATTACTGGCCTAAAATGCAAACTGATGTTAAAAAGTTTGTTGAGAAATGCAGGGTATGTCAATATGCCAAAGGAAGGAGTCAGAATACAGGACTATATCAGTCATTGCCCATACCAGATCGACCATGGGATGCAGTTAGTATGGACTTTGTTTTGGGTTTACCAAAAACTCAGAGAGGAAACGATTCTATTTATGTTGTAGTGGATATATTTTCTAAAATGGCACATTTTATTGATTGTAAGAAAACTAATGATGCCACACACATAGCAAATTTATTCTTTTCAGAGATTGTAAGATTGCATGGTTTACCTGTAAGTATTGTATCAGATCGAGATACTAAATTTGTAGGGCATTTCTGGAGGACACTTTGGAAGAAACTGGGGATTAAACTCAGTTTTAGTTCAGCATACCATCCTCAGACAGATGGACAAACTGAAGTAGTGAACAGAAGCTTGGGAAATATACTAAGGAGTTTGGTACATCAGAATCCCAAACAGTGGGATTTGGCATTAGCTCAAGCTGAATTCACTTACAATGATACACCAAACCGAAGCACTGGAATGAGTCCATTTCATGTTGTCTTTGGAATGCATCCGAGAGGAGTATATGAGCTTAGGGACTTGGGAAAACAGGAAGCCAGGAGTGCAAGTGTTGAAGATTTTGTTGAACAAATGCAGAGGGTATAGGAAGAAGTCAAAGGTAAATTGCAGGAAAGCAGCAGAAGATACAAGCAGAGAGCAGATCTGAAAAAAGAGAAAAAGCGTTTCAAGTAGGAGATTTAGTCATGGCATATTTGAGGAAAGAGAGATTTCCTACAAAAACTTATAACAAACTAAAAATGAAGAAGATAGGACCTTGTAAAATTAAAAGGAAATTTTCAGCCAATGCATATGAGATTGAGTTGCTGGAAGGGATCGAAATATCTCCCATTTTTAATGTTGCAGACTTATATCCATTCAGAGAGGCAGAGACCGAGTTTCAGAATGAAGCCACAGGAGATGAAGATCAAACTGTGGATTGGGAGGAACAGGTACCAAAAGCATCCAAGAAAGAAGTTGAGGCTATCTTGGATCAAAGAACATCCAAGAAAACTCGAGGGCAGACATATTTCCAATACCTAGTCAAGTGGAAGGAACAACCAATGGAAGATTCCAGTTGGTTGACAGTAGTTGAACTACAGAAATATGGAGTAAGTCCTGAAATTTTGAAGGACAAATCTTTTCTTCCCCGGGATTTTGATGCAGGAGCATCGGGATTAGCCAGCAATGTGAAGATTTGTTCACATGTTGTGGCTAAACAGGGTGAAATTCACTGACTGTTGGTCAAATTCAGTTTTACTGAGGAGGTTGGACTTCTCAAATAGTTTGTTATTGTAATAAATGTGAGATTGTCTTATTTTAGATTTAGGGATAAGAGTTGTTAGTTTAGGTGTGCATGAGAAGCTACGAAATAGGAGATTGTTGTTAAATCTTAAAAAAAAAATAGGAGATTGCGTTAGCCATTGTTAGAGAAATTAGGTAATAATAAAAGGAAGAAAATGTTGATGAGCAAAGATTAGAGAGGCTTTGAGTGGAGCGAGGGCTCAGAGTGTGGGGAGAATTGTGTTTTTTTTAACAGTGTGTAACAGTGGTCATTTCCTCGTATAATTTGGCTTAAAGCGAGACTCTGCTCTACTGTTTGCTGTGAATAAAATTAATGTTGTATGACTCTTTATATAACTAGCCCGTGAAGCTCGAACACTTTTTTTTTTTTTTTTTTTTTTTTTTTTTAATGTAATTGCTTGTGATGGTGGTATCCTGTGTTTTTATTTTAAACTGTAAAAATTCCTGCGATTAAAGCAAACCTGACATTGTTGAGTTCGTGAGCGAAAGTTTGTTAACACAGAGAATTGGCGCAGGAAAAACACTTAGTGGAACCTTTGCGCAGATTTAAAAAATATATTGGTTGATTGTATGAGTTCTTGGGTCCGTGTAACATCGCATCGGGGCCGGAGAGGCATTCCATATCGCATCATATAAAAATAGACCCGGACGCGAAATGTTATAAACTGGTTTGAAGTGGGATCGGGTCCAGTGGTCAACTAGTAAAAAATTAGTAACGATAAACTTTAAAAAAAGAAAAGAAAAGAAAAAAAATGATTTAGAATAGTGTACAAGTGAAGTCTACAAGATAAGGTATTCTACATAATAAAGGTACAAGTGAAGACAACAAATACAAGATGAAGAAATTATTATCCATAAAACTTTGAGGACAGAGTTCTGAAGGAAGGGCCAATTCATAATAAATAAATTAATAAAAGATGATATATTTAAATTGTGGCAAAAGCAAATGAAGACAACTGTGCGTGATTGAACTGAAGACAAGTGTCAACTGTAAGCTTTGAAGACAAAGCTTTTGAAGGAAGGGGCAATGTTATGAATATAATTCATAACGAATATAATAAATATAGTTATTAATAGTTAAATAGGGATGATGTAAGTAATCATTAAGTTAGTGAAAGGGCATGTCTTTTAGACATGCCCATTAATGAAAAGCCACTTGCGTAGGTATATAAGCAGGGCCTCATTGTAACATTTTATCATCATCTTTTATACATTTTATATATAATATATTATTATTACAATACCTCTTGTGTATTTTACGATTAAGTCAACAAGCCTACAGCTTTGTTGCTCCAATATCTATACCATAGAGTCCTTTAGTTGAAATAAAATCAGTCATCAACCCCTAGGATTTTGAAGTCACTGTGTTTACTGTGGGATTTTTATTTTTGAAGATTTTCTCGTTTCTAGCTAACCATATTTGCCAGCAGAGAAAGGATGGAAGGTTGTTCCAGAACCTCTGGATTGTGGATTTGTTTTTGAATGAGTGAGGAAAGTTTCTTTTCCATTTACTTATGAACTAATTTAGAGGGAGCCTATAATTCAAATTTGCTTCAATAGGTGACACCGTCGTCTCCCAAGATTTTATAAAGAAAGAATACTCTAGGAAAAGGTGTTGAATTGTTTCCTCTGCCTTTAGACAGAGGGGGCATTGAGATGGGCCATATATTCCTCTCTTTTTTAAGTTTTTTGTTGTTAGTGATTTGCTATGTAGCAATGTCCATAGGAAAATCTTAATTTTTGGAAGGGTTTCCACCTTCCAGGCCTGCTTCCAATATTGTTATTCCTGCTGCCTCTGATGTTTTTGGATTTTTTCATATCTAGTCTTAACTGAGTACTCTCCTCTAGTAGGTTTCCAGTAGTAAGCATCTTGAGTGTTTTTGTCTATTGGTGTTGCTCCTGTTAGAAGAGAGATCATGAGGTTCCATTGATTAGTTAAATCATTATGCATATTAGGTCTGTCCCAATGTTTCCATGTGCCATCCGCTTCCCAGTTGGAGATGTCCTCTAGTTTTTTGTATCCTTCTCTTATCATCCACCTCTTTAGTTCTTTGATGTCCGAGTTGCTTCCTAAGGGAGGATTTCCCATTATGTTGTCCTTCCATAAGCTGATTCGTTACCCATTTCCAGGCCTTATAGAGATGTGATCCTTGATTAAATGAATTGCACCGGAGATGATTTTCCATATTTGGGTGCAAGGTCTTTTGGGGGGAATTTTCTCTAGAATATAGATTCTTGATGCATTAAGGTATTTTGCCTCTAGTGCTGCTATCCACCAGAGTTTTTCTCCAGTTAGGAACCTCCAGGCAATCTTATTTCCCAAAGCTAGATTCATTATTCCAGGGGTTTTTATGGAGATACCTCCGTTTTTGTAATGAGCAGTGGCCTGTTTCCAATTTACAAGGCTGGATTTTTTTGTTTCAGTTTTCCCTCCTTGCCATAAAAATCTTCTGATCATAATTTCAATATTCTTGTGGATGCTTGTTGGCGCTGCTATTAATGCAAACTGATATAAGGGCAAGGCTGCAAGAATTGATTTGATGAGGATGATTCGACTCTCTTGGTTTGACCATACCATCCCCCATGGTTGAATTTTGACTTTCATCTTTTCAGCATATTTGCTCCATATTTATGTCTTTAGATTTCTCTTGGTGATGGGCAACCCAAGATATTGAAAGTGATTCTAGTTTTTTCTGATACGAAATTTCCAAAATTTGGGACATCCACTGAATAATTCTTATGGGGGTGCTCCAGCTGTAAGTACAACTTTTTCCATTATTGACTAGCCCTCCCGAAACATCCATGAAATTGTCAAGAATGATTTTGAATATTCTAGCAACTATACAGGATGCTCCACCCAATAAAAGGGTGTCATAAACAAACAAGGAGTGATTTATTCTTCTGATTCCACTGTTGATACTAAGGCCTGTTAAGGTAGCATTTCTTCTGTTGTAATCCAATTTCCTACTAAGAGAATCAGCCATAAGGATGTAAAGAAAATGAGATAGCGGGCAACCCTGCCTAAGACCCCTTGAACTTTGGAAGAAGTCACATGGTCTGCCATTGACAAGAGGAGCTATCCAAAGTCCTATTATGCAGGCCTTGATTGTATTGATGAAATCTTTAGAAAAACCATATCTATTTAGAACAACTGTAAGGAAGGTGAGGTTAACTCTGTCAAAAGTGTTTGCCATATCCATTTTGAGGACGAATCCTTTTTCATTTCTAGAGAGACTTGTGTGAAGAGCTTCTTGTACAAGGATGATATTATCAACTATTTGGCGGTTGGGAACAAAGCCTCCTTGATTTTTTGAAATGAGAGAGTGGAGAAGAGGTTTGAGACTTTCGGCAAGAATTTTAGAGATGATCTTGTAAGAGGCATTGCAGAGGGAAATTGGTTGAAATCTATTGAGGGTGGTGGGACAAGGGTCTTTTGGAATGAGGGCGAGATATGTGGAATTGGTAAATCCCCCAACCTTTTTTTTATGACATATCTGATCATCTTTAACAAATTATTTTTAATGATTTGCCAGAAGGTGCGGCAGAATGAGAGGGGAAGGCCATCTGGGCCCGTGCCTTTTCCGGATGCAGATCCCAAATAGTTGCCGTAACTTCTTTTTTCTGTGACTTCTTTGGAGAGGGATTTGTTTGTTACCTCATCAATTAACTTTGGGATGTGCATTAAGAATTCCTTTGTGTTTTTCTGGTTGTCTACAACTGTTAGGAGAGCTTTAAAGTGTCGGAAGACCTCTCTTTTAACATCTTCTTGTCCCTTTATATCTTGCCCTCCTTCTCCCACTGTTTTTTCAATGTTGTTTTTTATCATTCTTGTTTTGGCTGAGTTATGGAAAAAGGTAGTGTTCTTGTCTCCAGCTTGCATCCAAAGTTGCCTTGATTTTAGCCTCCATGTTTCTTCTTCTTGTCTAGTTTTCCTATAAATTTTCCACTGTATTTATTTTTCCTTTGCTTGCTTATTAGCTATGCTATCAGTATTTTCCATTTCCTCTTGAATTTTTGCTAGTTCTTGATTCAAGGCCTCTTTCTCTCTGTGTGGTTCCTTGTAGTTGGCCTTTGCCCAGCCTTTCAATCTTGCTTTGGTGGCTTTTAGTTTCGTCTCCGATATGAATGATGGTGAACCGCTGATATTTTGTTTCCATATTTATTCCACCTCTTGTTTGACTTCTTCATGGCTGCCCCATAGCTAATTGTATTTGAAAGGTAGGGGTCCATAATTTTCCGTCGTTCCAAGTTCAATTAATACAGGTTTATGGTCTGAAGCTGCTAATGGGATGATTTTAGAAGAGACTCTGCCATAGCTGGCCACCATTCTGTCCCTAATGAGAATCCTATCCAGCCTTTCTTTGATATTTGCCTTCACTATTATTATGTTGTCCCATGTATATTTTCCATTTTTTGGAGGGATGTACAAAAGGTTGCATTGTTCCATGATTTCCCCAAGGGTCTCTCTGTTTGGGTCTCGCTGAAAGGTGCCTCCTCTCTTTTCCTCTGCCTCGAGAATAAGGTTGAGTTCTCCTCCTACAATTAGGTTTTCTTCTTCATCCTCCATTGTATCCTCTTTTAAAGTATTCCAGCATATTTCTTTGTCCCTATAATGATTTGGAGAATATATATTATAAATGTTGGTTTTTTCCCCATTTACTGCATTTTCCATAATTGTGTTTATCCAGTACCCTTTCTTTGTTGTGTGTTGCATGTGCCAGTTTCCTTTTTTCCAGATAGTACATATCCCTCCTGAAGCTCCGTTTGCTGAAATTGCTTGCCCTGCATAATTTTTTGATTTTGCTATTATGATGTCCATCTCTTGGCTGCTGATTTTTGTCTCTTGGATTAAGAGGATGTCTATTTTTTCATTTTTTATGAGGTCTTTTAGGAAGTTTATTTTGGAGGGATGACCCAACCCCCTACAATTCCAAGAGACAACTATCATTATTTACTGTTGGTGGTGGCTGAGGGACCGTTCCCTTTGTGGGCCTGTTGTACTTTTTCTTTGTTCTTGGTGCCTTTCTTTGGGAAGCTTTTTAGAGACCGTTGTGTTCCCAAGGAAATATCTTTGACTACTGCCTCATCTCTTATTTGTCGGTTAGATTTTCTTCCAACTTTCTTTGTGTGAGAAGAGTCTCTTTTGATTGATTTCGAGTGAGGATCTGGTTCGAGGTATGGGGAAGGGGGCTGGAGAGGATGAGGGGTTCCTCCTGTTGAGAGAAGAAACCCAAAGGAGGAGGGGAATGAGTGGTCAGAGGGATGGGGGAGGGGGAGTGGGAGGGAATAGGGGGATCTGTAGGAATGAGAGCTTTGGATAGAATATCAAAAGGGTTGGAGCTCGAGAAAGGGGAGGTTTCAGGAATTGAGGAGGAGGGTTGAGGAGAAGGTCTGGAGGTCGGAGAGGGAGGGCCAGGAGGAGGAGGAGGCGGGTGAGTAGGCTGAGATTTTTAAGCAGTCTTTTTTTTCTTAACTTGTTCCCATTTTGGGTCCTGGCTTTCTTCCACAGATTTATGGGTTTCTTCTTTCTTACTGCACATATTAGCAAAATGACCATTCTCATGACATACCTTGCATTTGAAAGGAATTTGTTCGTAATCCATCTGCTGTATGTGCATCCACTTTTCGAACTTGAGCTTGATGGCTTCCAGGAGACCTCTTCCAAGATCGAGTTCAACACAGATCCTTGCGCATGCCTGCATGTTGTCTTTTGGTTCACTTATGTCGATACGTTTGCCGATTGCGTTTCCTATTGCTCGCACCGATTCAACTCCCTAGCAGTGCAGAGGGAGGTGTGGCAACCTGACCCAAATTGGGACAACATTTGGGACATCCAGTTCCAGATCAAAGTCAGGGGTCCAACGATTTAAATATAGTCTTATGGTGTCCATGAAGTATGGACCACTTCGGAAAATGATATCCCGGTCGTTCTTGGTTTCGAAGTGGAAGGTATAGAAACCTCTTCCACAGAAATAGATGGAGATTTTTCCTTGGGTGAACTGAGCCCAGTTCTTTCAACCCATTTCTGGACGGTTTTGGGGGAAGGCCAAAGTCTAGTGAACTGGCCAACCAAACCTTTCTTAGCAAGAGATATCGCTGCTTTCCGGGGCAAATTAGGCGGCAAGGAGATCTCAGGGATGGAGTCCAGTTTCTTTACAAACTTTGATATTGTCGGTGTGGCTCGTTGAGGTCCCATTGAATCGACCAGTGAAAAAAATGTAGCCGCAACCGCATCAGGCTATGCTTGGGTCACTGGAGAGGAGCCTACGTTGGAGGGGGGCGCTCCCAGATTTGGCTCCGAGGAGGCTATGGAGGTGGAATCCTAAAACTTGTGTGCAGATCGGCTAGGGCTAGAGCTCACGCAAGAAATAATTTAATAAACCATATTTTATTAAGTTATTTATGGTTAAAACAAGAAATCCCATGAAGTATAATTAAATAAATCATTATTTATTTTATTTTCCTCTAAGAATAATTAATTAAACCATTGTTTAGATAATATTCCTAGTCATATTTAACCCAATTATGAGAAATAATTAGATAAATCATTATTTTTCTCTAGGAATAATCAATTAAACAATTATTTAGTTATTATTCCTTGTTAAATTTGACTAAATCACGGAGGAATACTTAAACAACTCATTATTTGTTTATTATTATTTAACCACATTCTTGAAATGATAAACAATTCATTTATTTGTTTATTATTTCTAAATAAAAGTATTTAACCAATTTAAATACATTTTCCCTCCAACAAAATATAATAAAATATTTCAAGCGGTTAGATCTAAATTATGGTTAATAATAATTTATTATTCTCCATTTTTTAGGATAACTCAATATTTTGTTATAAATAGGAGGGTTTTTCCATTCATTCTTCACTTTGATCATTCTCATTGGCGCTATCATTTTCTTTTTCCATTTGAGCTCCCACTTGAGTTCATCACATCTTTGGGTTTTCTACATCAATGAGAGAGAGAGATTCGCGAAGTTGAAGCATTGAGGACAACCAAGAACCCATCCCATCGAGGGGGACTCGTAACATTTACTTATTTTCTTCATCAGATGTTACATAATATTAAAAAAAAAAACATTCTTTAAACTTGTCTTGTCAGTTAACACTGTTACCGATGAAATAGGTAATCGCATTGTTACCTACTTTTTTTGGTAGCATAAAAAACACCGATTTTGAAAAGTGGTGATGCAGAATCACTTTTTTTATTTTTATTTTTTTTGGTGCACATTTTTGACACTCTAATATTTTTATTTATGAAGTATGAATATTTGTTTTAAAATGTTAGTGATTTTCATGCTAATTTTGAAACGTATTGATGCAGCATCAACTCTTTTTTTTTTTAAGTGGTGATTTTCATGTTGGCAATAAAACACAAAATTTAGATTAAAAAAAAAAAAAAAAAAATATATATATATATATATATATATATATATATATATATATATATATATATATAAACAATAAAACCATAAAAAATGTAAAAAGAAAAAGAAAAAAGAAGAAAGACCGTCTCTTCCGCCACCATGGGAGGTCAATGGTAGCGCCACCATAATAAAAAAAGTTCTTCCTTTTTTTTTTAATAATATATATATATATAATTTTTAAATTAATTTTTTTATTAATTTTATTTTTATATTTGAAATTTAATTTGTTTTGTTTTGTTTTTTTTTTTTTTAATTTAATATTTTTTTTGAATTTTTTTATTTTTTATTTTTTAATTACATAAAAATTATATATATATATATATATATATATATATATATATATATATATATATTTTTTTTTTTTTTTTAATTTCAATTAAAATTGTGTATTTAAAATTAGTATTATTATTATTATTATTTAAACTTAATATTTTCAAATTAATTTGTTTTTTATTTTATTTTTTATTTTATATATATATATATATATATATATATATATATATATATATATATCTTATTTTTATTTTTTTCAATTTTAATTGATTTTTAAAGTTTTTTAACTTTTTATTTTAACAATGTTTTTGTTATTTTTTGCAAAATTTATTTGTTTATTCATTTATCTATTAAAATTTATTTTATTTTATTTTTTTATTTTTTATTTTTTTTCAATATTAACATTTTATTTATTTATTTTTTATTTTTATTTTAAATAAAATATGATATATATATTTTTAATTTAAGTTCACACACACACATATATTATTTTTTATAATTTAAATTTAATTTATTTTTTAAAATTTATTTGTTTTTTTAATATATATTTTTTTAAATTTAGTATTTTTATTGTATTTTATTTTTTATTTTTAATTAATTTTTCATTTTTTTACTTTTATTTATTTATTTAATATATTTCTTTGATTTTTTTTATTTTTATTTTTATTTTAATTTCATTTCTATATTTTATTTTTTATAATTTTTTTAAACCTTTTTTTTTAATTATTATTATTATTATTTCTATAGATTTTAAAATTTTAATCTTCTTCTTCTTTTTTCCTTTAAATTTTAGGTTTTTTTTTCAATGTTTGAATTAAAATTTTTATTTTGTTTTTATTTTTATTTTTTTATTCCTATATATTTTTAAATTTTAAGCTTTAAAATGTTTTTATTTTTTAAATTTATTTTTTTCTTAAATTTTAGGTTTTATTTTTTAAATGTTTGAATTTTAAAAATTAAAAAATGTTATTTCTATTTTTTAAAAATGTCAAAAATATGACATAATTTTTTTTTTTTTTTTTTTTTTGTTATTCCAGCATCAACTGGTTTTGTTTTGAGGGTGTTCTTTCAATCCTTTTTTCAAGAAACAATTTTCTTTTTAGCATAGTTTTATAAAATGTTGAAGTTTGACCTTAAAAAAAAACCAAGTGCGTTCTGGAATACATTTTTTTTTGTTTTTGGGGTGTTTTTTCATGTTTTTTGAGTTTTTTTGGGCTAGAGTTCCCGTTTTGAGGTCAGGTTACCTATTTCATCGGTAACATTGTTAGTTGGTTATTTGGAGTTATTTTGCATCAATTATTTTTTTACTTTTTTCTTTTTAACTACTTTTGCTGCATAGATCTGGGTTTTTGCAGGATTTATTCTCATTTTCTATTGCAGATCGAAATGGGTTTACAAAAATTTATGTTGTTAGGGCTATATGTCATCCATAGCTTAAGTAAGGTCTTTTTGTTACACTTGCCGAAAGATTTTACACTAACACCTGTAACAGTTTGGGTTGAGTTACTAGTCCTGGAAGCCTTGGTTGGAAAATCGCTCTGGAAGCCTTTGGTGGGTTGAGTTACTAGTCCTGGAAGCCCTGGTTGGACAAATTCTCTGGAAGCCCGACAACAACTGTGGGTTGAGTTACTAGTCCTGGAAATCCTAGTTGGAACAAACGCTCTAGAGCCCTATATAACTTGTGTAGAGACCAATCCGGTAATAGTTAGTGATGTTTGATCGTGAGGTGGAATCATTGGTTGAGGGTTGAGGTGGGTTTGGCTTTATTTAGATTTTTCCATGAGATTCCACATTCATTCTTGGAATATGGCATGGGGGTGACTAGCTGAAAGAGAGATTTGGTTCAGCCTAGTCTATGGTTGGGTGGTATGCAGAATTCCCAAACCTTGTTGCATTTTGCACATGTTAATAAGAGCTTCTATTGTCTTGTATTTGATGGGTAAATGTACTTGTTATTTGTAACACACGCCTCCCCTCACATCTAACCAAGTTAACCAGTCTGTTAGGGTAAACATGAGATGAGGGCAGTTATGACCAGACTCAACCTCCTAGGGGACCTTGAGGAAATGGAGCTAAAAAACAACCTTTACTGACTTCCCTCAGGTGCTACACGACCCTCTAGGAGTAACCCAACCCCTCTAGGTGTCCACCCACTGAGTCAACCTAACTTTTCTCTGAGTTTTAACCCCAGTCGCTCCATTGTCAAGGCATCAGTGCGACTAGAACCTCCAAGTCACATGCATAAGCATGTATCAATGCAACTGTGGACTTTTTCACTCAATGTTGTGCCAGTGACTACAAAATTTAAGGTTAGATTCAAGGGTTGGGGCTAGACCTCTGCCCATAAATCCATGTAACTTTCATAATCCATAAATTACACAAGGAAAATTCTTGTAAACCAAAAACTGACACGAGGACTAGGCCCGACCATCCCTAACCACGACTGAAATTCTGTCAAACACTTAGCAACAATGCAATCTACAGGTCATGAATACAAGACTAAGCATAAGGGGCTAAAAATTCATATGAAACTTATCAAGAAGGATCACCACCCTCTCCCATTAGTTGTCTTAGCATTAATTAGGTCTTGTATCCATTATTCTTTCAGTTACAAGTAAAAACATTAAATGAACCATGACTAGAACCAGTCACATAACCATGCTTATAACCAACATATAACCACATAAATAACCATAAGATAATAGCCATTAAAGCCACGTAAATACAAGTACAAAAGAAAGAGAACTTAGCTTCCATTAAACATAGGCAAGAGCCAACCAGGTTCAGTACTTCCACGTACCACGCGACCACAAACATGGTTGAACCAAATCTTTCTTTCAGCCAGTGATCCCTGTGTTATATTCCAAGCATGAATGTGGGATCTCATGGATAAACCAATCCAAAAACAACCAAGGGGATCCAGAGGTTAAACCACCTCCACCCTCACCATACCGTGATATCACCTAAAGCGACACCGAGATCACAAAACCGAACCGAGCTTGGAATGCCTCCAGTTCTCATCACTATCCTTGAGGAAATTTTTGTCTCCTTATCTCTAGTCTTTACCACAATCCACACCGGATCACTAGGCCCTTATTGAGACACCACCCTATGGCTTTATTGTGTATCTCGCCAAAACCATTCAAGGGATTCCTAAGCCTTTGGGAATGAACCTGAGACCACTCTGCCCTAGGTTCCGAAACCATCCAACAATTCCAAAGCTCAAAACTAAGAACAAACCCATCACACCATGGCTATCTAGAAAAAGGTAAGAAAAGGTTGAAAACCATTATCAAAACTCGGCAAATCCATGCCACCGATATCAAAAGAACCAAATACCAATGTGCACATACCATGCATGTCAAAACCAGCTAGGAAATCATACATGCAATCTGTTACCTGCAAGTATTCCTGTTGAAGCTACTTGATCATGCTCTTCCTTGCTTGACCTTGATTTCCTTTACTTTCCTTGTCCTTTGTTTGCTTGTTTTTCCCTTTCTTGGTCCAATGTTGAAATGATCCAAGAAATCTCTAAGTATCCAAGAGTGAGAGAGAGAGAGAGAATAGAGAGAGGGCTCCAAAACTAAAGTGACAGAAAACTACCAATTGATCCTCATAAGCCTTTTTATCAATGAGGCCTCTACTTTCTTCAGTTTCCATTACTTTCCTTCAATTTCCTCCTCAAATGCAACCTGTGACCTTTCACCTTCCTTTTCTACTAATTTCCTTTATTTTCATAAATAAATGTGCCAAAAATACTTTTTGCCTCTTTAATGCCTTAGCCATTACCTTTGTCAATTTCCCCTTATCCATAAACACATCAAATGATGACCACTAGGATATTTTTTCCCAATATTCACCTTAGTATAAGTGTCCCTTAATTGTGGTCTTATTTTTTCCTATATTATCTTTTATTACACGAATTTTTAACATGGGTCTGTTACAGAACCCTCCCCCTTGGGGAACATCGTCCTCAGTGTCAAACCACACTTATACCTCGGCAAAGCCACTGTAAAGCAAACATACTGCTCATGGAGCTTTATAACTTAGCTCGATATAGTATTTATAATGAATAACCTACTCAAAAGCAAAAACCATCATGACAATATAACAACCATACCACTTATTGGAGCTTTATAACTTAGCTCGTGATGGTATTTACAATAGCAACCATACATAAATATGTACAAATAACAAAACTGATTTTAATCAATTGCCAAACAATGAAGGATACATAGGTTGCATTTGATAAACCATCTCCCATGTAGCTTCTTCGCGCCCAAAGTGCTTCCACTTCACTTTAACTTGTTCTATGGCTTTGTTCCTGAGCATGAGTTGTTTCTAGTGCAATATGCGCTGAGGTTCTGGCTAGTATTCTCCTTCTTTCTCCACATGCAATACAAACCAATCAATAACATGATCAACATCCTTTATATACATTTTAAGCAATGAAACGTGAAAAACATCATGAACTTTCATTGTTGGATGTAGTGCAAGTCGATTGGCCACCAGTCCAATCCTTTCAAGGATCTCAGCCCCGCAATACCGTGGTGCCAACTTGGCACAAGGAGCTCTTCTTGGTCTTGATGTGCAAATATACATGCTCCCCAACCTGAAACTCCTTAAATACCTTGTGTTGGTATGCATAACTCTTTTTCTTGTATGGTGTTGCCTTCATATTCTTCTTTATAACCTACATTTCATGTTCCATATCTGCCAACATGTTCAGTCCAATAAGTACTATGTTCACTGGATCACTCCAGCTGATGGGAGTATTGCAACATTGCCCATACAATGCCTCAAACAGGATCATCCTCATTGACTTCTGGTACCCGATGTTGTAATGAAACTTAGCCAACGAAAAGGTACTCCTACCATATCCTCTATTGATGCATCACATACATCCTCAACATGTCCTCCAATATCCTGTTGACCCTCTTTGTCTGTTCATCTGTCTGTGAATGATAAGTTGTACTAAAGGCCATCTTTGTACCTAATCCTGTAGACAACTCCTTCCAAAACTTGGAAGTGAAATTTGTATCCCTGTTGGACACAATCTTCTTTGGAACACCACGCAATCTACCCACATCCCTGATGAACACCTTTGCCACCTCACTAGTTGAATATGTAGTCTTCACTGGAATGAAGTGAGCCACCTTGTTCAACCTGTCAACCAAAACCATGATGGAATCATGCTGCCTCACTGTCCTCGGAAGACTTGTAATAAAATCCATGGAAATGACCTCCCATTTCCATTCCAGAATTAGAATATGTTGTAGTAGGCCACATGGATGCTTACATTCTACCTTCACCTGCTAACAATCCAAACATCTAGCCACGAACTCTGCCACCTTCCTCTTCAAATTCGACCAATAGTATAACTTCTTCATCGTCGTCAATGTCTTGTGATATCCAGGGTGA